>CM029665.1:677202-1277202 GCA_017311315.1 Dendrocalamus latiflorus | reverse complement strand
TAAGAGGGGTCATGTCTAGTAGTTTGAGTCTGACCATGTGTTGATAGCTCAAACCTCACTTGCCCTAGCTCATCTCGACATGAGGCTTATATTTGCGAATGTGTTTTGCAAATAGTTGAAGCTCATGTGGTGAATCTTTGCAACATGGGACTATGCATTGCGAATGTGTTTTGCAAGTGCTTGAAGTCCATGTTTCTATTTTTTGTGATATGAGGCTTATATTTGCAAATATGTTTTGCAAATGGTTGAAGCTCATATATAATCCTTGTGGCATGTGACTTAGGTTTGCGAATGTGTTTCGCAAATGTGAGAAGTCCATGTACCTAATACTTGTAGCATGATCTAAGTTTACAAATATGTTTTGCAAAAGTTGGAGATCATGCATTATCCCTTGGCATGGTCTAAAATTGTTTGTTGCTATTTCCTTTGACATTAGACCATGGTAGTGACTCTTTGGATGTCTTGTGATTTCTGCATTTATCTAATGTGTTTGAGGTCATGCAAATAGATGGGTTGTGTAGCCCTCTGAATAAGCTTTCCATAGAGTCCAAGATCACTGAATTCCGACATCGGAGTCAAAAGTTATGACCGTTTTTCCGAGTGTCGCCTGTGCTGAAAAACTGGAAAACGGAAGTATCGCAATTTGTACTGTGGTAGTTCCGATTTTTGCGGAAGTACCGCAATTTGTACTGCGGTAGTTCCGATTTTTCCGGTAGTTCCGATTTCCGGGCGGAATGTTTTTTTAGAGAGCGACTTTCTGAATGACTTAGCCTCGGGAAAAACGGTAGTTCCGCAATTTGTACTGCGGTAGTTCCGTTTTCGCTGAGAAACGGCTAGTTTTCTGACCGTTGGCGAGGAAAACGGAAGTACCGCAATTTGTACTGCGGTAGTTCCGTTTTTCCTGATTTTTCAGGGATTTGGCTCCAACGGCTAGTTTTTTTGTGTGGGGTATAAATACCCCCTTGTGGCCGGTTGGAGAGTGTGTTGCTTCATTCATTCCTGTGTTCTTGAGCTAGAGTGAGGCTCTCCTCTCAATTGTGCATGTGTTACACTTTGTGAGAAGCGAGAGAGGTTCTAGAGTGCATGTGTTGCATCTAGAGGTGGACATAGTGTCCAATTGAGCTTGTGCATCCGTTGCACGTGGTGAGAGTCAAGTGAGGGACTTGACTTGTTACTCTTGGAGTTTGCCGATTCCTAGACAGCGTGGGAGGCGTCGTGCGCGGTGATCTTCTCAAGAAGCTTGTGAGAAGACCCGGCAAAGTTGTGAAGGTCGGAGCTCACCTACCTGGAGCGGGAAAGAGCTACCACTAGTGGATTGGAGGTGCTTCGGCTTAATTCGTGGAGCCGGTCCGATTTGTTCGGGCTAACCTCAACGTGGATTAGGGGAGACCGGCAAGTCTCTGAACACCACGGTAAAACATCGTTGTGTCGATTGTGGTTTGTTTCCTTGTACTTAATTTATACTCAAGCAATTTACATTCATAGAATTAAATTGATTGCTTATTTATTTAGAATTGCAAACCTTGACCTAGGGTAGAACGATTAGTGCACTTAGGCGAATTTAATTGTTGTAGGCGCTATTTGAGCTAAACCAACTTGAATTTAGCTTTCGCATTGTATACTTGGTTTAGGCAAATAGAAAAGGTTTTGAATTGCTAATATTAATTTGTAGAGAATTTTTAAACCGCCTATTCACCCCCCTCTAGTCGGCCTCCTCGATCTTACAGCCGAGAGCATTTGGTAGGAGATCAAGGAACCAAAGAGAAATAAAGAAGGGATAATTGATACTTTACCCCTCAGTTTGGCTGCCTTTGATCATTTGCCCTCTTTTACTTTGCTATTCATTTTTTGCCCTAAACTTATCATGCCAATTGCTATTTTGCCCTATAACCTATTTTAATTTGTTGTTTATTCATTTTAGCTAGTACCCCCATGCGAAATGTCGAGATTGCCCTCAATGCCAAAGACCCGACTGAGTAGCCCTCCCTGCTTCATCTTCTTTCTTTTCTTTCATTGCGCACCTGTGCACAGACCAAGCAACTACTCCTCATGTCTCTGTGATGAGGACATCCCGAAGACACCAACTGGACCGATTACACAAGCACGAGCTAAAAATATTAATCTACAGATGAACTCACTCCTAATTGAATATGGTTTTAATTTACGAGAGAACTGGATATTACCTCATGCAAATTTTGTGTGCATACTCAGGTTTGAGTACATGGAGCCAAGCAAGGGAAGGCACGTTCAAGTCCTCATTACCGCGTCAGATCAACCACAAGTTCAATCAAACTCACAATACATTCAAATGATTTTAATGGGTATCAAAAACTACCTTCAGATCGGTCTGTGTCGGACCCATATTTTACAATCCAGAGTCCTCTGTGATTCCACTGCAGTATTCCCTGGATCAGTAGATAGTGCTCACAGATACAGTACCGAATATCAAAATACATATCAGGCGGAAGCGTAAATATAATAGTAGAATTACTCATGGGCCAATTAGGCCGAAATCAATAAAATGCAACAGCGGAGCGAAGCACACAGGTGGGACCCTCAGGACATGTCCACAGGCAGTCAACTGGGGGTTCGCGGCCTAGTTCTCGACACCTCATCATATTCGTCATCATGTCCAATTGTATTGCCGAAGCGTAGCGACTTGAATCCTGATTCTGGATTAGTTGTAAGAGCGAGGGTGAGCACAAACCACCGTGCTCCGCGAGCCAATACACAGGATGCAATTAGATAATATGCATGCCTTATCAAGAAAAGGTTCGGGTTATTTTAATTGCCATAAATTGCTTTCAAAATATTATACATAGAAATGCCCTGAGACCTAGCAGTTTGAACTAAAACATAATATGTGAGAGAATGCAATAGTAATAGTGATCCAGATTTCATCCACCATTACATGGCCTCTGCACCATATGCTTAATCCTTCAGCATTATAACCGCTTACCTTATCACTGGGGTGATACCCAGAGCAACACAAATTAGGGCATTTCTCTGCCCTCCACTTTACCAGTTCCACCCACAAAGTTTTTGAAACAGAACTATATCTAGTTACGTTCCCATGTTCGCCCTTGATGGTGGGCACGGCTATTCAAATAGTTTTTGACTCTACAGAGTTTGTACACTTTACCCACAAGAGATAAATCTACTCGTTGCCCCACATGATTCCTTAGCCACGCGGTTGAGTAGACTATCACATGGCCTTTACAATGCATAGTCCTACTGTGGTTACGCCCGCTAAGGTCTATCTTCTGTAGGATGCGTAAATCCCTCGTGAAGGGTCCCTCGTGAGCCATCACGGGCAAAGGTGGGGATGCGACCATCCATCCCTTTGCTCGTGGTCATACCTTCACGTAACCACCTTAGAGCCACACAAATTAGTTAACCATGCCTACATTTTGCCAGCTTGTGGTTGTACTGTTGTACACTGGGAGGTCATCACAAGATTCGGTCCTTAGGGTTATCTGGGCGGTTCTACCACTATCCCCCTTTGTGCTTTCACGGCACCACACCCTCGAACCATCCGCCCAGATAATTAAGTAACTTGAGGTTTTTGGAAGCATAAAATATCCATATTACAACATACCAGTCATTTTCACCATGACTTCCCAAATCAGTTTCTCATGATTAAAAGTGAGGCTTGGGGCATTTTTGGTACCCCCGATTATCTAAGCAGTACTAAGCATGACGTATAATTATAGACTTATTTTTGAAAGGTTACAATTATAATTTTTGCTAGGGTGACAAGGCTCAGATATTCAAATGTTCCAAAGGAGGTATAGTACTAGCAAGTCGAATAATGGGCATATAACTAGAATCTTCAAACAAACATATATTTGCATATGAAATAACAGCATGCAATTTGATAATTTAAATAAAAGTAAATTTGCAGAAAATGTAGGTTCAACATGATCAAAGTATTGAATCGCCTTGCGCAGTTTACCGTGGTCTTGGGCTCACACAATGCTTTCTTTTGAGCTTCTGGTTTTCATCTTCACTTTGCTCTTGATCACGCTTGATCCCTTGAATCTTCATGACTTCTAATTTCTAATTACGTGCTAAGCAACGAAATCCAAATAAATGCAAATAACTCAAAAAGTCCAAATAAATCCAATTGAACTTGATTAGCTTTTTATTATGGTTAAACAAGTGATTTGAGGTTGGTTGGGCACGGAGTATTTGACGGAGTCAAAGGGGTTGGAGCGAAGTGATAAACGGCTAAGAAAGATCCAAGGAAGGTTTATTATGAAGGAATATTCACGGGAATATTCTTCTTAGGACTCGAGGATGGCTAGACATGGCCGATTTTTGAATACCATGGATCGACCTTTTATTTAGTAATTTCTTTTATTACTTTTACATCTATTTAGGGAGTTCCATGAGGCAGGTTAGTCCTATGAGTAGGTAAGAGTTGTTTGGAGGTGTTGAGTATCGTGTGCCGAGGGTTATCTTTTAAGGATTAGGTCATGAGTTGTGCTCATGGTGTACATTAATTTAACTTATCGAATTAATCTCAGAGCTTGGGTTTGTGGCATTTCACACTGTGATATTTTAGGTGAGTTTTACTGTCAATTAGTCAATTTATTAATTAAATGATTAACGCCCTAATTTATTAGCACATTAGACTATTTATTTGGTCCTTATTATTTAAATGGTTAACACCAGCCGATTTCTATTTCTCATTGACCCGTGACCTTTGAGCTATTCTATGGTGACCTACTGAACTATCCTAGTTTTTAAATACAACTCGAATATAAACACTATTACTAGCTATGCCTAGTATCATTGGGCTTCAGGTTACATATTAGCGAGACTATTTTTATTTACTAATGACCCATAGCTATTATATTTTAATAACCATACACTAATATGGCCTTTTAATTAGAGTATTTGTGATATTGACATCTTCATCATTTTACCTAGCTCTTGGCATAATTTAATTGGAAGTACACTCTTATTTATGTGAGGTCAAGCTTGCCATACATAGTTATATTTCCATATTGTATTTAATAAAATCTACTACTTGAGATTTGTTTGATGGCAACATTTTAATGTTAGGTCATATATTACAATTATGGGTAGCCTTTAATTTAAAGCCTTGTTGTTATAGTTTTAACCTAACACCCAATTTGTTTTCCTTAATTTTAACTTGAATGTATTTTTAATTGGGGTCTTTATTAAATTTGGATATTAAGCAAAATCATATTTTATTAATGTCGTTAATTAGACCTCAAATAAATATTCAAGCTATATTAATTGCTTATATAATAAATAATCAAATATTAAATCTTAATTAATCTTATTTTATATCCTAATTAAATTTATTAACTTCCCTAGATTAGTTTTCAAATTTTTCCTTAATTTTTCTTAATTAAAATGGGTTACAAAAGTAAAATAAAAGAAAGAAATGAAAAAGTGCGGCTGGCAGATTCGAACGCTGGACCTAGGGCTTGTAAGTTGTTAGCACGCGCTCTGTTAGCCATGTGGGTCGAAGGCCTGGGCTGACAGAGTGTGGGAACTAAAACTACAAGAGTGGCGTTTTGGCTGGGGTCAAAACAGGGGAGAGCCGAGCCGACAGAGAGCCATCTTACCAGTGGCGAGCGGCTGCCGGAGGGGAGTTGGGGACTACCAAAATGGACTACGCAAGATAGGAGGAAGCTAGGGGTGGCGGCGCATTGGCTGGAGCGGCGACGAGGTGGGCGGGTGGCAGCTCGAGGTGGCCGGCAGTGAGGGTGGAAAGGGGCGGCGGCGCTGGCGTGGAGGAGGGGAAATCTGAGGTGCGTGAGAGCAGGAGGGGATCACGAGGATGCTCACCAATGAGTTTGCAGGGCCGGAAGGGGATGAAGGCTGGCTAGCGGCGTGAGACGGTGTCGGGCGGCGGTGGCGCACGATGCCGGAGGCTTACAGGCGGCGAAAGCTTCGGCCGATGGTGGGGATGGCGTCGCCGTACTCCAGTGATGCTCTGGCCAAGAGTAATTGGTCTGAGATGGGCTCAATCGGTGGATCATCGGTTTGCCGGAGTTAGGGGAGATGCGACGACCGGCAAACTTGTAAGGCTCTAGGGGCCAATTGCTTGAGAGGGGAGGAGGAGGGGGATGAGACGAGGTGGATGAGAGCGTGGTTCCCCTTTATAGGTGCTGTGCCGAGCGAGGGATGTGCGGCTCTGTGGCTGACGGGAGTCGTGCGACCGGGCCGTGCAGGCGTGCAGGTGCAGGCGAGGGGAGTGATGGCCGACGCGACGAGAGCAGGCAGTGAGAGGATGGGCGACAGGGCATGGGCGCGGACGGGAGGGCGACGGGAGTAGTTGGCTCCAGAGGAGGCGGGGCCGGGCGGTCGGTCGGAGAGAGAGCTAGCGCTAGGAGAAGAGTTAGCCGAAGAAGAGGATAGCGCGAGGTGGGAGAAAAAGAAAAGGGGTGTTCGGCTGGGCCAGCGGCCAAAGAAGGAAAGCGGGCCGGTCGAGCTGGGGAAAGGAAGGAAAATGGGCCGGGGAAAAGAGAAAGAAAGCGGCACGAGGAGGAAAAGAAGTGGGCCAAAATAAAAAGAAATGGGCTGAGCCCAAGAGAGATTTTTGGGGATTTATTTTCGGGATGTTACAGGATTTTAAGAATTTTAGAAACTGGATTTATAGTTTAGCTCAACCTTTTGATTCAGCATTTTAATTGTTAGGATTGCTTGGAAATTTTGAGAAATAATTCTTAATTTTTCTGAACTTAAATTTTTAGTTCAATTATCTAGATGCGGTTGCTTGATCCTTGGCTTGAGGTTAAATTTTAAATTTTTGTTTGGATTTGAGTGAAATTTAAAGTTGGTTTAGAATTCATAACTTATTGTTTTATATGGTTCCCATATCCTTTATTAGCTCCATTATTATTTTTACTTAGGATATTATTTCCCATTATATTTATTGGCCCGTGACAAAACTTAAAAATGTTTCAAATAAATATTCAGAAGAGATTTGAATGCCAGCAAAATGCAAGAAAAGTTTTAATTTCTTTGCGATCTCAAATATTCGAAATTTAGGATGTTACAGTCTGATCGACCTTAGGTGTGTTCAGGATTGTCTGATCCACATCGGGCGCTCGCAAGACCTTCGAAATATCCAAACCAGTCCGAATGGTTTTGACTGTCTGAACTGTCCGATCAGTGTTGGACGGTCAGATGCTTCGGAGACATTCCGACCGCTCTGAACGATCGCGCAGTCCGATCTTCCATGGACCGCCCAATCACCTTGGAAACATTTGGGCCACTCCAAATGAGTCGTACCATATAATCTTCAATGGACTGCCCGATCGCCTTGGAGACGTTCGGAGCGCACCAACGTTCGCCCTTCTGTGTTGTTCGATCAACTTTGGATGTCGATATTGATGGTAATTAACATTGGAACCAGGCCGAACAATCCCGCCATTGGATTGGCTAGAGATGCTTGCAGCCGTTTGATTGACTTGGAGGTGTTTGAAATAGTATGACCGTATCTCTGACCATATACCTGGCGTATAAAGGTAATAACTTTCATATACGAGGTCCGATTGAGATGATCTTGGATTCGTTTGAAAGCTTATTTCAAGGGCTACGTAACAGAGGATGATTTATCTTCAAAAGCATCATGGATTTTTATTTTTATTTCCTTTTTGTGAGAGTCCAAAGTTAGAGACCAAAGTTAACCAAAGCTTTCCTGGTGAAGACAACACCACAATTTAACATAGTGAGCATATAACCATGAAGTAAAAGTAGCATATATCCATGAAGCAAAAGTAGCACCAAGCATTACAAAGCCAAACATAGTGAGTTCACATCTCACGAAATACAAAGTCAGAATGAGGAGTTTTCATGTCACAAAATGATAACAAAATAAGTAGCATAGTTATTTCAGTTCTTTTTCTTCCGTGGAGTCATCTTCCTCGCAGCCAGTCTTGTTTTTGGTGGAGATGTGCTAATGATTGCTGACTGTGAAGCTCCATCTCTCATTTCCAATGCAAGTTGTCTATGAAAAGAATAAGATTTGAGTCACAATTTGGACGTGAACAAGAATGGAAATGCTTTGGCTGAGTATTTTGAACCTTCTTGTGACGGGTCTAGGACTCCCTTGAAGCTGAGGAGGTATGAGACAAGTACACTCATATGTATGTGCCCTGATTACATGCCTAAGTTGGTCATTGCCAGTATCCTTCACCTCTGCAGTCCAATTGGCAGATGGTTGTGCCTTTAGATGGCCTAATCCTCTAGTTCCCCATGCAACTGCTTTATGACAGCTGGTAGAATTCTCCCTTGTAGCCTTTCTCCAATCCTTCTCCTCTTGTTGAAGAGCACCATAATCATCTCCCTCAACTTGTCAACTAGTTGTACGAGTGGCAAATCCTTTATTTTTCTCACCCAGCTGTTAAAGCACTCTGCAACATTATTATTTATGTAGTCACACTTGATGTCTGGGTTAAACATGCATCTCATCCATAGCAAACTATGATGCCTTCCAAGGTAGTCAGCTACCTCTGGGCATGCTGTGAGCACCTTCTCCATGTGGTGATCGAAGACCTCCTTTCTGTATGCTCTAGCAGCAGGCCACATATGACCAAAAGTTTCACCATGGAATTTCTTCAAAATTTTTTTTGCATAAGGTGCCTGAAACACTCCCTTGGCTCAGCTTGAGGGATACCTCCTTCACTGCATTTTCCAGACCCTTGCAAGCGTTTGTTGACACAGCCAATACAAGAGGATCACCTATTGCCTTCTTCACCTGACTCATAAACCATGCCCAATTTTCTCCAGTTTCAGAACCAATGAACCCAAAAGCTACTGGAAACATCCAGTTATGACCATCTAAAGATGTAACTGCAGTTAATTGCCCATTCCAATTGCCATTCAATGCAGTTGAATCTATACTTATGTATGGTCTACACCCATTTAAAAACACAATAAAGAATTTATTGAAGCACACTTTACCTTTCACCCTTTTGGTGTTAATTTCTACAACACTTCTTAGAGATCTCAACTCAATCTCAACCTTAAAGTTGTAAAGCAACCGAAAGCCTTCTTCCCAACTCCCATAGAGATCATCCACTCCTCTTGTCATCTTGTAGTTTCCTTTGTAGCTCTTTAGCACCAGTGTTAGGATTCTTTCTCAAGATAGATGATGCCCTGTCTGCCACCCAAGACTGAGATGCCATACTTGTTTTAATCTTGCCACTTGAAGTACATTCATGCTCACCAATAATCTTTGTCACCTGCAAAAAGAAGTTGACATAGTAAGCACAAGTAAAATGTGAACAAATATAACTAATACATGGACAATTGATACATGAACAAGTGTTAGCAACAAGGTTAGTACTGTGATATATCTCTTATCTTACGCCCCTTTAGCTACAATTTTCCAAGGGCATCCTTCGGCTCTACAATAGCCGACAAACATGGTGGAATCAGACTTCTTAGTGCCCATGTCGAACTCTTGTTTAATTGCATATTGTCTGATCGCCAATCTAAATTCCTTCATATTAGGAAATGTGCTTCCAAGCTCCATCTTTGGATTATCCCTATCATACACAGTGAATTGCTCCTCAGGTATATTGGGCATGTTCTCTTTGGCTGGAGCTTATGGCTTTTAGTTGCAGCTTGTGGCTTTTGGGCTGTTCGTATGAGGGATTACAGAGTAACAGAAACTCACATGCGGTTTTTTTCGATATAAATGAAGTCGGTACAGTATGTACTACAATTAACTAGTAGACCATATCTTGAAAAGATATTCTATTTAAAAGCTAGTTACCATAGAAAAGCCAAAAATCAACTTTTAGAAGCCGAAAAGAACAGGGCCATTGTCATCCACTGGCATGCTGCTCCGTGAGTGTCATTCGGTTCAGCATTACCAAGTTCTTCAACAACATTGTCACTACCAATAGGAACAGAAGCCTAGTTGCCTTCCATGCCTCTCTCATCCTCCTCCCTCAAGCCAAGAAGAATATACGTCTCATTCTCACCCATAGGAATATCTCTGTCATCCACATCAGGGTCTTCAACAATATTAAAACGTGACCAATCCACCATTCCTTTCAAAGCCCACATATTTTGCTCTACTGCTGCTGCTGATGCCATAGAACACCCAGCTCCTACATCGCCAATTGCTAGCTGATTGGCCATGCGTATTGCATTGCCTAAATTAGTGACACTCGATTGGCTAGATTCGTATTGTACTACTTGGTTAAACGGTCTCTCAGCTCCAATCCTACATGAGATGGTGAAATTTTTTGACAAAAACAGTTAGGGATGACACTGTTACATTCATTTGTTCATTTAGCTCTACTCAAATGCACTGACAAAATACCAACAAAAACAAGAAAAAACTACAAAGAAGTGCATAACATACCCCTTAGGATCCATATCTGCTCTTCAATCACTCCTATTCAGTACAGATCCATCAAGCAAAAACCTAGGTTTTTTTTTAAGGATAAACAAAGTAATCAAAATGTGAGAGAGGGAGGGGGACAGCCGCGCGGAAGGGGCTTACCTCGCCGGAGGACCACAGTAGGCTGTGCGCAGGATAAGAAGTTGTCGTGCACAGGACGAGCAGTCGTCGTGCGCTAGACAAATCGAGGAAGAACAAGGCATGCAACCAATGAAGAACAGAGGGCTTGCTCGTAAGAGCCTTTGAGCTGAATTAGACGTGAGGGCACTCTCGACATTTCGCATGGGGGTACCGGCCACATGGAATAAAAAACAAATTAAAACAGGCTATAGGGCAAAATAGCAATTGGCATGAAAAGTCTAGGACAAAAAATAAATAGCAAAGTAAAAGAGGGTAAATGATCAAAGGCAGCTAAACTGAGGGGGCAAAGTATCAATTATCCCAATAAAGAAAGGATGAAAGAATGAGTGGTCTGGAGAGAGATTGGCCGAACAGGAAAAGGATAGGGGAAGAGAGAGAATAAACATGCGTAATAAAAATTTTCTTCATGAATTTCTAGTATTGTGTATTCTATTACAGGTTAAATTACTCGACAAAATTCTGCTAGCCATGTCAAATTATAAAGCACCACTAATTAGTATTGATGATTATTGGAAATTAATTAAGGGCTATCAGTAGATTAAAATTTCGCGCGTATCGATTAAATTGGTACATTGCCATTTAAATCACTCAGTTACATATTTAAATACTGGGATAATTTTTGTTAGTTGTATTAACTTGCAAAACTCTACTAGCAAATATTTATGATAATTAAAAATCAATTTCATGCCATCAGTAAGTTAAAACTTGTACACGCATAATTAAATTCACGTACTGCCATCTAGACCGTTTTGGTGTGTACTTAAATACCTAGATAATTTTATTAGTTGTGTATAAATTGTAGAAACCAACTAATAATTATTCTTGTTTATTAGAATAAGTTAATAGCAGTTAGATGGTTTAGACCTGTTTGCAACGATTTAGAATAGTACGCGTCAATTTAAAATCATACACATAGCAATTAAAATTTAGCGCGACGATGAAAATAGCAATTGAGCTATAAAAATCTGCAAGTGACAAATAAAATTTAGGGACCTCACAGGGATGTCTTGGTATAATTTATTTAATTACTTATTTAAAATTTAATTCCTTTTGTGTCCGTAACTTAACTCGTTATGTGCGTACCAATTACGAGAAAATAACCTGTATCGGAAGGGAGGATTTTATCCGAGTAATTGAGAGGCCTAGAATTATTTGGAAAGGTAGATAAATATGTACATACCTACAAAAAATTATATAGGCATAATTACATGCGTAAAATTGGATAGGAATAATTTTTCCATTATATTTGTACATGTACCTATTTAATCGCGTCTCAACGGTAAATTATCATAAATCAACAAAGGGCTGAGCATACCTTGTAAATAAGCCACATAGCCTCACGCTAGGAAAATAACGTCAAGCGACAAGTATAGAATATAAATTAATTATGATTACTACGAATGGGTTAAATTGACCAAAGCTTCACCCTACGAGCACAAACATGCCAGCACATCGCATATTATTATGTTTCCATAAATTAAGTCGTAGCCTACATATTTAAATACAGACAACCATCTGAGCCACAGGAAGGACTTCACCTGATCCTACCTAAATTTGAATCTATGGTTACATTCCAGTTAAGCATCCCTATGAACATATGATTAGAGTATACCTATTAAATTATTATGACATATTTTAATCCAGATAAATGTTATGAGAAAGATAAGAAATAGATCGTGGTCCCAACTACGGAGCAGTTGATCCACAAGATAAGTAAGGGTAGGCAATTGGAAAAACCATTGTCGTACCAAGGATTAAGGGCAGACAGTTGGAGAAACCACTGTTGTGTTAGTAAATAAGATGTGGGTGGAGAGTCCAAGGGTAGGAGAAAAAGAGGCATTTGTGGGACTTCCCACATATGGATAGTATATAAGGAAATAAAGACTTCACTTGTATAAAGAGCCGTATTATCGTATCAGCTATGGTGCCGTTTAGGACGGTAGAAAATGCTACTCTACCAAAGTTAATTATAACTTTAGTTAGGTATATGAGATTGGGTAAGGCCAAGATGGGCAAGACCTAGGGTGGGTGCTACGCGACGGAGAAGCCTCTCTAGCACGTGTCTAGTGATGAAGCAGCCTCCCTGACACACAGTTAGCAAGGTGGTAAACCCTAAGGTGGGTGCTAGGTGATGAAGAAGCCTCTCTAGCACGTGTCGGGCGATAGAGCAGCCTCCTCGACACAGGGGTCAACATCGTGATAACCAGGTGGAGTTATAATATGCTGAAGTAGAGAAAATATTCTAAACTCCGACTTGAGCATCGCATATAAGGAAATACGAATGAACCTATGGTAGTCAAAGTCAGGGTGGCTATGGGTAAAGTGATACAAACCTGTGCAACGCTAAACAAAATCATGAATTCACACCTGTCTCCTGGACTGGAGTCTATAGAAGCCTACATGGGGTCTTTTCTTTGAATACGAGTGTCCAGTAGTTCTCTAAATTAATAATATGAAATTCTTTCAAAACCTAAAACCCTTTATTTTCTATAACATAATGAGAAAGAGAAAGATAATGTGGATGAGAAAGAAAATGAGAATCGGAATGGGAATGAATGTTCCAAGAGATGATAGATGATGAACATTCAATGCATTTTGCTAATAACGCTTGCTGAGTACTTTTGTACTTACCATTACTATTATCTTCCCTTGTTTAGAGATAGGTCAGTCTGAAGATTTGCTAGAGTTTGGCAAATTATACATGGACGGCAATCACCACTCTGGATGAAAGGCTGTGGACCCGGAATATGACGCATATGAGGCGAACGCTTCGTGTGGGGTGGAACTGAGTAGGCGGCGGTTGGGAGTCTTTTATGCAAACCTAATTATATTAGAGTATAACTTGCTGCTAGTCGTTGTCTTTCTGTAGTTATTGGTTAGAACATCTTTCTTCTCTAAATAATGTAGTATTTGAGCCCTCGTGTCCTTGTAGTAAGTTTTAGCCCTGTGTGGTTATGTTCTTGTAATAGTTTATTCTCTCTAATTATTGTTATGTTGCAATATCTTGGTGGATTTATTGTTCGTTAGAGCCATATTCTGTCAGCTAAAACGAATAACAATTCGATGATAGTGTCTTTACTCTATGGTGAAAACCCGGGTTGTCCCAGCTAAGCTGAGGATTGGAACTTGGAAGTTGTTTTATGCATGCATGCATGTATGTATAGGGAGGATATCTAGTGCTAATGACTATTTCAGTGTTAAGGTGCTAATGGCGATGTGGACCGTCCGATCTAGATTGCGTGGCTCAGATGAAGATGGGTGGGAACTCCATCCCACTTAAACACTTTTATAGAAAACCCCCTGCGAATTTAACAAAAACCAATCAAGTCCATTATTGTTGTTGTATATTGTAGCTTTTTCACTTAAGCAAAGCGCAGGAGGTTTTCTGCAAAAGTGTTTAAGTGGGATGGAGTTCCCACCCACCTCCATCTGAGCCACACAATCTAGATCGGACAGCCCACGTCGCCATTAGCACCTTAGCACTGAAATAGCCATTAACACTAGATATGCTTATATATATACGTATGTATGTGTATATATGTATATATATATATATATAATAGGACGCTGAAATAGGGCACTATGGTGTCCGGGCACCATGATTTCAAATGCATCAATTCCATCTAAATTCGTGTATATTTTTTGAAAATATCAGTTTAGGGGTACATACTCATCTATAACAATTCAAATGAAACACATAAGTTTGAAAATATTTACTCAAATTCAATGTTTCGAACGAATTTAGATCACATACTTTGCTGTAATCAGCATATACTTACAATCAAACTATCATAAAAAAGGTACTACAATTCAAAATTTAGTTCAAACTTGTTTGAACTAGTTAGTAAACTAGTTGAACTTGACATCCAAGAAATTTTAAAAAAATTCGCACATGATATATACCTATTTTAGACTATACTATCCGGACACCAAGGAGCACTCGTTATTTTTACTTATATATACATATATATATATATATATATATATATATATATATATATATATATATATATATATATATATATATATATATATATATATATATATATATATATATGAAAAATACATTTTACACCCGGGTGTAATTACTCCCACCCCTAATATACCACCTAAACAAACTTAAAATACTCCTTTATCACTTTAGGTATATTTGTATACTAATTATAAGATACTGCAGTGTGAACCACACGAAAAAATTACAAGGGAGACCATAATTGTAAGCATATTTTGTAAATACCTTCATATACACACACATAAAAAGGAGTATGTCTAAAAAATGTACATACCACCTAGATGGTCTTAAATACTCGTATACTACATGTACATACCCTCCGTTACGCGAGATACTCCCTATATTGTGAGATACGACATAGGGTGTAATTACACCCGGGAGTAGAAAAGAGGCTATATATATATATATATATATATATATATATATATATATATATATATATATATATATATATATATATATATATATATATATATATATATATATATATATATATATATATATATATATATATATATATACACACGCGCGCGCGCGCTATGCGTGGTCTAAATGAGAGGGACGTAATTGTAACTTAATACTGAGACAGAGCTAGAGATTAATTAGCTGTTGAATTAGCTCGTACTAGCTCTATCGTCACGAACACTAAATAATTTGCAGGCGAGAATGCCGTGCTTACAAGTTATCGGTAGGAACACCAGCAAACAACAAGCATGGGGGATGGGGGCTGGTGTTGTCCTGTGAACTTTGTCCTTTTTTTGTTCCTTTCGAGTATTTTTTTTTCTTGCATGCTGTGGCAAGTCCTTTTCAGAGCCGGCCTAGATCGATTTTGATTCCACCAATATTATAAACAACGCCTAGCAAGTCAAGCACCGGACAATAGTAATCCTAAATAAGTTCTCAAAAAAAAGAGAGAAAGAAGTTCCTTTCGAGTATTTTTTTTCTTGCATGATGTGGCAAGTCCTTTTTAGAGCCGGGCTAGATCGATTTTGATTCACCAATATTATAAACAACACCTAGCAAGTCAAGCACCGGACAATAGTAATCCTAAATAAGTTCTCAAAAAAAAAGAGAGAAAAAAGTTCATAAAACATCCCAAAATTAATTTACTCAAAAATCCTTCCAATACCTCGGACTATGAAACCAGATAACTGACCCATGAATTTTGAAATCCGATTTAAATAACACACTAACTCAGTTTCACAGGGTGATATTGTAATACCAAAAAAAAGAGAGAGAAGGGAGTAAGAGTTTTGGGCCAGCCCAGCCTAACCTAGCCAAGCCAAGCACCCTATTAAAGGGAAGCAGGCTGATTGCCCTAGCCAAGCCGCCGCCACCTCCCCTTACCCATCGCCTAAACTTCCGCCGCCACCTATTTCCTCTACCCATTGCCCCATGAGCATTTCCCCTCCATGCAATTACCGTCATGCCCTCCCTGGTTGCCGCTTTTCAGCTGACGCCTTTGGCTCTGTCGCCCCGCCTTGCCCTACACTGGCCACCCACCACTCGCCGTCGCCCACTGGCGCCACCTCCCTCCGGCCAAGCCACCCCTCAACTATGCGCTGCCACCCCTAACCTATCTTGTCCCTTGCTCCCTCGTCGTGCACTGCCTCTATCTCTTGCCACGCCAAGCTCATCGAGCGAGGGGAGGAGCTAAGGAGGAAAGGAGAAGGGGAGGGGAGTGGCTGACAGAAGGAGGATAGAAAGAGGAGGGAAGGAGGAAGAAGAGGAGCCAGCCAAAGGAAGGGGACTAGAGGAAGAGGAGAGAAAGAAGAAGAGAAAGGGGAAGGCGCTCGACCGAGAAGGAAGAAAGGAAGAAGGAAGGAGAACGCAGAGAGGAAGGAGTAAGGGGGATGGACAGCGGTTGTAGCAGAAGGAGAAGGAGGAAAGAGGAAGGAAGAAGAAGAGAGGAGCCCAAACCGATGCCAGATCCGGAAAAGAAGAGAAAGAAGGTACACCGATCTAGCTATTCGTCGCTAGGGTAACGTTTCGAATCCTTTTTCCATGCTGGTTTATCAATTTGTGTAGGTTTATCAATTTGTTTGGAGATTAGAGTGGGGATTAGTAGCATAGATCGCAGTTGAAATTTATCGAAAGCATTGTTGATAGGCCATTCCTATGCGTAGTATTCCTACTACGATTTTTGGTGGTTATGCTTCTAGGGATTTGCTGCCTAGATGCATGTCATTCTTGGTGGCAAATGTAATAAATGGCTTAGTTTACTCAGTAGGTGATTGAATGTATTGGTGGTAATTAAGATTGTCTGGTTAATGGTAAATTAGTTATGCCAGGCTTGCGGATAGGAGCAATGCCATGTCACCAATGTGTATGTACTGTTTAGTGAGTTATTAAGATAAGGTAATGATTGTTCCAGTGAAGGTTCCAGATTGGTGTTGTTCATGCATCATCCATAAAGTTAAACATACAAGTGTATAGTAAAACAGTAAATTGGGTTGATTGTTGTTACTAGTTAAACTTGATACAATATTTACCATACTTTATTTCGATATTTACTCCTATTTCCATGATGATTAAATGATGATAACGATGGTTAAGTGATGAAGAAAGAGAATGGCAAATAATGATGAAATTCATGCATTGCATTAAGTGCATATTTATGGCATGAAAAAGACTTACTTCGGTGGACATGAAAGACCTACTTCGAAGATCTATTTCAGTAGTCACCTCCACAGGATGGGAAAGGCATCTCCATAGGATAGAGATAATGAGAGGGTAGTACTTCAACGGGTTTCCACTCAGCCATGCCGATATAAGCTATAGAGAAGAGTAGACATGCGCATTCCACAGGAGTGGAGATTAAGGTCGCCCATATGAAAAAGGATGGGCTATTGAGCCCACATGAAAGAGCATGGGTTTGGATGGGCATAGACGGGCGTTCACTCCTCTATACAGGTATAAGCTAAAGAAAATAGTAGAGATGTGCATGTGCCTTTGCATTACGGTGCATGTGGTAGCATCCTGGGCTCAGATGCTGAGTCAGGGTGTTTCAGGTATCGCCTGTTTGATACAATGAGTGGATGGTTTTGCCACATAGGATGACACGCTGGCCAAGTTAGGTAGAATGACACGCAGGCAATACCATCATATGAAATCGGGTCAGAGTGTTATTTGAACTGGATTGCAAAATTCAGGAAGGTCGGATGTTTGGTTTCATAGTTCGGGGTGATAGATTGACTTTCATGCAATATTTAGGGTGTTATATGGACTTTTTCGAAAAAAAATATATACCAATCCGAAAACTCACTAACAATAGGGCCTATTTTTTTCAGCTTCTAAAGACTACTTTTTGACATTTCTACAGTGACTAGTTTTCAAACGGAGTGTCTATTTAAGACGGAGTTTACAAGCTAATTATAGTACACACTGTAGCAACTTCATTTATATTGACCAAAATCGCACGTGAATTTCTGTTACTCCATACTCTCCCTAACGAACAAGCCCATTGATTTCCATTGCTTACACTCCACCGACTTTGGATTTGTTTATTTCTTGTTTGTCATCCAAATAATTTCCATTGCTTACACTCAACCGACTTTGGATTTGTTTATTTCTTGTTTGTCATCCAACTACCGCGTACAAAGATTGACATTTCCGATATGCAGCTAATGTTGAAAGGATGAACCAATCAATCACATCCTTCTGCTAAATATACTTGTAGATGTTGTTGCAGTATTCCTTTTTAGAATCCATTTTCCTGCGTGTTGTGACGGGGCCTAAATCCTTTTCGGATCAGACTGGCTAGCTATTGATTGATTCATCACTAATATTTTAAAACCTACTAAGTCTTACTATTGTGATTTTAATTTGTACGTATTGAAAGGAGGGGCCAATCAATCATCCTTCACTTTTGCTCGACCGGGCTCTATATAACTGCATGTTGGTCAGATCAATACTTGCACTTAATTACCGTGCTCAGCTACCAGGCTACCAACCCTAGCTCCCATGGCAGAGATCACACCCCTGCAGGCGTGCTACACTTTACTCTGCGTCCTTGTCGTTACCATACTTCTCAAGCTGAGATTTCACCACGACGCCAACTTGAACCTGCTCCCTGGCCCATGGACACTGCCGGTCATCGGGAACATGCACCTGCTGCTCGGCTCACTGCCGCACCAAGCCATGCAGAGGCTCGCCAGGCGGTACGGCCCCGTCATGCTCCTCCGCCTCGGCCACGTCCCGACGCTCGTCCTCTCCTCCCCGGAGGCGGCCAGGGAGGTCATGAAGACCCACGACGCCACCTTCGCCAGCCGGCCGATGTATGTCACCGCGGATATTATAACCTACGGCGGCCAAAACATCGCCTTCGCACCCTACGGCAGCAAGCACTGGAAGGAGGTCCGGAGGCTCTGCACCACGGAGTTGCTGAGCCCCAAGCGCGTCCTGTCCTTCCGCCCCATCCGGGAGGAGGAGGCGGCGAGACTTGTGCGGTCCGTCGTCGCCTCGTCGGCGACGTCGCCGGTCGTCAACGTGAGCGAGATGATCAGGGTCATGATGAACGACATCATCATGAGGGTTTCCGTCGGCGACAGATGCCCGCAGCGGGACGCGTACCTCGAGGAGTTGGACAAGGCGCTGAATCTCGTGTCTGGATTCAACCTGGTCGACCTGTTTCCGACGTCGCGTCTCGCGCGGGCGCTCGGCGGTGGATCCCTGCGGGCAGCGAGACAGGCGCACGAGAGGATCCAGGCCATCATGGATGCCATGATCCAGGACCATGTTAGGGCGGTGGAGAGCAAGGATGCCGCTGCCGGCGGCGGCACACGTCATGAGAGGGAGGACATTCTCGACCTGCTGCTGCGGTTTCGGAGGGATGGCGGGATGGGGATCATCCTCACCAAGGAAGTTGTCAGCGGCGTTCTGTTTGTAAGTCACCACCTCTTGCACATCCTATATATCTCTTCTTGTCCTCGTAATGCAAAGTATCTCGCGTGAAAACTAGACTGTAAAACTGCGATTTCATCAGGACGTTTTTGCTGCTGGCTCGGAGACTACATCAACAACAACAATCTGGGCCATGTCCGAGCTTATGAGGAGCCCACGGGCGATGGACCGAGCACAGTCTGAAGTTCGGCAGGTCCTTCAAGGCAAAGCCAGTGTCACTGGCGCGGACATCGAAGGCCAACTCCATTACTTACAAATGGTCATCAAAGAGACTTTAAGGTTGCATCCTCCAGTGCCATTGCTTCTCCCAAGGCTGTGCGCTGAGCGGAGTAAGATCATGGGCTACGACATACCTCAGGGTACCACGGTGTTTGTGAACGTATGGGCGATTGGTAGAGATGACAAGAACTGGACTGATGCGAACGAGTTCAAGCCTGAAAGGTTCGAGGAGGACACGGCCGTTGAATATAATGGCGCGGACTTCAGGTTTCTCCCCGGCGGCGCTGGTCGGAGGATGTGCCCGGGTCTAATGTTTGGATCGCGCAATATCGAGATAGCGCTTGCGAGCCTTCTTTACCACTTCGACTGGAAGTTGCCCGGTGGAGCACAACCGCAGGAGCTAGATATGACCGAAGCATATGGGATCACGGCGCGTCGCAAAACCGAGCTCTTGTTGGAAGCTACACCTTTCTCTACGTGATTGGGTCTGGTTTAATTTACTACCAATATAATGAATCTGTGTCGTACGTGTACATGTATTGTGACGTGTGATTGGTCTGTTCAATATATATATGTGGAGGATCAGTCCGTTCTTGTCTGTATCTGTGACCGAAGAGATTGCTACACGTGCATCAATTGTGAGTTCGTGACGTGTTGTTATGTTTCTTTTACGATCGCGTCTTGTATCTAGTATACTTACGTTGGATGTACTACTCGGCATTTTGTACAGATCAGTTCCAGATTCCTGAACAGTGGCTAATGGACACGTTGAATAGATATAGGCATGTAGCCGAAACTCTCCTCGGCATTGACTAAAAAGACTAAGGAATATACATATTGGTTCCTGTTTCTAGTTTTTGTTTTAAAAATTAAAAATCAATATAAATATATAGCACCTCAAAATGGCTTATTCACTTCTCTCGCTCATGTCTTACTTTGAGGATAAATCAAGATATCACGAACGCATCACGTACCTCATTCATCCTATTCCCATCTCACGCACGCAACACTTCCTTACTTTTTGCACAACTCGTCTCTTCCTTTTAAAATCATTTTTTCAGCCGCTACTATTTATTTTCAGCAAAAAAAATCATCAGTAAAAGTCAATACGATGGCCTCCTAAATAGATTAATCAGCTCCTCGGGTGTTGCTGCATGAATAGCTAATTTTGTATATCTAATACAATTGTAAAAATAGAAATATTAGCTTACTTGAATTTTCTATACATCTAGAAATATGAATAAATCTACGTTATGAGAAATATTCAGGTGTCAATTTTAATTTTTAACGAATATATAACATAGATCATATCCATGATGTACGGCCTCGACGTGACATCTCAAATTTCATGGAATAAAAAACATACTCAATATTAATTGGTCCATTTATACTTAATATTGGTCTCTTTTTGTTTATCTCCTAATGTAGAACGTGATGATCTAAACGGATTCCAAATTGGACACTCGCTTCGATAAATATAGTGAGTTGAATTTTGCAAGTAAAAAAGAAACTAATAACTGAACAATCTAATCATAGCATGCCATCTCAACATCCCACTTGTGTGTGAGTCAGGCAATCTTGACAACCCAAGAGTCCATGGCTCATTTTTTCTTTACTTCGTGAACACTTTTTACCCAATGGATTACATGTGGGATCTTTTGTAGGTTTGGCCCATCAATCGTCGGTTGCGAAGTGTGGCGCTCTCGTCATCTCTCCGAGGCTCCCCTCGACACCTGTGAATAGGGTGTGAAACGGTAAAAATTAATCTGTTTTATTCGATATTTATATTTGATAAAGCACGAATATAGTAAGCAAAATTTATATTTGAGGATGTTTATATATATTCGTATTCAAGACTATTCAATTCATATTTGATCCGTTTTCATCCCTGACGATCTCTCTGGGATGATTGTAGGAAGTAATTTTCTGATGAACTAAAGTTAACAAGTAAGAAGTAAAAATTATTTAGCATAATTTCTAACTCTATGTGCTACATTGCTAACTTGTATAGACGCGTAGTTATGTTATATAAATTTGTTTTACCGAGATTTGTTACAAAAGTTTTAGAATATTCATATTTAACTGAATTAAGTACATATTTGATTCGAATTCGTACTCGAGAATGTTCGAATTCGTATTTATTTTAAAAATAGAAATTTATTCGTTTTAAAAATATAGATTCACAGTCGTATTTGAAACTATTCGATTCGTTTCCATCCCTGCCCGTGAAGGACAGGAAAAGCGGATGGTTAGGATCCCAAAAGGAAACGATTGTACGGATGAGTTTGTATCCGAAATGGTAAATTTTGAAGCGTGATTAACAAAAATAACATTCTCGTAGCTGTAATTGCAAAAATAGCGCTCTCGTCTGCACGGCCAACATACCGACAAGCCACGGGCCGACATGTGGCGGAAACCTGCACGGTGGTGCCACGTGTTGACCCATGGCTAAAACTGTAAGGTGGCGGTGCGAGGCTCCGCCACGTATAGGCATATGGCTAAACCTATACATTGGCCATGCGGTCGAGGTATCATTTTTTCAATTACAGCTACGAGGGTGTCATTTTTACGCATCATGTTTCAAAATTTATCATTACGGTCAAAAACTCTGTACGGATAAGATCAGAATATATGGTGTAGTTTTTACAGTGAAGTCAGAGATGTGGCGTTTGGGGAGCTAAGGAACCGTACCTCTCCAAGATTAGTAGGATACTAGTAAGTACCCTAGTAAGTACAAAAGGCGTTGCGAAGGGCACGAGAAATGTAATTAGTATAGATATACGGCCGAGTACTTTTCGACTTGCTCCTCAAAAAATGACAAATGGGATCTATTTTCCACCACTATTTTGATGCAGTTTATCGGGACAGTTGGAGAAGGCCACTGTCAGGCTAGTAAATAAGTGGGTGGAAGATCCCCAGGGTAGGTATGGGATCTTTTGCATAGGGATAAGATATAAGGTTAATCAGATTTCACACTTGTGTAATGGACTGTATTAATCGTATCAACCATTGTTCTGTATAGATATAGACAGATCTATCAGTAGCTCTATCATGGTTATTATATTCTCCACATGAGTAATAAGTATTATTTAGGGGAGGAACCCAGAGCCGGTAGAGAGCTGGGACTGGGGGATCCACAATCGCAAGAACTCAGAACTAGTACATAGGCTAGAAGTGGGGGATGAGAATCGCAAGAACCTAGGATTGGTCATATACCAGAAGCAGCGTATGCGAAGGTGATATATTACGCAGTTGGGTGTTGCGTGATGGTCAGAAACCGCCCCAGCCAACAGCTATGTTGCTTTTGGTGGGTTTGGGTGAGGGTCAAACATCTCCCCAGGCTACTGATTGAGAGTAGCTGGGTGGAGATATAATATATTGAGATAGATGTAAAAGTTTCGTGCTCTGATTTGGGCATCGCTTCTAAGGAAATGCGAAGATCCACTCGCTACAAGAATCAGAGTGACTATAGGTAAAGTTGTACAAGCCAACGCAGTGCTATATAAATCATGAATTCATGCCTGTCTCCTGAACTGGACGCTACGGAAACCAATGGTGGTTTGATGCCACTATACAAGTGTTCAGTATGTTTCTAAAGCAATAATCTGGATTTCTTTCAAAACTTAACAACAAAACTTATTTTTTTATATAAATCACGAGAAAGAGAAAGAGAAAAAGAAGAGAGCAAGAGAATGAGCATAAGAATGAGGATGAGATTGGATGTTCCTAGGAATGTTAGATGATGGGCACTTGTGCATTTTGTAATAACGCTTGCTTAGTACTCCTATACTTACCCTCGCTAGCCATGCCCGCGGTCGTTGTCCCTCCCAACCTTGACACAGCCATCCTTGTGCCCATCCTCGCCCACAGTTGTTGTTGCCCTCCATGCGGATGTAAATAAATTTCTACGTTTTGCAAATGATCTAAGATTTGTTAATGTAATGTTGTATAAATTTCTGGTGCTAATTGAGATGTTTTCCATGGTTCAATTAGTGCAGAGAATCCAAGGTGAAATTTGAAAATGTATGCTTGTGATTGCGACAATCCAAGGTGATAGTTCAGTGCCAAAATTGCTCATGACTCCCAAGGGTGGCAAATTTGCTAATTGTTGTGGCTATAGACCAAACAGTAAAGAATGAGAGTAGTGGAAGAAGAGGAGAGCCAACACCGGGATTGTATGGAAGAGTTGGTGAGTAAGTATGAGAGGATGCCCCCTCCTGCTCCCCCTTAGGGGTTTATATAGGGTAGGATGGGAAATTCCCATCATACCCCTTAGTACTTACACAGGATGAGGGTACATCGGTACATTTATTCCTCTATACTATTGGGCCTATTACATGTTGGGCCAGTTGCAAGGTCCAGTCACGGGGGTTGGGCCACCCCACAACAACTTCCATTGTGTGTTTGTTCGATACCGATGAGGTCGAACGGCACGGGCGGGCGCGGTCAGTGTACCGATCACGCTATCAATGGCCCCATAGACTGACGAGGCTATAGATAATGCCACGCCCACACCTTCATTAATCATTCATCCCATGCATGAAGAACGTAAAGTGAAGACTAAATACGACGACCAATGTGCAGTTTAATTGGAGGTTTTTTTGTGGGTTTATCCTGTGGATATAATTAACCGGGAGCCGTCCAATCCCCCGGGAATCAGGACACCACATCGTCTATGTCAGATCTGCTATGCTAAGCAGGCTACGGAGCGTACTCATATAAAGGGAACTTGTAATTTTGATGTTCTCAAATGAATGGATAAAATACATGTTTTCTTTTTTTCTATGTTTATTTATTTTATGTATTTTAGTGCACTGGCATACCTATACCTTTATGTCCTAGGGCAAGAAGATGTCAGCGATTTCTCACGTCAAATATTAAGAGAAAAATATCTTCTGAATAACAGGAGATGAGAGTACTAGTTCATTAAATGCAAACAGATTAACAGGGTCCTAGAAAGATTTTGAGCGAATAATGCTCGGGATGGCCCGGTTTGTCGCCCCAGGGGAGCATTTCGTGCGGAGGGTCGCGCCGCGCTCTCCTTGGCGGGTAGTGGGGAAGGGCCGCACGCTGCCGTCGTTATCTGCTGCCCTCGCGCACATTCGTCAAAGCTCTCTCTCTCTCTCTCTCTCTCTCTCTCTCTCTCTCTCTCTCTCTCTCTCTCTTCGTGGGGCGTTTGTTTATCACTAGCATCACTGATCACCCTTGTTAACTCACCAGTCACAGCCCAACATATGGGAGTAATATTCTATGCTCGGCCACCCACTACTAATCTATCCGCCATCTCTTGATCGTCACCTGTTTTTCTTCCAGGCCGTGAAAGTTGGAAAGGAGAAAAGCAAGAGCAGCTGCGTCACGTACGGCAACAATTGCCGGTCACACATTGGTCACAGTGTTTTCCTCTGTTGGAAGTTTGACTCGAGACGGCGAGGCCTCTCGATTAACAGTCCGATGTAACACCAACACCGGCCGGGCTGGTTACGACGTTACTAGTCTTCAGAAGCAGAGAAGGGGATAGGCTCCACTGGGATAATTAATGTGATCGCCTCATCCCGGTGACTGATCGGCAGGGCCTGGACGAGTTCGTGGATCGGCACACACATGATTGCATTTTGCAACCACTAAGCACCATCCAGCTTCTCTAGATCGCGTCTTAAAAAATTAGCAGGAGGAAAAGGTAAGCATCATGCTGCAGTAGGGTAGCATCTAGCTGTGTGGACGTCTTACAGTGACTTTGCACCTAACACCCCAGCTTTTCAGCTAAGATGCCTTGTGTTGGGAAGTGGCTTCACCTGTCCTCAATCGGCCTGCTAAGTAAATATTCATTATGTGTGTAATTAGAAGTATACTTACTAAGGTTATACCAATGAAAGTATATATTTGTCCTAACTAACCAGTAAAGGTTTTAAGGGGTATTGGTATAAACAATTTCTTTTATGCCTATAAATATGATCCCTAAAACATCATGGAAGAGAGACAGATTAAATAACAAGATATACCCATTTTACACCTCTCTTCTCTCTTGAATTTTAAGCTCCTGATATCTCCCCTGGGTTTACCGAAACTCTAGTAACCGATGTTACCATACCACAACACCTTTGTTAATCACTTTCCTGCCCATTATGCATATCTACGCATTTCAATAACCACCCGATTAGACCGTAGATCCACCGGCCATCGTTTCAGTAATTAGGAGGCGTAAGATGCAGAAACAAGCATGCTGACCGTAGATCCACGGAATGGTTATGGTCCTGGATTTCAGATTGAAGCGACCATAAGCATGCTGACGCTGCCCAACTGTGTGATGCGCGACGTGCAGCGGTCAAGATCACTAAACTGCAGGTTGTCCTATGTGCGTCAATGCACCATGCACGATTACAATCGTAACCCTGTTTATGATTAAACACCGAATTTGCATCTCTCACTTCTGTACTTGTGTGTGTCCTTCAACTGTGCATCAGAAAATATGTGACCGCAGGAATTCTGTCCAAGCAAAGGGGCAGAGAAAGAACCAGAAACTACCAAAAGCTGCTGACCTCAAGAATATCGGAGCTCAGCTGATGTACAAGTTTTAGAGCAACTCCAGCAGGACCCCTACTTGAGCCCTCAAACCTCATATTTGAGGGCTTGAGGCAAAAATAGAGGTCCAGCAGGGCGTCTACTAGAATCCTCAAATTTAAGGGAGCTCCTCAAATCCCCCCTTCAGCCCTCGTTCCTAGGGACTCTCCCCTTGGCTCTCATTTTTCGGTTTTTTTCCCGCTGCTGAAATTTCCCTGCCTCCGCCCGTCCCCCTCCCTCCCACTCCGCCACCCTCCTTCTTGCTCCTTCCCCCGCCACCGCCCCCTCCAGCAGTGCCCAGTGGACAGAACACACGAGCACAACAAATTTGTTCGGGAAAGTAACACCTTGACAACGGCGAAACAATAGCACTGAAGCACTGTAACGTATTTTCGGGTAATGATGGACCAGAATAATTACTGAAACAGCCGCAAACCATCCATTCTGGACGCAAATGCAAACCAAGTAATAGAGCATATTCTTTTTGACTGAGATTTAAGGTTTTTGGTTATAGCTTATGGCTTTTTAGGCTATTCGTGCGAGAGATTACAGAGTAACAGAAACTCACGTGCGGTTTTTGCCGATATAAATAAAGTCAGTACAATATGAACTACAATTAACTAGTAGATCCCATCTTCAAAAGACACTCCGTTTAAAAGCTAATTACTATAAAAAAAAGTCAAAAGCAACCCTGTTCTTTTATACTGCTGCTGATAGCTTTTATTTGTTTTTTTTTGAGACAGTGACAAATGACAGAGCGGTGGCGGTGCGAAGGGCGCGAGAAATGTAATTGGTATAGATATACGGTTTTAGCCATGGGTCAACACGTACCCTAGTAAGTACAAAAGGCGTTGCGAAGGGCGCGAGAAATGTAATTGGTATAGATATATGGCCGAGTACTTTTCGACTTGCTTCTCAAAAAATAACAAATGGGATCTATACCAATCATGTATGTATGTATGTATGTATCAAGGCACTATCTGGGCACCAAGTCTCTCTGCCTTTAAATTGCTTTTAGATGTGTGCTGGTGCAATGATATATAATATATCAGGCAAACCCGTTAACATTTATTAATTCGGAAAAAGCATCGATTTGGAAAGGAATTCAATCATGGATGAAAAGTCTTAATCATTTATGGAAAGTTTCAATCATAGAGTCTGGACACCATGGTGCCCCTGTTATTTATACTATGTATGTGTACATATATATATATATATATATATATATATATATATATATATATATATATATATATATATATATATATATATATATATATATATATATATATATATATATATATATATATATATATATATATATATATATATATATACTATTGCTTTTAATTATGAAGCTTGGGCACCATAGTGCACCTGTTATTTTGCCTATATATATATGCGCGCGCGCCCTATGTGTGGTCTAAATGAGAGGGACGTAATTGTAACTTAATACTGAGACAGATATAGAGATTAGCTGTTGAATTAGCTCGTACTAGCTCTATCATCACGAACACTAAATAATTTGCCGGCGAGAATGCCGTGCTTACAAGTTATCGGTAGGAACACCAGCAAAAAACAAGCATGGGGGATGGGGGTTGGTGTTGTCCTGTGAACTTTGTCCCTGTTTGCTCCTTTCGAGTATTTTTTTTCTTGCATGATGTGGCAAATCATTTTCAGAGCCGGGCTAGATCGATTTTGATTCACCAATATTATAAACAACACCTAGCAAGTCAAGCACCGGACAATAGTAATCCTAAATAAGTTCTCAAAAAAAAAAGAGAAAAAGAAGTTCATAAAACATCCCGAAATTAATTTAATCGAAAGTCCTTCCAGTACCCCGAACTATGAAACCGGATACTTCCTCCCCTTACCCATCGCCTAAACTAACGTCGCCGCCTGTTTCCTCTACCCGTTGCCCCATGAGCATTTCCCCTCCATGCGATTGCCGTCGTGCCTTCCCTAGTTGCCGCCTTTCAGCTGACGCCTTTGGCTCTGCTGCCCCGCCTCGCCCCTACACTGGCCACCCACCACTTGCCGTCGCCCACTGGTGCCACCTCCCTCCGGCCAAGCCACCCCTAAACTATGCGCCGCCACCCCTAACCCATCTTGTCCCCTACTCCCTCGTCGTGCACTGCCTCTACCTCTTGCCACGCCAAGCTCATCGAGCGAGGGGAGGAGCTAAGGAGGAAAGGAGAAGGGGAGGGGGGTGGCTGACAGAAGGAGGATAGAAAGAGGAGGGAAGGAGGAAGAAGAGGAGCCGGCCAAAGGAAGGGGACTAGAGGAAGAGGAGAGAAAGAAGAAGAGAAAGGGGAAGGCGCTCGACCGAGAAGGAAGAAGGAAGGAGAACGCAGAGAGGAAGGGGTAAGGGGTATGGACAACAGTTGTAGCAGAAGGAGGAGGAGGAGAGAGGAAGGAGGAAGAAGAGAGGAGCCCGAGCCGATGCCAGATCCACCAGATCCAGCAAAGAAGAGAAAGAAGGTACACCGATCTAGCTATTCGTCGCTAGGGTAACGTTTCGAATCCTTTTCCATGCTAGTTTATCAATTTGTGTAGGTTTATCGATTTATTTGGAGATTAGAGTGGGGATTAGTAGCATAGATCGCAGTTGAAATTTATCGAAAGCACTGTTAATAGGCCATTCCTATGCGTAGTATTCCTACTACGATTTTTGGTGGTTATGCTTCTAGGGATTTGCTGTCTAGATGCATGTCATTTTTTGTGGCAAATGTAATAGATGGCTTGGTTTACTCAGTAGGTGATTGAATGTATTGGTGATAATCAAGATTGTCTGGTTAATGGTAAATTAGTTATGCCGGGCTTGCGCATAGGAGCAATGCCATGTCACCAATGTGTATGTACTGTTTAGTGAGTTATTAAGATTAGGTAATGATTGTTCACGTGAAGGTTCCAGATTGGTGTTGTCCATGCATCATCCATAAAGTTAAACAGGCAAGTGTATAGTAAAACTGTACATTGGGTTTATTGTTGTTACTAGTTAAACTTGATACAATATTTACAAAACTTTATTTCTATATTTACTCCTATTTCCATGATGATTAAATGATGATAACGATGGTTAAGTGATGAAGAAAGAGAATGGTAAATAATGATGAAATTCATGCATTGCATTAAGTGCATATTTATGGCATGAAAAAGACTCACTTCGGTGGACATGAAAGACCTACTTCGAAGATCTATTTCAGTGAAACCGGGTCAATACATGAAAATAACACGCAGGCAATACCATCATGTGAAACCGGGTCAGGGTGTTATTTGAACTAGATTGCAAAATTCAGGAAGGTCGGATGTTTGGTTTCATAGTTCGGGGTTAGGCCTGGATATCGAGCTGGCTCGGCTCGGCTCGGTCTGGCTCGGTAGGATAACGAGCTGGCTCGAGCTGGCTCGTTATAACTAACGAGCTAAAAAGCTAGCTCGGCT
Source organism: Dendrocalamus latiflorus (assembly GCA_017311315.1). Taxonomy (NCBI): domain Eukaryota; kingdom Viridiplantae; phylum Streptophyta; class Magnoliopsida; order Poales; family Poaceae; genus Dendrocalamus; species Dendrocalamus latiflorus. Next base: position 1,247,527 of record CM029665.1, on the reverse strand, counting down.
CAGCTCGACCACAAGCTCGAGCTAGCTCGTTTGGCTCGTGAGCCAGGGCCAAAAAATGTAAAATAAAGACTACCTTACATTCCAGTGAGTCATACAACACATATTCATCCATCATACATGCTAGCAGCAAGCAGCATATGCATACACATGCAATAGAGTACAAATTAGGTCCATGTCTCCATCATATATTCATCCATCAACTATCATCCATGCAAATTGCAAAGTACGACATCAGCTAGATTGACTAGACAGGAAGGGCTACATAGACATAACTACATAAGTTAACATAGTATAATGACACATTGTTCAAGTTCCATCATAAGTTAACATAGTATGGCTCGTTTGGCTCGTGAGCGGCTCGCGAGCTGGCTCGAGTTGGCTCGTTATAGCTAACGAGCTAAAATCTTGGCTCGACTCGGCTCGTTATCCTAATGAGCTGAGCCGAGCCGAGCCGAGCCGGCCACGAGCCGAACGAGCTAACGAGTTTCGAGTTTTTCGTCCAGGCCTATTCGGGGTGATAGATGGACTTTCATGCAATATTTAGGGTGTTATATGGACTTTTTCGAAAAAAAATATATACCAATCCGAAAACTCACTAACAATAGGGCCTATTATTTTCAGCTTCTAAAGACTACTTTTCGACATTTCTACAGTAACTAGTTTTCAAACGGAATGTCTTTTTAAGACGGAGTTTACAAGCTAATTGTAGTACACAATGTAGCGACTTCATTTATATTGACCAAAATCGCACGTGAATTTCTGTTGCTCCGTACTCTCCCTAACGAACAAGCCCATTGATTTCCATTGCTTACACTCCACCGACTTTGGATTTGTTTATTTCTTGTTTGTCATCCAAATACCGCATACAAAGATTGACATTAGGGGTGCAAATGGAGCGGATATTTCCCGACCGACCGTCTGTCCGTTTTAATTCGGATACAATTCGGAGTAAATTTTCGGATATCCAAAGGTTTTGTCGGATACGGAAATGGATTCGGATATTTTTTTGTCGGATACGGAAACGGATTCAGAACAAGCATTATCCGACGGATACGGAACTATTCGGATATTTTTTTCGGATAGTTACCGGATACGGAAACAGACTCGGATACCTGGCCTCTCTACCGGCCAGGTGGGATCTCCGACTCTTCTTGAAATGTAGCATCATTTATTTATATAAGATTGCTTGTTTCGGTGGTTGTTGCAACGTCGGTATACTCGTATTAGATCTCAGTTTGCTTAATTTGTCTATGTCAACATGTGAAATTTGATTTCGCGTATTATCCGATTAAATATTCGTGACCAAAACTAACCATATTCGGAGCAGCATGTAGTCGCTCCGTATTCGTGACCGAGAATATCCGCATTCGTATTCGTATATGGCACTATCCGTGTCTGACTCCGACTCCAACAAAAAATATAGAAAAGGATACGGAATGAGCAATATCCGTCCGTATCTGCTCCGTTTGCATCCTAATTGACATTTCCGATATGCAGTTAATGTTGAAAGGATGAACCAATCAATCACATCCTTCTGCTAAATATACTTGTAGATGTTGTTGCAGTATTCCTTTTTAGAATCCATTTTCCTGCGTGTTGTGACGGGTCCTACATCCTTTTCAGATCAGCCTGGCTAGCTATTGATTGATTCATCACTAATATTTTAAAACCTACTAAGTCTTAATATTGTGATTTTAATTTGTACGTATTGAAAGGAGGAGCCAATCAATCATCCTTGACTTTTGCTCGACCAGGCTCTACATAACTGCATGTTGATCAGATCAATACTTGCCTAACACCAGCATCCTACTGCACTTAATTACCGTGCTCAGCTACCAGGCAACCAACCGTAGCTCCCATGGCAGAGGTCACACCCCTGCAGGCGTGCTACGCTTTACTCTGCGTCCTTGTCGTCACCATACTTCTCAAGCTCAGATTTCACCACGACGGCAACTTGAACCTGCTCCCTGGCCCATGGACACTGCCGGTCATCGGGAACATGCACCTCCTGCTCGGCTCACTGCCGCACCACGCCATGCAGAGGCTCGCCAGGTGGTACGGCCCCGTCATGCTCCTCCGCCTCGGCCACGTCCCGACGCTCGTGCTCTCCTCCCCGGAGGCGGCCAGGGAGGTCATGAAGACCCACGACGCCACCTTCGCCAGCCGGCCGATGTATGTCACCGCGGATATCATAACCTACGGCGGCCAAAACATCACCTTCGCACCCTACGGCAGCAAGCACTGGAAGGAGGTCCGGAGGCTCTGCACTACGGAGTTGCTGAGCCCCAAGCGCGTCCTGTCCTTCCGCCCCATCCGGGAGGAGGAGGCGGCGAGACTTGTGCGGTCCGTCGTCGCCTCGTCGGCGACGTCGCCGGTCGTCAACGTGAGCGAGATGATCAGGGTCATGATGAACGACATCATCATGAGGGTTTCCGTCGGCGACAGATGCCCGCAGCGGGAGGCGTACCTCGAGGAGTTGGACAAGATGCTGAATCTCATGTCCGGATTCAACCTGATCGACCTGTTTCCGACGTCGCGTCTCGCGCGGGCGCTCGGCGGCGGATCCCTGCGGGCAGCGAGACAGGTGCACGAGAGGATCCAAGCTATCATGGATGCCATGATACAGGACCATGTTAGGGCGGTGGAGAGCAAGGATGCCGCTGCCGCCGGCGGCACACGTCATGAGAGGGAGGACATTCTCGACCTTCTGCTGCGGTTTCGGAGGGATGGCGGGATGGGGATCATCCTCACCAAGGAAGTTGTCAGCGGCGTTCTGTTTGTAAGTCACCACCTCTTGCACATCCTACATATCTCTTCATGTCCTCGTAAGGCAAAGTATCTCGCGTGCAAACTAGATTGTAAAGCTGCGATTTCATCAGGACGTTTTTGCTGCTGGCTCGGAGACTACATCAACAACAACAATCTGGGCCATGTCCGAGCTTATGAGGAGCCCACGGGCGATGGACCGAGCACAGTCTGAAGTGCGGCAGGTCCTTCAGGGCAAAGCCAGTGTCACGGGGGCGGACATCGAAGGCCAACTCCATTACTTACAAATGGTCATCAAAGAGACTTTAAGGTTGCATCCTCCAGTGCCATTGCTTCTCCCAAGGCTGTGCGCTGAGCGGAGTAATATCATGGGCTACGACATACCTCAGGGTACCACGGTGTTTGTGAACGTATGGGCGATTGGTAGAGATGACAAGAACTGGACTGATGCGAACGAGTTCAAGCCTGAAAGGTTCGAGGAGGACACGGCCGTTGAATATAATGGCGCGGACTTCAGGTTTCTCCCCGGCGGCGCTGGTCGGAGGATGTGCCCGGGTCTAATGTTTGGATCGCGCAATATCGAGATAGCGCTTGCGAGCCTTCTTTACCACTTCGACTGGAAGTTGCCCGGTGGAGCAAAACCGCAGGAGCTAGATATGACCGAAGCATTTGGGATCACGGCGCGTCGCAAAACCGAGCTCTTGTTGGAAGCTACACCTTCCGTACCCTTCTCTACGTGATTGGGTCTGGTTTGATTTACTACCAATATAATGAATCTCTTCTGTTTTTAGAAGTAAAAGTCAATACGAATATCATATTTTTATATATGAGAAAAGGAAAAAACATGCACTGTAGTGAATCTAAATTCCTTGTCCATGAGCTGCTAGCTTCAAAATGTACTAAACATGTATCGGACAAATATCTATACTTTGGAGAATAATTCAGTGGCATGCTAGTTAAGAGAACAAAGCAGGGTATAGTTGCATAGAAAACATAATAGCTGCATCTCAGAACCAAATAAAGATCAGGTGAAGGGCACAATCTGCTACTGCATTGAATTCTCACCAGATAAAAATTGAATCGGGAGGAAGGTTGGGTCACGTGGTAGCCATCTTCAACTGAATTGCAACGTGAGAGGGAAACCATGTACTTATAACAAAGAAGTAACAAAATCTTACCAGCTAGACCACTATATCACAAAATCTAAAACAATAGTGGGGTAAATATGTCAAGAAGAGAAACAAAAAGTTAGAGCTACCTAAGAAGAAAGTAGTAGAAAGAAGTGAAGCCCCCACGCAAGACGTGGAGCCACGATGCAGCCGCAGGTACAATAGCCGGCCAGGTTCTGAACGCGAAAGAGGATGAGAAGATCAGTGACATGGATGAGGATTGAGGAAGATATAGAGTTGAGGAAGGCGAGAATAGACACGCCACTGTCGTCAAGCTGTGAGTGCTGGCACTGCATCGCCACCACCAACAGACCATTGCGCGGCTTGCAGCTTCACCTCGGCCATGTTGAAGCCTGCGCCGTGCGTCGGCCACATCCTCGTGGCTTGCTGCCGCTCCTGCGCCGAGCCACAATCACCAATACACACAGGCAGTTTATTTTGAGAAAGGGGGGAACTCACCGCCCTAAATCACAAAGTCCAGCCAAATCGGCAGAGGCGTGACGAGGAGAGGACCACGGTGGTCGCAGCTGGTGGCAGCCCATCGATGGAAGACCTGGTCGAACCCTACACAACGCACGGGAGCACACAAATTGGTGTGCGGGTCACCAAATCGGCAAGGCTGCAATTGCGAAGGAGAGGAGGACGACACAAGGTGGACCGCGGCGGCGAGAGAGGCGGTGCTTGGCTGGAAGGAGGGGCGGAAACAGGAGGCGGCGATGATGTGGTGGGGGAGAGGAGGTGCATCTCTAAACCTGTCGTCAAAGTACCATGCAAAAATGTCCTGACGTATCACATAGAACAACATCATATCCTTCGTGCTTCCCACATTTTACTGCCTGTGAAAGAACTACCAAGCGAGTCAAATTAGATGAAACATAAGAGCTGGGCTTCTTATGAGAACACAATACTTCCATAACGCTTGGGGATCAAGTTCATACCTAATGGAGCTTTCGCCATCTTATCATTATCGATAACAATCTCTGAACCAGTTCTCTCAGCCCAAACTTCTAGCTGGTCACGAGCTGCTGCTCTGAAGGTATCACCTGCTGCCATCAATACCTATATTATAGTTGAAGGCAGGAACATAAACTCATTAATTTTACAAGAATGTGCTGAGGCAATATATACAGCTGAATTTTATTCCCCACACAACTAGCCTAGAAACCAGGAGATGTCAAGAAATTAGCCTCATCTTCACTCCTTCATTCTTCAATCTGTAAGCAAGTTTTCCTACAGATATTGCAAATGAAAGGTGAGACCAATCGACCACTTCATAGCATCATGTTGGTGAATACAAAAGACAAAAAAAGTGTGCCAAACTAAACAGTGACTCCAGTTGATAGAAAATGCCCAAACAACTACTGCATATTAAGTAGCTTTACTACATAGGATTCATGTTGGCTTCATAGCAACCACATAACCTACAGAAGCTTAATCCAATGCCATGCCACATTCCAAGCTTATGCAGCTGAAAGATGTGAGTAGTTTTGCCTTGAGTGGATAGATTTGTCATCTTGTATAACATACCCTATATAGGCACCATAAATTCACTTCAAGTAATTAGTAAAGCTGATTCTTCTTCCTTTTAGCAGATTTTCTTTGTAATATGATCATGTAGTCCATTGCACAAATAGTAGGTTGGAACTAGCAACAATAGGTTGAACACTAATCCGTTGTCTAGAATCATTCCTTAGATTTATTGATTTTACGGTATATTATGCTATCCTATTGTGTTGTTTGATAGTAGAGTAGTACTAGGAAAGTTCATCTCCATGGCAGTGTCCCAATTATTAAATTATTCAAGTCTGTCAATCAAAAATCCAATGAACTAGTCTATTCTACTTGATGCACGGTTGTGTCAGTTGCAGTAAAATCATTTACTTTTTTCTTAAGAAGATATTCGTTTAATTATGAACACAGTACGCAAGTCGAGGTTTATAGACCAGACAGCCTGACCAAGGCAACGAGAAGAATACAAAAGTAATAAGATAACCACTCCTCAAACTAATCAGCGGCATCCCCATAAGGGAACCATAGCCCAAAGGTAATATTTGTTACATCCAGCTCCATTGTTTTGTGAATGACAACTGCAAGTCTTGGTAGTATACTCCACCAATAGGAAAATATGAAGATTCTACCAACACTACTAATTAGATTCTCATAATTTAGTAACTATTTTGGACCACCACAACTTCCTACTAGAACAATGTTATATATAGGATAATCAACACATTAGAAATATATCCTAAAAATAAAATAAACCTTTGAGATAATAAGAAACTAAATCACAAAGCAACAATTAAGAAAACGGACTCATCATTCCTTTAGGTCCCGTGGAGAATCCTGGTCAATTCAAAACATAAAGTAGGATGAATTCTTTTTATAATGATGTCAACCATATCTACACGCATCCAATCTAGTTGTGCTTCATGCATATAACCACTTACAAAAACTAATAAATCCTACCGACCTATTTCCATCATATTTGTTCATTTTAATAACATTTACGCGATAGGCATTCATGGCATTCGCGAGTCCTTTGTAACCATTTTGTATACAAGGCAACTGAGAGATCTGCAGTTTACTGACCTCTTTCGTAAATTCAGAATAGTTGAAGAATTTTGGAATGTCAAAAACGAAAAATATAGTCCTATATTTGCTTCAAAAAAATGGATGGTCAAGAATTTCTTCTTTGACTTTTTTGAACATATTGCTAAAAGGAAAGTGAAACAAGTCAAAGTAGAGACGTTGCAAATTATACCAAAGATGATAAATTCATAGACTTACATATGTGATAGCTGTTGGAGGATGTATGCCAAGTCATCTATGAGTGCACAGACACAATTTATTCTCTCCATCTTCACTCTATTTGAAAGTTTTTCAAGCATACGCACAACTACATGCAAGTCCTCAAATTGTGACTCTTTCAGCCCCAACCTATTTGAAAATATAAGTGATATTATATATATCTAATTAATTTCACTAAAAAGTATTATACTTGTGACATCTTTATCTTTCTTCATAAAATTCGCCATTTAATAAGTCCAGACTCCTTATGTAATAAGTGTTCCCGAGCTTCAAATTTACATGATAATAATCATTCACCCTCAGCTCATCTAAACCTTTAAAATTTTGACTAATTTTTTTGTCATTGCATTGACACTAAGGCATCACCAAATACATGATTGATAAACACAGATTATTGATGTTGCCTTACTACACTCCACAAGAGCACAGATAGATCGAGTTTATCAAGATGGGGCAAAACCATGCTATCAGCGGTAAGAAGTGACGCTAGAAACCCTGTATACTTTTCAACACCATCATAATAGATGGAGAGTTCGGCACTGATTTTTCTACCACTGTTTCCATATGCAGTATGTTTTTATGATTAATTTCTCTTAATATAAATAGAGAAAACATGTCGATCGGATCTATCAACTCTAAGCACTCATCCGGTCGACGATTGTTTGTTGCAACCACATCTGCTAGACCACAAGGCTTATTCAGCTCAATGTAGCCAATGGCAATGTCACCCACTAGTTTTTTTAATCAGCTCTGATCAAAGTTTCTGAATATGCAAATAAGTACTATGGTTATATGCATGTCTTGAGAGATTTTAAAAAGGAAAATGCATATCTACATCATCTGTAGTAAGAAAATCAAAACACAATTGTACCTTTAATTTCCTTACTTTTTTGTCTCCTTCGGATTGTTCTGAAATTATTATATATGTGTGAGTGCAAAAAGATATGTGCCAACATTGATGAACTTGATGTTTTATACCGTGTATTTAAATTCAATGTTTCATAAACATAACTGTATATTGTTAATACGTTATTAAAATTTGTATAGCAAATAATTTTGATTTATGTAAATCTCCATGTCTATTTTGTACTTCCAGGCCACAACGTTGCAATAAAATCTGGAATCCACATTATATTATATGAGCTTACATGAATAGAGACTACGAACCTAATGAGCTTGTACTATCCATCTCAGCACAGATGATGGCTTGTGGATAATGACGAAGCTAGGATCAAAATCAAATAAAAGGAAATATCTAAGCAGCAAAGCAGCACCTAACTGAGGCCAAGCAAAGGTAAATCAAATTGTATTTAGTCTTTAAAAAAGGGGATATCTGAACTAATTAGTTCTAGAAAAAATTGCTCTGGAAGTACAAAGGAAAACTAGTAAAATTGAAATGATCAGGGTAGCAAATCTAATTAGTCTCCGGCGAGAGCAGCGGCGAGGTCAAATGGGAGGAGATGGGGAGGCAGCAACATCGTCGCCACCGCGTACACCGTCTCCGGCCTCGGTCGTGGCGGCACCTCGTCGTACAGGGCCACCTCACCTCAATTTCGCCCAAATCCACCACGATTCCGGCTAGATCTGATGGCCCCGGCAGATGCAGGGCGGCCAAGAGGCCAAGCCATTTATCTCGGCCTATCTCTCCTCCCTGACGATGTGGTGCACTCTGCAGAGGACGGCAACGACAGGGCGATGTGGTTGGACCGGATGATTCCGATGCAAATTTAAATTATTTGTTAGTGTATTGCAATTTAAATCATTTCGATGCAAATTTAAATTATTTGTTAGTTACATGTAAATGTGGAAATCCATTAGAAATGATTAGGGCATCAGAATAAATTAATTATAATTCAGAGATTTAAAATCTATACATGATTAAATAAAATTACGCGCAACGATTAAAATAGCAATTGAGCCATAAAAATACATAAGCGGTAAAAATAACATTTAAGGATCACACTATTGAACTGTAGCATGCATTGAACTGTAACATTATTTACCTACCTGTGATTTTCTTCAGCACCGGTGCATTGAACTGTAGCTTGCATACTAACTGCAAGAAAGAAACAAGGATTGGGGTGCAACTTTTATCCTAGTGACCTTGGGACTCACAACTTCGAACTAAACTCAAGCAAGCATCCCTTTAAACATGATCAAAGTATCTTCAGTAAAATAAGTATTTATCTATTAAATTATTATCACCCTGCATAAAAAATAAAAGTAATGTTTAAATCGGATAAATGCTATGAGAAAGAAATAAAAGAGATAACAGTACATAGTTGAAGCAGCCACTATAAAGCCAATAAATAAGTGGGTGAACAGTTGGAGAAGACATGGGGACAATAGGCATGTATGGGACCCTCTGCATAGGGATAAAATATAAGGATTTATAAACTTTAATTGTGTAATGGACCATACAAGTTGTATCAACCATTTGTTCCATCGGAAGATGGGGTAGAATCAGCATCTCTATTGAGGTTATTATATTGTGTAACGCTTATACTAAGATAAAAATTATAAGTTACAGTCATAAGCAAAAAAACCCATCCTTAATGGTTCAATTCAGTTCCAAAAGGAAGGTACTATAAAGAAGCTACTTGGCAGTACGACAAAAATAGGCATCATGTTTACCTTTTTTCGAATCACATGGTAAGGGATCAGTCCAGAAATACTTCGCATCTAGTGCATCTTTTGCTGATATCCTCTGAATACCCAAAAGGTTTTTGGGCTGGTCTGGCTCGGTTTCCAGCCCTTACTGTTTGCACCGACAACCTGGCACAACAATCCCCTCATTTTCACTGGGCTGGGGAGAAACCTCCTCCCATTCGGCGGTACACACTGAACTATCACTCTAATGTTTTCTCCTCCAAAAAATCATCTAGATTTGTGGTCATTAGATCTAGATCTAATGATGTGGTCATTGCCTTGCACAATCAATCAACAAAACGTGTTGCCTTGCTATGTTTTGTGCCTCTTGTTGATCGAGGTGCTTCTTGTTGATTTCCTCTGTGCTGCTGCTGCTGCATGTTTCGCATGCGAGTGCGTGTGCTAGACTGCTAGTTCGTCGTTTCGTATTTACGTTTTGTTGACAGTAATTTTTTAGCAGATGTTTTGTTGATGAGTTGAGTTACATGTGCTTCGAGGTGGGAACTGTGGGTGGGGTGGCGCTGCGCGGGCCATGGATGCTCATGCCTCGCCGTCCCCGATATGCATGCCGTACGTGCAGTGTGCTCAGCTGCGCCCGCTCCGTCGCACGTCGCCGCGGACCATATCGGGGCAGTGTGCTCTGGCACTGGACCGTTACATAGAACTTGTCAACGCTGCATCAATCGGGCGGGCCAGGAATGATTTGCGCCGAAATCTAGTGCCAGGATATAGCTTTATTCAGATGTTGTTAGGCTGGCTTTGTGCAATTCTGGCCACATAGGTAATAAGAATTGGAAATTCAAGCAGCACCAGGGATCATAAACCTGCCCCATGAAGAAGCAAGCGAAGAGGCAGAAACTTGATATCATCTGAGCACCACTACAAAGTTCAGCAAAAGCAGCCTATACTATCCATACTAATTATGCAATCTATTTAATTATGAACACAGTGCACAAAATCATTCAGTTATTCACTTTTTTCTTAAGTAGATATTCATTTAATTATGAACACAGTACGCAAGCCGAGGTTCATAGGCCAGACAGACTGACCAAGACAACGAGAAGAAAACAGAAGTAACAAGATAAACACTCCTCAAACTAACCAGCGACATCCTCATAAGAAAACCATAGCCCAAAAGTAACATTTGTTATATCCAGATCCACTGCTTTATGAATGCCTACTACAAGTCTTGGTAATACACTCCACCAAAAGTAACATTTGCTATATCCAGCTCCAATGCACTCCACCAATAACAAAAAAAAATGAAGATTTCCCCAACAATACTAGTTAAATTCCCATAATCAGTAATCGAGTTTGCACAATTTTTAGAAACTCCCACAAATTACTAGCTACTTTGGACTCCCACAGCTCTTTGCTAGAACCATGTTATACATAGGATCATCAACACTCTAGAAATATATCCTTAAAATAAAATAAACCTTTGAGATATTAACTAAATCACGCAGATTCTTTGTGCGCCTTCTTTTGCTCATACGATGTTGTTAAGTGGACCTACAAAGAAATCGTTGCCAACAGGTGAGACATTATATATCGACCCAAATCAAATAGTAATATTTAGAACAAAACATACCAATTTGTTTGTATAGATTTATCCAGATACGTGGATCATATTCTTCCATCATTCTTATCAAGCTCATACTATCTCCTCCGAGGTCGTTCTGCGAGCATGAACAAAATGTTAAGGTTATCAGTTGTGCTCAAAGTAATTTACGCCGCTTACTTAGGCAACTAAATTACCTTGAGGTTATCCGGCAAATTATTGAAGTGTGTGTATGAATTCTTGCACAAAAGGATATAGTCGTATGCATAACTCTCGTTGTACTCAACTTTTGTGCTGTCAATTAGTTGCTTGATAATAGGCATAAGAAGCTTATCTCCATCCCGCGGCCAAGTGATAGAAGTGTTATTTACTTGTGACCGAGTGATATGCTTAGCTCTCAGTCCCGACATAGCAAGCATAATGTAACTAGCCTTCTCCTCAAGATCCCAGTTATCTGGATAGTATTTTAGCATGTCAATGTTATCCGCCTCGTGCATGAGCCTACTTCCAATAAGTTGTAGAAACTAGTGGAGAGGTCATCAAGTTTAACGTGACATATTTCACAACACTGTGTAATTGTGGCTTGGACGTAGCCCCATGTGTTGGCGCGTTGCTCAAAACTAATCTGACGAGCAGCCTTCCGAACTGCAATAGTTAGATGCAGTAAATAGTTAGTTCAACTAATTGCAATGCAGATAATCTACTTAACACTAACTGCAATGTAGGGAATCTACTTATAGTAAAGCGTACCATCAGTTAGTAGAAGCAGAACTCTGGGTGTATCATCCAAGATATCCAGATATAGATCTTCAAGTCCAAACTTTGCAGGATACTTTTTTTGGTTAAATAGCTTAAACATTAAACCACACATGTCACTGTTGAGCAAAGAAAATGTTAGAAAATGCATAAGCGGCACAATGGGCAGATGTTGCAAAAACTATATGACACACATGATCATGCCACGGAAGAGAGGTGATATGGCTCGCTCGTTGCCATTGCCTTCAAATAATTGGGAGCCTTCAGTTTTTCTTATCCAACCTTTGAGCGATCCCTTGACACGAGGTACCACAAGACTGGCGGATTTAGGATTTTATGAATGGGTGTTCGCTAATTACATTGTGTTATATATATTTTTTAATATATACTTATATTGGTTTATAAAAACTGAAGATAAAAGTCACATTTCTAAGTCTATTGAAAGTCAATAACACTAAAATTTTTGAAATAATAAAATAATACTAACACTTTATTTGGTGGCAGCACAATTACAACTTTTAGAGTAAAACTATTACAACTTTAGTTGACAACACAAGTGTGCATTTTGTTTTTAAATAGATATTAACTTTAACCCACTTCTTTTTTCTTATTTTCTATGTTAGCATATTAAATGGTGTTTTTTTCACATACATAGAAAAAGAAGTAGTACATATTTTTGTTTTTGACATATGTTGTCTCTATTTATGATTTACCTCTCTCTAAGAGTGACAATTAACATGGGTACTTTGACGAACATATTGCTTCCGAATGATAAAATATAAATATGTATAAACCAAAATTAACTCTCCCAAATGATGTATATTTTGGATTGAAAGGATTATATAAATTTTTGTGACCACTAGATTTATGACAATTGACACCATCAAATTCTTTCGAGTAAAGCATCTAAAATATCTAGATATTTCTAGGAAACTATCTAGATTTAGATATGTTCATGGGATCTCTAGAACCCTTAATTATCTACATCTTTCATGTAGATAAATCATCTAATATTCCATCCAGTAATTTTAATCTATATATTAATATATGGTACTAGAAGCTGATAAATTTACCAGATAGCCGGATTACAAAATTTATAGCTTAAAATCTATGTATCTGATCAACATAAATCAATATTGTACAGAAAACTATCAAATTTCTCTACAATTATCTAGTAGATGACATTTTTAAATTACTCTCATACAGTACCTAAAATTACAGGAGAACAATATAGCAGAATTGACGATATGCTAGTCTTTTCCTTAATGAATACTTTTTACTTTCTCTCTAATATCAACTCTAATCTCTAATTAAATTAACAAATATAGAGAAAACCAAGTCGTTACCCAGACAAGGCGCGAGAAAGCGACGATCTCCTCTTGCCTTTTTTTCCCCGGCTCTTGTACCGTTGCTACTCCTCCTTTTCTTCCCTTGATTGACACCGATTTTCCTCGGCCTGCTCATTGCTCCTTTGCGCCAATAGTCAGCAGTTGGTCCTCATGGTCCGCGTGTGCGTGCACCGAGGTGAAACTGATGAACTCGGTAGCCGAGCGATGCAGTGGCCAGCGCCAAGTAACATGCATGACATGTGGGCCTTCAATAAGTCTCTTCCACACGAAACCCTAGAATGGATCCCCAATGTGCTGAGACAGACCATCTCAAGATTTCTATCCTCCTCCCTCCTCCTCCCCAAATCCGCAATCCTCACAGCCCAATCCCAAACCTCTCTCGTCTCTAGTTCCAGCCCATCCTCTTCCTTGAACTCTTCTCCATATCTCGTCGTGACGGCGGCGGCGGCTATTGCTTCGCCGTTTGTCTCGAATTCTCACGCCAACATCATTTAACCCTCGAAGCGAAGGAATTCTTCTCTCCTAGGCGTCATCGTCGTCCTCCGCTCTGCCGAATTGATCTCTTCTTTCGCTGGTAAAGAAGCCCTAGCTTGCTTGGATTGTTCTAAGAGTGAGCTCTATCCTGAGGATCTTTTCTTTTCCGTGAGCAATCTCATCCAAATCTTCCTTTCTGGGATGGATAGTCTGGTCTATGGTGTTTGTGGTGGATTTGCTTGCTGCGTTGTGGATTACCAGTAGCAGTTTATTTTCCCGTATTTTTGGGGGTTCAACTGAACCCCCATGTCCCACGTTAGGTCCGCCCCTGCTGTACCGCCTACCTGCATGAACTGGGGAATGCTAGTACGTAGGGGCGTTTACCCGAGGATGAAGAAGGGGATCTGCTTGCCCAGTTGGGCCGCGGACGCCACGCTTGGCTAGCTAGGCCGCACGCCTGACGCACATGGCATGCAGCTTGCCCAGTCCTCTCAAAGGCTCACTCACGAGTCGGATGCACACCAGTCAATCTATGGGTTGCCCAATTTTCAGAGATGAAAGGTCATTTGGTTAAGATAAGACTCAAGTGAAGCAATTATTGGGCTTTTTGATTTCTTATCGTGTCTTTAGTATGTAGTATAACTCTTATTTGTGATCGCAATTTGGTACTTTGCAGTACTGGTCCATTTGGATACATGTTCGTATTGGACTGTCAAATTGGACAAGCCTGCAGGTTGGCTCATACTCGACATGAGGATATGACTCCTTCGGCAAAGCCCGCTCGGGCGGTGGTCCTGCCCTGCACCTGTAGTGCCGGCTGAGCGCGCACTCTGCCGCGCGTAGTGCTCCGCGGTGGGGGCGCAACCGCCACTCGTGCAGCACGCGCTAGAGAGGATGGTCGTGCTTTACAACGCGGGCATCACGGAAAAGTGGTGGAGGCACTTACCGAGGAGAAGAAGGTCGTCACGGCTACGCCCCGACCGATCGGCGCGCGCCGGCCGTAGAGCTTCGAGTTGGGATGGGCTGGGGTGAATGGGTGGGTGAATAGTTGGGGGCTTCGAGCTGGGAAGCTTTCTTCCCTCTCTACTTTCTCCCATTTCCTTCTTATGTATAGACACAAAAGCTTTTGGATCCTGTCATCGCAGGAAAAGAGCACGGATATAGACATTCATTGCCGAGGGGATACGTGCACAGTGAGACTAGAGATTTTCAGTGTGGGGCTTCGAGTTGGGATGGGCTGGGGTGAATGGTTGGGGGTTTCGAGTTGCGAAGGTCAAGCTTTCTTTCCCTCTCTACTTTCTCCCATTTCCTTCTTAGGTATAGGAAAAAAGCTTTTGGATCCTGTCGGTTCGCAAGAAAGGGCACGGATATAGACAGTGAGAGCGGGCGAGGGGATACGTGGCTACGCGCACAGTGATTTTCTCTCCCATGTTTATTTGCACCCAGACCCAGTGGTATCTCAAGACGGAAGCAGATTCTCGGACACTACATTGGTGCCTTAGCTATCATCTCGACCGTTGGAGCAAGAGTGGACAATCCAGATCAATCACTACAGTTCCCAAGCAAAAGTAAAGAAGTTCCTTAGAGACCATATGGGTAGGTATAGAAAAAAAGGAAAACACCATTATAGCTGCATTCGATTGGGTTTATGACTTATGTTATAGTAATTAGCTTTCAAACAGTGTGTTTTTCAAGACAATGTGGAGGTCACTTCATGTTTGCGGAGTTTGAGTTTTGGATAGAATATTTGCGGAGTTTGAGTTTGGTTTTTGAGGATTTTGTAAAAGATCGCTTTTTGTCTGACGACTTCATGATTTACGAGTTCGTCAGGACTGTGAGTACTGGAGTATTCGAAGTTTACGCTTCATGGTTGAACGGTTCGATCAACCTTTTGTTGAATGGTCCGATCGGTAGGTCTGGTCGATAAATGTTCAAAGACAGCAGAACGACCATTGTTTGTGAAGCATAGCAGAACGGGGCAGTCGTAGCTTCAGTGCCTGGTCGGTGATCGGTAGTCGTAGGCTATGCGGTCGATAGTCATAGACTTTGCAGTCGATAGTCGTAGACTTTGCGGTTAATAGTCGTAGACTTTGCGATCAATAGTCGTAGGTTTTGTGATCCGTAGTCGAAAGCTTTGTGATGGGTTGCCAAAGGCCTCATGGTTGGTACTCATAGGCTTCAAGTGCTTCAATTCTTATATTTTTCAAAGTGTCTCAAGTACTCGTATCTACTCGGTTGGGGTATGTGGTTGGATCACCCGAGGGCTAGTGATCTGACCAGCTATGGATCAACTAGTAGTGGGTTTTTGACCAAGGTTTGATTTTTGGTGATGACTATGTGTATTGTACGATACTACGTGATGGTTTGCTTATTGGTGTTAGTTGAAGGATTTTGGAGCTTGGTTGTGGTGCGGCATTGAAGGATCAGGACTGGGCACAGGGTGGTGCTGAGGTCTAGAATGGTCAGGGAGATGCCAAAGATGACCAAAGCTTACAGGGTGGTTGCAAGCTGGGATGACAAGGAACCGGAGCGGGAGCTACCGGTGGTGGACATGATGGACAACGACAAGGTGGACCGGGACTAGGCCCAAGGAGGAGCTGAGGTCTTGTGCGGTCAAGGAAGCTGGGTGCCGTAATGCGTGAGGAGAAGCATGTGGTGCGCTAAGTGACTTGAGTCATTTGTAAGCGAGGACGGTTCGATGGGATCTGGATGCGTAAGAGGCTTGGCAGCAAGTCACTGGGGCCACGTGAAAAATGGTGAAACATGGACGATGCTTCATGGAAAAGGAAGCGGGAAGATTCATGGAAACCGGTAGAGAGGCATTTTGGTAAATTACTCAAAACCAGAAAGGTAGCGGTGTATGAAACCGCAACGTTGGCCTAAGTGGTTTATGTTTTGTATGTGCTAAAAATGTTAATTGGATCAAGTGTTGATTCACTAATGGGTTAATGGTTGTAAACCACTTTGAGAAACGTGCATGAGAGAGTAAAACCCGATGTTATGTGGGATTAACGAATTATCCCTAGTTTGGCCTAATGGGTGGATCCATTAGGTTTTGGTTCAGGTTGTGACCCTATATAAGGAGAGGGGAGGCAAGAGCTAGGTTTGAAAAGGTTGGCTAATCCTTTTGGTGGCTAGCTCCTCCTCCCTTTCATAGGAGATAGGTTAGAGTGTGTGTGTGTACTCTAGGCTTAGAGCTCTGCTATCCTGAGGGATTAGCTATAAAAAAATATTCCTCTCCAAGTGAAATGGACATCCAACTTTGCCCAAGTGAGTTGTGCCATAAATCCTCTCATGTGCTTTTGATTTTCTTGGTTTTCTTGTTTGGATTTCTCTTCTCTTGAGCTTTTCTGGTGCCAAGGATGTGTAAACGGTGGTTTAAGATCGACGAGGCTGACTAGATGAGAGTGAATAGTCATTTCTAAAAAATCTCTTCTTATTTATTTTCTATTATTTTCTAATTAAGCTATTTGGGTAAAACTTAGAATATAATGCGGAAGCTTAAATTAATTTGCTTTTACACAAATAAAGGCTAAATCAACTAGGTTCACCTAAGTGTACCAACACCCTAAGTCTATGTCAAAGGTTTGCAATACTAGAGAGACACGTAATCAATTTAATTCTATGAATGTAAATTGCTTGAATGTAAATTGAGCACAAGAAAACAAACCACAATTGACACAGTTACTTTTAACCGTGGTGGTCAGAAACTTGCCGGTTTCCCCTAGTCCACGTTGAGGTTAGCCCAAACGAATTGGACCGGCTCCACGAATTAAACCGAAACACCTTAATCCACTAGTAGTAGCTCTTTCCCCCTTCAGGTAGGTGAGCTCCAACCTTCACACTTTGTCGGGTCTTCTCACAACCTTCTTTGAGAAGATCACCGTGCACGATGCCTCCAACGCCGTCTAGGAGTCGGCAAACTCTAAGAGTAATAAGTCAAGCTCCTTGCTTAACTCTCACCACGTGCAACGAATGCACAAGCTCAAATGGACAATAAGTCCAACTCTAGATGCAACACATGCAATCTAGATCCCTTCTATTTACTGACAAAGTGCAACACATGCACAATTGAGAGGAGGACCCCACACTAGCTTAAGAAAATAGAAATGGGTCAAACAACAACCTCTCCAACCAGACACAAGGGGATATTTATACCCCACACAAGAAAACTAGCCATTGGAGCCAAATCCATGAAAAAACAGGAAAATCAGAAGTACCATAGGCAAAACGCCGATACTTCCGTTCCCCGCACAACGGTCAGAAAAACTAGCCGTTACAGTCAAAATTAGAAGTTCTACCATTCATTTTCTAGTACTTCCGATCATCGGAAGTACCGCTCCACATATGCGGAACTACCGCTTTCGTAGAGAGGAGAAGACTACCACATAGGTGTCTCTCTAGAAAAAATGTGAAACTTTCGAAGTCTGGTAGTACCGTGCAACACACGTTGGTACTTACGCCTTCCGATAGTACCGCTCATACAGAGCCGGTACTTACGCCGGCCGATCGGACCGCTCACATAGAATTGTTCAGACCACTCGTCTGGTTAGTACCATGTAACACATGCTTGTATTATCGATGTCCAGTAGTACCACTCATATAGAGCAGGTACTTCTGACCTCCGGTAGTACTGCTACATACACAACGGTAGTTCCGATTTTCCTGACAAGCGCAGATACTTCAACAGATTTTACAAAAATATATTTGCAAACTATAGCATCATGCACACAAGGATTAAACATGATTCCTAACAAGTTGCAAAATAAATTTGCACACTTTTGAAATAATCACACAAGAAATAGGTACATGGACTCTTAAAATATATTCGCAAAACTAAGTCACATGCTACAAAGATTATATATGAGCTTCAACCATTTGCAAACACATTTGCAAATATAAGCCTCATACCACAAGAAATAATAAACATGGATCTCAAATGAGTATAGCTTTCCAATGATTGGTCTTTTGTAAAAACTTTAAACTAGAAAAATATTTGAAATGACCAATCCTTTGAGTTTTGTATTGACCACTTTTTCAAAAACTCAATAGATTTTGATTTAAGAAAATATGTCATTTAATCCAAAATAAAGATCATATAAGATCATTTTGGGGCCAAATTTTTCTTTTCATTTCTAAAATAGAAATTTTTACTTAAAAGGCTTTGAAAACAATTAAAATACATATTTGAGTACTTTCATTTAGTTTTTTTCACAACCTTTAGGCTTTTAAACAAGATTTTTGATTTTTGACCAAAAAAAAGGCTCTTTTAAGAAGGTAATCTTGCATAACATTAGATTGTTTTACTCCATGAAAAACAAAAGAAGCAAATGAGAATGAAATACATTCATTCACAAGATCCATAAAATATTTTAGATAAATTAGGTAAAATAGTTTTTTCAATAATAATACTTTACCCCTTTTAAGATTAAGCCCAAAACTACTATATAGGTTTTTCACAAAGAAAAACTCCCTTTACACTAAAGGTTTTCTTGGCATTTTGTTTTCCTCTGACACACAAAGGATTATTCTCTTTCTTGTTCTTTAGCCATGTCTCCCTATTTAAACTTTATTTTCCTCTTTGTCATCTAATTACAAGAGATTTGACATTTACCATTTATGATGGCAATAGATACCACTTGTGAAAATACCACTTGTAAATATAAATGATACCAAGTATACTTAATTCCAATTGTAGAAACTTGATACCACGTGAAATTTTGAGAGATTGACCTTGAGAGATTTTCAATGATTTCCACTTGAAATTTTGAAGGGGATACCACTTGTAGAAAGATGTTACTTGAAATACCACTTGTGAGAATAGGATGATATAATTTAAGGATACACCACTTGTAAAGGTAGATACCATAAACGAAAGATATCATATATGTGAGAGAGCTTAGTTAAGAAATGATTTGCTTGGCAAGAGCAAAAAGAATATCACTTTGAAAGGATACTAATTGAAGGAACAAAGATACCACTCATTTTTCACTTGTAAGATATACCACGTGCTCTCCGACGGCGCGGGCGGCGGCGCGGGGACGGAGGCGGAGGCGCAGGCGCGGGCGCCGGCGAGCGGGGAGGCGCGGGCAGCGGCGCGGGGACGGAGGCGCAGGCACTGGCGCCGGCGAGCGGGGCGGGAGGCGCTGACATGGCGGGCCAGCGGGGCGGGGTGGGCTCAAAAGTGGCAAAAAAATTAGCAACCACATCTTAAGAGTGGCAAATTGTTGAATGCAACGAAGAGGATGGCATTTGGATAGGTGGCACTATTAAAGGTGGCAAATAGTTAAATTTCCCATCTTTCGATGATATCCTTTCAATACCCAAAAAAGTATTTGGGCTGCCCAGGCTCAGTTCCCGTGATTTCCGTTCGACGGACGGCACCAGAGGAAGAAATAAAAGAGGGGGTGGGGATGCGATGCAATGCGAACCCAACCCTAGCTAGCGCCTTCCAGTTCAAAAAAAACCCTAGCTAGCGCCGCCGTCGCCGATCCCAACTGTCGATCTGGTTATCCGAGATGTTGCCCGTCCGATCTGGTTCGCCCGACGACGCCGGCGATGGGGAGGGAAGGAGCGCGACTTCGTGGACGGGAGAGAAGAAGCGCAGGATCCTCCGGCCATCTCCTCTCGGGGACAAGTCCGGCTCGACGTCCTCTGGTGCTCAACAAGGGGAAGCCGCCTCTCCCGACGGTGCTCAACAGGGGGAAGCCTCCTCTCTCCAAGACCAACGCAAGGGAGGAGGAAGAGGAGGACAACAACAGGAAGAAGCGCCGATGATCTGCAGCGAGTTCGTGTACTCGGCACAAGACGAAATCGGCTGTGACGAGTTCATTCGTTGCCGTCGCAAGCTTGGGGAAATTTAACTATTTACCACTCTTAAGAATGCCACATATTCCAATGCCACTTTCTTCCTTGCAAGTTGCAATTAACATTTTTCCACTCTTAAGATGTGGTTGACTAATTAATCGTCACTTTCGAGCCCACGAGACGCCAAATCACTGCCATGTCAGCATCCTGCGTCCAAGAAAGCAACCGACGATCATCGCAACAGCAGCAGCATCGGCGGCAATGGCGCTTACCGGCCGTTCATCTCGACAGGGGGCCAGCGGCGGCACGAGCCGACCTGCTCGAGGAACTTGGTGAGGCGGGCGTGCTTGGCGGCCCACTGCTCCGCCATCTTCTGCTCCTTGAGCTCGGCGTCACGGCGGAGGCCGGCCATCTTCTCCCGGTACTCCGCCTCCACGCGCTCCACGGCCGCCGCCTGCTCCTCCCGCAGAGCGCGCATCTTCGCCGCCGCAGCTGACACTCTTAAGTAGTGTTTGACCTCGTCTCGGCCTCCCCGCACCCTCCCATCTCCTCTTCTTCCCATTGCCGTGAGCTCGCCGCCGCAGCCTTCCCGCCTAATTCAGTCGCTCTGGCGGATCTTGCCCCAAATTGAGCGTGTCGCGGTGTGCTCCCACTCCCCATCGGCCTCCCCAACGAGCCAATCGGGTTTCCGCGCACCGAGCTCACCGCCGCGGCCATCTTCCCCAATCCCGGCCGCCACCACCCTGTTGGTGATATGCCCTAGAGGCAACATGGAGATGTTGAATATATCACATACTATGTTTATGATACATTGCTTTGTTCCTTGAAATAGACATTATCATTATTGATCAATGAGTATGTGACTTATTCATGAGACTCTTAATGCCAAAATGTTGCTATTTCTAAATGATCCCTGATCATATATCATATGAGGAACATATATGATTCAAAGATCAGCATATGTATTGATTGATGATCATGTCTCATGGATCATGGTATGGAGATACCAAATCAATAATATGGACATGTGTTAGTGAACATATGTTGGATAGACCCGCCATGAGACACTGCAGAGATTCCATGTGTCATTAGTTGGTCTCAAGTAGTGTTTATGTAGAATCGTTAGACTTGAGATCATCATGGTTCCCAACATGCGTAGTAGCCTATTTTGGGACTACTAACCACTACTCCGTAACTGGGTAGTCATAAAAGTAGTCTTCGGGTTTGCTATGAAACATGTAGTGGGATGTGAATGATCAAGATAGAATTTGCCCCTCCTTATGGGAGAGATATCTCTGGGCCCCTCGATGTAATGGATTATGAAAGTGCATGGCCATGCCAATGTGATTGAGGAGTCAATCACAAGTTTATAATCCATCACGGAATCGAGAGAGTGATTGAGCCATTAAGAGGATGACACAGGTCTCGCCTTGAGCTTAATCTATATCGTGAGGCAAAAGGATTCGTACATGAGAACATTACAGGTTCAGCCGATATGATCTTTACGTATACTTTGGGGTTAATATGTCTTGCTAGAGGCCGCTATTAACAGGGTGACCGGAAAGGTGTTTCCGGGTCGCGACCAAGTATACGTGAACCTACAGGGTCGCACACTTAACGGGTTGGAACACTAATTCGAATGTGATTCGGATGTGGGCTCAATTCGGATAGAGATCCGGATAGACTCCTATTGGGCCTCGGTCCACGAGGCCCAAGTGAGGAGGTCTATATATTTGGAGGCGGGGGGGCTGAGGGATGCACGCATATGTTCCTCCCGAACAAAACCCTAGCCGCCACCTCCCGAGCCAAACCCTAGCCGCTCGCGAGTGCTGGTACACTCGCGATCGGAGTTCCAGCCCCGGACGTGTGGATACCGGTGGAGGCGCTGCTCGTTGCGGCGTTGATCGGCATCAACAAACTACAGATTGGATCTGCTCGTGGTGTGGTTGATCGCGTGGAGGAGACGATCTGTTCGGGACGATCGGCTACTTCCACTACTACCTCGACGCGCGTGGTTGGATCGGCTTCTCCAACTCTTCTTCCGCTGCGCTGCGCGTCTAGTGGTAACGATCTATGATCCCTTCTTAGCATGATGTCCTGGTGTGCGCGGTAGAAATTTTTTTATTTTCTGCTATCGTAGCCTACGCGCGATCCTTCAGTGGTATCAGAGCCATCTTGCTTAGTTTGCGATCTGGATCAGCGCATATGATGATATGCGGTTGTAGTAGATTGGATCTATTACAGTCTAGATCAGTCGGTTCATGTGATGAATCGATGGTAGCACGGGTTGATGAGATCAATCGGTGAATAGGGGTTGGATGAGGCGCAGATTGTATCACTACTAGTGCCCTAGAGATTGTCTCGGATCGGCATAAGGTGGTTATGTCGAATACTAGTAGGATACGAATCTGATAGCCTCGGGCCAGTGGGAATACTAGTGCCCTAGAGATTGTCTCGGATCGGCATAAGGTGGTTATGTCGAATACTAGTAGGATACGAATCTGATAGCCTCGGGCCAGTGGGAATACTAGTGCCCTAGAGATTGTCTCGGATCGGCATAAGGTGGTTATGCCGAATACTAGTAGGTTACGGATCTGATGGCCTCGGCCCAGTGGAAAAACTAGCATCCTAGAGAATGTCTCGGATCGGCATAAGGTGGTTGTGCCGAATAGTTTTTCCATTGCGATTTCATAGATTGGATCTGTAAATTTCGTAGGGTGTTCAGGGCGCTGCCCTGAAACCCGCGGGGGGCGGCCCCCCCCTCGACCCCCCGCCCGCTGACCGGCCAGCGGGACCGCCGTGCGTACCCGCCTTGTATAGCGTCTTGGGTTCACATCGTTAGGTAGAATACGATTCTACGTCTAACTTGTTTTTGCAGAGAATGACGTGAATAGTATGGCCCTATATCTTATTGGAATGTATGAGATGTATGTGATGCATGTAACATTCGTTCATGGCCTGCGTGTCATGATTATTTCAGCTATTGTTAGCTGTCTATATTGTATTTAACGACCTGCGTGTCGACCTTAATGCTTGAATCTATCTTTGTAATCTTCAATTTCTAGCTATTATAGGTAGTAGCCTAGTTTTGAGGTTACAAGCTTTCAAGCATGGTGGCCTAAAGGAGTGATGTGGAGGATGGAGATCGTCTACACCTACATGGAGATGGAGATCACCATTTGTTTGGGCCATACTACTTCACAGTTAAATGTGTTTATCTGTGATATTATCTATCTTATTCTTATGCAATGTTTTTGTCATATGTTGCTTTGGTAGGATAGAATCCCTCATAAAATTAGGTGTTCATGCCCTTCCATATGTTGCACCAAAAGATAATGATCACCGCATGGTAGGTCTACCAAAGTAGAGTGCCGTCGGTTATCATCATTATTTGGGGTAGATGTCGGACATCTACATGCGGAAGCATTTGGTTTACTTAACAAGGTTATCAAAACAGTTTTGGACCTTGGGGCATAGATTGGGGCCGGGGCATGTTGATGTCACCCAACAAGCAAGAGTCACATAGGGATGTGATTAGCAAGGTGTTGCTTACCCATGTCACTAGTTTTCTAGCCGTGATGCCAAAGCTCACTAGGAATTAGTGAAATGAGGTTCTTGACCCACTATGTAACTTAGAGGGAGTTTTGTTGCAAAACACATAGTGGGAGTCTTTTGTTAAATTGTTTAATAAAAGATGAACATAAACATAGTGCTAAACTTTGCATATTCTTTGTTGTAGATCATGTCAACTAATGCCGCATCCAGTTCTTTTAATTTGCGATCTATTCTTGAGAAAGAAAAACTCAATGGAACGAACTTTATGGATTGGTATCGCAACTTGAGAATTGTTCTCAAGCAAGAGCGCAAGGAGTATGTCCTTGAGTCTCATTATCCTGATGACTTGCCTGATAATGCTACTGCGGCTGCACGGAGAGCTTATGAGAAGCAAACGAATGATTACCTTGATGTGAGCTGTCTCATGCTTGCCACAATGTCCTCTGAGCTTCAGAAGCAATATGAGAACACAGATGCCTACAATATCATTGTGGGGTTGCGTGGTATGTTTGAGAACCAAGCAAGGGCTGAGAGGTTCAACACTTCAAAGTCCTTGTTTGCGTGCAGGCTTGCAGAAGGGAATCCCGTCAGCCCTCATGTGATTAAGATGATTGGCTACATTGAGAGTCTGGAAAAGCTTGGTTTTCCCCTTAGCCAAGAGTTGGCTACTGATGTGATTCTCCAGTCGCTCCCCCCGAGCTTTGAGCCATTCATACTGAACTATCACATGAACAACATGGATAAGACCTTGGCAGAGTTGCATGGGATGCTAAAAGCTGCCGAGGAAAGCATTAAGAAAAGCAGCAATCATGTGATGATGATGCAGAAAGGCAAGGGCAAGCCCA
This sequence comes from Dendrocalamus latiflorus, assembly GCA_017311315.1. NCBI lineage: Eukaryota > Viridiplantae > Streptophyta > Magnoliopsida > Poales > Poaceae > Dendrocalamus > Dendrocalamus latiflorus. The sequence goes on along the minus strand of CM029665.1, from coordinate 1,222,788 downwards.
ATGTCAAGAAAGGCGCGGTCAAAAGAAAGTTAGCTCCCGATGAGATCGCGAGCAGTTCTAAGGCCAAGCAAGTCAAGAAGGGCGCTGCTCCTAATGCAGATTGTTACTACTGTAAGCAATCAGGTCATTGGAAAAGGAACTGCCCAAAGTACTTGGAGGATCTTGAGAAGAAGAAGGGAAGTACGACTTCCTCTCCAGGTATAAATGTTATAGAGATCAATCTTGCTACTTCATCCACTGATTCTTGGGTATTTGATACCGGATCGGTTGCTCACCTTTGCAAATCGTTGCAGGGGCTAAGAAGAAGTAGAAGTTTGAGGAGGAGCGAAGTGGATCTTCGCGTTGGCAATGGAGCAAAAGTTGCTGCGGTCGCTGTTGGCACCATGCCATTGTCTTTACCTTCAGGATTAGTTTTGGAATTGAATAATTGTTATTGTGTTCCATCTCTTTCCAAGAACATTATTTCTGCTTCATGTTTGCAAGCAGAAGGTTATGACTTTAGATCTGTGAACAATGGTTGTTCTCTTTATTTCAAAGATATGTTCTATTGTCATACTCCATTGGTGAATGGGTTATATGTTCTTACTCTTGAAGAGTCACCGGTCTATAACATTAATGCAAAGAGGCAACGTTCGAATGATTTGAATCCCACGTTTATTTGGCACTGTCGCTTAGGTCACATAAATGAGAAACGCATGGAGAAGCTCCATAGAGATGGTATTCTGCACTCATTTGATTTTGAATCATTTGAGACATGCGAATCTTGTTTACTTGGCAAGATGACAAAGGCACCTTTCACCGGTCAAGGTGAACGGGCAAGTGACTTATTGGCACTCGTACATTCTGATGTATGTGGACCAATGAGCTCAACAGCCAGAGGTGGTTTTCAGTACTTCATAACTTTTACTGATGATTTTAGTAGATATGGGTATATCTACCTGATGAAGCATAAGTCCGAATCCTTTGAAAAGTTCAAAGAATTCCAAAATGAAGTGCAAAATCATTTAGGCAAGACAATCAAGTTTCTACGATCTGATCGTGGAGGCGAGTATTTGAGCCATGAGTTTGGCAATCATCTGAAGGATTGTGGAATTGTTCCACAATTGACTCCGCCAGGAACACCTCAATGGAATGGGGTATCTGAACGGAGAAATCGCACCTTATTAGATATGGTGCGCTCCATGATGAGCCAAAGTGATCTTCCGTTGTCTTTTTGGGGGTACGCTCTTGAAACAGCCGCTTTCACACTAAACAGGGTTCCATCAAAATCAGTAGAAAAGACACCATATGAGATGTGGACAGGACAACGTCCTAGCTTGTCTTTTCTTAAGATTTGGGGATGTGAGGCTTATGTAAAACGTTTACAATCTGATAAGCTCAGTCCTAAATCTGATAAATGCTTCTTTATCGGGTATCCTAAGGAAACAAAAGGATATTACTTCTATAATCAAGGAGAAGGCAAAGTGTTTGTCGCCCGGCATGGTGTCTTCTTAGAGAAAGAGTTTCTCTCAAGAAGGGATAGTGGGAGCATGGTGCAACTTGAAGAAATTCGGGAAACACCTGAAAACGTTTCAGCTCCTACAGAACCACAACAGGATGAACAAACTGTTGAAGAACCTGTTGTGGACACACCGGCACCACGTAGGTCAGAGAGGTCACGTCGTGCACCTGAGAGGTACATGTTCTTGACTACTCAACAACGGGACATATTGTTGTTAGACAACGATGAGCCTAAGACCTATGAAGAAGCGATGGTGGGACCAGACTCTGAGAAATGGCTTGAAGCCATGAGATCCGAAATTGAATCCATGCACAGTAATCATGTTTGGAACTTGGTTGATCCACCTGATGGTGTTAAAACCATTGAGTGCAAATGGATTTTCAAGAAAAAGATAGACATAGATGGAAATGTTCACATCTATAAAGCGCGATTGGTGGCCAAAGGTTTCAAACAAATTCAAGGTGTTGATTATGATGAAACTTTTTCGCCCGTCGCAATGATAAAGTCTATTCGGATCATTCTAGCGATTGCTGCATATTTCGACTATGAAATATGGCAAATGGATGTCAAAACAGCTTTCCTTAATGGAAATCTGAGTGAGGATGTGTACATGACACAGCCCACGGGTTTTGTCGATCCGCAATCAGCTGGAAAGATATGCAAGCTGCAAAGATCCATTTATGGATTAAAGCAGGCATCTCGGAGCTGGAACATTCGTTTTGATGAAGTAATCAAAGGGTTTGGTTTCATCAAGAACGAAGAAGAGCCTTGTGTTTACAAAAAGGCTAGTGGGAGCGCACTCGTGTTTCTGGTCTTATATGTGGATGACATATTACTGATCGGAAATGACATTCCTATGCTCGAATCTGTTAAGTCTTCATTGAAAAATAGTTTCTCTATGAAAGACTTAGGAGAGGCGGCATATATTCTGGGCATCAAGATCTATAGGGATAGATCAAGAAGGCTAATTGGATTAAGCCAAGATACGTACATTGACAAGGTGTTGAAAAGGTTCAACATGCAGGATTCCAAGAAAGGCTTCCTACCTATGTCACATGGTATACATCTTAGCAAGAGTCAGTGTCCTAGTACACCTGATGAGCGGGATAAAATGAATGCGATTCCATATGCTTCGGCTATGGGATCCATTATGTATGCCATGCTTTGTACACGTCCAGATGTCTCGTATGCTTTAAGTGCTACAAGTAGATACCAGTCAGATCCAGGTGAAAGTCACTGGATTGCCGTAAAGAACATCTTGAAGTACTTGAGAAGAACTAAAGATGTGTTCCTCGTCTATGGGGGTGAGGAAGAGCTCGTTGTAAATGGTTACACCGATGCTAGCTTCCAAACTGACAAAGATGATTTTAGATCGCAATCTGGATTTGTGTTCTGCCTGAATGGCGGTGCGGTGAGCTGGAAGAGTTCCAAGCAGGAGACGGTTGCTGATTCTACAACAGAGGCCGAGTACATAGCAGCTTCTGAAGCTGCTAAAGAGGCTGTTTGGATCAAGAAATTTGTTTCTGAGCTTGGTGTGGTGGCTAGTGCCTCCAGCCCAATGGACCTCTACTGTGACAATAGTGGGGCCATTGCGCAAGCCAAGGAGCCTAGATCGCACCAGAAGTCCAAGCACATTCTACGGCGATTTCATCTCATCCGCGAGATTGTGGAGAGAGGCGATGTGAAGATATGCAAAGTACAAACGGATTTGAACATTGCAGATCCGTTGACAAAGCCGCTTCCCCAGCCAAAGCATGAGGCTCACACTAGGGCAATGGGTATTAGATACCTACATGGTTGACTCTAGTGCAAGTGGGAGACTGTTGGTGATATGCCCTAGAGGCAACATGGAGATGTTGAATATATCACATACTATGTTTATGATACATTGCTTTGTTCCTTGAAATAGACATTATCATTATTGATCAATGAGTATGTGACTTATTCATGAGACTCTTAATGCCAAAATGTTGCTATTTCTAAATGATCCCTGATCATATATCATATGAGGAACATATATGATTCAAAGATCAGCATATGTATTGATTGATGATCATGTCTCATGGATCATGGTATGGAGATACCAAATCAATAATATGGACATGTGTTAGTGAACATATGTTGGATAGACCCGCCATGAGACACTGCAGAGATTCCATGTGTCATTAGTTGGTCTCAAGTAGTGTTTATGTAGAATCGTTAGACTTGAGATCATCATGGTTCCCAACATGCGTAGTAGCCTATTTTGGGACTACTAACCACTACTCCGTAACTGGGTAGTCATAAAAGTAGTCTTCGGGTTTGCTATGAAACATGTAGTGGGATGTGAATGATCAAGATAGAATTTGCCCCTCCTTATGGGAGAGATATCTCTGGGCCCCTCGATGTAATGGATTATGAAAGTGCATGGCCATGCCAATGTGATTGAGGAGTCAATCACAAGTTTATAATCCATCACGGAATCGAGAGAGTGATTGAGCCATTAAGAGGATGACACAGGTCTCGCCTTGAGCTTAATCTATATCGTGAGGCAAAAGGATTCGTACATGAGAACATTACAGGTTCAGCCGATATGATCTTTACGTATACTTTGGGGTTAATATGTCTTGCTAGAGGCCGCTATTAACAGGGTGACCGGAAAGGTGTTTCCGGGTCGCGACCAAGTATACGTGAACCTACAGGGTCGCACACTTAACGGGTTGGAACACTAATTCGAATGTGATTCGGATGTGGGCTCAATTCGGATAGAGATCCGGATAGACTCCTATTGGGCCTCGGTCCACGAGGCCCAAGTGAGGAGGTCTATATATTTGGAGGCGGGGGGGCTGAGGGATGCACGCATATGTTCCTCCCGAACAAAACCCTAGCCGCCACCTCCCGAGCCAAACCCTAGCCGCTCGCGAGTGCTGGTACACTCGCGATCGGAGTTCCAGCCCCGGACGTGTGGATACCGGTGGAGGCGCTGCTCGTTGCGGCGTTGATCGGCATCAACAAACTACAGATTGGATCTGCTCGTGGTGTGGTTGATCGCGTGGAGGAGACGATCTGTTCGGGACGATCGGCTACTTCCACTACTACCTCGACGCGCGTGGTTGGATCGGCTTCTCCAACTCTTCTTCCGCTGCGCTGCGCGTCTAGTGGTAACGATCTATGATCCCTTCTTAGCATGATGTCCTGGTGTGCGCGGTAGAAATTTTTTTATTTTCTGCTATCGTAGCCTACGCGCGATCCTTCACACCCTTCTCACCGTCGCCTCTCCTATGGTCAATGCCGGGACAATTCCTCAAGGTGAGAGTGACACCGAAGCATGCCAAACCTTTCCCCTACCACTGCCGGAGCTGCGGCCCACCCCAGCTCGCCGACGCCATGCGCCTCCACTGCGCGGCCCCGCCTCACGCCGCCGGCTCCCCTCAGGTTTGCTCCGGCTTGGCCCAACGCGCGGTGAGTCTCCTTCGGACCCCTGGTACCTCATGCGCCCCCACCTTTTTCCTTTTCCCCTCCGGTCGCTGCCGCCCCGTCCCACCCTTTCCTCTGGTCGCTGCGCCCCGCCGCCGGCCCGCCTCGGGGCCTCTCGGCTCACGAACGTGCATCCTTCGGACTCCCCCTGACTCCGGGGTCCCGTTTTGCCGTCTCCGGTGTGTTCCCCGGCCGCCCCTCACCGGCAGCACCGCCGTCTACCTCGCGCCGCCCCCTTCTCTGTTTTGATTCGGCCGGTTCCCCTGTTATTTCTAGCTTCTTCACGCGGGATGCTGACATGGCAGTGATTTGACGCCTTGTGGGCTCGAAAGTGGCGATTAATTAGTCAACCACATCTTAAGAGTGGCAAAATGTTAATTGCAAGGAAGAAAGTGGCATTTGAATAGGTGGCATCCTTAAGAGTGGCAAATAGTTAAATTTCCCGCAAGTTTGAATCGTACGAATTTTCCACTTTGTTGATACTAAAAACCGGATATGGGACGAGGCGGTGCTCAGCGAGCTGTACAAACGTCTTTCACTGCTTCGCATCAAAGCTTACAAGGTATATTAATCAGTTTCTACCATATCATCGCATCGATTGCCTTCTACTATGGATCATCGCGCTCGCATAAGTTTGCACCATGGAATTTAATTTCACTTGTGTAGTTATTTATGCTATCCTTTTCTACAGATCTTAACATCCTGGATGACTGATTGACTGTGATACAGCACTCGGAAAGGACTACCATCCAGATGTTTTCGCTTGGGAGTACGAGGACTTTGTCAACCACTGCTCAGGTGGCATTTTCGATTGGGTCTTCGACGATGAGTACTTGGACCGTGCTGACCTGGATGATTACCAACGCATAATCCCTAAAAGAAATGTGCGGACTTATGCCTTGTTTAGCATTAATTTGGTTTTGCTAATGCATCCAAAACTGATGTTACACCTACATAACCATACTAGCAGTGTGTGAGGTTTGTAAGGTCTACCATTAGATGTGAAGAGTTCTATGAATAATGAACTTTAGTCAGTCGTTCTTGTGGTAACCTCTGTTAACCAGGAAAAATGCTGACTTCACTTTAGAAAGGTTGTCTCGGTAGTGATTCCAATATCTGATCATCCACAGCCTTCGAGGACCATATCGACTTGTCTAACGCTACAAGTGGAGCTGATGGTCTCTTACGGGTTCAAGTCCTTTTTTAAAAAAATATTTTTGGACAAAATTACTTGTTTTTAACAGGTGCAAAATCCCACTAAGAGGCAGGGAGTTTAGCAACAATGTCCGCAGCCACAAACTTTGGAGGCAACACACAGCCTAGGTGCGCAATCTCATTGACTAGTAGCTGGAGATCATGGGTCTGTCCAACTATGGACTTAGCCTCATCCATGCTAAAGTCAAAAATTGCTCACATATGTAGAGCCAGCGATCTGCCTCTGCCTCTGCATATTTGTGCTCTAGTGCAAGTCACAAGTCACACGAAAATACGCGAATACGCGCGCACGTGTGTGACTAGACAGAACCCTCCTCATACTATCTCTATCTATATTTAAGGAGTGGTGAGGACTCTACCTTATAAATCGGTTTTCCTCACCTTGCATTAGCAATATGGTACTAAACCATGCATGCTTTGGAATTAAGAAAATATGCCATAAATAAATGGGTCAATTTCTAACAGCTATATCAAGGCAAAGTCATCCAAAATGACATGAATAAAACTCGGTGGACGACTAGATTTCTGGATTATGTTTCAATTCAAGACTTGTAAGAGATCATAATAATAGTCTCATTTTTTAAAAATGGAAAAACAGTACATAATAAAGTTTGAAGTTTGTGACTAAAGTTGTGGATTATGTTTCAATTCAAGATCATAATGAAAGTCTCATTCCTTTTAGAAAAATAGTGCATAAAAAGGTTTGAAGTTTGAATCCAGATGATGAGATGTACATTGTCAGAAACTTTTTTTTTGCCAGAGCTCTGCGTATCATTTCATTGATAGGTAGAATAAGAAACGAACTGTGCCGGAGACGGCTTAATACAATCGTTGCCACGGTACCACCTAGAAACTAAGGCCTAATCTCCCGTGCAACTGTGCAAGGACTCTACCAACCACCACAAAAACAAGAAGCATTGTCAGAAACTGACATTACGAAAATCATTAGTACTGCATAATAGTACAAAATTAGCCCCTAACTGCTAGTAATTCCGCCATTCTGGTTCTGCCCATTTATAGCCACCCTTGTTTCAGAACAGCAGGTAGAACCACCGTCATGGGCCTCCAAATTGAGCACTTTTCCAACGGGCAAGTTTCTCCGGTGCAAATGAAGTTAAATTCGTTCGATATAAAAATCCCAGGCTTGAATTAAGATCGTTGTCGCTTCAATTCAGATCGCTGCATCTTCAACCAGGGAAGAGGAACACACAGGGCGAACAAAAATGAGATTGGTGGATAATAAGTTGGTGCCTCTTGTGTTCCTGATACGACTCGCTGTGGTTGCCGGAGCGTCCGGCACGCCGGATTACCGCGACGCGCTCACCAAGTCGCTCGTTTTCTTCGAGGGGCAGCGGTCCGGCAAGCTCCCACCGGGACATGACTTGCCGTGGCGCGCCGACTCCGGCCTCAACGACGGCTCGCCGGAGCATGTACGTGACTGCTCTACGTATGCCAGTTCTTTGGTTTACATGCATGCTGTCAGACGAGAAAAAAATCCCTAAATCGATCGCCAATGGTGCCCACATGCATTTCAGGTCGACCTGACCGGGGGCTACTACGACGCTGGGGACAACGTCAAGTTTGGTCTCCCCATGGCCTTCACCACCACCATGCTCGCGTGGAGCGTCCTCGAGTTCGGCAAGCGGATGCCCGCCGGCCAGCTCGACTCCGCCCGGCAGGCCGTGCGCTGGGGCAGCGACTACCTGCTCAAGGCCTCCGTCAATTTGCCTCAAGCCCTCTATGTCCAGGTCAGTCACACACACGTTTGCACGTCGCAACCTGAACATACTGACGGTAAAAAATTTTGACTGCAAGTTTAGAGTATGAATCGAGTTGCAATGTTGCCTGAATGTGGTACAAACTGCAGGTAGGCAACCCCAACGATGAGCACAACTGCTGGGAGCGCGCCGAGGCGGAGACGGCACCGAAGCCGGTGTACAAGGTCACGCCGTCCAACCCGGGATCGGACGTCGCGGGGGAGACCGCCGCGGCGCTCGCGGCCGCGTCCATGGTGTTCTGGCGCGTCGACAGGGCGTACTCGAGGCAGCTGAGGGAGACGGCGAAGAAGGCGTTCGACTTCGCGGACAGGTACAGGGGAAAGTACAGCGACTCTCTCGCGTCCGTGGTGTGCCCCTTCTACTGCTCCTACTCTGGCTACGAGGTGCGTGCCATCCTACCACATACACTTACATTAACCTGTACACATCTTCAATTGCACATCATCTTAATAATCAACTCGATCTATCAGGATGAACTGCTGTGGGCATCGGCATGGCTGTACCAGTCCACTCGCAACTCTTCGTACCTGGACTACGCCAAGTCTCTCGGTCTCAGCGGTGACTGCGACACCTTCAGCTGGGACAACAAATACCCCGGCGCACGCGTCCTGCTTGCCAAGGTACGTGTATATGCTATCTACAAGCATGTCAAGCAATTTGATCGACCTTACTAAAGAAAAATGGTAAGCAAAACGAAACTCTGAATCTCTGACATGATGGAATTGCATGCAGGATTATCTCTTGAGGAAGAACGAGAAGGCGTCCGAGTTCCAGGAACAGGCTGACAGGTTCGTCTGCAGCATGGCGCCGACCTCGCCGTCGATGAGCGTCAAGTACACGCCGGGAGGGCTCCTGTACAAGTCGGAAGGGAGCAACCTGCAGTACGTGACCTCCACCTCCTTCCTGCTCTCCGCCTACGCCAAGTACCTCCGGGCCTCCAAGAAGGCGGCCGTCCAGTGCGGCCGCGTGGCCGTCACCCCGTCCTTCCTCCAGAACCTCGTCAAGCAGCAGGTGCGCCGACCACTGCACTCCCTTTGATCCTGTCAAAGACTCACGGTTGGAAACTTGTAAGGATCAGCAGTTTTAACATCTGCGATTTGTGTGTTAACAATTCTAGGTTGACTACATGCTGGGGAGCAATGGCAAGGGGATGTCGTACATGGTCGGGTTCGGCGAGAGGTTCCCGCAGCACGTGCACCACCGGGACGCGTCGATCCCCAGCGTGAACACGCTCGGCACGGGCGCGGCCGCCTGCGAGGCCGGGTTCCAGTACTACCACGCCGACGGGCCGAACCCGAACGTGCTGACCGGCGCCGTGGTCGGGGGCCCCGACGCGAACGACGCATTCGCCGACGACCGGCACAACTTCGCGCAGTCCGAGCCGGCCACATACATCAACGCGCCGCTCGTCGGCACGCTGGCCTTCCTGTCCTCCCATCTCCAGCGCCCGTGAAACAATTGTACCTTACTTCGCTTGCGGCGGCAGAGAGCCAACGGATCGAGCTGATGCACGCACGCGTCCGTGTGTAGGGGTTTATCGTATCGTTGAATCGCGATTTGCAGCTAAACTAAATCCACATTTGGATGGACTTGTGCATTAATCTCAAGAAAAAGAAAGAGAGATGGACTTTTACATTGGAAAAAAACATGCAGAAATCCGACCTTTTGCAACATTTTGGTTCTAGGAACCGTTTAGTAGAGCTCTAGATTGCAATAGAATTAGATTCTACTTTGATTCTCTTAAAAAAAATCAGATGTTGAGAAAATCAGAATCGATATGAAAAACATTCGATAGAATGGTGGCTCTAAAAATCCTCTCCACCGGCCTCCTCGCTGTCGATGTCACCACTTTCTTCGTCGTCACCAGCCTCCCCACTGTCGGCGCCACCGCCTTCTTCTTTACCGCTGGCTTCCCTGTCGCCTTCTTGGTCACTATTGGCCACCCCGTCGTCGGCACAGCCAGGGGCAGATTTAAGGCCCGGGCTAGGGAGGCTGTAGCCCGGGCTCTAGCCCAGTAATTTCTATGGCTCTACACTGTTCATTAACCGAGTTAGGTCTCCCTATCAGACTAAGTCCAGTCTCTAGAGCCCAAGTGGCCGGCCGGGCCTCCGACCATACCCCAAGGCTGCGCACGCGAATAGTTCCTTTGCAATTAGCGCAGCGGCCCATGGCCTGATTCCGTGGTGGTCCCATCTGCCTCATGGCTTCAGTAAGAGCAACTCCAGTAGGGCCCCTACTTGGCCTCTCAAACTCAAATTTGAAAGTCAGAGCAAAAAAACTCAGCTCCAACAGGGCTCCTACTTGGCTCTCAAAAATAGGAGGCCTCTTAAATGAGGGCTTGGAGACCTCATTCCTAGGGGCCTTCTCCTGACTCTCATCCTTCAGTTTTTTTTCCCGCTCGGTGAAACTTCCCCCGCGCCCCCCAAAATCCCCTGCGCCCCCCCCCAAAATCCGCCACTTCCGCTCGCCCCCGCCTCGCCCGACTCCTCCGCCGCCCTTGTCCCCCTTGCGCCGCCAAAATCCCCCGCCTCTGCCGCTTCCGCACGCCCGACGCCTCTGCCCGTCGCCTCGCCCGTCGCCGTCGCCGCCAAAATCCCCCGCTCGCCCGGGGCCTCCGTTCGGATTTGAGGAGTAGGTCATATGTGTCAGTGTGTAGTGGAATGGATTTAAGGGCTTATATTTGAGGGGTGTTGTTGGAGTAGATGCAAAAAAACTAGACCCTTAAAAATAGGAGGAGCCCTTAAATCAAAAGTAGGGGCTCTGATTTAAGGACTACTGCTGGAGTTGCCCTAAGAGCAACTCCAGCAGGGCCCCTACTTAAGCCATCATCCTACTTTTGAGGGCTGGGGGGCAAAAAACTCACTTCAGCAGGGCCCCTACTTGAGCCCTCAAAAGTAGGGGGCCCTCAAATCTCCCCCTCGAGCCCTCATTCCTGGGGGTCTGGATGGAGCCCCTACTTTTGAGGGCTCAAGTAGAGGCCCTGCTGGAGTAAGTTTTTTGCCCCTCGGCCTTCAAAAGTAGGATGAGGATGAGGGTGGGTCCTGTGTGTCATCCCCTCTAAGAATGAATTTGAGGGTCCTGTTTTGAAGGTTCCTGCTGGAGTGTAAATGAATTTGAGGGTCCTGTTTTGAAGGCTCCTGCTGGAGTGTAGCCTAAAAAACAGAACACTCAAAAGTAAGAAGAGCCCTTAAATAAAAAGTAGAGACCCTGTTTTAAAGGCTACTGCTGGAGTTGCCAGCGTCACAGGAGCGTTCAGAGCAAGACTCCCATTAGGCCGGCCATTCCCAAATAACAACCCACACCAGTAGATCACGTGGCGCCGCCGCCAGCCGCCGCCCTGCCTCTGAGCCTCCGTCTGGCAAGTGTGGCCTCGAGTCGAGGTGCTCCGACGCCAGCGCCCGGCGGCCCGGCCTCTCCTCGACTAGTCGACTCGCTATCGCTACTCGCTGGCTTCCACTTGGCGCTCGCATCCCGGCGATCCCGCACCGCCAATCCGCCTTCTTCCCTCCGCGGCTCCGCCTCCATCCGCTGCGAGGTGCCGAGGCCGTCGCCGGCCGAGCCGCCGAGGACCCTTCGCCTGCGTCGCGCCGCCCGTCGTGGCGTCGCTCAACTCCGCGGAGGTACAGGCGCACGGCCCGCACAGACGGACACGGTGAGTCGGTGAGTACTGTGAATGTTCAGTGTTGCTGTGATCTTGGATCTCACTTGATTACATAGTTCGCTTATTTTAGACTGTAAGAGTTTTGCTCTATCCCTAATTCCCTATCCAGATGAGCGAGCTGCGAGCATGTTATATATGGGGGAATTGTATATGTGCCCCATAGTTAGCAGAGACTTGTAAGTTTGCCCATGGCTTTGCTATTTTGCCCCATACTTGGAGTGCCCCCTTGTTATTTTGCCCCACTACCCACTTGGCTGATTTTTTAGCACGGGAAAAGACTGATCTACCCTTGAGGGGTCGCCGGCGTGGAGGACGGCGCGAGCGCGGGCGTGGCCGGCGGCGGAACGGAGGTAGGCGCGGAGGGGGCGGGGTTGGCCGGGGGCGGCGCAGCCGGGGTGGCTGGAGGCGGTGCAGCCAGGGTGGCCGGAGGCGGCGCGGTGGCGTTGGCCGGCGGCGACGGCGCGGGGACTTCGGTGGACGGCGACCTCGGTGCGTCAGCGGCGTCTCCTGGGGCGCGGTCTGGCGGCCCCGTTGCCGCCGGCGCTGCACCAGGTGGCGGACGAGCAGGGCGATGAGGAGAACCACGGAGACGGCGAGGAGGGACGCCGACAGTGTGATGAGCGGGGTGGCCACCGAGGTCGCCGTCCACCGAAGTCCCCGCGCCGTCGCCGCCGGCCAACGCCACCGCGCCGCCTCCGGCCACCCCGGCTGCACCGCCTCCAGCCACCCCGGCTGCACCGCCCCCGGCCAACCCCACCCCCTCCGCGCCTGCCACCCCGCCGCCTGCCTCCGTTCCGCCGCCGGCCACGCCCGCGCCCGCGCCATCCTCCACGCCTGACGCCGGCGACCCCTCAAGGGTAGATCGGTCTTTTCCCGTGCTAAAAAATCAGCCAAGTGGGTAGTGGGGCAAAATAACAAGGGGACACTCCAAATATGGGGCAAAATAGCAAAGTCATCTAAGTGTGGGGCAAACTTACAAGTCCCTGCTAACTATGGGGCACATATACAATTTTCCCGTTATATATATTACTGGTACTCCTTAGTCCGCGAATTTAACCTTAACAAGTGAATTCAGTTTAGTTGCAGCACTAAATCCCCACCCTATTTTTTGAAGTGTGGAACATTGAATACTCGCGAAAACGGGTAACAAAACAGGTGTAGAACAATGAAATCTGGAAAAAAAAAAAAGAGATATGTCTAGTCTGTCTGTCTGTCTGAGGTGATATATATTGTGTTAAGTTTGAAACTGGCAAAGAAAACGAATTCTTCCTCCACGCCATATTGTGTTAGTGTTTGGATTTGGAGATCTTCTTGCCGTTTTGAACCGGATACTTCCGTTTTGTGGAACTGGGATGGAAGCCATAGCTATTTAAGCAGTACCAGCGCTTTTGATACGACGGATTATGAGCAGCATTGTGTGAAACGAGGTTGATTGATCGTACTGTAGAATTGTGCCTGGTGTGTGTTTGGTTTAGATTAAGGGCAACGGATATCCTGTAGTAGCAGTTTTGAAAAGCATTGGTCCATTTTTGCTTGTTTATTTGGCTCTTATCTATGCTTAGGGTGTAATCCTAGTTAGTCGTTTTTGTATTCTTTTCATCTTACATGCTGTAACTAATCTTGGAGCATCTCTAAATTTTGTAAAAGCAAAACTTAAGGTGGTAAGGTATAGAGACATTTCACATTTCATTATGGGTGTTTGACTCTCTGAGTCCGTCATTGAAGATAATAAGGAATATTGTTTTCATTCTTTACGCAGGTGAATAGTGAGTTTTACAAATAGATGTCAGTGTATCACTAAATTTGCAACGCATTGGCAAAAGGAATAGTGGACTATGGCGACCCGTGTCCTGTCACGCCAAAATCTGAGAAAGTTGGCTTCCTTCTCTCTCCTTCATCTATCCCAGAGGGCGCTAAGTTCACCTTCACCTCCAACTCTCAGGTAGTAAAAGCCGTTTTATTGATTATCATGTCTTTCAATCCTCAGATATATTCATACACATAGAAGGATCAGTACCACACAAGAATTTATGCCTAGTTGCTTGTTCCTGAAGTGACGGAACTTACAGGCTGCAACTGATTTATGAAGCATGAAACCAGAATGCAGCTTTAATTCCAACAATTATGTTAGGAGTCTGGTAGGGTTTTCCAAAAAAAAAAGTTCTGCAGAGTTATAGAACACGTACCGCTGGAGTTCATTCGGCAAATGTTGCCTACTTTGTCACTCAAATTATTGTTTGAACTTTACTAAGCAAGATGTGAGGCATATGTTTAACATAGGAAGTGTCTAGCAAGGACTTATCATATGTGTATTTATCCTATTTCATCCATGACAAGTTGAGTTTACTTTCCCTCATATTTTCCCTTCTACTTGTTGCAGATCTGCTGTTGTTTCCTCTAGCAAATCCTTAAGCCCCTTTTACCTGTTTGGGCATTCATGGGCTGTTAGATGGGCTAGCTATGGATCAGTGAATTTAGTTCTATCTGATGATGGGAAACCCAAGTTTGAGATTGAGGAGGTGGAACCCTCCAAGAAGAGGAGGTATTTGACAAAGAAGCGTTTGAAGCTTCAGAGAAAGCGGGAAAAGAGGAAGAGGAAGGAAGCCAATAAAAATGATCCACGACGTATCAGACCCAAGGGGAAAAAGATAAAACAGAAATTTCCTACAGCTGAAGCTCGACTCAAATACAAGATTGAGAAGGTAGCAACAAGTTAGCCTGGTTTGGTCTTTTGCCTATTCGCTTCATTTGGTTTGCTTGGTTAGTTTCTTGCTGAAGCATTTTGACAAGTGCATTCTTTTTATCAAGATTTTGACAAGTGCACCAAGCAATTTCATTAAAAAGGTTTATTAAGCAGTGAATCAGTAAGCTTTTCTACATTAGGAATAGGACCTTGCTTATTGCTACTCAATATGTGAATCATCACTCTAATTTCATTCTATAAGCAATTTACTTTCACAATGTTGCTTTATTGATAGTTTATGTCTGCTTCTGTTTCTATGGTATAATTAGAATGTAGAAGTACGGCGGCTCTTTCTATCAAAACCCACTTGGTTCATTTGAACCCTTTTGCAGGGAAACTTTCATCACCATCAGATGAACAAATGCTAAAGTGGTTGGAAGATGATGTGCTTGCATTCTCTTTTTGTTTCACAGGAGAAGATGAATTAAAATGAGTTGTTTATTGTTTTTCTTACAGGCCAAACTAAAGGAAGCTATGTTGGTTGAGAAGCTAAAGAAGTATGACGTTGCCAAAGCTCAAGGCCCTATGGCTAAATCAGCTGATCTCAACGGCGAGGAAAGATTTTACTTGAAGAAGGTTTCACAGAAAAAGTCAAATTATGTCCCTGTTGGAAGGCGAGGAGTTTTTGGGGGTGTAATTCTTAACATGCATTTGCACTGGAAGAAACATGAGACTGTGAAGGTCATCTGTAAGCCCTGCAAACCAGGGCAAATCCAGGAGTATGCAAGTGAGATAGCCCGACTGAGCGGTGGTATCCCTATTAATATTATTGGAGATGACACCATAGTCTTCTACCGAGGAAAGAACTATGTTCAGCCAGATGTCATGTCACCAATTGATACACTGTCAAAGAAAAAGGTAGGTAGGATAGGTTGTTGGCTAATTTTGTTTCTATGGCCTGTCTCAGGTTTATGCTTGTTAATGGGTGGAAGCAAGGAGAAACTGTAGAGAGTTCTTTTCCTTGCTATTTTCTGAATTTTCTGTTACTTATTTCCGTGGATGGAAATGATTAGCAGATGATCTTGTAAAAGTGTAGCTTTCAAGAGTTTAACTTTAGCGACAATAAAATGAAGAAAAAAAGAGAAGTATCAACAAATGGATGTACTTTATATGCAATATACAGCAAATATAAATATAATTGTAATCTTGAAGATTGCTTAGCATCCATTCTAAATTTATGCCAGCATCATACCATCACCATGTTCCCAGTTCATCTACCCAAAAAGACACCCCAAGTTATGTGGCAACATATGGTCTTGATCATTAGCCATCCGGTTGATTCTATATAGTGTGTATAGCCTTTTAAATCCCCATTCACACCTGTCTTTTTTAATCATCAGGCACTTGAAAAATCAAAATATGAACAATCGCTGGAGACAGTTAGGCGTTTCATTGCAGTATCTGAAAAGGAGCTTGAACTGTACTATCGGCATGTTGCACTTTATGGAAATCTACAATCCCAGAATGCTGATGTGGTTTATGGTGATGATGGAAAAGCTTTTTCACTGAGAATGGATGAATTGAGTCAAGGGAAGGACCAAGGACTTCATCTGGCTACTGATGATTTCTCTGATATCTTGGATACTTGTGAGTCTGATGAAGAAGATAATTCTAGTAGTGAATGTGATGTTATTGATGCTGAAACTGAAGATCCTACAGACAGTTCTGAAGACACTGTTGTTTCTGATCATAGGGGGTTCTAGGTAACAGGGAGTGAAGTGCGATTACCTTTTGTGGCATCATCATATTGTTGACTACAAATTGGATTTAGCATCAGAGCCCTATAAATGTGGATTTTTTTGGACTGTTAAGACAGACAGCAGAGGATCACTGGTGATGGCGGTTACCATCTTTATGGTATGTAGATTTGATTCAGCAGATGGTATGCAGGGCATGCATTCCTGCTAACGTTTGGAAACAAAAGCAATGTTGAGGTACAAAAAAGGTCATTTGCTGGAAGATGTATTCTTTATAACATAAAAAAAATATTATTGTTGTTACCCAACTCCAACGGAAGGATTGCTCTGCAGTATGTGGCCAATAAGACACATCCTGTGTTTCTAGTTCGTTGTGTCAGTATCACTGCCACAAGGTCCATATAGCAGTGTGACAGTGTCTAATTGCCTATGCCACTAAGTCGAGATGGTCAATATTGTAAAAAGTTATTTGCCAAAATCTTCTTGCGGTGTGCTGTTGGTATAGTTTGTCATGTTCTGAGATTAACAGCTTTTGAGCAGTATCAGGTTAACAAATAATAGATGTCAGCATGAATACCATCCGGGGACTAACCAGCAGTTGCAGTGCCCTGCTATCGTCACAGGGACTGGTTTGTAGTCCCAAACAAAGCACACTCTTCTTCAGAACAATGAATGCTGCTGCATTGATTCAGAATGAGCCACCACCTTATGATTATCTTCATTTTTCAGATTTATCTGGCAGTTCTTTTAGGATGATGTTAATGATTGATTATGGGTGTACTCAATAATCATGATGTACCAGATTTGTCGTTACAATTTTATGGTCCTGTTGTCAGCTAAAACTGTAAATGCAGTGATTTATGATCGTTGAAAAAGTGTCCTCCTTATGGTCAAAAGGAAAGTTTGGGGCAAGTATATAATACTAGCGACAGATCAAATATACTATATTGTACTACTCGAGATTGGCCTCACTTTTTGGTCATCAACAATGTCTAATCCATTGGGATAATCTCTAATGAATAACGACGCTTCTCATCCAAGTCGGAGTTCGATGTGATCTTAGGGAGTAACCCACACGACAGCCGCACCTTCAGATGATCGATCACGACGTTCTGAAGAATTTGACTGGCCTTACATCGTTTCGGTGCCTTTTTATCCTCATCCAGAATAATGATGTTGTATAGCTTCTGATTTATGAATTGTTCTGAGAAATATTGGGTGAATGACATACTTTGTAATAGAACAAAAGGAAAGTTGTAAACGCTTTACATAATTCTGCCACCACAAGCATTGTAGGTTGTAGAGAGTTTCAGATCAGATCAAGAGAACATATGTGAATCAATTGACTTTTTGGGAGGAACAAAAAAAAAACCCCCCGACAAAAAAAAAACCCCGACTATTTGCATCAGTTCTCTTCTGACGCAAGGCTTCGTTGAAAAATGCAAATGGAGAACCTCGACTATACTACTCTACCAGAAAAGCCATCGTTGAGGTTCGACACGTTGATGACATCAAAGCTGAAGTCTGCAATTGGCAATTTAGCATTGTTCTATTCCTATGGGCCATGGCTTATACTTTTGCAGGTACTAATTATAAACACATTCCACCAAATGCTTTCATAGATGTAATGGTGTATAGTATTTATCATAAATATAATATTCACATATTCCCTCTCTTATATCGATGCAAAGCTACTTAACAAATGAGGTCAAACTCAACCTCAAAAGTGGACACATATACAAAGCTTGGTCAAAACACAGCAAAACCAACATAGTTTTGAGTTTTGACCATCTCCAAACACGCAACCCAAAAGCAGTATACATCCAAACTCAATAATAATCATTCGGATATATATTGAGCCATCCAAATTGTGATGTTTTTCCTGAACAAATGAAATCAAGAATCATACCCAAATTAAGTACTTAGATGTATGACGTGAGCGTGGTGACCTGAGCTGTACATAACCTTTTGTTTTTCTTTTTCCTTTTTTTTTTTGCAAGTAAGCTGTACAAAGCTACTAGTGCTAGCATAGATATATCCAGCATCCTAGCTACAGCTTAGAATGTGTCCTTCCACTACTTCACGAAGGTCAACTGCAAAAGTACAAAAGACATATGCTAACATCAGAGTAGAGAGCAATACTACTTAAACCTATCAACACGCTAATTGCAAGCCAAGTTATTGTTAATATGGGTAGCTGTCATCTCAAAGAAGATCCATGTATTTGGTCTCCCACTCAGCAATACCATGGCGACTTTTTGTGACAAGATTCACATATTCTCCACTCTTTTTCTCCCGTGGGTTATTTTGTTGCATTGCTTGCCTTTCCGTTGATATCTTTTCATGTTCATAGATGGATACGATCATTTTGGGTTCTCATTTCTCATTGCACTTAAACAATTCAATATGGCTACCTAAACATGCATATCGATCATTAATTTGCCTAAACTTTTCTTTATAAATGAAAACATTAACCATACAAATTATAGGTTTGGATCTATGGGTTCCACATAGTTGTATATCTACTAATTGCATATAATTAGCACTCCTTTTGCCTACTAGCTATAATAGTTTTCCGAAAGCTGGGGTAGGCAATTGAGAGCTCTTCGCTTCGCGTTTCATCCTTTCAAGTTTGCACATCAATTCCCGTCTTCCCTAGTGACTGGGGACCTTGGCGTGCAACTTGCCGATCATGTTATATATCTATACGGCGAAGGCAAGTAGGTCAATTTTAAGCATAATAATTGCAATCTTCTACACAGTTACGATACTGTATAATAACCCAACTCGATCTCCAAGGTACTTGTTGTTCCTGTATTACTACGTACATTAATAGTACGTATAGAACAAACTATTATAACCCCTTGTTTGCTTCGGGGTATCTTCAATAGTACTATCTTAGCTGTCTCTTATCCATATTAAATGAGTAAAAATCTATGTGGAGAAAAGAAGAGGTGAGAAGAGATAATGTGTTGTCTCTTATACAAGAGACGATTTAAATCCGTAAACCAATATAAATAGTGAAAATGTGTGATGCAGAAAGTTATAGTAAAAATAGTATAAAATAGTTAGAGAAATGATTTACTGTTGAAGATATTATCTTTAGTGATGTCTTTAGATGAGATAGAAATCTTAAAGACAACCTTAAGAGATAAACTATTGTTATGCCCTCAAGATACATGCAATTTCACTTTAGAAGCACGAGTATAGAAACACTTTTTGGTGATATATATATATATATATATATATATATATATATATATATATATATATATATATATATATATATATATATATATGAAATTTTTTGAAAGTCAAGTTTAACTAGTTTACTAATTAGTTTAAACAAACTTGAACTAAAATTCGAACTGCAATTGTTTTTTTTATGATAGTTTGATTGTAAGTATGTACGGATTTTATATAAAAATCAGCAAAACATACGTTCTAAATTTGTTTAAAATCTTTGAATTTGAGTATATTTTTTAAAGGTACGTATTTCATTTAAATTGTTATAGATGGATATATACTCTACAACTGATATTTAAAAAAAATCTGAATTTAGATTAAATTTATATATTTAAAATTATAGTGTTCTAATATTATGGTGTCCATTTCCGTTGTAACACGATACAATGGAGAGGGAAAAAATCCAATTGATGTGTATAAAGAATTCATGTGCCTGATTAACAAGGTACGTAGCTGGCAACAAGGACACAATATATGGTACCCGGTGGAGCCAACACAATTTTTCTAGCAGAAATGACAGGCAAGGAAGATATATAGCCCCGCTTACTTGGATTGAGCTTTTGATTTTTAGTTTATTTTTTACTATTTCTAAATTTATGGTTTTTTTAACTTTTTTGTGCCGATTCTTTTTTTCCGTATTGATTTGCATTATCCACGATGGACTAACATATTTTTTCTATTTTTTATTTTTTAAAATTTGATTACATTAAATAAACTACTATGAGTTACAGTGTAATTTTAGCTAAATATAGTACAATTTTACCTATAAAAATAACTTATTTCAGCCCAACCAACCAACACCTAATCAATTAAGAGAGGTACCTATACTATATAGCGGAGTTTTTTGCTATTATGGTACCCTCTAAGTTGGACTTCGCTGAAACGGTACTTATACCGTGGGCTTCTCCCAAATAGTACTCTTGTTGTTAACACCTCTCCAAAATAGTATTCTCAGAAATTTTAACTCAAATTGACTGAACTGCCCCTGCTCATTGCCAAAATTTGTGGTATGCGCAGCAGCATTGCAGATATTGGACCATGTTTTGCAAATGACTACAGCATTCCATGGAACCTGGACGGAATTCCCTAATTCTGCTTCAATTCCAATGCGGATCAACCTTGAACGAAACCAAGAAATACAGCCGGCATCCCGGTTGCAGCAACAGTACATTCGATCCGAACCAAATTCCAGTGAGCAAAGCGTGCTCTCCTTTCCCTACCAGCCATTAGCCCACTTCCACCATGGACGGACACCAACAGTCGCGCAAGAGAATTTATTTCGTACGCCGCTGCCGGGGGAGCCGAAGCGGAGGAGGATGGGGAGGGGGTTGGAGGAGCCACCGCCGCTGCGCCGTCAGACCTCATCGCGGCATGGGGATGGAAGAGCGCCGCCGTGAGGATGGAGGAGCTGCCGCCAGACAAAAAGAAATGGAAGAGTTCGTTCGTGCTACTGGAACTGGAAGAAACAAAATGAGCAGGAGCAGTTTAGTCATATAAAGGAGTTAAAATTCAAAAATCAAATGAAAATTAGTTCAAATCCCTGAGAATACTATTTTGGAGAGGTGTTAACAACAAGAGTACTATTTGGGAGAAACCCACGGTATAAGTACCGTTTCAGCGAAGCCCAACTTAGAGGGTACCATAATAGCAAAAAACTCTATATAGCGTGCCAGGTCCTACCTCCGCTGGTCTCTTTCTTTTCCTTTGCCTGCCAACTTTCGCTTTTCTTTCCTCTCTTTCCTCCTCCTCTTCTCTCTCTTCTTCTTCCCTCCTCCACCTCTCTCTCTCTCTCGGTACACATTTAAGCTAGCTTGCACAGAGATATCCAGGCTAGGGTTGGTGCTTAGGGCCTTTCCTCCCTTGCATATCAAGCCTTGATCACACCTCACCCTTTTTGACCTCCTATACACAAAGTTAGTTCTCGGTTGGTGGAACTAGGCAGATCGATCGAGAGGGAGGCCGGAGCTAGAAGAAGCAGAAGAAAAGGCAATACTCCTTGCTAGCTACTTGATTGACTAGGATACATAAATAGTGAGAGAGTGAGATAGATGGCTCAGGCGATGTCGGCGGGAGGCGGCGGCGCGGGGCAATTCGGCGACACGACGTTGACGAAGGTGTTCGTGGGGGGCCTTGCATGGGAGACGCAGAAGGAGGGCATGCGAAGCTACTTCGAGCAGTTTGGTGAGATCCTCGAGGCCGTCGTCATCACCGACAAGAACACCGGCAGATCCAAGGGCTACGGATTTGTGAGTACCAATACTAACTAGCTAGCTATGATCTGTAACCTATCTCCATCTCTTGTCAATTGAGTTCCCCTCTGTGATTCGATCTTTTTTTCGTTTGGCCAGCGTACTAAGTATAGACACGCACCATATACCAAAATACGTACTGCACCCTCAAGTTAACCAAAAAATCAGTTAGTATTGTACATGTTGCATGTAATTAATTAATCATTGAAGAACCTAATTGATCTAGTTTTTGTTTATGTATATGGTGTATATGAACTTGAATTTATTCGCTAATTTCTATTAATCCGATTAAGTCTTACTGCTACTATATGTGCGCACGCCAGGTTACGTTCCGTGAGCCGGAGGCCGCCATGAAAGCTTGCTTCGATCCTTACCCGGTGATCGATGGGAGGAGGGCGAACTGCAACCTCGCATATCTTGGGATCCAGAGGTCCAAGGCAGCACCGGCTTCTCTGCATCCATACGGTAATTGAGTTTCCTATCATGCACAAAGCACCTTTAATGTTTTCCAATGTTAGCTAGCCATACAATGAGCAAGAAGGTGCTACGTATCACTAGTTGTTTGGAAAGAAGTGTCAAATCATGTAGATCAGATGAAGCAATTTCATGCCTTAATTTGCATCTTTAGAGCAACTCCAAGAGATTAGCCAAAAGAATTATCTAAATTTAGTTATTTAGCTATTCTCTAAAATGAATCTCACCCAAAAAAACAAGACTACTCCAACAGGCTATCTAAACTAGAGGGCGCGCGGTGGGTCGCGTACGCGCGGGAATGGGGCGCAGCGTGCGGGAAGGAAACGCCGACCGCGCCAAGAGGCTGGATGGTGAGCGAGGTAGGCTATCCAAAAATAGAGAGCGAAAGAGGAGGGATGGAGAGCTACTAAATTTGGAGAGTCATTTACAGAGTCTATTGGAGACGTTTTTTCTCCAATAATAGCTAAATTTACCTTTAGAAAATGATTTAGCTCTTCTCTTGGAGTTGCTCTTAGAGATGCAAGAGTGTGCATCATTTTATGCTAGTGCTAATGCCTTGCCAACAAACTACTTTGCTACTAAGCTAAGCAATAGTCGTCGTCATTTCTTCCTTCTTGATGCCTATTCAAGATTGCATTTCAGAATCAAATTAATATCGACTGAAGCACTAGAAAAATGCAGTCCTTTTGTTTAGAATCAATTGAGAACAAATACCTACTAATTAAAGCTAAATTCTGTCACTTTGGACAGTCGGCAAAGATGCTAATTCTTTATAATTAAATTAAAATTCAGATTAAATTAACGATGTTACAGGTACATATATAATTACGTAGTAGCTAATAATTTTTCCGGCTAAAGGATTTCATCAAGGTTAATTGGATAGCGCAAATGAGGATAAAAAAGAACATAGTATCCGAGTATCCGACAGTATTTCACCGGTAATGAAAAGGCCGCACGGTCTCCAGCCTTTGTGCAAAGCGCTAAAAGCAAGCACGGTTAGTTGTTCTTGGGAGCTGTTTCTGCCCTCTAGGCTTGCCTTGCTTCTTCCAATCCTGCAGCTCTAGTACAAGTTCAGTGCGCTTCTTCTAGGCGCTAGCTGTATCTGTCCTCTGCACATTTTTCTTTCTTCTCCTCCCTTGCTGATTCGATCGAATTCATCGCATGCAACTAGCTTTTGGGCTTATGGCTCTTTTTTTTTGGCGAATGATTAGTTTCTTTTAGAACTTACGTCTTTTGCTTTCTACTGTAACTACTTTTTAAATAAAATATTTTTTCGAGATGGCTCTCTCTTTCGGACAGCTAGAATTAACAAATTTAAATCATAAATCATAGTCTAAAAGAACCCACCTATTAATTGAAGTCAGCTCATGAGCTTTAAAAAATAAATTGATTATTTGTTTGTTTATCTATCTATTATCCATTGTGCTGCAGTAGCTCATGTCGATGGTGGAAGCAACATGAGGGCAATGAGGTCTATTCAGACAGCTGCTGCTGGTGGTGGTGCCAGCTTGAGCTTCGCGGGTCATGGCATCCAGCAAGGGATTCCTGCTACTTACAACGTGCATGGGTGAGTACTCCATCAGTATTACTAGCTAGCTAGCTGCTTAACCACCACCGGCCAGCTGCGTCTGCAGGCCAGCTCTCTCTCTCTCTCTCTCTCTCTCTCTCTCTCTCTGCTGGGCTAGCTAGCTAGCTGTAAAGACGATTGATGGTTTTGGTTAAAGCATGCAGCGCGTTGGCGCTCCTGCGCGGATGCACGCCTGCTCGTTAATGGTAGGAGGGGCCAACGACTGCACCGCCCATCCATCATCCATGTGCAGCATCTCCTTCCATGTGCATGCCCACAGGCCACAGCTAGCTAGCTAGCTCAGCTTATGCATATACATTAGCGCGCGCGCGATCTCTCTCTCTCTCTCTCTCTGTGTGAAGATGCAGATTACTATAGCGCTTATTCGAATTTGCTTTTGATTTCTATTTAGAAAAATTAGAAGTTAATATGAACAATCAGTTTTTTTAAAACTATTTCTTTACTCCTCTCACTCTCGTCTCACTCCAGAAATAAGACAAAGAGTCACGGACATTTCATACATCTCACTCTTCATATATTACTATTTATTTTCAGCCAAAATCTATTAGTCATATCTAATACGAACACTCCCTTAATAATAGCAGTGTAGCACAGAGTAATCTCGTATATTTATTCCTCGGTTACAGCCACTGTGGCATGCGTCGTATACATATATGCATACTCGCGCCCAACTTTAGAAAAAGTTTGTTCCTTGCTCTTGCATGCGGCATGCCGCATGAACCCTTCCAGTAGAGAGACAGTACTAGCTAGTCATGCATGCATGGGTCTGAGTGCAATGGCAAAACGTACAGCATGCAGCAATGCGAAGTTCCAAATCAAACATGCTCTCATTTCCTCGTCATGCATGGTGCAATCAAATGAATTGGTCAAGTTGTCCTAAGAAATAAAAAGCCCGTTTAAAAGACCACAGTATGGTATTAAAACTAGAATCTATTACTCCATCCGGTCACGAGTACATACTGTTTTAGACGTCGTTATGGTCTCCAAAATACAACTTTTGTTAGACAATACGGAAACTTTCCTCAGTGTGGGGCCCACCTGTAAGAGATATGAGGGAGGGACATGTGGTCAGTTGACCGATCAGCCAAGAGAAGGGGTCAGATCATACTCTCCTCTTCTTGCGCTGGACTACTGGTGTGGCGTCGTTTCCCCTCTCCTTTGATTTTGGATCTTCCCCATTTTTCTCTTTAAATCAAGCCGTGGGAAAGCTTTTGAAGAGGAGTGACCAAGAGAACATACCAAGATCTGAGAGCAAGGGGTGGCGGTTTTTCCTTGTGTCCTGTGCGGTTTGCTCCAGCAAACTCACTGGAGTCTCGGTGATTTCTACGCCGGCGAGGCTCTGCTGATTCTCTGTGGTGTAGTCGGCCTTGGCTGTTGGTCGCTCTGCCGTCCTCGACCAGCCGTATTCGTTCTGTCGTGGTCGACCAGCCTTGGTCGTTCTGCCGCTGTCATCCAGCCATGGTCGTTCTGCCGCGGTTGTTCAGCCGTAGTTGTTTTGCCATGCTGGACCTGTTGTGCTCGTTCTGCCGAGGTCGACCTGCCGTCGTTGATCTGATGCAATCGTAAGCAGCCGTGGTCGTAAACTCTCAATTGGTTTATCTGATTGGGGATTGCGTTGGCTTTGTGTGGCGACACCTACATCTCAGCTTCACGATTTGGTGAGTACTGATTTGTGAGGTTGGGCATTGTATCTCCGTTAACCTCTCCGGACAGTGACAGTTTAGAGATATTCTGTACTTCGAGTTAGTGCCTATTCTATACTGTTCTGTTCTGGTCATACCCTGAAGTCTGTTGATTCAGCCATAGTACATATTGTCTCTATTATGAATATTGCCGACAACAGATTAATACTGCAGTAGGTCATTTCTGCTATTTGTTTTGATTAGAAAATGAAATTGTTTCAGTCACTATTCTAAAGTAATGTTTAGATTGACAAACTAGTAGAATATAAAATGATTGTCACTTAGATTTTGACATATTGACTAGAGTTGAGAAGGCCAAGTTTAGAACTTGAACAACTCCTCTGCTAAGAGCTAATTCACACTAAATAACATGTGTGCTATGCAGCTTTCAATTGCCCACTGTCTTGATTAGTTAAGTATATTGTTTCGTTTAAATGACTTGAATGTTATCTCGGTCTTAAGAGATTGTTTAATATTCATGTCATTTATTTCCTGCTGGTCATATGCCTTACTATTATTGCTTATATCTAGAATTAATATGAAAATAATGCTAAAACCGTTTAATGTCCAACAACTTTAACTACTAATTTCTATTGCAATATATTTATAAACATCAATAAAACTATAATATTACGAGAACACTTTTTTGAGACAAATCTACACATTTGATTTCTATGTATTCAATCTAAATACTTAAAAGATATTGATATTTGAAGTTTCGAAAGTTTGATTGCACCTATGTCCAAAAACGATATGTATTTGTGATTAAAGGGAGTGGTAGCATATATGATGAATGCACGAACGACTCGCATTTTCGCACACGATACACAGGGAAAATACCTATTTTATACCATGGTGCTTAGGTACCATGATGTTGCAGTTAATTATAAGACACACACACACACACACATATATATATGTATGTATGTATGTATGTATGTACACACACACACACACACACATATATATATATATATATATATATATATATATATATATATATATATATATATATATATATATATATATATATATATATATATATAATATGCGCGTGCATACAAAATGCGCGCACACACACACACACACACACACATATATATATATATATATATATATATATATATATATATATATATATATATATATATATATATATATATATATATATATGTGTGTGTGTGTGTGTATGTATATTCAATGGCGCATACATGGCTAAAATGTACATGCAATTGTTTAAAATTAATTGCAGGTACTCGCCGTATTTCTCGGACTACTGCTATCCGCTGGTACGTGCTACGCGTCCTCCCCTTAATGTCTCTTTGATCCTATATGACCACAGCTGCGCAGAGTTTTCTCCAATTTGACCAGCTTAAAATGAGGTAATAAATGATAGATGGCAAATAGGAAGGAAGCATTCGCGTTTTAGCCTTCGTTGTTTGCTACCATCGCGTCTATGTTATATATTTTAGGAACATAGATATAGCAGTCTATGTTCTTGTTTCACAAAATTCTATCATCGCTATATTAATTACCTGCCTTTTCTCGTTTTGTGGGGCATCGATCAATGTATATATAGATAGCTAGAAAGACATTTCTTGTGAAGAAGTGTTTAGTTCTCTAATATATAGGTATAATGGACCATAGGAATACTATTCTGTACTATTCTACACCTTAACGTAGAATAACTTATTCTATACTTTAGTTGTGACAGTAAACTCTAACAATGTATCCAATAAATTCGTGAGTACAATAGTAAAAGCAGTTTCATCTTGATAGTAAAGTGGAATATTTCTGGGCGTAAATGTGGTATTCATTTCTACCACCACTGCACAGTAAAAACAATTTTATCTAGCAATAAATTAGAATGTATCTGAATGTAATATAATAGTGTGTAGAATAACTTATATATTCCCAACAAAATAGGGGCATCGGATTAGATCATGTGAAAACAATAACCAAGCTAGCAACTAAGCCGTAAGTTTGCATATGTTGTGTGGTATTCACATGGTGTTTATATTGATTTTTACTGATGACTTTTAGATTTAGCTTATAAATAGTAACAGCTTATAAAGAACCTATAGGACAAAGAAAAATTCGCATGCGAGTTTGGTCGATATAAATGAAGTCACTACAGTGTCTATTATAATCGACTAGTAAATTTCACCTTAAAAGGACATTTCATTTGAAAGTTAGATACTATAGCAAAATTATTTACGGTAGAGAATAGCTTTTAAAAGCCAATATCAACAAGACATAATATGGTAATGCATTGATAGATGACATGTGGCGTGTCAACATTTGGCAGACCTACTATCCAGCGTACGGTGGGCTGGGAGCGCAATACCAAGTCTTGAACGGTGGCGCATCGGCGGCGGCGGCAGGGCTAACAATGTTGAATCCTACCGGGCTCTACCCGTACTTCCAGTACGGTCTGGCGAACGCCGCCGCTGGATACAGCATGCAGTACCCTCAGATGTACCAGTACGCGGCGGAGGCCGTCGGTGCCCCAATGACGACGGCAAGCCTGACCCCGGTGGCTCTTACCCCAAATTCTACCGGCCAGCAAGCAGGTTCGGTTTATTTGTGAAACTTATTACTTCCCCTCGATCTTGTGTTGTGTGCATTGATATTTCACTATGCTACACGAGAGCTATATTTTAGTCGCATCGCTCCCTCGATATCCATAGTTACATATATATACATGATGCATTGTTGTAGTACATGCACTGTATATATTCGAATCTGCAAGCAAACCCATGTACCATTAGTTGAGAGCATCATATACCTACTAAGTTATAAAGCGTTTTTCAATTAGAGTACACTTTGTCTTCATATGCATATATCTGTCACATATAAAGGACGTGATCGATGCCTAGCTACTTTACCTAAAGATAAATATGATGCCAATCTTCTAGCTAGAATCAATTTTTGGTAGGTTCTCCTGAAACCTTGCCTGCATTAATTCTACGTAGTTTCATGCGTGCACAGTATGTTTTCTCTTAAATTCTTGTTTAAACTAGACATATATGTACTCGATCTCTCACAATTTTTTTTAGAAATGGGAGCAGGTTCCCGATTTCATTTATTGAAATCACTACCGAGTTCTTTACAAAGCAAAAGACATAACCTGCTGCAAGCATTACCACACCAGTTCACCTGCTGCAACTAACAAGACGACCACTTCCAGATCAAAACGAAAAAAGCAAACAAAAAACATCCCCTCCACACAAACACTGCACTTTCTTTTCACTCGATCTCTCACAAATAAAACCATTGTTCCTTTCTCGATTCTCATTGGCAAAAGGATAATGGTGCAATTATCTCCGGATTTTGAGAGTAGCAGTGTAGCACTAATAAGACTATTTCCATACGTTTGGGACATACATATAAGATTAACCCTTACGCCAAGACAACAACATTATTGCTCTGAAACTTGCAGAAAAACAAATAGGTTAGGATAATATATTTGGCATTGGTCGATCTGCATTATGGATGGGTTATTTTGGACTTATGGTTTATGGTTTATGACTTAAATATTTGAATTCTGACTGTTCGTGTGAGGTAGTACGTAGAGGAAAATAATCGTATGTGATTTTTCCGGTACATAATTTTTCTATGCTCCACATTAAAAAACCGCACCGTTTAAAAACTAGTTACTATAATTTTTCTATTGACTCTATTTTTAAAAAACACACTGTTTAAAAATTAATTACTATAAATAGTATAAATATAAGTCAATTTTAAGGCAAGAGAATCTGGCTGTACATCCTGAAAGTTGGTTTTGCATTTGATATAAGATGCTAAAATATGAATCTTTCTTTTTTCTGCAGGCATGACAATGTCTCTGACAACAACTCTGCCAGCACCATCACCACGGTACCAGTACAGGCTCATTTCTGCTCATCTCGCTGCAGCACCAGAGAAGCCCTTGACCTAGAAAACCATGGCTGCCTTAAGTCTACCTCTCCACGTATCTTCTTCCTCCGATTAGTACATGTGTCAGTCATATGCATATCGTCGGTGCTCTCTAGTCTTATCTTACAATGAAACTGCAGTGTAGTACATACCATCCATCTGTCTGCACTTACTCATTTGACAGGCTAACAAAGGACACTGGCAAGTCCAATTTTCCATTGTTTGATATGGTCAAGTAGGTCCTGTACTTTATTTTTTTTAAAATCATCTCTATCTGTAAGGCCTCGCCTCTCAATGCCTCATCAGTCTAAGTACAACTAATTAACCTTCTCATGCATTTATCGGTCACAAATTAGCATCTCTTTAGTTAGTCATGTAGTTCACGTTACTTATAGGTAGTTTTGTTGTGCCTTGTACTCTTAAGGAAGAGTGCTGGGGCAAATTAAGTGGTAAGAGTACGTCGCTGCAGGTTTTTGATATGCAGTTTTAGTTAACTTCTGTCGTCTCAAGATGACATTTTCATGCGGTGTAGCTCCAAAAAGTTTGTGGAGTTATACAAAGGATTTAATCATATATCAATTTGTAGTAGTCGCATACACATCTCATGGACTAATTTCTTCTGTCTATTCTGGTCACTTTTGGTTCCCTTCTCCCCCATATCCCTCATCACATATATCCTCTTCAACTAGCAAGGCAGCCATGATTAGGCCCAAGCTCAGATGAACAATTAGTGGAAGCCATTATGACATTATATTATTATCGTTATTATTCGGCTATGCGCAAGTGATCTATGTAGTAACTACTATGTAGTATATTTAGCTTCTTTTTGAGAAGCTAACGTACCATGTACATCTTCAAGACATTTACATGAACTCTGCTATATAAATGGCAATATATATGGCAAACTAATACATGCTTCAGTACGCCATTGTGAGGATGTGTGTTTTATGTGTGAGCCCCAATAATCACACCTGAGTCTGTTGATTTTTATTGAGAAATTTTTGCCTGATGATTTCTGGAGGTGTAATTTCAAGAGAATCATATAGATAGACAGATTATCATGTGCGCGTGCTTTTTTAACAGTTGTTGCATCTTGTTTAATTAGTAATGCAAGTAACTAGACACAAGTTACATTAATGAATCAAGCTAGCTAGAGCGCGGAGAGCTGTCGTTGATTAACAGGGTAGACATCATCCTGTGTGCCGTTGAAGGCTGTTTGGGTAAGGATGAGGTTGACGGCCTGCGTGCGTTGGTAGGCGTCCCAGGAGCCGTACTGGTCTCTGCCCTGTCCTGCCCCAACCCACTCCACAGTATCCTCTCTTCACCACCGTAAAACCTACAAAATCACTAATATGACGCACACGGTGAACATATTAAGATGCTATTCGGTTAGACTAAAATAAACTAATTTATGACTAAAACTGTATAGTTAGTTAAAATTACATTGTAACTGATGGTAGCTTATTGGCGTAATTAAATTTAAAATTTTTTTTTTAAAAAATAGATTAGCCTATCATGGACAATGCAAATGAATACGGGAAAAAAGAACCGGCAAAAAACTAAAAAAGCCAAAAAAAGCAGAAAAAAACGAAATTTAGAAATAGTAAAAAATAAGTTAGAAGCTCAAACTAAAATGAGCGGGGCCTAATTATATGGTCATACCTTGTCTCGTCTAGGCCCTATTTTGTTATACATAATGAAATAAGTGCATGTTACGAGACTTTACCGTATTTTTGGATTGTTGAGCATATTCACAGCATAGATGTTGCCGTAGACAAAGATGGCACTAGGGTGCTCCGTGCTCAGCTGGTCAACGAGCCATCTTAACCCTTGGTTGAAGAACCCCCACGATCCGATTCAATTGGTTAACGCACCGTGGAACAACCTGAAAATTCAAAACATTTGAATTCTTTTTGGAGTTTATTTGAATACCCAATTTCCTCCTAAATTGGGCATCTCCTTGAAAATCCACCTTTCTCTTCTTGGCCATTCCACCTTCCCCTTTTGTTGGCACCATCCAAGAAACCGTCGCCGCCTCCTTGTGCTCTCGACCACGCGGCCGCACGCCCGAGCTTAAAATTGCGGCTGCGCCTCCTCCGAGCGTTCACACCACCAGTGTTTTGAGGCTCCCTGTTGCCCCACCTTCCAGGCGATCATCTCTCCTGGTTGACCTTGCCCTCTCCCTTGCTTGGCGCGCCTGGTTGACTCGCGCCTCTCCCGTCGCATTTCACCGCAGCCCTCGCCCACCGCGCGAGCCCCTCCGTACCAGCTACCGTCACCCTCACCAACTCCTGCAGAGGTCGTAGCACTGCCTCACCACCTCGCCTACACGCCCACCCCAGCTGGCAGCACCCTTGTCCCCTCTTTCCTCCACGCACCGGCATGGCCCAAACCGCCCTACTGCTCCCACTGTCTCAATACGGCTTTAAAGCCCAATCGGCTTCACAGAGTACCCTGCACCACTCTCAATTGCACATTTAACCCACCCAATTGAATCCTCTCGCACCACAGTCCCTCCGCCAATCTTCCCTAAGCCGGTAAGCCACTCGGCCAATCTTCCACCTCCGACTACCGCACTTCGATCCCTTGCATCCACAACATCTTTGGACCGCTGTGAACACATTGGTGACCTCACCTTAGTAAGAGCATTTCCCTAGAGCCCTAGCATCATGGACCTCTGCAGGCTGTAGAGCCCTCACTGTGGGCAACCCTCCTGGAGCTCCTCGGCCCAAACCGCCGCCACCCTTGTGTTTCTTGTGAATCGTAGATGGTTAAATTGCCCTTGATCTCGCCGAAAGTTCGAAGGAGAAACCTTAAGCCGCAGTAGAGCCTGTGACCTTCTTTCTTGCCGCCGACCACCCCCACCCATATTAGCGCCTCCCAAAACCCTAAAATGGAACCGTAGTGTTGTGTAGAAGCCGTCCGTACTGGTAGGATCCACCAAGAAGCACAGCCGATGCTGATTCACAGTGGCGGCCACGCCCCTGTTTTTCCGCCAAAGAGAACCGACCAAAGGTAGAAGAAGAAGTCGAGGCGGCGTCGTGTCCTGATGGTGGCCATTCACGTGCTGTAGTCAACGGTCGTGAGTGCACGCTGTAAGTTCAAACTCCATTAAGTTGGTTTCGGTGATAATGACAAATACAATTGTGAGACTAATTTGTTTATCAACTATGATATTATCTAGTCTTATTTGGATGTGATAATGATAAATACAATTGTGAAACCAATTTATTTTTCAAGTATGATATTACCTACTCTCGTTTGGATGTGATAATGACAAATGCAATTATGAGGCTAACATGTTTATTAATTATGATATTACTTAATCTCATTTGGATGAAGAAGTGAAAACATTGAGGTATGCATTCTACATCATATTCTTATATCTTAGTGCATTCTTCGGATCCAAAAGATAGATTGAAATCTATAAATAGTCAAACTTGAATATGTGCATATGCTTCTATTATACATTCTTATATGCACACATCTAAGAGGAGTCCACTCTATATTTTGAGGTTTCATAAGTATTGATCCATGGTCCTCTTTCAATACATATTAAGGATTTTTTACTTTGAAACATATCTCTTGAGTATATATATAACTTGTGTAGTTTATATATACTCATAATCGAGTTATCATCCAATTTCTTCATAATGTGTTCCTCTTTCAATACATATTAAGGATTTTTACTTTGAAAGCTTATCTTAAAGTATACAAGTGTTGTATATATATTGTATACTCGCAAATCAATTTTTATCTCATTACTTGTTGAGATTGTTATGAATTACCGAAAAGGGAAGATCGTAGAATCTAGTCCCTCCATTTTGAGTTAATTGTGAAGTTTTGGTAATTGATGGCAATTAATTTGTGGACTAACATTTTTCATGAGTTGGATGAATATGTGAGATTCCATAAATGAGGATGACTTCATGTATTGAAGATCATCAAGTCAAGTGAAGGATACATTATGGATTGATGCATATCAACACAATGACCTAAGGCAAAGGTATGAATAAATAGGGCTAAGGATGTGTTCCTAATCTCTTACTAGTCTTGATGTTTGGTTGGAAGATCGGATTGCTTGTATAGGTTACCATACTATTAAGAGGTGTCATATCTAGTAGCTTGAGTCTCATTATGTGTTGATAGCTCCACCTCACTTGCTCTAGCTCACTGTAGCATGATGTCTATATTTGCGAATGTGTTTTATAAATAGTTGTGGCTCATATGTGGAATCCTTGTAACATTAGACTATACATTATGAATGTGTTTTGCAAGTGTTTGAAGTCCATGTCTCCTACTCCTTGTAGTATAAGGCTTATATTTGCAAACGTGTTTTGCAAATGGTTGAAGCTCATATGTAATAATTGTGTCATGCTTCCAAAAGTGTGCAATGTGTTTTGCAAGATCTGTTGAAGTATATGCACTTGTCAGAAAAATCGGAACTACAACAGTGTTGTGTGCGGTACTACCGCTAGTCGAAAGTACTGACGTTTTAATCACAAAATTACCACATTCATTGGTGGTCGATCGAAAGACCTGTGTGGTCGAGAACCAACGTGGTCGAGACCAGTGTGATCGAAACAAGATGGTCGAAGACCTGTGTAGTTAAAGACCAGAGTGGTCGAGTCAAGGTGGTCGAAGACTCGCGTGGTCGAGGACCGGAGTAGTCGAACTGACTTGGTTGAAACCAGCGTGGTCAGAATCAACGTGGTCGAGATCCGTGTGATCAAAACTAACGTGGTTGAATCAACATGGTCGAGATTTATGTGATCGGAACCAGCGTGGTTAGAATCGATGTGGTCAAAGATCTGTGTGATCGAAACCAGTGCGATCGAACTGACGTGGTCGAGAGCTGTGTGGTCGAAACCAACGTGGTCGAACTGACATGATTAAAACTACAGTCGAAGATCGACGTGGTGGTCGTAGATCTATGTGATCGAAGATTGACGTAGTCGAAGATCGACATGGTTGACGTGGCCAAGATCTGAGTGGTCGAAAC
The DNA here is from genome assembly GCA_017311315.1 of Dendrocalamus latiflorus. NCBI lineage: Eukaryota > Viridiplantae > Streptophyta > Magnoliopsida > Poales > Poaceae > Dendrocalamus > Dendrocalamus latiflorus. Next base: position 1,188,578 of record CM029665.1, on the reverse strand, counting down.
AAACATGGTTGGAGACTAGTGTAATCAGAGACTTGTGTGGTCGAACCAGACAATGTGGTCAGAGATCAGTGTAGTCGAAGACCTATGTGGTTGAACCAGACAACGTGGCTCAAGACCAACGTGGTTGGATATGAGCGTAGTCGAAGACCTGTGTGGTCAAACCAGACAATGTGGTCGAAGACCAGTGTGGTCAAAGATCAGTGTGGTCGGAGATTAGTGTAGTCGAAGACCTATGTGGTCGAACCGGACAACATGGTCGGAGACAAACGTGATCGGAGACCTGAGTGGTTGAATTATCCAAGTGGTCGTGGACCAGTGTAGTTGACAAGTGGTGCTTTCAGCTCTGCGCGAGCGTTCGACCAGCTGCGGCACTTCTGACTCTATGTGAGTTGTACTTCCGATTTGTGGAATAACCGACTTGTTTATCTGTACGCTTTTTTTTTCCAGAGAGACATCTTCGTGGAGTCTTCTCATCCCCATGGTTATCGGTAGTTCCGCATGAGTATAGCGGTACTTCCGATGATCAGTAGTACCGGACTTTAGCCGGTGGAACTACTGACAGCTTACTATAACGGCTAGTTTTTTTGACTATTGTGGGGGAGCAGAAATACCGGTCTTAAGCCAACGGTACTTCTAAAAATTCTATTTTCAGGTGTTTTGATTCTAACAGCTAGTTTTTGCGGTGTGGGTATATGTCCCCGTGTGGCCTGGTGGAGTAAGACTTTTGGAACTCTATTTCATTCCTTTGAGCTAGTGTGAGGTCCTCCTCGTAATTGTGCATGTGTTGCACCATGTGAGTAAGGAGGAAGGCTCTAGATTGCATGTGTTGCATATGGAGGTGGATTTAGTATCCACTTAAGCTTATGCTTTCGTTGCACATGCTGAGAGTTAAGTAAGGGGTTTGACTTATTATTCTTGGAGGTTGTCAACTCCTAGATGGCGTTGGAGGCGTCGTGCATAGTGATTTTTTGAAAGAAGGTTGTGAGAAGACCCGGCAAAATGTGAAAGTTGGAGCTCACGTAACCAGAGCAAGAAAGAGGTACCACTAGTGGATTTGAGGTGGAAGGCTTAATTCGTAGAGCCAGTCTAATTCATTTGGGCTTACCTCAATGTGGACTAGGGGAGACCGACAAGTCTCCAAACAGCACGGTAAAAAGAAATCATGTCAATTATAGTTTGTTTTCTTGTGCTCAATTTACATTCAGGCAATTTACATTCATAGAATTAAATTGATTGCTTGTCATTAGTTTTGCAAATCTTGATATAGCTTAAGGTGTTAGTGAACTTAGGTGAACATAATTGATTTATGTTTTATTTGTGCTAAACCAATTTGAGTTAAGCTTCTGCACTATATACTTAGTTTAGAGAAATAGAAATTGATAATAATTAGAAGAAAATTTTTTAGACTGCCTATTCATTTCCCTCTAGTTGACCTCCTCGATCTTACACACGCACGTTGCAGCCGGACTGAGCGGTTGCACACGTGTTGGCTCGAGTCTGCCGGCCCATTTGGCCGTTTTGGTTCAAAAAATGTGCAGGCTTGCACTGTTCACCTCAGGTCAGCCCAGCACTATTTATCACTATATCAAGCTACTATTAATCAAAACCCTAAATTCAAAAATAGCTTCGTTTCAACCGTTTCGATCCCGTTTAAACATTTTGACCTTTGTTACACCAACCCAAGTCCCGATAAAATTCAAACCTAACCTATTTGGTTTTTGTTGCATTTTACTCCTTTTTATTTTATTTATTTCCTAAATTGATTTAATTCGAGTATGAAACTCATGTTATTTTATGTGTTTACGTTAGTCCCCGAGTATTCTGTAGCCACCATCCAAGGATTGGATCCAGGCATTGAAGTGTACGAGACAACAGAGTTTGTAAAGCAGCAAGGCAAGTTACAAGTTTTGATCATGTTGAATCCCATGGAATTTAGAGTATTTAGTTACAATACTTACATTAATGTTAATTACACATTCTTATTTAATTAAAATAAATATTTAGAATGACATGTAAATTAGTTATGTCCTACCACTGAAATATGCCATGTTTAATTTGATGACATATTCACCTTGACAACCTTAGTAATACTTGATTACTATATAAATAATCATAGAATGGTTCATCCAAAATATTTGCACTACTAAGTGACATGGCGTTTTGCTGGTAGATTTATTTAAACAATTCTTGGGTTAAGGATGTATCGTGAAAAGCCACTAGATGGTTGGAGTCCACAACCTTACCCTAGGGAAGAGGCTGGAGTAGATTGGTGGTAGCCATAGAGCACTGGGGATCTGGGTTGTGGATGGCTGCCTCGTGATGAAAAGTAAGGACTGGAACCTTATGCTGAGTAAATGACACAATAATTGCTCAACCACAAGTGTTGACTTATCAATCCTGGTCTATTAACTGATCAACTCGATTGAATATTTATAGGAGGTAGGAGTGGATGGGTGTGGTATAGAAACGGCAAAACCATACTTAAAAATGATAGGTCCACACAAATTAGGCTGGAGCGTTGCTAGTGGATACCTAAGTTTGTGTGGTAATTAAGAGCCTATCGAGTAGAGACTATATAAAGAATTGAGCAGTGAAAAGTCTTGTTTTCTCAACTCAGTCGCACACAAGCTGAAGCGTGTCTATTGCATGATATTAAGAGGCTGAGAAATCTTGTGGTAAAGCTGGGCAACTCTACAGTGTAGAATAAATGGTATTCGAATACGTCGTGCTTCCAGTAAATGAAGTTGTGTTTAATGAGTAATTCAACAGCTAAGCATTAGTAGATTTCTTTATGTTTTAATCTGAGTAATCAACTGTTGAAAAACCCTTACTCTTAAGAAGTTGTAGATTTGTTATTACATTTTTAAAAATGTTTATAAATAAAATTGTATTTTCACTCATTAATAAAACCAATATATTCCCTTCCATTGACAATCTTGGCAAATAGATAAATTAGGATTTACCTTTGTAACTTGCTGGGTACGGTTGTACTCATTACTTGCTCAACAACAAACAGAAGAACCTTGGGACATCAATAAACAAACTGTTGATGAAGATCCAGAAGAATCCTACTTCGTTGATGACCAATGGTTTTAGGTCCTAGCCTCGCTCAAGTCTGTCTATGGGGATTTTTTGTGTGTTGTAAGGTAACTTTGGGCTTGCACGCCCGCTGCGTCCAACTTAGCTGTTAAGCCATACTTCTGTAATAAAGTCTGATTCTTTTGTTGTAAGCTTGTGTTGAACTATGCTCATTTATGTATAGTACTACACAACTAAATGTCCTGGGCAGTTGTGGGGATTACAGCCGCCTCCAGAAATGAGGGCGTTACAGAGTGGTATCAGAGCACGTTTGCTTGACTGTAGGATGAGACCTAAGTTAAATTAGGAGTACTGTTCTATAGCAAAATCTAGTTGCAAAATTTAAAAGAACTTACATAAAATACAAGTATTATTGTTGTCTTTTCTCTCTCTTTCTCTCTTAATGCTACATTACATGTCTTAGGTTTGTTTTCAGCTCAAGTTTTGCTTTTGCAAATATTTATATCTACTCTCGTCTAACCTCAAAAATGATCATTGTTAAGCAGATGGTTCACTTCATTTATTCTAAGCCAGAGGTAATGGAAGGATGGCCAGGAAAACTCTAGCAAATGTAACAATACCTGAGCGCAACAAACTAGCATAAGCCCATGTTTCAGACAATTGGACAGTTCATTGGAGATGAGCGCTATGAATGGAAGGCATGGGTGACTTTGACACTGTTGCCCATCCGACCTAACAGGAAGCAAAAGCTCTATGGCTACAGAATAAAGGAAAAGGATGTTGTACAAGATGTTGCAAGAGATGTTATACTTTATTTGTGCAACTACTATGATAGAGAATTTGACAAGTCGACTTTTGACCTGATCTCGCAAAGCATTGACAATGGGAGAGCTTATTCCAGTCCACAAGTTGAAGACAACGACGATCCTCGCTTGAATGTTGTCCCAACACATTGTGTATCAATAGGCATTGTATTCGAGGACCCTCACAAAGTATCAAGATTTGCATCGATAGCTTTATTTGTCACAGTAGGAGGTGTGTTCACTGAGGCAGGACCTACACCGGTGCGACTTGATCTAGGCTGGAGAAATGTTAAACTGTGGGGAGTACCAGACGTCCCCGCACTTGTCTAGCCTCAGCCACCCCGAAGGCCTACCACACATGATTATCGATGCTAATTCCGTGCAGCCCCCTCTCAGGCACCACCAAAGCATAAGGATGACAGCAAGGAAAAGGGGCATGTAGAAGATGATGACGAGGAGCGGATTCGCTACACCACCAGCAATCTGCTGTCTAGTGGATGGGATTGGGCAAGGACTTGAAGTGGAGAGTTGGACCTTTTGACCTATTTAATTAGTGTAGATTACGGTAGTATAGAATGTGCCCTGTGTAATGGTGTTTTATGTGTGTAATGCGAGTTGTAATATAAACGCTAAGTTTGGTCTGTATCTAACTTGTGTAATAAAAACATCTATATGTGCTATCTCCTAATTTGTTTGTTATTAGTATCTATATCTCGTCACCTTCAAAGTTTCCTCTCCTTGTTATTCGCTCTAATGTTTACCTTATTCATTCTACACTTACTCTAATTCGAGTTCCTACTTATCTGTCTGATGTTCCTAAAAATTGCTGCAGAACTAACTTCAAGATCTTAATTTACATAATCAAGATGATAGGAACTGGATCTGGTTAGGGTAGCCAGTGAGTAGAAGAAGGCAACCCTACTAAAAATCAAGCTACACTTGCAAGTATATTGGTTATGATGGAGCAAAACAGATATCAAGCCGAACAAAACCAAGCAAGATTAATGGAGCAACATTCTAAGTTGCTTGAACAGATAGTGATGAGAACAACAGCATCAGTCAGTTCAGTTGGAGCTGCCGTCAGCAGAGAAGGTACACAAGTCACATCTAAATGGGCGGATTTCCAGAAGACATGACAACCCACTTTTCTACATCTCCTGACCCAATAGCAGCTGACGATTAGATCAAAGACACTGAAAGAAAACTGAGGACAATGCAATGTGAAGATAAAGAGAAAGTCTTGTATGCTTCTCATCAACTTCAGAGACAAGCAGCTGCTTGGTGGATAAATTTCCAGGCCATGCATGAAGATAGAAACTACATGGAAGGAGTTTGGCGAGTCTTTTTATCAAGCTCATACCCCAGATGGTGTCATAGAAGCTAAGCACCGAAAGTCCCTTGCACTGAAACAAAGAGGTTGTAATTTAATCAAATACCTTCATCAGTGTAATCAGCTTGCTCATTATGCCATTGATGACGTTAAGAATGAAGCTAAAAAGATGGAGAGGTTTAAAGAAGGATTGCAAAAATCTTGAAAGTACTACATCTCAGCCATGGACTTTAAAGATCTATTTGCCATGGTGAATAAATTAATCATATCTGAAGAGGCTAGGAATGAATTGGAGGACTCTCGTAAAAGGAAAGTAGTACAGAGATCGTCATCATCAGGTGCACAAAGAGGACCGATATTAGTATCGCCCCAAAATCGATACCAATAGAACTGACAAATGGTAGTTGTACCAAGACCTCAGTATATTGTTTGCCACTAATACTCTGTTTCTCAACCTATGTGTAACAGCCCAGCTATTTTTTTATTTTTGAGTGAAAAAATTATTAAATTAAATTAATTTAGTTTAAAATAAAAATTTATATTTTGGTTACTTGAATTTTAAATTTGATTTGCCCTATTTTTGCTGTTGAAAAGACTAGATTTGAAAACTAATTTAACTAAAAACCTAAAAATATTATTAAATAAAGGGTATTTTGAATTTATATAAAAATCCTAATTAAAATTAATTATTTGGACTTATGTGGCTTTATCTGAATTTTATGTGATTTTCTGGAGTTTAAAATCTAATTTTAAAATTAAAAAGGATTTTCATTACAACAATTTAATACCAAATTATGTTGGAAATATGTTTTTATTCAAAAAATGGCACTAGGAATTTTTGTGAATTTGTCTAGAATTTTTGGGCTATATTTGCTATTTTCTAGCCCTTATTTCCTTTTCTTGGGATTTCTAAAAATCAAAAACTAAATTTAAAAATCTCTTGCCTGCGTCCCTGGGTGACACATGGACATGTTAGATCTGCCCACGTCGCTGCCTAAACCCACCTGTCAGCCACCCAGGCCCGTGCTCTCTCCTTTCTGTCCACCCCGGCCCCCCTGTCGGCCAGCCCTGCCTCTTCTTCCCTATAGTGCCCTTCTTCCTCCCTCTCCTCTCTCCTTAACCACCGCCTTTTGTGCCGCCACCTTGCTCACCTGTAACTCCTCCCTTATCCCTCTCTTCTTCCCTGAGCGACCCGCGCCCCTTCCCTTTTCTCTACACCTGTCTTCTCCCCCATTCTCGCGCCCACCTTCCCGATCTTCCCCCGCAATCGCCACCATCCACATAAAACTCCGGTGAGGAATTCACCAACGAGTGCCCTTCCCTAGCCCTATTTAAACCCTCCCTGAGAACCCCCCATCCCACACCTCCCCGCACCTCCACTTTCCTGCCCTCTCTTGATCACCGAGCCACCCCCTCACGACGGTCTTCTCCGCTTCCCCGTCGGTGAGTGCCTCCGACGAGGAATTGCCGCTGACTCAGACCGCCCCAAGCCATGGCATCGACACCCTCATCTTCCCCGCACGGTCGCTGTCCTCGCCCATCTCTTCACCACCCCAGCTCGCCATTGGAACACCGCCCTAGCGGAGAATTGAGTGACACCGCCACTTCTCCCTCGCCATCGATCACTCCTTCAGCTTTCGCGCCTAGCCCATAGGTGATCATGCTTGTTTAATATAATGAATCGTTGCAATGTTCAAGAAAGTTTCAGCATGTTTCGAGGACAGCGATAAATGACGTACCTAAATAGGAGTACGGCGCGGGGAGGAAGAATTACCAAACGTCTATTTAGGTAAAGCAATATCATCATCCAAGATAGTGCCATCGATTCCCAAGGCACTGATAGTGCCATCGATTCCCAAGGCACTGACATTAGTTTTCCCAATGACATCATTATAGGAGGGTTCAGGCAATGGCTATAGCATAACTTTTTGTTAAAGATAGTGAGATGCGCAAAGGGGACACAAAAAAGGATGTGATCCATTTTGCATAATATGAGCAATGAATTGAAAAAGGTGAAATAATACTAAACTTTGTGGATTCATTGCGCACATCAACTGCAGTTTCAGAGATCTTATGGGCTTTATCCTCATTTGATGTAGCACCGACATCAGTTTTCTCAATGATGTCATTATAGGACGGCTCAAGCAATGGCCGTAGCATATTTTTTTTGTTAGAGATGGTGAAGTATGCAAAGGGGACACAAAAAGGATGTGATCCATTTTGCATGCTATGAACAACGAAATGAAAAAAGAGAGAAGAATGGGGAAAGGTGACATAACACTAACCTATGCAGATTTGTTATGCACATCAGCTATAGTTTTAGAGATCTTATGGGCTTTATCCTCGTTTGATGCAACATAAATGGTTTCAACTAATTCTCAAACCTGCAAATAGAAATCACCATCTTTTAATTGCTTGATTCGCTTTATGTGTTAAATGGAAATACTATTAATTTTGTAAAGTTTGGGGTTCCATTGCAATGCACAGACACCCTACTAGTAATCAATGAAAACCTCTTCAAGTTAGATTTACTGCTGGTTATCAAGTTCTGGTGAAAGTTTCAAGAACTACATAAAAAATAGACAATGTTGTCTACATCATGCAATATAGGATACCTGAAGACGACCGTATTCAATGCGGTTCTTCCTAGTTGAAGACTTTATGTCGAGAGAAGATAGTGATTTCAGATGGGTAGTTGTAACCTATTTCAGACATGGGAAACCTGATGGAATTGATAGTTCCATCGTAGAAACAAAATCAATGTAGATGATCTGCAAACAACAAAAAATGAAAGTTGTTACAAAAAACAAAGCCATATTTTGATTGTATGAAAAATAATGATGACATAATAGATGGAAAACTGACTTACATCAAGGATGTGGACACAACCCTTCACTTGCACATTAGCTGCTTTTGATGTTTTAAAATCCCTGATACCTTAGAGCAAGTAATCAGTGATAAAATTATACCAATTTGTCTCTCTAATCTTCTTGACATCGCCTAGTGCGACCAAGAATGTTCTGTTGATATTATGATTTGTATTGGGTGCTAAATATAAGTAAATCATCGCAAGCATGAATGGTTTTGAAAAAGATTCCTCATCTCTTTCACTGATCATCTCAGGAATGGCAAAGTTGATAGATTGTCCCTTTCCTCCTTTTGAGAATCTAACTTTGAGGGTACCCTCCATATTTGCATCATATGGAACTTGAACAGGACCACATGGAACACCTAGAATCTTCTCTACCAAAGGCTTGATATGAATGTATTTTCCAATGACCTCCAAAGTACCTTTGTCACAATCAACTTGATTTATCAACCAAATTGTTGAGCCCTTGTGTAGTTCGCATCCTTCCATTGACAAGAGGTTTTCAAATCCCATATTCCTAACATAGTTTTTCTGTTCATTAGAAAAGGACTTGACTATCGATGGGATACGATGTGGAGAGCACCTGTAAGATACTAGGATCTACATTAATGACAACATCATTATTTTTGATTCAGAGAAGAAAAATGAACAGTTTGTAATAGCAAAAGTCCAAGACCATTAGCTGCAATGTACATTCTTAGTCCCCTGAGGTGTAGGCTTAGGCTCCTTAAGCTTCTTAGTATCAACCCCAGGTAGATTGCACTTCTTTCCATGACTAGTGTGTGCAGGCTTTGGACCCGTTTGACTTGCATGAGACTTTGCGGGCATACTTGGATCCTTCACTTTCATCCGGAGTGACCGTCTAAGCTTTTTGGGTGGAATCGACACAAAATCAGTGTCAATAGATGGAGAATCCATACCTAAAACTAAACAAATGCAATAAAACACAATTGCAAATGCCAAAACAAAAGACTCTACACATATTAGTCAAGTTTCGCTAGGTTTCAATGAACTTTTCAATAACATTTGCATAGGGTAACAAAGCAAAATTTTAGAGGCACACATAGTATTTCAATTACAAAATTCATATCACAAAATTTTAGAGGCACATATAGTAACATGCAAGGTTTCAAAACAAGATTCAATAAAAATTCATAAAGTATTTCAAAGAGCAAACATGCTGAGATTCACTTGCAATTTTAGCATTTTTAATTGCAAATTTTACAGCCACATAAAGTATTTCAATTGCAATTTTAGCATTTTTGGCATTAACAGAAATTTGGGACTAGTAATTAGTCCAAAAAATACCACTAATTCTGCAACAAAATCGCTCATGCTTGATAAGGCAAAAGAATCCATTAAAAAGCTACTAAACATGGAAAAAAATTTCTGCATTGGGATAGTACAGGTAGAATCACAATGAAGGGGATTGCGATGGCCGTGCAGGAGAGCGTCGGTGAGGAAGAGTGCACTGGCGAGGGGGGCTGTGTGCACTGGATGTAGTTGTTGGACGGGAGCAAGTTGCTGTCCGCCTGGAAGCGTTGGCTGGGCAAGAGCGCGTCGGTGAGGAAGAGTGTGTCACAACGCGACGAAGGAGGAGGGCGCGCGTGACTAGGAAGGAGGGTGTAGCGAGTAGGACAACATATATCGACCGAAATCCTAGCTACACAGGTTTTCAGTTGAGTGAAGTGGGGGATGGACGATGAATGTAAGGGGAATGGAGTAGAGTGGGGAAAAATGAGTGCATCGGGAGTGAGCGGATCTCATAGATTTGTGCGTCCTGACTTGATTGAACAGTTTTGGCATATACTGTCGAATGGTGTCCGAACGGAACATCATTCTTGAGATTTTATGTTTTGTCAATGAAGAGCTCAACTCTCGTACCCTAATTTCTCGCCATGCTTATCTACAAGTTTTATTTCCATTACTTTCTCATCCAAGCATTAACATTAGATTGTTTAAAAAATTGCCAATGAAACTGTAACAATTTTTGTACAAATTAAAGCACCGAACTATTTAATTTCTTTTAGAATCGGCTCACACAACAAAGATCTTGTAGAAGCCACAACTTCTAAACCACTACACCATATAGGTGACATTGTTTTAATAAACTACTTTAAAAACAATTAAAAAAAGTAGTCTATTATTTATTTTTAGAAAAGTATAAGTCATAGCTCGAAAAGAAATAGGCAAGAGGAAGCTTATTGTCGTAAGTGCCTAGGCTAGGCCGGTGAACATAAACTCCGCACCTTAATTACCCAAACCCTTATTCCCCCTCCCCGAACAACCTAACCCAAACACCCCCAAACCCACCCCTATTCGCCCGGCCTCCGCCGCCGTCGGGGACGATGGCGAAACCTCGCCGCGGCCGGTCGGCCTCGCGGTCCTCCTCCGGTTCCTCCTCCCGCTCCGTCTCCTCTGGCTCCGGCTCATCCCGCTCGCGCTCGCGCTCCCGCTCCTTCTCGTTGTCCTCCCCCTCTCGGAGCCACTCCCCTCCCGCTGCCAGGCGCAGGTGAGACTCGCCTTCACGCGCTCAGGATCCATCGGTTTAGGATTTTAGATTTGATTTGTGGTGTTGATTTTTCGGACTTCGTAGATGTTGGGTTCCAAAGAGTTTTTTGTAACTTTGAATGCAGACTACCACTCTCGCTTGGGGGGTGTTTTAGGTTTTGGATTCTAGGTTGGTGATGGTTCGTGCAGTAGATTTGTGCTACCCGGTGCACCAGGTCTGGACCAGTAGCTTGTTTAGAAACTTGCGGGTCTGATGTGTTCATGTTTAGTTCCATATATTTACTGGCATTGGATTTACTGATTTGAACGCCGTTTGTTAAAAATGCGAACCCTAGAGCTTGTCTGGCTGTCATTTTGTAGACTTGGTCCTAAGGCTTCGATAGTTAAAGTTCTGCTTTTTTTTGTTCTTCTAAATCTGTAGTTTCTATAGAGATGAGGGAGTCAGTTACAACTGGATTATGTGTTCTAGGAACTGGCTGCAACTGTGGTCTGTAGTATATGAGATTGGTTGATTCTGATATGAGGTAGTCCTCTTGGGATTCTACAGTATGGGTGTAGTTCTTCAGTGTCTAACAGAGCGAGATGTTGTTAAAATTGCTGAGTAAGAAGTAAGAATGAATCCATTGTTGGATCATATGTATCCTGTTTAAATTAACTATTTGGTTCATCAAATTTCGAAAGAATTTCGATTTCTTTTCTCAAAAGAAAAAATGTTTTACTGTCAAACCATATAATATATATCGGGTTTCTTTGAATTTCCCCTTTTCGGCTGGAAGTAATTAAGTCAAGCACCTATCCTCGACCAATTAGATGTGAAGAAAGGGTAGTTACCCTCTGCCAACCAGAAATGAGTATTGTAAAAAAATGAAGCCTCCATTGAATCGCTGCAGAGTTACACTCTGTTTCTTTCATTGCCCCCTTTAGTCCATTTGAATAATCTCTGTGTTACAGTCATAGGACCAATCCAATATATCTTGTACTATCGCATAGTTCCAGATGAAACAAATCATTCTGAACCAATTCACTGTCTTCTGTTCTCCAAATTCCCCTGCCTCATGCTATTTGTTCTTCTTTTCACCTTTTAAATCACTATGTTTTAATTGTCGTTATGGCAATTACACAGAAAGTGCATTTAAGTGCTCATCTATGAATTCACTCGGTTACTCTTCATGCTTGCTGCTTTCATCGACATTGTCCTTTGGTGGTTTTCAATTTATTGTGTTCATGCTAGTTCACTTTCACCCGAGCACATTTACTTATGGGTAATGTTTGTCTGCGCAGCTCACCTGGAGCACGGAGAGGTCGATCGCCTTCACCCCCACCTAAAGGAGGTTCACCCTCAAAAAAAGGCCGTTCACCACCATCACCTCCACCTAAAAAAGCTTCACCTCCAAGGTACGAGCTTGCAGAATATCTGCATATTTTATTAATTCTGCTGGCACTGCATTGATGCTTGTATGTTTAAGCATGCTGTTTGTACTTGTTATCATTTTGTCTGGCATGAACAAATATGATATGTATGGAATGTTATTCGTGGGATGATGATACAAAGCTTGTTCATAATGCCTATTATATTTTGAGCCAACTCCCTTATGTTAACAAGATACAAATAGCCGTAGCATCTGAAATAATTTCTTATTTTAGCTGCTATCTTCCTCTTCATACTTCGATTGACCGAGTCATGCCTTGTGTATATAAACCGCCGTTAGGCATTTGCCCTATTTTCCCCTGGAACAGGAAATATTAGCTGAGCATGTGTTATGCCCTCTCTTGTTGTGCCCTACAATATCGAATTGGTGGTTACTTGTTTCAGGAAAGCATCTCCTGCTCCCGAGTCTGTTGTTCTCCACATTGATCATCTATCCAGGAATGTTAATGAGGCTCATTTGAAAGAGATATTTGGTGAGTGTCTCATATTTTTCATGTGCTTAATTCTTGTTGCAAATTAGGCACTGTTATGATTTGAGTAACTACACTATGACTTAGAGGGTGAAATTAAGTTTATGTTCGCATTTGCTAAGTTTTCCTTGTTTCATAGTTGAGCTGCCCTTTGGCATTTAGAAACTCTGTTTGCAATGTGCATTTTATGAATTTTTAATATCTAATTTGTACTGTGTGGTTTGTCATTTTTATTTTGAACCCTTCTGTTTTGCACGAAGTTTTCAGTTTTAAGGTTGGTGAATTGCTAACCGTACTCCTGTTTCATGCAATGGGTGTGTTCCTGTTGCTATAATAATGTGGTTCCATGTTCGTGTAAAACAACACAAATTGTTACCCCCAACTGATGTTCTTCTGCAGACAGGAAACTAAAATGATTGATCTTAACTTTGCTTGATATTTAAATAAATTTGAAAAGTGGTTTGAGAAGTTGCTGATACTTGCTATATTATCATTCATCAATGACACAGTGTTCCCCTAGGCGGCCGCCTAGGCACCAGCCTCCCGCCTTGGCCGCCTAGCTGATTGTGCCCGCCTAGCCCGATCAGGCGCTAGGCGCCGGTCTGCCGCCCGACTAGCACCTAGCACCTAGGGGAACATTGCAATGACATCAGAATGGTAGGCTAGGACGACCTCAAGGTTGACGTTGAAGTTGATAAACATGTTGCATGCTCTTCCATTGCATTCCATATTGTTGTCAGCTCCATGATACCAGGGTTGGGGGTTTGCACAAAGCATAAAAACAATGCTATGTTTTTCAATTGCACTAAACAAAAACAGCACACAATATAGTAGTATAACTATCCTTATTTCGCAGGAAATTTTGGAGAAGTGGTGAATGTGGAGCTATCAATGGACCGAATGGTAAGTGAATGTGTTGCATCGACATTTTCTGAGGAAGCTCCCCTTGACACCTCGTCTTCATTTTTTTATTTAGGTTAATCTTCCTCGTGGTTATGGATATGTTGAGTTCAAGAAGCGAGCTGATGCTGAGAAGGCTCTTCTTTACATGGATGGTGTATGCCTTCTGGCCTGTGTTTATGTTTTTTTTTATATATATGAGCAAATGACAACAACAACTTCACATCTATTCAGGCTCAAATTGATGGAAATGTTGTTACGTTGAGATTCACACTTGCACCACGCCAAAGGGCTTCTTCACCTGTGAAGGCACCTCCCCCTCCTCCAAAAAGAGATGCTCCTCAGAATGATAAAGGTGCTACTAGTGCTGAAAAGGATGCTCAGCAGCATCCTAGGAAACGTAAGCTTCTGAAGCTTTATAGCTTATAATTTATTCAGGGCTTACTATTCCAGTGTGATATTCTGGTTCTTCAATAGGCTCTTCTATCTGTTGTAGTGTTATTTGTTACTTTTGCTCGTATCTAGGATTTAAATTTCCAGGTGTATGTTATAGCACTTCTATGATTTAATCCTATTACATTTCTGTGAGCAGCATCTCCACGAAGAAAGGCAGCTTCACCTCCACGGAAGCGATCTCCTCCAAATCGAAGGGTTGAGTCACCCAGGCGTCCATCCGATCCACCTCCTAGACGTCGTGCTGATTCTCCACCTATGCGTCGTCGACCAAATGCTTCCCCCGTCAGGCGTGGTGACTCACCTCGCCGGAGACCAGGATCTCCAGTTAGAAGACGTTCTCCTTCACCACCACCTAGAAGGAATAGATCACCGATGCGGTGAGCAATGCCTAAATCTCTTTCGTGTATCTAGGGTATTGTGACTGGAATTGCTGACAATGTTCTCACAACAACAGCCCGTCACCTAGGAGAGGACGTGGCACTCCATCACCGCGCAGACGCTCCCCTGGGCCTCCTAGACGGCGGTAAGGCACTTTGAGCAGCTGTCTCTATTTATCATTTTTGTGCAATGTGCCTATGCCTCATCCAGGAGGAATATTGATATTATACATACTTTGAGGCCTATGTATAATATATTGTATACTGGCCTAATGTGCTAAATGTATCAGGTATTGCTCTTCATTTATATTTCTGGATTGCTTGTAACTATCTGGCCATCCCATGTTTAAACGTGATGGTATAATTTTGGGCATGATCATGCAATTATTGTCTTAGAGCTGTTTGCTAAAATTATCGTCCTTCATTTGGATGGTCAACACCAATCCATTACATATATGTTTCAAATATCCTGGTTTGTAAGATTAGCTGCTTATTCTTTCCCTTGTTTCACCCATTTTCTGTGTTGGTTTATGTACTTTTGTTGTCTCTGAAGGTTATGTTAGATATTTTTCCCCTCATTTTTTTGCTATGCTAATTGTGTTAATTCATCTTGTTTTTCCCTGCAGGTCACCACCCCCAAGGCGGTTGAGGAGCCCTCCAAGAAGGCCACCACCACCTCCACGTCGTCAAAGTCGTTCTCCTCCTCGCCGCCCCCTTCACTCCCACTCCAGATCAATTTCTCCTCAAAGGTAATGAAATTGTTGTGCTTTCTTATCTTTCCCTCTCTCTGTGCCTTCTAAATCTTCCAACGGAGCTCACACCTAATTTTCTTTGTGGTATCAGGGGTCGAGGACCTCCACTGAGGCGTGGAAGGTCAGATTCATCGTATTCTCGTTCACCCAGTCCTCCAAGAAGGGTGAGTGCTACATCTGCTGTAGGTTTTGTAGCCTCTTAGAGAAAACAATACTTAAATTTTTGCTTCTGTTGTTGTTGGTCATGCTCTGCAATACTAAGTGGTTAAATACTCCCACCTTAAAAAGTGCTTAAATGCTAAAAACTTTTCCTTGTATAGGGACCAAGAAGGGTATCAAGGAGTCGCAGCCCAAGAAGGTGACACATTTTTGTGCTATTGCATTTTCCTGGTGTTTTTTTGCATCCTGACAAGATATTCTAATACTATAGCTATGCGTGCATTGTAAAATTGAATCGATTTGTTTTTTGAAACTAAAAATGGCCTATCTTGCAGGGGTCCTAGAGGAAGGAGCATCTCTAGTGACAGCCGGAGCAGCAGCTCGCCTTCCCCTAGGCGCAGGTGAACATTGTGTTCCAGGCAGGTAAAACTTTTTGTCTATCAGTATCGTTTGCCTGTGCTTGTGTCTTGCTGTGAGCTCGAAGTGTTGGTTTGAGGGGATGATGAGAGCCTCCGATGGATCTGGCGTAAGATGCTTCCTGGAGTCTCTTGCCTGCGATTTGTACTGACACTTGTTGCGATGGCTTATGTATCTGGTGCTTGTACTCAAAAGTACTTCTGAATTCTGAACTTGTTTTCCTCAGGAGTCTTGAGTCTTTACTGTGGTGGCCCATGTTACCGAATGTACTGTCATCGTGCTTAAAGTATCAACTTCCATTTGAAATGAGCTGCGTACTGCTATTGTTAGTTCTAGTTGATCGGCTCATCTTGTTTCACAAAGCTTTAATGTCGTGACTAGCTGATGAAAGATTATCAAAATTGTAACTTGCCAGTCGATTTAGCAGTCCACCTGCGCGGCCGCCGTTCACGGCCACATCGCCCGCACCCACCCCTCCGCCTCCCTCTTCCTCCGCAACTTCCCTCCTCGCCGCCCACTGACGCCTCGGAGGGTCGCTCGACGAAATGCCCCGCCGCAACGCCGTCTCCTTCAACCTCCTCATAGGCTCCTACTCCCCGCGCGGGGCTCGTCGACCTATCTTTGGAGACCTTCGTGAGCGCGGGGGTCAAGGTCGATCGGCGCGTACGCGGCCGTGCTCGCGGGCCGGAGACCTGAAGGCGGGCGGGCAAAGCCGTTCATGCGCTTGGCGTTCTTGAAGGGCTCGCCAAGGGCGTGTTCGTGCCCTACTCGCTCATCAGCATGTACACGAGGTGGATGAGGCGAGGCGGCTGTTTGACATCGCCGAGGAGACAGCGGGACGACGTCCGCGCTGGTGCACGCGACGAGACGCTGTGGGTGTTTGCTCTGTTGCGCCGGTGCGGAATGGGCTTGAATTCCTTCGCTCTTGGGAGTAGTGGTGTACTTTGCAAGGGATTATTGCAGAGGCGGTTCATGGTTGGACTCTCTGACTTGTTTCTTGCAAGCGCGATGATCGACATGTGTGCGAAGAAATTCAAGTCAGTACATGGCCCCATGATTCTGTCATGACGAGGCTGGCTGCAGTTGGTAAGGAAGTTGCAAGAGAAGCGCTAACAGTTGAGTGGGGGCACAGTAAGGCATGATTGGACTGTATGGAGTGAGTTACAGGTGCCATCCTGAGAGATGATGATATATAAGCGATTTGCCGCAGTCTAGTGTTCTTCTGACCATGCCTGACTAGTGGCTTGTGCTTAACCAATGAAGCCAGTGTGGGCAATCAGTTTTAGCTTACTTGAGAGTGCTTTGTACAGGCGAATGATATCTTTATGTTCTTTGTTGGAGCAAATTCTTTGGGTGTCAGGTTTCAGCTGGAGCTCTGCTTGTTCTAGCTTTCTTATGTGATGTTACCATTGTATATATCTAATCTGCAGGACACATTTTCTTTCTTCTTTGTTAGTAGTAGTATCTATGGTTGTCCTAACCTATACAGCTAAGCTATAGTAATCATCGATTTAGAGATATTGTACATTTGCCTGAAGAATTTAGGCCGTTGCCTTGGCCCACGGCACCTTGGCCTCGTGCCCTTCAGCGGCGGCAGCTCAGCGGCCGTGCGCCGCCAGTGAACAGGGCAGCGATCGATGATCCATACTTACTTGGGATGGCAATTTCGTCCCATAATTCTCACGGGAGCTATTGGTATATGTGTACTCCTCATGGTGTGCAACTTTAACTGTTATTTTATACATTATAATATACAAATAAAATTACTATAATATAACAAATCTAATGGCATAATTTTTGTTCAGTCAATCTAGATGAATTCAAGTATATTAGTGTTCAAACTCTAGAAAGTTTGACGATACAAATTCTATAACGTGAAAGTAAGGCACTGTTTATTTCGGATTTGGCTTCTATCTTTCAGAAACTGGAATAAACGTGTTAGCTTCTTAATTTTGTTTTTTTTAGCTTTTTGGTCTTTTCTTTTCCTCTTTTTTTTCCTTTGCATTGTCGGTAGAGACATAACGGTGTTTTTCATTTTTCTCCCCTCATTTTTCTTTAATTGAATGACTTAGAAAAAAAAGCTAAAATCTGCTACAGTGCAATTTTAGCTAAAAGACAACGGCCGGAAGCTAGAAGCCGCTAAAAAAAGTTGGATTGAATGGGGCCTAAAAGAATTTCGTAGGTAGTACCGTCACTTCTCCCTAGATCACAATAATGGATACGTTCTTTTCAGCTGCGACTTATGACTTAGAGCAAGTATTATAAGAGGCTGTAAGCTGGCTGTATGCTGAGGTGGAGGAGAGAGAGAAGGAGAGAGAAGAGAGGTTGGCTGTAAGCTTACAGCCAGCTGAAGCACAAGAACCAAGAAACTTTGTGAGAGGAATGGGTAAATCATACAGCCTTCAGCTGGCTGTAACTACTATATGAGTAGGCTGATAAGTGGGCTGTAAGTATCCATACAGCCAGTTGAAGGCTGAATTATAAGACTTGCTCTTATAGCTACGGTTTATGACTTTTGATCCTAGTGTAAATGCTCATACGGACGAACCGAAAACCGATAAGCCGCTTCTAAAAGGCTATCTTGATAAATCTTTTCGAAACGATGACAAAAAAATCATTCTGATTATTTTTTGAGGGAAATCATAAACTGAAAAGAACAGGAAATGTCTAACAATAAGAATGGTGATGTAAAGACAGGAAAGTCGATTCTAATTTCTAAAGACAGATAATTGGCAGTGAAATGAACAAAATTAATTTGCTGAGAAGCTTGCCTGGCAAGGAAGCTATGCGCGGTCCTTGGTCAAGAAGACAACAACAGTGCTCCCTATAATAAAGATCACCAGCATCAGTGAGCAAGCCCAAGCAATTCAGCAAGCTACGCGAGTCACACCTGCCTGCCCAGCCCCGCCCTGCATTCTACCGACTGACAGGTGGCCCAGTGGTGTCCCCACGCCCACCTGTCAGTTCCTCTCTATCACGCCACACTCGCACACGATGCGCGCGCCACTTGAACCTGCTCAAGCACTCGCGCCTAAAGAAGCGAGACGGACCATGTGTGCTCAAATGGACAATAAAAATTGGGGAGTAGAAGACGATTTGAAGTGGCAATCTTCTGCTGGAAGTTTGGAGCCAGTGTGTGGTTTTACGCAGCCATTCTCCCCTATAAAAAGGTTTGCCAAGATCCACTGCTTTTCCAGCACGCGCAAGTAGCAGAAAAGAAACAACTGAGCTATAAGCAGTAGCAGTACTGTGCCATGGGCTTCTCCTGCATGCCGTCGCTTGCCAAGGTGCTCCCCAAGAAGCCGCCCTCTTCGTCGGCGTCGTCATGCGCGAACGATTCCGATGAGGATAGCAAGAAGCAGCAGGAGAAGCGGCAGCGGCAGCAGCAGGAGAAGCGGCAGCGGCAGCGAGGTGCCAAGGAGGCGGCGGAGGGGAGGAGCAACCTTGATCGGGCCGCCTTGGCGACGCCCTACTTCCCCTTCCATTCTCGGCCGGGACTCCTGTAAATCATGCACGCCTCATCTTGCAGCCTCCGTTCGAGTAGGAGCTTCAATTTAATTCGTTGCAGTTTGAAGATTCTATGCACTGTATTGTATTGACGGGTTGGATCCAAATTGAAGGTGCCTCTTGACATTTGTGAAAGCCCGTTGTTTACTTTGTCTTGAGTACATCCCTTTTGTGTATACTACTACTGCACTACTGTGGGCTTTTTGCTTTCAGGGGCATTCTCTTACAGTTCTTATTTCCAAATTAAGATGTTTTCCTTCTTCTCTCTTAGTTCGACATGATAGGCTATTGCTATTATTATTATTATTAGATGCATGCAATTGGCGAAACATTTTATGATTTTTATGTAAACAAATGTAGAATCAGAATGGACAGCGTGCAAAGATAAGATTACAAAAAAAAAAGACCCACATAAAAGAAGTACATAACACAAGTACACAATCGCCAAGTCTCTGGGAACGGCAGTTGAGAGGCGCACATCACTGTCCTAATAAACAGCGAATGGCTTCCAAATGGAAGAGTCGCATCACCAGTTCACCACCAACTACGTGGAATGGTGCGCTGATATAAGATTTGAGGATTAAACGGAACGGAGCGCTGCTCGTTTGGCAGGATCACCCGCCCACCCAGACACGAATCCACGTGCTCTCTCTTTCTTTAAGTCGGAGCTCCTCGCATGATTGAATGAAGGAAAAAATCATTATAATATTTTGAACTTTATTCACAAATCTGTCTAACATTCTCAACTGTAAGATCGGATATTTGTCCTCTGAATCTCACATTCAGTTCTATATGATCATATGTCTTAATTAGATAGGGTGAATGATTGTCTCTGCTTTCATATCTGAAAACAAATCTCAAATAAGAAGAAAAATCAATCTAAATTACCGGATGTAGACTTCGACCGCAAGTCGTTTGTCTGCTCGCTTGACCTCCTTTACGCGTGCTCGATGAACGCTTCGATCGTTTGACCGCTCGCTGCGGCCGCTTTTGCATGTGGTCGAAATCTCCCTCCACTCAAAAGCTTCAGCTGCTCAAACGAGAACACGCCGAAGACAACACCGTACTCGTATAACGCAAGATCGAGATGTGTTAGCACACCACCATCGAGGCCACAGGAAAAACGATGCTTGGAAAACACGCCGCGCTTCGATTGAGACAACAAGACGACATTGACGGCGATTTTTTCTTTGAGATCATATATGATATTTTACTTTTATATCATATTTGTGGCTACAAAGTGCCCTCACAGCGCCCCTAAAACTCTAGCATAAAAACTTTGCAAAGCCACAACTAAACCCTTATGCTAGAGCTCTAAACCGTGTCCTTATCAAACAAGACACATGATCCTATCTCTTCCAAAAACCAAGTGACCCGAAACCCTTTCAAACACAAGTTTTACCAAATATCTAAATCTTCCAAGTTATGGACTCCTTCCACAACCCATCATGTGACGAAGGCTCCGGGATCGCACCTTCCATATCTTCTCTACGAATTACCACTTTTGATCATCACATGCTCCAGCGTGAGCCCGACCATCTCCCGTGACGTCCTCGACCGCTTGGATCTCAAATTTCCCCATTCTAGTCTCAGTGCTCCTCGTCACAGACCATGACAGTCTCCACGCTCACCTGGATATGCAAAGACCAAAGAAAGTTTTCCACCGGCACAAGTTCTTCACAACTTGACAATCATTAGCACATACACGTATAACACACCCTTGTCTACCCATAGACAAGAACCAAACCATCAACGAATACTAACCAGGTCGTCCACGACCATAATTTCCACGCTCTCCAAAAATCCACCTTCCGACCACTCAGCACGACCGGTCCAACTGAGAAACATAGCTAGTCAGACCGCTATCCCAATGCTTACTCAAAGCCTACGAATATCGATCACATGCCACAAGTCTCCGACAACCGATCGCAGACCACGATCGCGAAAACCACGACTATCAAGTACTGAGTCCTTCCGATTGTCGAGTACTGAGTCCTTCTGACTACCGAGAACCACGACCATCTGGCCACCGAGTACTTCCATCTTGCGAGTACCGAATCCCTCGAGTATTGTTTCTCCGAGCACTGTTCATCGATTACTGACCACCATGCACCAGCCAGTCATACTGTAGGCGTAACACGAGTACTCGAAGATAGCAAGAATTGAAGCACTTAAACCGACCATGAAGTATATGAGTACCAATCGTGAAGCCTACAGTAACCAATCGTAAAGTCTTCGACTACCGATCGTGAGGTCTACGATAACCAATCGAAAAGCCTAAGACAACGACAGCAGACTACAAAGTTAACTAATAAAGTCTACGACTATCAAGTATCGATCAGTAAAGTCTACGACTATCGAGTATTGATTAAGTACTGTAGCTATGACCACCGATTGGTTACTATAGCAGATGACCTTACAACCTCCGACCGGTTCACTGTCGCTTACGATCAGTTAAATGTTGTTTACGACCGGTTCACGGTTCGAGGTTGAAATCTACGATTACCTGCCGTGGTCGTTCTGCCATGGTCAAAATACCATGGTTGATTTGCTATGGTCGAAGTCGGGCGTGGTCGAAGTCTACCATGATCAAAACTGGACGTGGTCAAAGTCTGCCGTGATCAAAACCAGACATGATCGAAGTCAACCATTTTTAGTTATGTAAAAGAGCACCAACCGAAACTTTCCTAAACGTAAATATTAATGCAACCCAAAAGTCAATTATTCATCATCAGTAAATCCACGACCACCACATGGTCTAACAATATCCCTCTTGATGAATACATTGACAACACATCAAAAACTCTTGAATGAGAAATATGCGAAAAGAAAATTTCAAATTTGCAGACCAAAAACACTCAATGGCTCAGACAAACTCCCCCTCAACAAGAGAGAGCAATTATTTCTCCCATTTTTCTCCAAACACTCCAATTTGTCCCCCTTTGGCAATGTAATCATTAAAAATTCATAGAGAGAATAATTCTAAGAATGAGCCATGAGAATAAAAATAAAAAATCTTTGTAGATTATATAAGTCACTTTGCATTGATTTAATAATTTGGCAAAGCTATCTTTTTTAGCAAAGCTACTTATCATATAAAGTCATATATCATATAACAATGTCAAAACAAGTTTTTCAACATGATTAAGCAATTTATATTAATGACAGGTCTCTCAACAATGACCAAACCAATTATAAAGAGTATAATGAGATATCGCACCGAAAAGTGAAAAACCTAAAAGTGAAGCAAACTTAAGTCCAAATGAGCTAGCAGTCTCATATAGCAACCTATTGCTCCACACTCAAGTCTTAGACATGTGGCATACTTGTATCATACTTCTTTTTATAACAATATGTTTGTAGCAAACTTCTTTTAGATGGTGGCATGCTTGAAGTATACTTCTTTTCATTAGTGCACTTTTTGTACTTTTTCTTTTGTTTAACCATGACATGCTTGAGGCACATATTTTTCAATTTTCTCTTTCTCACCGTTCCCCATTTTTTTTAAATAAGAAGCCTATTTGAGTGTATATAAAAAGGTTGGAACAAGAAACATACCAGCCTCATAGGCAGGATTTAAAATATGACTCACAATCAAGCTAATATTTTTAGATGAACATCGTAAAGTACTATCTATAATCAATATAGTCAAAGTATTCCACCATGTCATGCTCTAGTTCAAATGTAGCAAATTGATTATAACCAATCATGATCAAAACTATGTATCATATGAGCATATATAATAAAGAAAACTCTTATTTGATTGCAAGACTTGAACTTGATGAATTATTTGACAAGTATAATAAACAAAACTTCTGAATTGTTAGACCGCTATCGCAACGCTTACTCGAAGCCTGCGAGTATTGATCACATACCACAAGTCTCTGACAACCGATCGCTGACCGTGATCACGAAAACCATGACTATCAAGTACCAAATCCTTTCGACTATCGAGTACTGAGTCCTTCCGACTACCAAGTACCATGATCATTTGACCACCGAGTACTTCCATCTTCCGAGTACCGAATCCTTTGAGTACTGTTCCTCCAAGCACTATTCACCGATCACTGACCACTATGCACTAGCCAGTCATACCGCTAGCCTAACATGAGTACTCGAAGTACTCGAAGATAGCAAAAATTGAAGCACTCGAACCAACCATGAAGTCTATGAGTACTGATCGTGAAGTTTATGACAACTGATCGCAAAGCCTTCGACTACTGATCATAAGGTCTACGACAATTGATCAAAAAGCCTAAGACAACAACAGCAGACGGCAAAGTTTACGAGTATCAAATATCGACCATTAAAGTCTATGACTATCGAGTATCGACCAGTAAAGTTTACGATTATCGAGTATTGACCAGTAAACTCTACAACTATCGAGTATCAATCAGGTAGTGTAGCTACAACCATCGAAAAGTATTGTAGCTACGACCATCGACCAGTTACTGTAGCAGATGACCTTATGACCTCCGTCCGAATCACTATCGCTTACAACCAGTTAAATATTTCTTACGACCGGTTCATTGTTCGAGGTCGAAATCTACAATTACCTGCCGTGGTCATTTTGTTGTAGTCCAAATACCATGGTCGATTTGCCGTGGTTGAAATCGGACATTGTCGAAGCTGTACGTGGTCGAAGTCTGCTGTGATCGAAACCGGACATGGTCAAAGTCGGACGTGGTCGAAGTCTGCTGTGATCAAAACTGGATGTGGTCAAAGTCGGTCGTTTCCTGTTCTGTAAAAGAGCACCAACTGAAACTTTTCAAATGCAAATTTTAATACAACCCAAAAGTCAATTATTCATCATCAATAAATCTATGACTACCACATGGTCTAACAAGTTCAAATAACACCCTGACCGGATTTTGGATGATGGTATTCCCCGCGTGGCACGATGAGTGGACAATTTTTTCACATAGTATGATACGCTGGGCAAGTTTAAGTGAATAACAACCACCAGTCCTCTTTCGAATCAAAACAGAGAGGGAGGAAACTACAGGAGGTCGTGACCATGAAAGCACAGCTGAGAGCTCAGTGGAGAAGTCCCTGTGAGCTCCACATATCACTTATCCAACTTGGCTGGCATGTTATCTTATATGGCAATACTATCCACTCATCACGTAAAGCGGGCAATACCAGCATGTGAAACCAGATTATAGTGTTATTTGAACCGGATTGCAAAGTTTGGGAGATCAAATAACCGATTTCATAGTTTGAGGTGTTGAAGGACTTTCAAACAAAGTTTAGACTGTTACATGGATTTATTCCTTAAAAGAAAAAAAGATTGAGAACTTGACTTCACTAGGGAGAGCAAAGCTTAATAGTCTTTATTTGGTCTTTTTGCTTCAGCAGCAGGGGAGAGTAGATCAAGCCTTTTCTTGCGTCTTGAAGGTGGAGACCAAGATCCAAACGCAAGCAACAAGAACGAAAGAGAAGCATAACGAAAGCACATCTCCAAATGAGGCAACGATTCTATCTTTATCCACCTGATCGTAATATGACTCAGAAAGGATTGATTGATGGTAATGTGGATGTTTTCCTAACTATTCTCTGCATTCGCCTCGGCCCCGTTTCAACCGGTTGATACTTTGGGCTTCTGGCAGTTAGCATTTGACTGAAAATGTACTATAACGGTAGTTAGATTTTTTTCGTATCATTCCATTAAAGAAAAAATATAAGAGAGAAAAAAGAAAAAAATACCATTATATCTTTACAAACAATTCAAAAAAAAAGAGAAAAAAGCAAACAGAAACAAAAAACCGAAATTAAAGCTGCGTTCGCTTGGGTTTCTAGCTTTTTAAAGCCAAAAACCAGAAACTCAAGCCACTGGAAAGCCAAAATTCAGGATGAAATCAAACACCTGATATATGCCTCAGGTTTTACTCCAAAAAAAAAAAATCAACGTGATTTTAACAATGGTATTGCTCCAAGAAAGTGAAATTTCTTTACAGAATGCACAATGGAGATCCAACTGTGAAGCTAACTATCGATTATCGGAACAACATTGTGGAAATGGAACTAGGTTTTTTTTTTTGAAATGGGAAGTTTTATTGATTTCAAGATTGTTACATCAAGGTGATACATCAACTTGAAATCCTCCCGGCCTCTGCCTGACGACACACAACCTTACAAAAAGAGAAAATAAAAGGGATTCACTAATGGCTATCAATCCGAAGACTAGACCGCCAACCATGTGCCTGGGTAAAACACTCCGTGGCCACCTTCGCCAAGAACTGTGAGGCCGCAACAACCATATCCTGCGAAGCGGTCTGCTGGAGAATAGCCCAGGTACAAAGCCAATACGAAATTGAGTAAATAACCTGCAAAAATGAATTTTGTTTGTTTTCAAATACCATTGCATTCCTGCATAACCACACAGCCCAACAAGTAGCAGCGGCTCCAAGAAGTACTAAATACTTTAAATCCTGTCTAAACCCATTTATCCAAGAGCCAAACATATCGGACACACTACGTGGCTGAGAAAGACCACAAGACGCATGGACCACCGCCCAAACCATACGAGCTAAACGGCACTCAAAAAACAGATGTTGGATCATTTCATCTTTGTAACAGAAACAACACTGTTTGCTGCCTTGCCAATTTCGTTTCACTAAATTATCCTTTGTTAAAATAACGCCCCGTCGAAGATACCACAAAAAGATCTTGATCTTCAAAGGTACTTTTAACTTCCATAAGCGTTCGTTAACATTGGGCACATCCTGATGGATTAATGCCAGGTAATGAGATTTTACAGAAAATTCTCCACTCTGATGTAGGTTCCATCGGAATTCGTCTTCCTCCTGGCTCAAAACAATGTCTGACAACCGTGAACAGAGATTAGTCCACAACGTTAGCTTGTGACCAATAAGGTCTCTGCGCCAAGATAAATTTGGTGGGTATGAGCTCAACACTTCGGCCACGGTATCTTGTTTTTTGCGGGATATGATGTACAATTGAGGATATTGATCTCGTAAAGTTCTATTTCCTAGCCACTTGTCCTCCCAGAACCTTACCTGCGATCCGTCTTTGATTATAAAAGATCCGAACCGCAGAAAATCCCTTTTAATCTTCATCAGGCTGCCCCAGAAATGAGAATCCCCGCACTTGCACTGAACCTGGACAAGAGGTTTAGTGCCCAAGTATTTATTGCGTAATATTTGTTGCCAAGTACCATCTGTTTTCAGCAACCGATACAGCCATTTACTGAGTAGTGCAGTATTCTTGATCTCCAGGTTATGGATCCCTAGCCCTCCTTGCTCTTTAGGTTGGCACAGGATATCCCATTTGGCTAGACGGTATTTCCTTTTATACTCGTCGCATTGCCAAAAGAAGCGAGACCGATAATAGTCTAATTTTTTAAGAACGCCCTTTGGTACCTCAAAATAGGACATCATATACATGGGAAACTACTAAACACTAAATTTAATAAAGTCAGTCGTCCTCCTGTTGATAGATTTTTTCCTTTCCAACTACTGAGGCGTTTCTCGAAACGTTCTTCTACTTTTCTCCAATCAGCATTTCTTAGTTTCCTGTAATGAATAGGAATACCCAAATACCTCATTGGGAAATTACCTGGATTACAGCCAAAAAGATTTATGTACTGGGTCTCATATGCTTTAGCTTCTCCAAAGCAGAAAATTTCGCTCTTATGGAAATTTATTTTCAGACCTGATAATTGCTCAAAAGCACAAAGTAATAACTTCATGTTATTAGCCTTTTCCAGGTCGTGCTCCATGAAGAGAATCGTATCATCAACATATTGGAGTATGGATAAACCACCATCTACCAGATGTGGCACCACCCCACTAACTTGACCATCAACTTTGGCTCTGTTAACAATTATTGCAAGCATATCCGCAACAAGATTGAAGAGAATTGGTGATAAAGGGCCACCTTGACGGAGTCCTTTTTTGGTTTGAAAGAAAGGTCCGATGTCATCATTAACATTGATCGCCACACTTCCACCCGATATGAAAGAAGTCACCCAAGAAATCCAAGAAATGGAACTAGGTAGTTGCAAATACACCTTACTAATTCCTTGTACCTGCATACTATAGCCTATAGGTACTTTACAGCTCTGTACAATGGTGGACTCCCTAACCACCCTCATTCAAGCGAACATTTCTGTAGCTCCGGAACTTGTAGCTCTTTGTTCCGTTTGGAGACGCCCAAAGTCATGCCAACAGCGACAAGGGTTTCGAGTGATCTTTCACTGTTGGCCAGAAGATCAGCATCAAATTGTATTGAATCCTACCATCCAAAGAACAGGTCAGCTTCCAGCAAGGAACATTAGAAAGTGTACGAAGTTGATTAACGGAAATAGAAACCAAGAAGAATAAGGGATGCGTTTTAATCACGACAAAAAAAAAATATTTTTCCAGTAGTGTTCATCCGCTAGATTGGTTTAGCTCGTTTAGTTCCAATTTCTAGTTTCCTTATTTTGAAATGCATGGTGGACTTGATAAAAATTGTACGCAAAAGAAAATGAGCATACCTTCTCAAAGACACATATTACTGTGCTCCCTCCAAAGGAGAAATAACCAAACTGGTAGAAAAGAGGAGGAATTAGATGATTGAATGTGACAAACAGTAGAATAGTTGCAAAAAAAGACAGAATAAAGGAAACCTCATCTCCCTTGTGGACGTAGTCACCCTCCTTTTTTAAGAATGCGATGCTTCCTACCATCGTTGCTCCAATGGCAACAAGTGCTACCTGAACCATTTTATTAGAAAAGCAGTACATGATAAGTGAAGGCAAAGTTAAGAAAGCTACTGGATTGCTGTACTAGGTGCCACACTGTTGTGGAAATAAGAACCGCTAGTTAACGACGAGCATATGTAAAAGTAAATATGCCAATGCTCAAGGCTGTTTTCAGTGCATATTTCATCTCAAGTAGAAATTACAAATCAATGTAAAGAAGCGATGCACTTTCACATTAGTACTTTCGGTGCTTAAAAAATATACATGCAGAAAAACACTGATAATATGAGCATTTTCACAAACGGATCTTGACAAATTATATTGTCAGCCTCTGTAAGTGCCACGATCCTTACAACTGTAGCTTTAGGCACAGGTTAGGTCACATTATTAATCAAATATGCCTACGGCTTTCCTAATGCCAAAGCTTTCAGCCAGAACGGGGAAAAGAGTCCAATCTATATGAGCACTGGATATCCTTTTCAGTTAGTTTGCTCATGACAGCGGAGGTAAAATAAATACAGATTTCCAACAGCAGGAATAGCAGTAAGCTGGTGCCTGGTAGTACAAGGAAAAACATAAAAAATGCAAACCTTTCCAAACTCTGGAGTTGAGATAATCGAGATAACTCTTTTATTCTCGGTGAATACATTACAATACTTGCTGTTCACAGCAATAGGATTGACCTATCAAATGAAAAGATATCAGCACCGGCCATTTAATGCAGAGAAATAATGGAAAGAGCACATAGCACAAACGCATCCCTTTCCACACAGAGGTAAAGCATGTTAAGCTAAGTATTCTATACCGTGTACAGGCATCCAGGAACTTCCACAAATTTCTCCACAGTTCCTGAGACGGGTACATGAAACCTATGGTAATCCTGCAGATTGCAAATTGTAAGTTGCAGAATTCCGGAGTATGTTTTCTACAGATTCTTTTTTTTAACGATATTAAAATCTGTACCTGAGGTGCAAGCCGAAAAATTACCAATGATCCATTGCTTAAAGCATTAGAGTGCACATCCGTCCCTAGGAGACCCTCAATTGAAAATTTGCAACCCTAGCAACAGAAGACAGACTGCAATGAGACTTCAACCAACACTACCATAAAAAGTATCATGTTGTCCTTAAAAGAACACGTCCCTTCATTTATTAACACAGTTAAATTACTTGACTATGACATTTGAGTAACAATAATGTAAAAACATCAACGTTTTTTTTTTAAATTTGCTGCAGTCCTTTCCATGCTACCCTGGTATATATGATTATTATATCTTAGCCTTGCGAATCATGTTATACTTAGTGTCCTGAAAGCATCATAAGCAATCAACCCATCATAATCATCACTTCAAAACATGCAATACTCCTGAATGGCCCAAACGCCACCCTCTTTGATCATTGGTACTCCATTCACCTTGGGAAAAGATCCTAAGGTAAGAGTATAGGAAAAAGCTACCAACTATTTGCTTTGATTCAAAGTATGCTATGAATGTCAATTGGTAACAACCTTCGCGTCTTCAATGTAATGCCTAACGAAAGATGAGGGGCATTGCACACCAGCTAGAAGTTAGATAACAGTGAAAGCACTTTATGTTATTGCTTATAGTATGGTACTAATTTGGTAAGTTCTCTTCAAGATTAATGATATGGGATAAATAGTGGATATAGCTGTTTTCCCCTTTACCGTGCAGCTGTCAAATACTTTCAGAATGTATCATATCGAATGGACATAACTGTTTCGCGATATTAGATTTGGTTCAACAACATACTGCTCTCCATTTATTACAAGTACTTAGGTTTTACTATGGACATTAAATCTCCACAGATAATTATATCTTGCAATTTAGTGAATAAGCAAAATTAATCAAGGAATGCCTTACCTTAATCCAAAATCTTGCGCTCTCATCAACAGAATCGAAAGCCATCAAGCGGCTATCAGCGGCACAGGTAGCAATACCGTCTTGATCATTGCAAGCAATCGGCCTGGCCCCAGGCTTCAATTCTCTTATGAAAAATTCATTAAATGTCTGCAAAACAACAAGTAATTCAGTGCATATCTAAAGCCTTTGAAAATCAAATGTGATAATTTCTAGTGCTTTGCTTCAAAAACATTTAGAGTATCATGGGAAGTCCTGCAAACAAGATACCTTTCTCAATATATATGAGCATACGTCTATGGCAGAAGAAAGTGACCCTCCTTGAGTACATAAGAACAAATCAACTATGTTGGGAATGGATTAACAACAATCCAGCATTCCTCAAAGATATTAGCACTTAGAACAGGATGCCACGTTTGTAACTTTTTGAGGGAAAACAAAGAACAGACTCCAGTAAATACAGGCTATGATGCTGATATGCAATGTAAACAGTAAGTCAGTGACAACTAATGAGTCATTTCAAACAGATGATGCGTTACTAGGTGACAGCACGGTGGCTACTTAGCAGTAAAATGACCAAAGGATCATGAGCATTGATTTGGATGAGGCTTGTCTAATGCATAGCAATGTTGGTTGCTTCTTAAAAAAGAGAACACTTCTATGTTGTTAGAATAGGATAGGAATTCTTTATTTTCTTATTTGTGTATGGCATATCCCCTTATAATATCCCCTTATACTCCCTATCTATGTAGCACGGACACACGTCAAAACCGCCGTATCCGTGTCCGACACAGTGTCGGACACGGATACAACACGGACACGTCTTGGACACATATCGGCGATGTATCGGCTGATTTCAGAATTAATTTTAATTATTAAAATTCTCGACACGTGTCGGACACAGCCTGGACACAGCTAGCCCAGGAGTGGCCCAGGACACGGCCGGCCCATAACACACGCACGGGTGTTGCCTTAACCCTAACCTCCTGCCCCGGATACCAAGCGCCTCATTCCCATCGCGCTCGCACGCTCGCGCTTCTCCCCTTCTCTACATCGGCTGCTTGCGCCGCCGCCCGCTCTCACCGGCTCCCGCACCTCGCCGCCACCCGTTGGCTTTCTCCCGTGCGCCGCCGACTTTCTCCCACGCGCCGCCGGCGTCCCCGCTCCACCGAGGTATCATCTCCCCACTTCTCTGTTTTAGCATTTAGAGTTGAAATGCAGACTGCAGTAAGCCAGCAATATATATTTAGACATTTAGCAAACTTGTGCTTGATTGCTTGTTTCATCATTCTAGAAAAATGGAATCCGCTAATTCTAGTGCTAGAGAGGAGGAAAACACAAGCAACAATAAGTCGAAGCATACACTTTACAAATTACAAGTTTACAATTTACATTATTTCAGTTTAATAAGCATATGGAAACATAGAAAATAATATGTATATATATTTATTTATTATTTAAATATATATAGCCGTGTCGTCGTATCGGTATTTTTGGAAAAACGGCGAATTCCCGTGTCGGTGTCGTGTTGTATCGTGTCGACGTATCCGTGTCCGTGCATTATAGCTCCCTATATATAGTGTCCTTTGGGCCTCATGAATATATACACAATATTCATAACATGGCATCCGAGCTAGAACACTAACCCTAGTTTTTTCCGCAACACCACCAGGGATCTGATGCCGCCACCAGTCCACGGTCGACCTGCCGCCCTCTGGTCGCCGCTGCTCTGCCCTGGCTGGCCACCGCTTGCTAGCCGTCACACCGATTATCGGAGCCACCCCAGCTAGAGGCCGAGCGAGACCTCCGCCTCGGCTGCTGCCATCTCGCCTCGGCCGCCGCATCTCGGGCACCGCGCCCGCCAGCGCCGCTGCCGCCCATGCCCGTTGGAGCCACCGGCCCACCGCCACCCACGCCCGCCGGCCACTGCCTGCCTCGGTCCCTTCGCACCAATCAGTTTCGTATAGGAATCGTATACTGGTTTCTATATAAATCATTGTCTTCCTTTCCAAAAAAGATAAAAAAACGTCGATCTAACTGCCACGCGTCGTCTTGGTCGTCGCGTCGTCCAACGCCGCCTACCGATGGCTTCCGTTCTATCAATTGCGATCCCATTCTCTGGAACAAAGCTTTATGGGACGAACTACAAGTTGTGGTCTTCACTTATGGAAATCACGCTCAATGGTCTCCGCCTTTAGGGATATGTCACTGGTGCATGACCTTCTCCGCCACCGCCGACTCAGTCTCCTCCTAGGCAGTCTACTTTTGTATCTCCTGCAGAAGTTGAGGCCGCCAAGGAGGCAGAGCCTACTGCTGATGCGGTCGATCAGGCTTTTCAGTATGCCATTGACGCTTTTGAGCACTGATGTGTTGATGAGGCCCATGTTTGAGCCATCCTAGTGGTCAGCGTCGAGGACTCCATCTAGCGAGATATTGTTAGACTGCAGTCTACTAATCAGATTTGTGAAGTATTTGCGCGAGTGATACCAACAGAGCAGTGATGCTCAGTTCTTTTTGCTTCAGCATGAGTTAGAGACACTTCGCCAGGAGGACACTTCCGTCGATGACTTCTTCCGAGCCCTGGCCATTCTTTGGCGCCAACTGGGCGAGCTGACCTCTCCACTTTGTCAGGCATGTCAAAAAGTGCAGAAGGCGGATCATGATTGCCTTTGCCTTTATGATTTCGTCTGCCGTCTTCGCCTAGAGTTTCAACCTGTTAGGGCTGAACTGCTGAGCCGCTCCTTGCGACCAACCGTCACCAAGGCCCTTTCGGCACTTCAGTCTGAGTTTCGCCTCAGGTTAGCAGCATAGTCCATTCTAACTGTGCTTATTGCCCCTTCTTCGACTACAATCCCTCCTCAGGTGCCTAATTCTGTTCCTGTTTTCGCACCAACTGTAGTTCAGTGCAACTACTACAAGAACTTTGGGACGACTACCAGAGTTGTGCAATACGAAAAAACAGAATAAGGCACGTGGGGATGGACGATCCAAGGGGGGTAAGGAGGCCCTTCCTCTACAGGAGGACAAACCAGCTCATCAGGTTCTCAACAAGGTGACTATGTTCAACAGCTCTGCCAGGCTCTACTTCTGCAATTCTCTCACAGTTTAGCAGGTTCTGTCGGTCTAACTCAGATGCCTCCTCCAGGTACCGCTTGGGTTTTGAATTCCGGTACCTCTTTCCACATGACACCAGACTCCACATCTCTCACTTCAGTAGGACCTCCTGTTTTCCTATCTCTGTTCAGATATCTGACGGTACTCCTCTGTCTGTTAGCTGTCAGGGTACACTTTTGTCCACTAATTTTTCTATTCTATCAGTTTCCCATGTTCTCCAACTTACCATGCAGCTTCTCTCGGTGGGTCAGCTCACCAATCTCGGTTGTAGAGTTGGTTTTGACTCTCACACCTGTTTCGTCCAGGATCGATAGACAGGGACGGTACTTAGAATTCTCGACTGCCTCCACTTTCTGTCCACTTCAATTGCTCCTATCACATCTACGTCTATTTCCACTGCCACTGCTACCAGCACCTCTAGAGGTTTTGCGCAGCGGCATCACCGTTTAGGTTACTTGTGTGGGTCTCTATTAGAGATATGTATAGACTACCTTTGTACCTACCCTTACTTGTAACTCAAGTTGCCCTTGGCTATATATATCAAAGCCACCCCCCTCTTTGGGGTGTGGGGGTTCCCCTAAGTCTCTACATGGTATCAGAGCCCAGATCATTTTCCTGGGCATCTTCTGCTACCCCTTCCCTTGCTTTTCAACCACCTCCAGCTCTCCTCTGCTCCCTCCCTCTGCTTTTCAACCGCCGCCAGCTCTCCCCTGCTCCCCTTCCTCTGCTTTTCACCCGCCGCCGCTCTGTTCCGCCGCCGGGTTAGGGTTCCTCCCCACCCTCCGCCGCTCCCCTGTTCTGTTCCGCCGCCGCCTCTTCCCCTGTTTTCGCCCGACGCCACTCCTCTGCTTCCGCCGCCGCTTCTCTGCTTCACCGCGATGGCGACTGAGGCTGCGGCCCTCTCCGACACCAGCGACGCCCTGGGCTCACCCCCGCCCGGCAGCTCGTCGTGCCTTCCTATGCCACGCTCGCCGTGCGCTCTCATGTTCCCGTCGTCCTCGAGCTGAAGCACCCCAACTTCCACAAGTGGGCGCCGTTCTTCAAGTCCTTGCTGGGGAAGTTCGGCCTTCGCGGTCACATCGACGGGACTCTGCCGGCCAACCCCGCCGACCCCCAGTGGGTCATGGACGACTCCTGCGTCCACAGTTGGCTTCTCGGCTCCATCGCCACCGACGTCCAGGACCTCGCCATGGCGCACGATCAATCAGCGCGCCAGCTCTGGGTGGCCATCGAGGGTCTCTTCCTGGCCAACAAGGAGCCTCGCGCCGTCTTCCTGCATGAGGAATTCTCGTCGATGCAGCAGGGTGACCTCTCCATCAACGAGTACTGCCAGCGCATGAAGACCGTCGCTGATGCTCTGCGTGATGTCGGTCATGCTGTCTCGCCGTCGCAGCTGGTCCTCAATCTGCTCCGCGGCCTCAATCCGCGCTTCTCCAGCACGGCGGACCACATCGCTGACACAACGCCGCTTCCCGACTTCCACACCGCGCGCGAGAAGCTTGTCCTCAAGGAGCTGCGCCTCGCCAATGAGGGCAAGGTCTCCTCCGAGACCGCACTCCTCGCCGCCCGCTCCTCTCCGTGCGGCCCGGACTGCCGTCCTGCCTCACACGGTCCGGGCGGCCAGCCACACTCCTCCAGCCGCCGCAACAACAAGAAGGCCGGCGGCCGGGGTGGCAGCAGCAGTGGAGGCAACGGCGGCGGGGGGCGGCGCGACCTGCAGCATCCGGGCGGCCAGCGCACGCCCACTCCCTCCGGGCCGTGGGTTTGCTACGGTCCTCTGCCCGGCCAGCAGCAGCAGCCGCCGTGGTTTCGGCCGCCGTCGCAGCAGCAGCCGCCGTGGCGCGGGCAGGGCCTTCTTGGGCCGACTCCTCAGGCTCACACGGCATTCGCGCCCTCTCAGCACTCCTCCCCGATGGACGCTCAGCAGCACCCGTTCACCGGAGCCTCTCCTGCTGGCAGTTGGGACCAGGCGGGTCTCATTGCCGCCCTGAATCAGATGGCTCTTCAAG
Source organism: Dendrocalamus latiflorus (assembly GCA_017311315.1). Lineage (NCBI taxonomy): Eukaryota > Viridiplantae > Streptophyta > Magnoliopsida > Poales > Poaceae > Dendrocalamus > Dendrocalamus latiflorus. Next base: position 1,153,853 of record CM029665.1, on the reverse strand, counting down.
GTGCCAGCCCCTGGGTCCTCAACACTGGTGCTACCTCCCACATGTCTTCCTCAGATGGTATCTTACTTACCCGGCTCCCTCCTTCCTCTTTCACCGTGGGCAATGGTCATTCTCTTCCAGTCGTCAGTCGTGGCACTTCCGTTCTTCCCACAGCCAGCACTTCTTTTTCTCTCAACAATGTTCTTGTTGCCCCTGGTCTTGTGCACAATCTTCTCTCCGTTCGTCAGTTTACTCGCGACAATAACTGTTCAATTGAATTTGACACTTCTGGTTTTTCTATCAAGGACCTATGGACGGGACGCGTGATGCTTCGCTGCAATAGCAGCGGCGACCTCTACACCCTCTGCCCGGCTTCGCCCCCCTCCACCGCTACTTGCAGCCTCGCCGTTTCATCCACCCTCTGGCATCACCGCCTGGGTCATCCGAGCGCCTCCGTCGTCGCTTCTCTTCACAGCATGTCAGCAATCAAAAGTAATAAAACAGCACGCTCCTTGTGTCATGCCTGTCAGCTTGGCAAACACACGCGTCTACCTTTTGTTCGCTCAGTGTCAACTACTTCAGCACCTTTTGCCTTGGTTCATTGCGATGTCTGGACGTCACCAGTTCTTAGTAATTCAGGCTACAAATATTATCTGGTCATGCTTGATGATTTCAGTCATTTTTGCTGGTCTTTTCCGTTGCGTCATAAATCCGAAGTCTATGGTCGCTTTGTTGATTTTGTCGCATATGTTAAAACTCAGTTTGGTGCTATACCCAAGAGCTTTCAGGCTGATAATGGCACTGAGTTTGTTAATCATGCCATGTCTACCTTCCTTTCGAGTCACGGCATCTTGCTTCGCCTTTCTTGCCCCTACACTTCGCCCCAAAATGGCAAAGCCGAGCGTATGATTCGCACCATCAACAACACCATCCGCACCCTCATCCATGCCTCCATGCCACCACCTTACTGGGCCGAGGCACTTGCTACAGCCACCTATGTGCTCAATCGGCGCCCCTCCTCCTCCGTCCGCGACAAAATCCCGTACCAGCTTCTTCATCGTTCCGTACCAGATTATTCCCACCTTCGCGTGTTCGGCTGCCTATGTTACCCCAACCTTAGTGCCACGACCCCCCACAAACTCGCGCCTCGTTCCGCTGCTTGCGTGTTTCTCGGGTATCCCTCTTCTCACAAGGGTTACCGGTGCCTTGATATCACTACACGGCGGGTGATCATCTCCCGACATGTCGTGTTCGATGAGTCGGTATTTCCATTCGCCACCACTCCATTTGGTGCATCTTCACTTGACTTCTTGTTGCAGGACACTCCCTCCGCTGCGGTCGCTCCACCTTCGGGTGTCGAGCAGCCGCTCCCCTCTTCGGTTGCTCCTGAGGCTGAACAACCGTCACTCGACGACCCGGCCATCATCACGGTTGGTCCTGTGATACGACCTGCTGGTCATCCCGCCCCGGCTGGTGCTCCGGGCGGGTCACGCCGCTTCGGTGCCGTCTATCACCGCCGTCCGCCCGCGCCAGCACCACCGGTGCCACCCGCTACTGCAGACGACCGCCGGTTCGGCAAGGTGTACCAGCGTCGCTTGCCCCAGCCGTCCTCCTCTCCAGCCACGGCCGGGGCTGGCTCTTCGTCCGTCACGATTCCATCCTCTGCTGGGAACTCACCCAGCGACGCCACTACTGCTGGAACCCCGCCGCTGCATACCGCGGCAACGCCTGGCCGGCAGCTACTTCCTGCTGGCGGCCTGCCCCCATACCGAGCTTTGCATCCACCAATCCCATCTTCAACCGGCTGACTCGGTTGAAAACTGGGGCAGTGCAGCCTGTCGACTACCGGAACCTCTCCGCTACATCGACCTCGCCACTTCCAACCAACTACCGCAGCGCGTTGGCTGATCCCAACTGGCGTGCTACCATGGCGGACGAGTATCAGGCTCTCATTGACAATGGCACCTGGCGACTCGTGCCTCGACCACCTGGCGCCAATATTGTGACGGGCAAGTGGATTTTCAAACACAAATTCCACTCCGATGGGTCTCTTGCTCGCCACAAGGCTCGTTGGGTTGTTCGTGGCTTCTCTCAACAGCACGGTGTCGACTACGACAAAACGTTCAGCCCGGTGGTCAAGCCGGCCACCATCCGTGCCGTACTCAGCATCGCGGTGTCACAGGACTGGCCTATTCACCAGCTTGACGTGAAGAACGCTTTCCTCCATGGTGACCTTGAGGAGACTGTCTACTGCCAGCAGCCGTCCGGCTTCATCGACCCTTCGGCCCCTGACTCCGTCTGTCTCTTGCAGAAGTCTCTATATGGCCTCAAGCAGGCTCCTCGGGCGTGGCACCAGCGGTTTGCTTCGTACATCTGCCAGCACGGCTTCACGGCGGCAAAGTCCGACACGTCTCTCTTTATTCATAAAGATCGAGATGACGTCGCTTATCTGCTGCTCTACGTCGACGACATCATCTTGACGGCGTCCTCCCTGATACTCCTGCGGCACATCACCGACCGCCTTAGCTCCGAGTTCGCCATGACGGATCTTGGTGCTCTCCACCACTTCCTCGGCATCTCCGTTACGCGCTCCTCCGACGGCCTTCTTCTGTCACAGCGCCAGTATGCCATCGACCTTCTTCAGCGGGCTGGCATGGCCGAGTGTCATCCAACAGCAACTCCTATTGACTCTCGAGCCAAGCTGTCCGCAACTGACGGCACCCCTGTCGACAACCCCTCGGAGTATCGCAGTCTAGCTGGCGCTTTACAGTATCTCACTCTGACTCGGCCGGATCTCGCCTACGCCGTTCAGCAAGTCTGCCTCTTCATGCACGACCCGCGGGAGCCGCATCTTGCCCTGATCAAGCGCATTCTGCGCTATGTGAAAGGCACCCTCGACGCTGGTCTACATCTCAGCACGGGCAGCGTGTCCTCCATCACTGCCTACTCTGATGCTGACTGGGCCGGCTGCCCGGACTCTCGGCGTTCTACCTCCGGCTACTGCATCTTCCTAGGCGACAACTTGGTCTCCTGGTCGTCGAAGCGGCAGCCTACAGTGTCCCGTTCCAGTGCAGAGGCAGAGTATCGGGCTGTTGCACATGCTGTAGCTGAGTCCTGTTGGCTGCGCCAATTGCTTCAGGAGCTTCATGTCTCGATTCCTTCGGTGACCATTGTCTATTGCGACAACATTAGTGCTGTCTACATGACAGCCAATCCGGTTCATCACCGTCGCACGAAGCACATCGAGATTGACATCCACTTTGTCCGCGAGAAGGTTGCTTTGGGACAGGTCCGCGTTCTCCATGTTCCCTCCGCACATCAGTTCGCGGACATCATGACTAAAGGACTACCTGTACAGTTGTTCACTGACTTTAGGTCCAGTCTCTGCATTCGGTTCCCTCCCGCTGTGACTGCGGGCGGGTATTAGAGATATGTATAGACTACCTTTGTACCTACCCTTACTTGTAACTCAAGTTGCCCTTGGCTATATATATCAAAGCCACCCCCCTCTTTGGGGTGTGGGGGTTCCCCTAAGTCTCTACAGTCTCGTCTTTTTTCACTAGTTCGTCAAGGTGTTCTTGGACGTGTTACTGTTGACATGGCCATATTTTGTCACGGTTGCAAGTTGAGCAAATAGCTACAACTTCCTTATCATTCTAGTGAGTCATTGCCTTCTCGTCCTTTTGATTTAGTTCATTCAGATGTATGGGATCTGCGCCTATTATCTCTAAAGACGTTTATAAATTCTATGTAATTTTCATTGATGATTATTCCCGCTTTACATAGCTTTTCCCTATGTCTAACGTGGTCAGTTTCTTGCGATCTATCGTAGCTTTGCACAGCTTTTAAGGATGTCAGTCCTAGAGTGTCTCTACTCTAGAGCCCCCAGTACACCCACCTTTTTGTTTTTATCTATACCTGTTTTGTCCTACTACAGCCTCGTGAGCACACCCCAATCAATTGAACGTGTTTTCTTAGTTATAGTTCTGAGCATAAGGGTTCTTTTATGATCTTTCTGCTTGACGGACCAGGATCTTATGAGATGTTGTCTTTGACGAATCTTGATCTTTCTTCTATCAAGAGTCGGCTCCTTGTCCTATTTTCACAATTGAGACGATCTCATGGTTCTCTCTCTGATTCTTCACCCATTTCTCCTTAGGATATTGTACCGACATCTGTGCATTCTCGTTCTATCACGTGTGTACAAGATTAAAACTAGGCTTGATGGTACTATCGAATGCTATAAGACTTAGTCTTGTGGCTCGCGGCTTCCAGCAGGAGTACGATTGTGATTACTTTGAGACTTTTGCCCCTGTTACCCATATGACCACTAATCGCACTCTTGTTGAGGTTGCTTCCGTTCGCTAATGATTTATCTTTCAGCTGGATGTTAAGAATACATTTCTTAATGATGTTTTGCATGAGGAGATTTACATGCAACCACCACTTAGGTATTCTGTTCCAGATAGACGCATATGTCGTCTTCGTCGTGCTTTTTATGGCCTCTAATATGGTCCTTCTATTGTATGAGTTTTTTTAGTAACCAAGAGTTTGTAAGAATTTCGCATAGCATGCAATCAGAGATTATATGATTCTTTGCACAAGCAAGTGTTGGCTTCACATTCATCTTTAAGATCTCAAAATGGGAAATTGAGAAGCATCGTTGGTATCAATTATCACCAATCTCTTACTCTGTCACGTCTATCTATTTCAGTTCATTTGAATTCTCGAATATATATTATTAAGATATGCTGCAATGAACAAACTGACTATAAAGATAATGTCAGCACTAACACGGAAAGCTAGAACAAAAGGGGGGATGGCCATAAGTCGATAAAAGTGGAGGAAGACATCGCCAACATACCTTAAAACTTTCAAGAGGGTCTTTGACCTCATCCAGATTAATTTGATCCTGCATTTATATGCAAAAAATACCAAGGATGACAAAAATGGTTTTATGTATCAAATGCAGAAACAATTTAATGGAAGTAAAAAGTTCAGAAACAGGCAGTTCCCAGTCAGTTGATGGAAAACCAAGGCCTTCAATAAGTGGTATAAAGTTATGGGATTAAGAACCCTTCTTGGAATTACTCCAACACATGTTTAAAACGAACTTCTTTTTCACAGAACACAGTCTATATATCTCCCTGCTCACCATTTGAAGGTACAGGGTACAAAAGAGTTAACAGTTCTACCATAGGAAATCTCACAAAATTTCATAAATTTTAGGCAATTTATTGTAATTCACTGTTTTTTCCATTTATATCCATGGCCAAGGACCTGAAAAAGAAAAGTGAAAACTACTAGGTGCTAGAATTGAAATGGCTCCAACATATAATGCTACTTGTAACTTGTCAGCATGTGCCACGGAGACAAAATGAGAAAAAAGAACATTGACAAACAACGTAACTTGAACAAAATTGGCGAATAGACAATTCAATAGGGTTAGGCTATATATAAGGTTAGGCCAGAGAATATTTGCACATTATATGCTCTCTATGTTTCGTTAGGTCTGTATATGTGCATGTGCTTTATTGCCATATGAGTACAAGAAAAAATAGTCCATACCTTAAATAACTCGAGGAACTTTGGAATATCTTTGGCAGATTCTGGTGAGTTCATCTTTTTTCCTTGCTTCTCAGATAGGTTCTTCAGGATATCTTTGACACCTGCATGAGAACAATCTCAATTACACAATGTAAAAGGTTTTCTTTGGTGTCAGCGTCCATCGAAAAATGTACATACTAAGCAAAGATAAGACCAACTGTAGAAAAGAAAATTTTGTTGTGATAACTGTAGAATATCAAATAGTCACTCTTTCAGGTTGTCTTAAGTCCTAACCCCAACATCTTTCTTGCATCAACTTTGTACAGAGATGGTCTTATCTCCAGCTGCATACGCACAAGGGTGTTGGGGAGCTATAGAAATTTCTAATTAAAAAGTGTGCAGCATAGACATCACCCAGGAGAAGTGTCAGTTTGCAATTGGTCCTCATCAAACGGTTAGTTTCTTGCTCACCTGGTCACCAAATAAACATTTATTGTGGAAAATTTCTTATAGTTTGCACTAGTTAGATTCACAAACCTACATTCTCGAATTCAAAGCAGTATGACTTCCGTTGTTGCATGTACGCAAGTATGAGTGAGAAAATTCAGATCATTTTGGATGAATCTATCTAATGTACATTCTCAAGAAGCTTTTTATTATTCCAACGTACCTGTATCAATAAGAGTAAGCCCTACTTTTGATTGGTATAAAGCCCTCATGGACAACACAATCTTTCCATCTATGACTTCTTCAACTAGCCTCTTTGTTCGCCGATCGAAAACCTAATTCAACATAGACTTAAGGACCTTTAAGAAGATAAAAAGCTTGAAAAAGACCCAAAAGGGCTAGGACAATTGGTCTGTGACCATTCCAATAAGAATATGAGAAAGTTAATCCAACGAGGGATTAAAAAAAAACCAGCAGTTACCGGCCGGTAACCGGCACCGATTACCGGAAAAACCAGTGGGAATTGGGAGGGAAAAAACCTGCCGAAATTTTTCAAATGTAAATTTGAATTTATGACTGTTTAATGCACTTTTTATGTTGGTTTAGACCTTTTTGTGCTAGATTACCTATTGTATAAACTAAATATGCTTATGGACATCTATTCGGACTGACATCAAGATGCCAATCTATTACCTTCTGGTGATAGTTCTCATTCGTCCTCAGACATTTCTTCACATCTTGCTCACCATTATGGAAATCAAGCCAATACCAGAATCATTTTCTCAGTTTTCCTGGTTTTCTCTTGCTTTTCCCGGCTTTTCTACCAGTTTTTGAGCAGTAACCGGAACAGTTACTGGTTTTAAAATAGCCCAAATTCAAATTTCAATATTCGGAATTCATCCGTTTTTCCGGTTACCGGCCGGTTACCGTTACCGGCCGCCAGGCGGGTTTTTCTCCAGTTCCAAGATTTCTATTCCCGAATTCAACTACTGGAGTAACTCAAACATACCAGAATATGTGAAGCAGTAGAGCCAGAGTGCAAACCAACATCATATGAGGAAAAATGAGCCCATTCACTAAGCTTAAACATCCACCTGCACATGGCAACTATATGACTATAGTATAACTTATATTAAAATGAAATTTCAAAAATAAACAAGAAAAAAGATTTTGGTGGTAGTCAGACTCATCAGTAAGTGAAGTGCCTTACCCATATGAAGCTTGCTTATCCGTTAGGAATCCCCCAGTCATAATCTGATTACCAGTTCCCTCATCAAAGCAAAGTGTCATATGTATCATATCATTTATTTTATCATATTTTCCAAGAATTTCACCACAGACAGGACAGTTACTGATAAGTGGTTCTCTGAAGAAGCGGATAGAGCATAATCAATGATACTATTACATTTTAAAGCTAATCAATGATTAATTTTGGAAACAGAACTAAACATGAAAAAAGTAGCAATTTGTTACTTCTCTTGTTGATCAGCCAGTAGGGCTGCCAGTTCATCCATGTCAACTATGCCATCACCATTTGTATCCGCTTGGCGGAAAAGCTCTTCAATCTAAAGTGTGAGATAATAAGATATATTCAGCACTTCAGCAGAAGGGACCGACTACAGCTACAAGGAACATAATTTCAAGTAAATGAAAACAAAATCCAACCTTAGTAACTGCCAGTCGATTACCAAAAGCTTTCATCAAGTCTGAGAATTCAGATAATGAAAGCATTCCATCTTCATTGTAGTCCTGTCGTAACAAGAGCACTATTATGCTTTGTAGGGTGGAAATCAAAGGAATGAAGCCAGTACATGTAATGTGAAATGGATAGGTAAGGCATTTCAAAAGAATGTAGTTATGCTCACGTGACTGGTGAGTACCATATAATAAAAAATATTCAAATGATTTTTACCACTCAAAGCATCACATCCCAAAAGATTTGATTATCTGTACAATTCTGCTGCAGATTTATATTACATCACTTACTTTGGAGTCGGACAGTTCTGAGCGCAAACCATATTTTATGTCTACTTCTGTCATCTTATAATGTGAAAGCAGAAAATCACTTTGTCCAACATGTACTTAGTTCCATGGTCTTCTTTTTAAAAACAAAAAACTCAACGGTGGGGAGGCACCCACCTGAAAAATACACGACTTTATTGCTTAAGGTTCAAGCGGCAGAGAGATACATGAGAAAGAAAATTCCCATGGTCCATAATAGGGGGAAAAGGTAACTAGCTAAATTTCAGCCTATCCAAGCTGCAAAATTGGAGCTAATGTCCTCGCAAGAGGTAAATAATAGTCTTCAAATTATTCGGAAAATTATACTTGGTTATGTAGGCGAATAATCCATGCAATGGCCACAAATGGTGCAGCAATGAAGCAATCATCACTTACAACTGCTATATTCAAACATCAAACGTTTACAATTAAAAACAGCATATGAAACTTTGGTGTGCTCCAAGGTTCAAAAACCCGGAATCGGGGGACATCCCGCTGGGGGACCGGTAACGGAAACCGGCCGGTTACCGAAAAAAAACCGGCCAAAATTCAAATATCAAAATTTGAATTTGGACTATTTTTGAAACCGATAACCAGAAAAACCGGCGGTTACCGTCCAAAAAACCAAAGAAAACCACTAAAAACCGGTTACAGGTAATTAACAATTAAAAATTCATAATACATTCATAGAAAAAGCAACAAGTCAAGCATGAGAGGTCCTAATACATTGAATCAGTGTTAAACAATGCAAACATCATTAAGGAATCCAACTTTTACGTACAAAAATTCATAGCAAAAACCGTCAAGTCAAGCACGGAAGGTCCTAATACATTGGTGTTAGACCATGTAGCTAGGTTTATGATATTTTGGTAATGAATAATTGACAACGGTTAATTTGTGATGATGAATAATTTGGATTAGTGTTAGACAATGTAAATATCATTAGGGATCCAACTTATACATTTAAAAATTCAAATTTGAATTTATATAAACCGGGTCGGTAAATGCTTCCCAGTTCCCGCCGGTAAATCTGGTAACCGCCGGTAACCGGCGGGAGCGTTAATCATATATGAACAAAAGACATGGTTAATCAGTATTAAAAGAATACCACTATGGCTAAGACACGACGTGCAAAGCTTTCTTCCGTTTCAACAGGATCCTGCAACGGAACCAATGGGAAACAGTTTTAGTACTCGGAAGATGCTCCATGAGTGCTGATAGCAACATAAAGGAAACAGGAAGAGCAATTACTTCGACGTAACAGGAGATGGATATGCTACCCACGGTAGTAATGGATGATGATGGATCCAATAGAGAAATGTCCTCAGAGTGTTCCTCCAAGTCCTGCTATGGAAAATTTTAGTCATGACAACACTTAAAAACGCCAAGATTTAAAGACCTCAATAAAGTTGTAAAAGTAAAAGTTAAAACATTGCCAAGTTGTCTATTACAGTATATTAAGATCTATAGTACAGGAAAGATTATATACTCCAGTCTTAACCACATCTACAAATTAGGTGAGAGTGAGATATGATGTGGATATATATAAAGATTTGAATCAAGATATTCTACCCTGCACCACTTTCTTGAGTCCAAAGGACATTACAACCAACTATACTGAAGAGAACATTGTTTCTTCAAAAGAAAATAAGGAGGAACCTGGAGAGATGGTATAATTAAAGAATGAGTCGACTAAAAGATTAGTGTTACCTTAGTGAGCAATTCAAAGAGATCAACTTCACAGTAACCAACCAAAGTGTTCTTAGAAAATCGGTTAGTCTGCAAAAAAGTAGAAAACATGTAATGGTACTGGATTGAAATGTTGGTTTGTCTTACACTTCCATCAATTCAAGTTCTTCAAAAGCTTTTCATCATTAATTTGCTTATGTTCAAGCATATATGTGTGAAATGCTTACAGCAGAAAATAATGCAGTTATGCATGTAAATTAACATATTTTTAGTTAACACAATGGCAGCATACCTCAAAAATGGAGATACGTGCAATATGAGGTCCATTTGTTTCTACTACAACTTTCTTTTCCTGCAAATATATGAACATTATCATCATAATGTTTACCTTGATGCAACAGCAATATAACATGTAAATTCTACACAGCTCCATAAGTGTACTGAAAACATTTTGTGAAATAACTAATAATCAATAATTAAAAATCCAGTTTGTTGTTAAAAGGACTGTGGTTAACTTCCAGTTACCCTCCCATCAATACTAAGAGTGTAGCTAAGACAAGCAAAATAAGCCATATCATATCAGGTGCAAGGAAAGCATAATACTCTGTCACTGAATTATGCCGCAATCAGAAAATGTAACTTTTCTCTCAAAAAATTCTAACTTTTCTCTGATGAGTCAAGCTCTACTTGTATTTAGTCTGATATAGATCATCCTAATCCGAGCCATGTCCCTTTCAGTCCTGCTCTAGCAAGGAGCAGATCTTGGATATAATGCTTGCCACCGATATATTTGAGTTATCACGAGTCCTAACAGGATATCTATGAAGATGAAAGGCTTATATACTGAAATGTGACTAGATTCCGATTCTTCAAGAGAACATGTGCTGAGTATCCATACTTCATGTTTATATATGAAGGAAAAGGCAACAATAGAGCGAATTTCAGGCTTGGGGGAAAAAAAATCCCCTCACTTGCTACCACACCAAAGCACAGGTCTAAGGACCCGCCAGGGCGTTGATCCAAAGGATCCGCCGGTCGTCTCACAAAGGTTGGGCGTTGGTGCCGCTGTGTAAGGGTGGAGCAGGGGTTCGGGGGTTTTCTCGGTCTGCGTGAGAAGACCTTCTTCTTAAGCATGATGCCCGGGGGGTTTCTTCCCCCCCGCAGGTCGAGTTTTTTTTTTTTAATAGTGAAAGTTCAAAGTTCTACAACGAGCTGAAACAGACAACAGTGTCTGTATCATTTACTCTTTTTTTTACACAACAATTCATCTATGTCATGCATATTGAAGTGTTATACACCTATCAGGGTCAACCTATGCCTAAAAATGTGTTGCACCAGAAGTTGGTAACAAAAAAGCTAACTGCTGATCAGTTCGATACATAACGCATGTTATTCGGGGGGGAAAGGTAGCAAACAAAAGCATGGATAAAACTTGCAGCTTACTCACTGAGTTCCATACAGGCCTGTCAGTACTGCAGAAAGTGTTTGTAGTTTGCAAACAGCAGCAACAGCAACAAAAAACAAGAAGGCGTTAGATGTGTATCAATACGAACCTACATAGAACAAATTTCAAGCCAGAAGAAAGTACAGGTAAGCAAATTCACAAGATGAAGCAGTTGTATATTTTTAGCAGTTGACTATTAAATCATCAGATCCTTGTGATAAAAAAAAACCCAGGAATGCCTGCTACAAAACAAGTTGGGAATTTTTGCCTTGTGTTTAACAGACTCTGATAGCAGAAACATTATTCTAGAAACTGGCCGTAAGATAAGGAGCTCATCTGCTTGCTTTGATGCATGTGAGAGTTAAAAATTTACTATAATATTCACATCGATGGTGAACAGTTTGGCTAAACGGCGAACTCAGAGTTGGAACGGACAGAGAAGTGGAGGGATGGGATGCCAAAAATAACAAACAAACACGCAACTTGTCGGACGTCTCGGTGCGGTACGTGCGCTCCCCCAGCGAGAGGCACGCGAAGAACTTGTCCTTGAACCCCATCTCCGCCTGTAGCACCAACCAACCAGATCAAACAGCCAAGTAACCATACAAATACGAACGAAATCAAAACCGTCGTTTCCCAATTCCACCCCCGTGCCATGGAGACCCACCTTTATTATCCGGACGCGCGCGATGCCGGCGAACTCGCCGGCGGCGATGGCCCTCTCCGAGTCGCTGTTGGTGCGGTCGCGGCGGCGGAGGCGAGCGAAGCGGGAGGGCAGCGGCTCGCCGGCGGCGGAGGCATTGTGGCGGGAGGTGGAGTGGCCCATCTGTCAGTGAGGGAGGCGACACGGGACGGACGCGGCGGAGTAGGTGTGGCGAAGCTGAAAAGACAAGGCCCTTTTAAACCCGCGTGTTTGACTGCCATGTGGTCCCAGCGTCCTGCGGGCCCGATGCCAGCGATGGAAATGTGGATAGTGTCAATCGGTGCGCGCGCTCTCTTGTACTAGTACACCATCACACATACGGTCGCTGACACCATCATTGTCTTGGTGGGTCCGCCATGATCTCCGCAGTGGCCTGGATTAGAGAAGGAAATGTAACACGTCAAAGCTAGGTCGATGCCATCGTGGACCAGTAGCAAGCCACACCACAACGGCCCTGTATTTTTTTTTTCTGTTATTGTTTTTTGCTCCTTTAAAAATTAAAAAATGGTGATTTTTTAAGTAGATTCTTCAAACAACTTCTTAAATATAAAACCATATATATTATCTATGTTAATATCTTTATCGTTCACTGCTATATCAAAAAATATAGACAAAAATTATCAATTGTAACTAAAAATCAACAGCTACGATGGGTTTCACTTCCACTTGGACACATAATCCTGCGTGGCCCATGGATATACGATGGATGGATTCATGTTGGACGATCCGTTGATTCTTGGAACCGGTCCTTGTTGAGGTTACACCACCCGCAGCAAAAGTAGACGATGGCTGCGACTTGCACATTTCTTGTAGCTGTCACGCCTTCCCCCCACCACTTGCCTTTGTTTACTCTCTCTCTCTCCTCTGTCTTTTTTTTTTTTTGAAAAGCTCTCTCCTCTGTCTCTGTGTGCTAAAGCAACGACTAAAATAAACCAGGATTTGTTTACTCCATCTGCCTATTAGAAAAATAATTCATCTCTCTACTGATAGGACTTGTGTTACAAAAAAAACCTACCTACAAATAAAGATTATGATTACACTCATAAAAGGACGATTGTATCACTTACTTGTATCATATGGATATGGTAGTTATCCCCTAAAAGGTATTTCCTTCGTTGGTACAGAACCAAAAGCCTATAAATACTCTATATATTTATTATTTGTAATTTAAGCTCACAAGGAATACAAAAAAGCATTCAAACTAGTGTACCTTCGGAAGGAACCCTCGAAACCCCTGTAGACGACTGATAGGAGTAGAACGGTCCTCTTAGACTCTGAACATGTATAAACTCTCGTGTCACCTTTTCTTTTGTAGACGACGATCCGTAACACGACCAACATCCACCCCTCACTCATGTTCAGTTTTCGCACCTACAGCACTGCTCCTATGCTCATGTCAGTATTCAACAGGGCTGCAAATGTTTTTATAGACTAAATACGGAGTGATTCAAGTTTGCACAACTGGGCTCAATGTTTGGCCCGTCAGGATCCACGCACGCGAGAGTTGGTTCGTATGCCGAGCGCGAGATGGCCGTGCAAATCTCGTGGGCTCGGCCTGATCGCTCTGCCCAATTCGTGATGCCATCTCCTAGCCGGGAAAAATGCGACAGGTAAAAGCTAGGGTGATGCCATTCATGCACCAGCAGCAAGCCAAACCACAACGGCCCTTTTTTCGTTATTGTTTTAGGCTTTTCCTAAGTCGAAACAACAAGAACAGTTTTTTAAAGTAAATTCTCCAAAGAACTTTTAAATCTAAAATCTAAAATGGTATGTGTGCACGTGCGCTGAAGCAACGACTAAGCCCCCGCTCATTTCAGTTTTAGCTTCTGACTTATTTTCCTAAATTTCATTTTTTTTCCTGATTTTTTGGATTGTTTTAGCTTTTTTACCGGTTCTTTTATTCCCGTATTCGTTGGTATTACACGTGCAAGGCTAATCTGTTTTTTCTATTTTTAATTTTTTTAATTTAATTATGTCAAATAAGCCACCATCAGTTACAGTGTAATTTCAGTCAGCTACAGTAAAATAAACCATAAGCCACAGCCCAACCGAGCACCACCTAAGATAAGCCAGGATTTGTTTACTCTATCTGCTCATGTCAATATTCAACAGGGCTGCAAATGTTCTCCCAAACTAACGCCACGCTCAAAATGGTTTACAGCTTCGGGCTTCTTAATTTTAGCTTTTTTATTTTCTTTGCATTGTCTTAAACGATATAACGGTGTTTTTTATTTTGTTTTCTTATTTCGTTACTATTATAAAAGAATGAGTTGGTGATTGTACGCCCATTCTCCTCCAACCGCTCTATTTCCTTAACTTCTCACCATTTTTCACTTTTCAACCGATCATAGCAACTCTCTTTTATAGCATAATTCTCTATACATTTAATGAATTTCGTTGCAACGCACAAGTACATAACTAGTTTACTTAGAAAATCTGACAGCCGCTAGTGCTACAGTACAATTACCACACACAAAAAAAAACTAGCAGGCAGGGCTTTCAGGCCTTTGGAGCACAAGCCTAAATGCGGAGTAATTCAACAGTCTGTACAGCTGGGCTCAAAGTTTGGATCCACGCACGCGAGAGTTGGTCGAGAGGCCGTGCAAATCTCGTGGGCTCGGCCTGGTCGCTCTGCCCAGTCTCCTAGCCTAGGAGCGCGCGTCCAGGAGTCACACCTTCTCTGCCGCGCCGCGGTGCAATGCAATTCTTCGCATCCAAACTCACCTGGCACTCTGGCACCAAAGCTGAGGAAGAAGAAGGTTTTGCCTGTAACACCTCCATTTCTGGGAGTATTATGAAACCCTCGCAACCGCCCAGGACTGTTCAGTTGCGAGTTACATCAATCGAGTGTATAACATTGCCAACACATGCTTAAGACAAAAGCCAACTTTATTAATATAAAGGCATAAAAGCCAAGTAATACAGAAGGGCAAGCGGCCCTTAGATAACTTACAAACAAAAGAACGCCACAGGCACGCCTGAGCGGAGGACGGCCCTAATTTCCACGTATCCTTGATCTCATAGTTCCATCCCTTTGCCTCCATCTGCCTCTTTACTGCTGGCTATTTCTGTTTATGTTTTTAGCAAGCATGAGTACAACCACCGTACTCAACAAGTCACGCGGAGCTTAACAATAACTATATGCAAGGTACAACAAATAAAGGGAAGCATGTCTGTTATTTTATGTGGATGCAGTTTTAGTTGAAAACAGGTTTTAAACACAAAATTTTAGCTTTCTATAAGCTTTAGGGGGGGTTTCAAGGTTCAATTACCAGACCACCAACATTACCAAAATCCTTTCCAAATCTACTTATGCTTTGTTGTTGGATTCACCCATTAAACATAACTCCATTGACCGGAAGTACGGCGTATTCGAATACCATTAGTCATGACTTTGCAAAGCTGCCCTGCTTTACCCACAAGATTCCTTAACTCCGCGCTAAAGAGTAAAGGAAACAAGGTTGTTCACTGCTCAATCCTTTATATAGCCTCTACCTAGTAGACTTCCTCAACAAGTCCAGGCCACAACCTCTGACTCATCTCAGTCTACTATTGTGTGGACACCCGATAATCAAATCAATAATAAACACAATAACGGTGCCAACTTCCATACGACCCTCCCTTAACTCCCTTCCGTATGTACTCACACTTTGCCTCCAACCGCCTATGTAAAGGTTCAATCGAAGTTGAGCAGTTACTAGACCAGGTTTGACGTATCAACGCTTGTGGTTGGGCGGTCACTATGTTCTTTACTCAGCATAAGGGTCTAGTCCTTATAATTTCACCGGTGGCAAATTCCCTTCTACAAATCTGTCCAGTGATTTGACACTCCCATTGATTTGTAACATTTGCCTTCGCCCCAGGTCACGGGATCCAGCGATCCTCGCTTACCATAGAGCCACTTCCCAAATAAGTACCACTTCTTTCAGAAGATATCAATTCTCTAAACTATCATATTTACGTTATTACTATATTTAATATTACTATATCTTGTCAAGGTGAATATGACCATCAAATTAGACTGGGCTTTTTCGGGTGGTAGGACATAACTAATATCATGTCATTCTAAGTATTTATTGTACATAAAATAACAGTTCACAAATACCATAATGAAAATACTGGTAAATAAATAAATAGCGAAAATGTAGGCTCAACATGATCAAAGTATGTGTGACTTGCCTTGCGGATTTACGATTTCGATTAACTTGTATTCTTCGACGGGCTGGGCTTGGGTTTGAATTTCTTCCTTCTGCTCCTGCGAACCTTCGACTTCGGAAGCTAACGCGAAATCAAATAAAATAAATTAATTCATGCTCGAAGGGTTGAGCGATGAATAAAGAAAATAAAAGAATGAAGAAAATCCGAAGAACTCCATTAAATTGAGGATATTGGATTATAGGAGGGCTATATGGGGAAATGGGTCTTGGATTTGGGTTGGCGGGCTCGAAACGAATCCGGGGAGTATAAACTTGCATTTTTGGGTTTGGGTCAAGTACTGTTCATCGGGCTCGGTACTGTTCCTCGGGCTCGGTCGGCTGACTCGGCCGAACCGCGTTACTCGGGCTTGAGTCCGATGCAACGGGCGCGGCCAAGGGGGTTTGGCTGAGTCGCGCCGGGGCGGCTCGGGTCGGACGCGGGCGGGTGGCGCGAGCGGGCGCGCCTGGCGCGGGCGGTGCGGGGTGACGCGGTCGGGCGCGGTCGGCTGGTTTGGCTCAGCCAGCTCGGGCGGCGGGGTCGGATGAACAGTGCCCGGGGCACTGTTCTTCTTCTCCACCGGGTTCCCGCGCGAGCGGAAGAGCAGAGGAGTGGGCGGCGAGTGGCGGCGGAGCTCCAGCGACTTGCGACGCAGACCGAGGGTACCGGCGGGTTCCTGGGGGTGAGGGGAGTCCGTTTTGGGCGGTTGGGGGCCCAGCGGATGCGGCGTTCGCCGGCGGCGAGGCCATCTCTCCCACGGCCATTTTTGAAAGCTGGGGTGACTGGGTAGCTCTTGGGGCAATTGGGCTGGTCCTAGGGCATCAGTGGGGGTTGGGTAAGCTCGGGGATAGGTTGGCTGAAGCTCAAAAGGTCTGGGCTAGGCTGGCCACGGTGGCCGGTTTTGGCAGAGAGGGGGTGAACGGTGCCGGAGGAGGTGGGTGGTTGAGAGCTCAAGGCCATGGCGCGAGGAAGTTTCTAGGGCTATGGAGGAGCTCTGGATGGCGGGAATTGGGAAATAGAGGGCCCGGGGTAGGTCATTGCATTAGGGCACGGATTTGGGGGTTCTCGGAATTACCGGAGTTGGGAGGGGAGAGGGGAGCTCTGGGGAGTTCAGTGAGCTTCAGGGGAACCGATAGGATCCAATGGAGGGCCGGGAACGTTTAAATAGGCGGGGTATGGCGGTTGGCGCCGGAGGGGAGAGAAATATCTATGGCGGAGGCGGTTTCTGGAGAGGGCGGGACGGCTCGGGGCTTTCCGGTGGGCGCAGCTGGCCTGGGGTGGTACAAGGCGGCGGTCAAAGGAGCTGCTGTCGGCCGTGAGAGGAAGAAGCGCGAAGGAGCAGAGGCGGGCGCGCATGGACGGCGGCGGCGCTGCCACGCACAGTGGCCGTGCCAGGCGGTGTCAGGGCGCATTTAAGGAGCTGGTACGGCGTCTGACAAAGGGGGCAGGAGCTGGCAGCGGCGTGCAGGCGCGAGAGGGCGCGGGGACGTCGGCAGCGGTGGAAAAATCGGGGCGGCGACGCCTTTTGCCGGATGTGAACAGTGCCGCGCGGAAAAATCCCGTTTTTGCCGTTATGACGCCGTGATGACAGGGATTAGTGGCTGTGATGCTTTGAGATTGGTGAGGATTAGGATTAGGGAGGAGATGGAGCTCAAACCAAAGCAATTCAAATCCAAATTTGGCTTTTGCAAATTTTTGGTTGTTTCATTGCCTTCTCAGCTCGCGAGTACGTACGTAACTCTCGTCATGGATGCTCTCCTCTCGTCGCCTCGGGCTCTCTTCTCCCGCACTTCCCCGACGGTACTGGTGACAACGGCGACATGGACGACATCATCATCCCGCCATCCACGGGCCGCTCCTGTCAAGGCCGCCGCCGGAGATGACTCGGCGACGTCGCCGGAGCCCAAGAAATGAAGCCGGTCTACTCCAGTAAGATGCTTGCATGCCTTTGTGATGCCCGAATCAAAATATATATGTGCATTTAGTTGAAGTCAGCTAGAGCTCATTGGAATTCTGTCGTGCCGTGCGTATCTCAAGTAACTGAACTTTGCACCATCACTTCCCTTTAATACAGTGAAGAAAGGGCAGATTGTGCGTGTCGACAAAGAAAAGTACTTGAACAGCATCAATGTAAGCAGTGATCATCGATGCATCCTTACGCAATTTCTTCTTCAGTCGGTAAACTTGCACATTTATTTCAGTACCTGTCAGTAGGACATCCACCCATTTTACAAGGGGCTAGATTACATATATGAAGACCGTGGCGAGGTAACTAATCTCTCCTTCTTGTCTACTACTAATACCCCCCCAAAAAAAACTCTTAACCCACGCACACACCCATGATCATGAGTTCATAATTTATGGTATCAACGTACGAGCACCTTACTAGTAATTATATATATATCGCAGCAATCCTAGCTTTGTTTACCACAATCTCGTAATCTTCTCACTGTATTCGCCTGCAAAATCTTTCATTCGGTTCTCAGTGTACTACTAATCAGCATAGCGTTTCTTTGCTCAGATAATACATGGCATGGTTGTTCCTTTCGATTTCTACCAATTGCAGGTTTTGGACATCATAATCTTTGAAACTGGCCCCTTGCCTCAGGCTTCCTTTCACTGGCTGTTCAGCATT
Organism: Dendrocalamus latiflorus; assembly: GCA_017311315.1. Lineage (NCBI taxonomy): Eukaryota > Viridiplantae > Streptophyta > Magnoliopsida > Poales > Poaceae > Dendrocalamus > Dendrocalamus latiflorus. The sequence goes on along the minus strand of CM029665.1, from coordinate 1,135,214 downwards.
ACATTGTTTAATTTGTACCTTCACAGACTGAATCTTGTTTAAAGATGTCTTGATGCCGTCATGGCTGAACTATACATCTTCCACAGATCGCCTGGGTCGGTTTCCAACTCCACCGGCATGGTTACCAACTTACATGCTCATCAAGGTATCCATTGTAGTTCGAAGTCCAGCACACACAGCATTGGCGAACTGATGACACCACTGATGAGACACACAGATAGTATCTCTGCTCAATTTAATTTACGAGTTGTTTTCTGAACAATTTAGCACTTGTGCTACCCAGATTTGCCTTATCGCGCAAGTACATAACGTGTTTCCCAGTGGCATGCTTGGTATGGTACTGAAACTAAAATCAGAGATGAGACAGCCATAAGGAAGAACATGTTTTTTCTCTTCTTTTTTTTTGTTGAATTTGGGTTCATTTATTTGTACTTTTTAGTCGTAGCATAGGGACAGAACTACATGTAAGTATTGGGCTCATGTGACCCCGATGATTTCTTGCTAAACCTAATGTAAATCCTCTTTATATATAACAAAGGGTACTTATAAACAAGCAATTACACCGTTGTACTTAGAAGAGTGACCCCGGTGATATTTTTTCTAGGATCCGCCCCTGTAGTAGCATTGACCTCACTGTAACTATTTGCAGTCGGATAAACTCGGAGTACGAAAGAAAATGATGCATGTACTAAAGTATAAGTGAATAGTTCGTCTTTTCTCATTAGATTAGGCTTTTGAATGAGTTAATTAGTGCATACAACTCAATATGATATCAGAGCCTAGCGCAATAAAAAAAAATAAACTCAATAGCCTGAACTCACCAAGAGTCCAAACGTTCAAGCTAGCAGGACGAGCGGCTGCCCCGGAGATCGATCGATGAGATGCCAAAAGGACTCAAAAACTCTACCGTGACCGCAGAGTGAATTCTGTGCAGCCTTAATCTCGGATGTTTTTCCGCTACTTGTTTCTTCTATGTGCTTGCAGCCTTGCAGGGACATCACCATTTTCTTCCTTCTTCTTACTTCGACGATTAATCTCTGGAGAATGCCATGTAATATTCAGTATGGTCATGGATACCATTTTGTCTTTCGCTAAACTAAACTTTTGTACCATGTTCTCTTCTCTGAGTTAATGAGACTGTTTTTTTAGTTTCTAAAAACTGTTTTTTTTATTTTTTTCTATATTAATTAGCTTTAAAATAAAATATCTTTTTAAAACAAAGTCTACAAATTAATTGTAGTACATATTATAATGATTTTATTTATACTAACTAAAACTACATGTGAATTTATGTTACTCTATACTCTCTCTTATAAATGGTCAAAAAGTCATAAACCGTAGCTATAAACTATAAAGTGAAGAGAAAAAACATGCCAATGTAGGGCAGCCCTCATGCCCAATTTTTTTTTAAAAAAACTCAAATGGTAGATTTAAACGTGGCATGAGAGTTATTTTTAAGGCTTTTAGTTTTCAAAGTCGATTGCTAGGGGAGATTTAAAAGGGAGAAACCAAAAACAACAACTAGAAAAGTAAAACCAGAAAAAGAGAAAAGAGTAATGGAGGCGAGGGTTGGAGTGCCCGGAGACGAGGAATCCGGCCTCCTCCCCCGCCCGTCCGCCGCCAGCCGCCGGCCGTCCTCCGGAGCGCCCCACCGCCCGCCTCCACCGGCGGTCTGGGCGACGGTGGATGGCCCCCTGGGGCTACCGCTGGAGGAGGCGGAGGGCCACGCCCGGCGCTTCTTCCTGTGGGGGTTCGCGTGCCTCCCCTTCCTCTGGGCCATCAACTGCTGCTACTTCTGGCCCGTCCTCCGCTCCCCCGCCGCTTCCTCACACGCCGCCTTCTCGCCCATCCGTCCCTGTGAGCCCGCTCGTCATCCTCTTCTCATCTCCTTCGTGTAGAAGATCTCATCTTTTGATACAAGTTTGTGATGTGTTGGCGGTTGGAGCTGCTCTTGATCTCTCTGGATCGTCTTAGGTTCGAATTGACCCTTGTTACGATGAACTGGCATCTTTACGGATTTTCTTCGAATCTTGTACGCATAATTGTCCCTTGTTCCGATGGTGAACGCTTAATTTTCAGTTAAGTCTGTTGGAGCGTGATCTTTAGTAGTTGTTAAGTGACATCTGATGAGCGCTAAGGATCGGTTCAATCGTGTGGATCCTTTGATTGTAGTTGCTTCTGAGGCGCGTTTGGTGACTGATGTCTTAAATAGAATATTAAGAGATGGTTAATTTTCACATTGGCATGGGGATCTCAAACCAATTTAGTTAGTTCATATTCATCTCAGAATGCCGAATTATCACTAGGGCAAACCTAAAAGGTGTTATTTTGGGCATCGTTAGCTGATCAATTATTTGACTAGTTTTAAATTTTTAATTGGTATTATGTATTAAGGTATCATGTTTCCATCAGAATAAAACATGCTATTCTTCTCATAATAGTAGACGATCTGCAAAACAAACTCTGTTATAAGCTGATGTTGCCTAGAATTCTGAGTAGTGTGGAAGTTTACAATGTATTTGGCACTGCATCGTGAACTGTCTGGACCTTAAAAAAACGGAACTATCTCAGAATAGCCTTAAATTGGGAGGTGGTCGGGAGATGACCAAAATAACAAGTTGTCATTCTTAAAATCTAATTTCATCATAGATTAACTCAGAAACATTCATTTTATCTTGCCACTTTGATATAGCCAGCTAAAGCACATTCAAAATAGTCATGCCCCACGAAGTCTACATTGAGCTGGAGCATCCCTTAGGGAAACAGTTCAGCATAGTTACGTCCAGTCTGAAATTGAGCTGCGCTTTGTAGTGATTAGGTTAACAATGTTGTAGCTATGCTTCCTAATCGAGTGTTGCTAGAAATAGGAACATCATTTTTGCAAGGTCATGCACAGTTCAATAGATCTGTTAGATAACTAATCAATCTGTTCTTAATCCATGAGAAAATTATTGAATATATTTTGAACTGGATTTTAGAAGATACCACAAAAAGTTTTAAGTTTCTTGTAATGACAATATTGAAGACACCACATATGAACCAATTCGAGACTTCCAGTGGCATTGTCCCAGATGCTCGTATTTGTTACTAAACTTCACCATGGTATTACCCTGTAGAGATGTGAGGTAAAACTAATTCTTTTTTCATCTAAAGGATGCTGACCTTTTCATTCTTACACTTCCTGAGGATAGCTGTCTGAATTTTCAAAGCCATGGTGGTCACATGGGTAAACAGTGTAGTTGAGCTCCCATGGTGTGCTTATAGGATAATGCAGATTATGGAGTCAAGATTACCTTGTAAGCTACAGGTAGAAAAACGCCTGAATTAGAGGCTATTTGGGGTTTAATTTCATGTAGCCTATAGGCAAGTTCTGTGTCCTACCACAAGGATAGTGCATTATTCCTCAGTACCTCACCAAGCCGAGATCAGGACTGCCTGTTTTCTACTACTTTTCTTACAAGCTTTCTTACTACCGATGCTATCTTGATTATATATCCTGTAGCGATAATGCCATTTGCATTTTCTTACACATTTGAACATGCGGTGCAGATGTTGTGCGATCTGCGATTGGCTTTACCATCTTCTCTGTGGTTCTTCTCACCTGGGCCACAACGTTTATAATCGGAGGCGAGAGATTGTTCGGACCAGTGTGGAATGATCTAGTGATGTACAATGTTGCAGACAAGCTTGGTATCACTGGATTCATGGGATAGCTTCCATTGTATGCCTCATTTTGAGCAGACTTGCTCTGACCATTTTATTGTCTCACTGGTTGTACCTTGTGACGGTGTTTCTCTGGTAAAGGTAATTTCACCTACCTTTAATAGACTTCCTGGGACCTGGTACAATGTGCTGTACTGTAATATTATTCACTGACTGGCTAGGCTGGAGTTCAGTTTACTCTGATGAGGTGTAGAAATAAAAGGATGGAGTGTTCCGTTCTTGAAAGGTTATATTACCACAAGACTACTAAGGTTCGCCTGAAACTGCTGCTAGTTTTGACTAAAAAACCTACTAAACAGACGTCAGTTGATAAGACGTACACTATGTTTCATCTCTTGATATAAATCAATTAGATTAGTTGTATAAGTCAGATTTGAGATATATATACGTTCGCAGATCGATCCGATTTGTAATCAAATCCAAGCTTGTTCGAATCCATCTGAAAACATATATGTTAAACGCGATTTTGACATAACCATTACTGGATCTGGATCAGGACTCCACTTCTTGCAGCCACCCGGTCGTCCACGCTCAGAGTAGTACTACAAAGAAACGGAAAGAGAATCAGAGGCGGCCTTGTCCGTCTCGTCTTCAGTCTCCACAATTGTTGATCAATGCCGCCGCCGCAGAAGAGGCGGGTACCGCAGCGTCGGATCAGCAAGCACGCCGCCGCCGCCGCCTGCGCTGTGGAACACACTGACGACGACCACAGCACAACATGCCCTCCTTGCAACGAAATTGTGGACACCCTTGCCGGTCCATTTGTGGGTGCGTGCTGGTGTGCGGGCGGTCGGAGCCGCCGCGTATCTCGCTCTGCGCCATGGGATGATGGGACTACGAGGCTGAAATCGAGGAGCTCTGCCGTGCGCACCCCATGACTTCATCCACACCGTCAACAACCTCCACTCTATCCTCACCGACGCCGATGACCACACGCTCAAGGGATCCCTGTCGGCCACCCTTTGCACTCCTATCCTCCATCGTACCACAGGTCACCTCGCTAGAGTCGCTCCACGCCGTGCGTGCTCGTCGAGAACCTCTCTTCCGTGCTCGCCTCCTACCATAGCTAGGTCCACGGGCTCGCCACTCAAGCTAACACCCACCTCTAGGCCGGAACCACCCCTTGTACCTTGCCTTGTGCGCCATCATGTCAGCTCATTTTTATTTAGAGAGGAGAAGGAAAAGAAGTAGATGAATCATCACCAATAACTCATTCTTTTTAAGTAGTGAAGATATCGTTTGTTGGGAGGTAGTTCATGTCGCTACGACACCATTCTTCTTTTTGTATATAGATTGTTTAGAGAGGTGGGTGGGGAGCCAACAACTTTTAATACCCGTGCGATGCTATAGATTAACCCATGCATGCCTTGTGTTTGCACCTCTCTTCTATGTCATACCGGATCTACGCCATGACCCCGACTTTGCCACTGTGTTTGACCAAGCTCGACCCTGACCCTCGTCGCGCCTCCTCCACTGCACTTGGCCTAGCTCTCCCTGGACCCTTGTCGCTTCACATTTCTGCAACGTACCCCCGGTGAATAACAGAGCTGAGGTTATACTGTACCAATGCCATGTTACAGTACAAGTCCGACATGGTTGCCTTTCCATTTGCACTTGTGAATTAGGGTATACACACATTTCACCTTGGCCGGTGGATCCTTTGCGTTCATCTCGCTTCTGCACATCACCTTGAACTTATCTCGTACTTGTCATTTGGGTCCCAGTCTCGTTTCACAACAAATGCATCGAGTGACGCAACGCGCATCCGCCAACATCGGCGGTGCTCCTCTGTTTCAGTATCCTCAGCTACTTCGACGTGCTTCCATTCCATTGCATAGAGAAAGAAAACCAACAAGAAAAAACTAACTTATTCAGGAATCGGACAAATAAAACCTGCTACAAATTAACCTTGAAATGCTAAAAAATCACTACATTGAAGAAAGCTAGGAGCTGCACCATACACGTCCAGACTCTACAGCAATAGAGAGGCCATGGCTTGGCTTTGATGAGCTCTCAGTACGCATTCTGGTAGGGCCCCCTCCACCATTACACATATATCCACAAGAATCTCAACCCCCCCGCCACCCATCCCAAATTAATTGCCAAAAATCAAAAGAAGAAGAAGAAAACTATCAGTCTTCCATGCTTGTACATGCCTTAGTGGAGCGCGGCGACTGGCGGCAGAAGTGGTACTGCCTCCGAACCTCCCCCATGGTCTCTCCCCTTCTCCTTCAGATAACAAGGTAACACCAAATCAAGGGCGAGGACGGCGGCCGCCCGAAGAGTGAAGGCTAGCGATGCTTGATCTGTTCGACCATGGTGGCCTAAGGTAGGGAGATCGGAGCTGGCTGCAAGAGGAGATAGGAGAGGATATACGATTTTGTTAGCGAGGAAGTGGTGGATGAAGTTAGAGATAAGGGTAGTTTATTAGATTTGTTAGGAGTTTTGGTTACGGCGAAGTCTGCTTGCTTTCCGATTTTCTTCCTTGTAGGATCATTTTTTCGGAGAGGTGGGAGTGGGAGCGGGAGCGGGAGCGGGAGCGGGAGTAGGGGTGGAAAAAAAGTTCGTTAGTGGGCTCGTTGGCTCGGTTCAAAATTACTTCAATTATACTTGTTAATTGGTTAAACATTAAAATGAGTTGATTTCAAATGAATTTGAATTTTGCTCAAGCTCGGCTCGGCTCGGCTCGTTAGCTCGTTTCTAAAAATACTTTTAAATTATCCGTAAAATGATATTAAATCAAAATATGCTAATTTTAGAAAAAGCTCGATAAGACGAGCAGTTGGCTCGATATCCACCCCTAAGCGGGAGCGAACCACGTACTACCGCCGCCGCCAAGGCCCACCTGTCGACAGACGTGGTTACGAATAGTAAAAAACAAACATAAACATGTATGCCAAGCAGCTTTTGGTTGGCATCAGATTGTACATATCCAGCGTCTTACATGACTGAATATACATTAGTCCTCTGTTACCCTTTAATTCTCTCATACTTGACAACTATTTTATTATATTTCTTAGTGTTCTAATTTTATATTTGAGGAACTATGCATGGTTGATCAAGCATTTTGAAGGAGTTTTTGTAGAATTTTATTACAAAAAAGAACTCATCTCCCTAAAAAGCTACGTGTTTGATTTTACGAATCACCCCTAAAAATCTTACAAAAAATTTCCTTTCCTCCACTCTTTTGAAGAACCTGAATATGGGATCATATCTAGCTAAGTGAAAGTTTTTTCCTTTTCATTTCAAACAAGCCCTAAAAAATAGATGTCTTATAGGTATAGACTGCAAGCGATTTGAAAGGTGGAACCAATAGCACCTCAACTACTCAATAGACGTTTGAAATATGAGCGCATGCCCTTCAGAGTGATGATGCCATGCGAGAAGTATAGCGGCGGATGTCCCCCGCACCATGAAGAAGATGGCATTCCTGGCCCAAACTCCCTCTGTTAGGCGTTGGAGGGGAGGGGTGGGAGATGGTAACTGCTGGTGGAAGTAGAGAGGGGCAGTTAGATGTGAGAGGGAGGGGAGGGATGTTAGATAAATGGTCAAGATTTCAGTGTTCAGATTGGACGGTTGAGAAGAGAGAAAGGAGAATGCACCGACGGCCACTAACTCACATTTTTAAGTAGTACGGAGGTTTTTTAAATGGATTACATCCATTAGTAGGTTTGATATCCCTGTAAACCAAATGATTTAATTAAGCTATTATTTTTTTGGCTGCATGCACAACTAATGGCTTGAATCAATTTTTATATGGCTGCATGCATAACTAACTACTTGAATCAAGGGAGTACGAGTATACGCACATGATTTGCATGGTCGGCATGTAATTAGGAGTTAGTAAGCGACACAATCTAGAAGAATACTTGTGGACTAGAATTTTTTTTGTAGTTTTGCTGCTTATGTGTGAATATGGAGATTGGAGAAGAATATACATTGCATGGAGGAATGGAGATGGAGGAGACAATGGTGGTTCAAACTATGCCTGGTGGTCAGCTGATTGGTGGGGAAGATGTCGCTGGTCTAGGAATGAGGCATAATTACTTTGTATTCTTGCTATTTGAATATGAGGAATTTTACCATCCTTGAGGGGGAAGAGGTACCAAATTTGAGCCGTTGATCATACGGATCGGACGGCTGAGATTTGGCAGTACCTAGTGGTACCGGACGTGAGGTACCAAGAGGTACCAAGGTACCAAGAGGTACCAAATTTGAGCCGTTGATCACACTGATTGAACGGCTGGATCTAATTTGGTACCTCTTGGTACCTTGTACCTCTTGGTACCTCCTCAAAGATAGGAAAATTGCTCATTTGAATATACCCCAACGCCAGTGGATTTCAGTACATGATGAGAAGAGGTATACTTGATGTACTGATAAAAAATATCAGATGTTCGTATCATAGACTAGTACTCAAATGCGTAACTTAATCAGCATCCTTATTATATTGTGAAAGGTATTTCAAGGGAATTTATTGAAAAGAATTTAGAATGAATGCGAAAATGGAACCTAAATTCCATAGAAAAGAATTGGTACTTGCATATGGCACTTGACTATAGATTTACAAGCTAGCATAGAGAGATAAAGTGGGATCATATTTTCTAAAAAAATCTAATTCCTAAGAAAGACATGTAGTCTGGGAGGCTTCCTTCCTTATTTTGAATGTCAACAAGTACAACAAGAATTGCTTCCTTAGCTCGTACAAATCCTATATGTCAGTGTGGAAGAAGGTAAATGAAACAGTAAGTATATTGATGATTGAAAAGTAGTATATCACACAAATGAATTACAAAGTATTACAATGGATAAAGTTACAATGAAGTGTATCAGAGAATTAAAACTAATATGGACTATGAAAAAAAACCAGTATGAAGTATGAGAAAGCTAAGCATAACACATAAAAATTACTATGGAGTATATTGATTATTGGAAAGGAGTATGTCAATAAAATGTAATAAATGAGTATGGGTTATGTTTTCTATGGAGTATATTTATTGTTGGAAAAATTTCTGTGGAGTATATTTATTACTGGAAAGGAGCATATCACAGCAATGAAGTATAGAGTATGTAACAAGTGTAAATGGTTTGGCTCAGTATATTCAAAGAGGCCAACAGGCCAATACAATATACACATCCATACAAAGTGCAAATAAGCCCCTAGGTTATACACATATCTAACACCCCCCTCAAACTCATAGTGGGTCAACAACACTGAGTTTGGAATGTAGAACCGATGCTGAGCAACCGTCTGCGCCTTGGTGAAGAAATCTGCTAACTGAAGCTCCGAGGGCACATACTGAAGAGCAATAACTTTGTCTTGCACCTGTGAGCGCATGTATGAAGCAGCTACTCCAATGTGCTTAGTGAGCTCATGCTTCACAGGATCTCGAGCAATGCTGATCGCGCCAGTACTATCTGATAAGAGAGGAGTCGGTGCAGGAGTGGAAAAACCAAAATCCTCAAGTAGCCACCGAAGCCATGTGATCTCAGCTGTCAACGACGCCATGGCTCTCAACTCAGCCTCAGCACTCGAACGGGAAACGACAGTCTGTTTCTTGGTCTTCCAGGCAATCAAGGAGGAACCAAGAAAAACGCAATAGGCAGAAAGAGATCGGCGATCAGAAGGATCACTAGCCCAGGTTGCATCAGAGTATGCCTGAAGATGCAATGAACTAGAGCGGGGAAAGAAAAGACGACGAGTGATGGTCCCACGAAGATACCGCAGGGTACGAAGAAGGTGACTATAATGGAGTTGAGTAGAAGCAGAGGCGAACTGACTTACGATGTGAACTGCATGAGAGATGTCAGGACGAGTGATGCCAAGATATAGGCGACCCGAGGCGGCGGCGGCGGCTTGGAGGAGAGAGCCGGATCCGGCGGCTCGGGCCTGATCTAGGACGGCAGCGGCCGGATCCCCCGGACAAGAGGCGACGGTGTCCCGAAGCGGCAGCTGCACCGGGCGGCGAGGGAGACGACGGGGACGGTGAAATGGAGGAGGGGAACGGAGGAAAGGGATGAAGGGAATGGGGAAGGGATTCCGGCGGCGGCGGCCGACCAGGAACCCTAACCCTATCCTTGCTCTGATACCATGTAAATGGTTTGGCTCAGTATATTCAAAGAGGCCAACAGGCCAATACAATATATACATCCATACAAAGTGCAAATAAGCCCCTAGGTTATACACATATCTAACAACAAGAAACTTAGTATGGAGTGTGTAAGATATGTAGACTAGTATACAGTACGTACCCAATGAGAATATAAAGAACTAGCCAAGAGTATTTTCAAAAAAGTATATACTGAGAAAAGTATCTTTGTTTTGTTTTTTTGCTAGTGAGTATCTTTGTTGTCTACAGAATGCATAAAACATCTGGAAAGTGTGCAGCAACCGGCAGGATGGAAACTCTTTTCAATGAAAAAAGCTTGCAAGTTGTGATAGAATAAAAAAAGAAAGCAAGGGATGGTATAACGTCATTACCTCACTTATCTTGTCATGCCTATTTGACTGGGTTTCACCCAGAGGCCCTATTTCATTTAGAGAATCTAGTACAGCTGCTATCTTTCATCTCTTACATTCCTCAGTTCCAAAATCTTCAATTAGGAGTATCTTGCATTGATTCATCATGCGAGTACCAGATCCCAGTGACATTGATGGTGTATGCTTGTTTGAATAATATGTTGTGAAGCGTGGGTTATCAGAATGGTGACGGGGAGTACAATGTTACTTAGTAGTATGTAAGTACTACCTGCTGAAGCAAACATTTTGGTAGGAGTGGATAGTGGCAGCTTATTACTTTTGATATTGGATATTGATGTGGACGAACCATTGGCCCTTTCCAGTGGAGTGCTAATATTATCTTGATTTTTCGTACTAGTTTCTTGAGTTATTCAAAGATCAAAACAAGGAGTCTCAATGGACATTACAGATCCATTACGTTGAGCAAATGGCCCCTTAGAGCAAGTACAATGGTGCTGATTAGGTTGCCTCTAGTGAAATCCACATCAGCACAATTCTAAGTGGAAGAGAGAGAAAAGAAGAGAGAGAAGCAAGCTGCCCCTCATGCAAGAGGTGACCTCTAGCACATTATACGAGGAGAGAGAGATAAACTACCCCTCATGCAAGAGGTGACCTCTGATATATTTATGTAAGTATTAAATGTTTGAGTGCTTTAGTAGAGGTAACCTCTACTCTACTTATTGTATTAGCTACCTCCACATGAGCCACATGTAGTATTTTTGTTTATGTGGCTAGTCCTAGAGGTGGCAGCCACCTCTTCTATTGTACTTGCCCTTAGTGGAGCACACTGTCTTGTTGGAAGCATTGCCTTGGAAGTGGTGTATGGTAAAAAAAACGATAAGGATATTTATCAGTATGTTCAAAACACAAAAAAAAGTTTTTGAAAACACAAGTTATAGATAGGGATTTCAAAATAATGGTTGTCATGATCACCAGTTCAATTAAAAAGGTTCAAGAATCTAGTACTATAAATACCATATTTGTCAGAAATTTCAGTGGGCTTGTAGGCAGAATTGTGGATATGTGTACGCACATCAGACGATGGGGCGTTTGGTGTACCATTAGTTTGTTCATCGACTCCCAGAACATTCTGAAGTGTCGCCTTAACTGCTATCCTCAGAATATAAAGAGCGGTTTCATCAAGTACTTTTCAGCACTTCTGTAATGCTTCCATGGCAGTTTTATTGTCTGTGATATTGACAAAGTCTGAGATGTCATCCAAAATAATATTGAATTCACCATAGGCATCCGTCACCACATCATTAATCAGTGGTTGTGCCTTGAAAATTATTGTCAGACAAGCAAATGTAGTTTTGCTAAGATGAAGAATGAGCGGAGGAAATGCATCGTGTTATGGGTGTTTTAACTATCAAATATCTAAACTGTGCGTTACCAATCCACTAACCTCAAATTAGCAAAATAACATCACTATATTGCTTGCTGATCTAATTATGTGGTTACATACAACAGCTTTTGATTGCGTACATGGGTTGAGTACTGGATGTTTCTCCTACTGTGGTCTGCGACGGGAGTAGCAAGATGGGATTGAGGACTTTACGACCATTCATCGCTGATTGGGTTTGCATTCGAGATGCTCCCATAGGCTGTCACCTTCATCTGGAGCCTGGGAGCTGACGCCGCTACCGAACAACCGGCCTCCACCATCATCATCACTGTCGGACGGCCGGCCGTTGACACTGTCATCTGGTGATTGGGAGCCGCTGTCGCTGTGATCTGGTGCTTGTGAGCTGCCATTACTATGTGTACCCGATGAGATGAGGAAATGGATGGTGGCCGGAAATGCTACTGTTTGTTTCGGTGGAATCCCGTCTAATCTAGATCTGATATGACCGGACGATGGCTAGAGAAGGGTGTACGTACTCCTAGTAGTATACTACCATTATATATATGCAAGTCGAACCCATTGGTGGAATACATATGTTCTTGTTATATTATCTGATGTCACGTTTGTTCTTCATTGAGGATGCAGAGGATGAAGCTAAGGAGTTGATTGCAGAGGCAATTAAAAAGCTGGTTCGCATGGTATTGAATAGGCTCTCTTTTCAGGCTTTGAGTATAGTTTGATCTGCGGAAGTGAAACTCATTTTTGTTAACTTTCAGTGTGCATTGAATTTATCTGCTTCCAAGTTGGCGGTTGCATAGATTAACCCGGCAATGCAGATGCAGTAGACAAGAAGTTTAACTACAGGCTTGTGCAAAAGAAATGGTGAAGAAAAAAGAAGGCCATCCGTGCATGCGGTGAGCGTGGATCGAACACGCGACCTTCAGATCTTCAGTCTGACGCTCTCCCAACTGAGCTATCCCCGCCAACGCAGTAGCAAATTAGCAGGAAACTAGTCGATATAGAGCACATTTGCCACAGCAGTAGCAAATTAGCAACGATGTGCTGGCCTGCCAACGCAGAGTCGACCACGGCCCACGGTGGCCGGCCGGCCGGCCTCAGGCAACAGCAATGCGCCGCCCAAGTTCCAACCCCAACACTTGCCCTAAAAGAGACGTTGCTTGAAGACTTCTATACTGGAGTGTAGCTCTAGCGATCGATTGAGAAGAATTTACTACAAGTTTGAGGGAAAATTAACAAGAGAGATGCCAGCGTCCGGACGTCCGATCCAGACACTAGCTTCGTACGATCGCTTGCAACATTTCTCAGCACAAAAATGTTTGATAAAAATTCTTAATATTGCACTAATTATTGCTGATTGTTGTATATATAAAATCAAAATATTACATACATAAAATTAAAATATTGCAACAAAAAATAACTACAGCCGCTGCCCGTCCCCGTCAATCTCTCTCTTTTCTTTCTTCTCACTTTCACTTCGGCTTCTTTGGGTTCTCACTACTGGATGTAGTCTTCGGGTGTGTTACTCTGCTTGTTGGCCAGTGAGTGGGTTGTCTCAGCATCCGATATTTTCTATTGGTGCCGTACGTTCGCACTGTAGCAATTCCCAATTAACAAAGCTCTTGACAACTGGTTCGTTAGTTGACTCTCTTGCCTGTCTGCCTAATTTTGTTTGAAACAACACGTTCCAGTATGTGTTTTCTAGTCCATTGAGAACAAGTTTATTTTGAACCCAAAGTCATAACAAGAACGGAAAGTCAAAATTAAGCCATGTACAGGTCAGGTCTACTTGGCTCGATCCACGTTCCAGTATGTGTTTTCCCGTCAAGCAGGCCGGCTAGCTCTTCAACGACGATCGAACGACTTCAACACAATTGCTATGTCAGGCAATGGCATTCAGACGTACGGAAAGAGATTAATTAAGGAAATTAAACCCGGCCCCAAAATCAATTTAAGATGAAGGCTCTCAAGTTTAGCTTCAAATTAAGCGATGCAACCACCGTGCATTATATATCAATCAATTGGGCATTTTCTTTCTAATTCCAACTCTTATCATTGCAATAAGCCAGCTATCTAGTTTCACATCAACAAAATTAAACTACGTAATCTGGTCTTGCTAACATATGATGTTGATGATGCGCGCATGCCAGATGCGACGTACCAATTACGAAACCACCCGATTTGATTGTAAACATCACCGGTGATCGATCAATCGATGGTTCTTTTATGTGAATTAATTTTCGCTAATTAATTTATCACTCGCACAAGCATAAACTATTCGATCGTAATTGTACTCTTGTATATACTCTCTCCGATTCGAAATATAAGTCATTTTAGAATCTATGCTAGTCAAATATTATAAAGTTTGAACATTAGTATATAAAAAAAACATCAAAATTGACAATGTAAAATTGTTATTACTAATCCATCATCAAATATACTTTCATAATATATAATTATTCTTATTTGAAACCACATATTTATATAGAAATTGATGGTGACCGTGTAATCTTAGAAACCGTGTCAATATCTAAAACGACTTACGTTTGGATTAAGATGTTGACAATGTAAAATTGATATTACTAATCCATCATCTAATATACTTTCTTAATGTATAATTATTTTCATTTGAAACCATATATTTATATAGAAATTGATGGTGATAGTGTCGCATTAGAAACCATGTCAATATCCAAAAGGACTTATGTTTGAAATAAGATAGAGTGTATATATAGATATCCTATATGTCTCGATGGTGGTAAATCAAATGTGACAAACTGGCATGCAATTAAATTGCCGTGGTAGCTAGCTAGTATTTGGAGTTTTGGGGTGATGTTTACGTGCGCGCGTGTGCATGCAGAGACGTTTTTGTCCATTCGTGCGTTTGGTCTCTTAATTATTTCGGCTCTTGATACCAGTACTTGCCTACTTGATCGTTACGTAGTACAACCATAAGACCTTAAAGAAAGGCTTGGACGCGCGATATATCGATCCAAGGAGTACTTAGCTTGTTGGATTCTCTCGGAACGTTACGTGTGACAACTTGCGTTGGATTAAAGGGGTGTTTGGGACTGCTCCACTCCACGTTTTTCAGATTCGCTCTATGTCTTTTAGCCAAATAGGTTCAGCTCCACACACTCTGTTCGAGGAAAAAAATGTGGAGTTGTGAGAGCACCTAAAGGGGTACTTCATAAACTCTAGGTTTTTTGTGAAGCTGCTCCACAGTAGAATTCGTGGAGCAGAGTTTGTGGAGCAGTCCCAAACACCCCCTAATTATGGCCACAACCGGACAAGAAGCAGATGAGTGACCGGAATTGGGTTCAAAAGTTTTGCTCTAGCCACCTTTTTTTTAAAAAAAAATAATTCTGCAGTAACCGTCGAGCTACTGTAGTTTAGCAGATCACCTGACTAGCTCGTTAAATGTCTGTTGTAAGCGATAGGTACTAGAAGGAGGCTAGATTTATAAAAAGAATTTTTGAAAGCAAAATTTGAAAACAAAAATGATATAGTTATATTCATGTGTAGATTCGAGTGATCAACCCTAAAACAAACAAACAAAAAGAGTTGGTGATTGGAGCGATAAAAAAATGCAAAAGATATCTAGCAATGCTGGGTAGGTGACCTAATTGAGACGCGAATCTTCGGCAGCTTATGGTTGTGTCACTCCTCTTTGACAGATAAGATAGATCATTAATTAATTACGTCGATCATTGGTACTTCTCTTCTTGAGGATCCATCGTCCATGGGAACTGAAAATTGGAGACCTGGAGAAGAAGAAGAAAATGCAGAGATACATGGTATGTAATGTTTGGAATGGTCGTCGCCCAGATCGCATGAAGACGTCAGATAGATGGATGGATAGACGCTTTTAATTTGGCGTCCACAAATTTGCCGGCCGGCCTGCCACGTTGGATGACGCAGCTTATTATTACTTTTCCGAGCTCGATGACGAGCGAGCCGCGCACCCGAATCGCATGAGTCTTCACACCAGTTCGACGCGCCCGCAGGCAACGGATCTTCTGATGCTCTCATTCTGTGTAAACATGGGTTTCTTACGTGCATTGCATACAGAATATGTGAATTACTGGTACCTGGTTAACTCAAACAGGTACTCTAAAATCATATAAACTCAGTCTTAAAAAAATTCTTAGTGTATATAGCTAGGTTTTATTATGTGTTGTTCCTTTTTTATCACGTGTTTTCTTCATTTTATCATATATGCTTGTATTTGATTTTGAAACTCGAGAATCACCTCATGAGGAGTGAAATCTCAAAACAAATGGTAAGAATTTTGGCAGGAGGTGGATTAGATGGTCAAATTTCTCGATGGAAGTTGCGAACCGGTAAACAACGTTGAAAAATGAAGACAAGCTTTGCACTTTGGGCCTATTCATATTAGTTATGGATAATGACTTTCGGTTAAAAATAAATAGTAGTGGTTGAAAGAAATGGTTTCTACAAAAAAGAGGCAAGCGGCCGGTAAAGTTAGAGAGATGTGTGTGTGAGATAGAAGTGAGATATGTGATACAGCCATAACTTTTATGATATATATTCTCAGAGCAAAAGAAATAAAAAACATTTAAAAAATCAGATATTTAGGGCCTGTTTGGAACAGAGGAATTTCACAGGAATTTTGCAGGAATTTTGCAGGAAACAGTTCAATTCCCGCAGGAATCGGGAAAAATTCCCGCATTCCAAACAGGGCCTTAATATTAGGTTACGGTTTTTACGGAGAGTTTACACACGAGCGTCGACCAAAGCACAAAGCAACGATTGGCCGCAGGAGATCCACGTACGGTCCGGCCGCGATCATAAAAGGCAGTTGCCTTTTTGCACTTTTATGGATTTTCCTAGTTCGTCGAGTACACATTTGCCTTTACAGGGACTGAGGGACAGGTCAGAGCTTCATTTGCACACATGAAGAAAACGCGTACGTGTAACTTTACCTTTTCTTTTTCTCTTTGCCCTTCCATCACTAGTTTCACTTCTCCGGATTTGCAACAAAAACTGATGTAATGTTTCGCCATTGTTTCAAATCGATGTTTAGAATTGCAATTTCTCTTCCCAATAAAATGAAGGGACGTTCGGTTAAGTAGTCGGTGTGGCCAAGTTTATATCGGTACAATAATATAGATAAATGATATCTATAACATCCTCTATATTATCTATAGATGATACTAAAGACAACTCTTATAATAGATTATTTTTTATCTGTCTCTATAGACAACTCATTCATATACAATGTCTTATTTTTGTGTTACAGTCAACTATTGCATGAGAGATGGCTCAATTATCTATGCTCTATCTCTTCTCTGTATCATCTTATGTTCTATGTGACAAGGCTTATAGACAGATGATATCACACTATTATACATGCTCTTACCTTTATCCTATTGATTAAATTAATTAAGATACATTAACGTCCTGCTCATTTCAGTTTAAACTTCTGGCTTCTGACTTATTTTTCACTATTTATAAATTTCGTCTTTTTCTGATTTTTGGCTTTTTAAAGCTTTTTTGCCGGTTCTTTTTTCCCGTAGTTGTTTGTGTTGTCCGTGATGGGTTAATCTGTTTTTCCTATTTTTAATTTTAGTTATGCCAAGTAAACTACAATTAGCTACAGTGTAATTTTAGCTAGCTACAGTAAAATTTCAGTCATAAATCACTTTTTCCAGTCCAATTGGATGACACCTTAAAAAATTAACTGCCCATTGTGATCAATACCTTTTCCTTTCCTTATCAACGTGTTCAGACGGTGTTTAATTAGATAGATAGCTCTCCTACTGGTGTCAGGCTCAACTCACCACCAAGACATCGAGATTGTCTCAGGGCTTGAGATGATGCGTTCAAGTCTTCTCAGCTAATTAATTTCTACCTCTTGCTCCAAACGACTTGCTTTAGAGCATCTCCAAGAGACTCTTTATCTTGCACTTTTTCTCCAAATTAGATGACCCAAGGAAAAAAACACCCTCCAACAGCTCTTTTATCCTGTTATCTATTTTGCAGTGGAGCCAAATTCCACGTCTCGCTCGTGAAATCTGGCGAGGCATCCTGGCTCGCTAGATGCTTTCCTCCCGCTCATTTTTCCATTTTCCCGCGGAATCCCTCCTCTCGCGCCCCCTCCCGCGTCGAAGCCTCCCGCGCGGCGCCCTTTCCACCCTCCCCCTGTGGCCCTCCCCGCGCGCCCCCTCCCGCGGCGCCCTTTCCCCCCTCCCCCCTGTGGCCCTCCCCGCGCGCCCGGCGGCGCCCGGCCCTCCCCGCGCATTCTTCGTTTGCTCCACTGACATTCGAGATGCCTGGCACTGAATATGTGCCACTAAAAAGTATCATGGCATAAATCATGTGCCGGCAATCATATGTGATTAACTATGGCACATAATATGTGCCACTAAAAAGTATCATGGCATAAATTATGTGCCGGCAATCATATGTGATTAACTATGGCACATAATATATGCCACTAAAAAGTATCATGGCATAAATCATGTGCCGGCAATCATATGTGATTAACTATGGCACATAATATGTGCCACTAAAAAGTATCATGGCATAAATCATGTGCCGGCAATCATTGAATACAGGGGCACATATATGTGCCATTGTCATTGAAAAAAATTCGAGGGGCGAGGGCAGTCTCCGATCGGTGTTCGCTTCTTGATCGCAAGTCCAGGCCCATCAGTGCCAGACGGCTCGATGACGTGGCCCAATTTTAAAAATAGAGATAGCTAAAATAGAGAGTCTGCTAGAGTTGGAGGAACAAAATATAAAAAAAAGGTTGGGATGACTCTTCAAAATACATTATAGGTGTCTCTATTTTAACAAGACTCTTGGAGTTGCTCTTACTGTTCATTTGTGCCTTTCATGTTAAGATTAATTTTGAAGAACCTGTCTGAAAGCAAGAATATGCTACTGCTGCATCTGGAACCAAGAAGATCGGCTGGTCCAATTAATGCGTAATTTCCACTGTTCGACGTTTGTTTCTCCTTGCTTTGAGAAGAAACAACCTAGATGAAGCTCATTACGGGCTTCTTTCACTTGGAGGATTTTTGTAGGATTTTTATGAGGAAATCGATTTCTATAGGATTTGATAATGTAGCATCTTTGATTCGTAGGAATTGCTCCAAGAAATTTCATACGATTACTATAGTAATCCTATGAAAATGCAGGAATTTCAAGGGAAATGAAACATCCACTCATATCTCTTTTTTTTTTGCTGGCACACAAGAGTTTCATGAAAAATTCGTAAGAACATTGCAAAAAATAGTCCAATTAACATGCTTATAACGAGGCCTTAACATGGATGAGTAACAGTAGAGGCGTAGAGCACAAGCAGCTAGGTTTGTTAGGCTTTTAATTTATACTACAGTAACTAACTTTCAAACGACGTGTTTTTTCAAAATAGGTCTATAAATCGGTTGTACTAGGCATTACTAAATTTCTCTATATCAACTAAAATCACATATAAGTATATCTCTCTGTACTCTCTTTCATGAACATTCAAAATTCAAAAATTCAAACCAAAAAGGTATAAACTACAGTCTACAACTCAAACAAATCAACCCACCTACGCGCTCTGCTCGGTTAGGCTGAAAAGTTGTGGCTTATGATTGAAAGTGCACTGTAGCGGTTGAAATTTCACTGTAGGTAAAAGTGGTTTATTTGGCGTAATTAAATTTAAAACATTTAAAAATAGAAAAAATATGCTAGCTCATCACGAATGACGCAAACGAATACGGAAAAAAGAATCGGAAAAAAGCTCAGAAAAAACTAAAAATTCAGAAAAAGATGAAATTTATAAATGGTAAAAAATAAATCAGAAATTAGAAGCTAAAACTGAAATGAGCGAGACCTTATTTATGTAGCGAAAGAAAACCCTCATCCTCCTCGGTGGCCGTCAAAACGACGGAAAGGACGTGAAAACCCCCCTTCCATTGTCGTCTCCCCCGGAGGCGAGGCGGCTCGTTCGCGCCTTCCTTCTCTCCTCCCAATTCCGCCTCCCCTTTCCATCATCGTCCGCCGCGGCGATAGCTCCATCCGAAGCCGGAAACCCCACGCGGCTGAGGCGAGGCGGCCACGCAGCAACGGACCCGCGCGCCGATCGTTACGTTATAATGGACGCCGACGAGCCACCGGAGCCCACCGTCTCCGACGCCTGCCGCCGCTAGGGTTTCCGACGCATGGGCTGCGCCTCCTCGCACGACGTCTTCGCCGCCGCCGCGTCCAGGGCGCGGCTGTCGTCCTCGTCGCGGCCCCGGCGCGCCGACCCCGCCGCTCTCTGCCGCGAGCGCGCGGCGCTGATCCGCGCCGCGGCCGACAGGCGCTTCGCACTCGCCGCCGCCCACGCCGCCTACTTCCACTCGCTGGCCGCCGTCGGAGAGGCGCTCCGGCGCTTCGCGGCGACCGCGCTCCTGCCGGCCACTCCCCCTCCCGGCTCGTCGCCTGTGCTTACCCTCCCGCCATCCCCCGGGAAGCCGGTCGCCTCCTCGGCCGCCGCGGCCATGTCGAGCCTCCCGCCGTCGCCGTCCTCGTCCTCTACCGTATCGCCGCTCTCCCACTCCCTCTCCGACGAGAACCTCGACGCGCTCGCTGACACCAAACAGGCCGGTGGCAGGGGCAGCGGGAAGGCGCCGCAGTCCAGAGCGGCGTCATCTCCGAGGCACCATTACATGAGTAACTCCTCCACTGTGCCCACCGTGGTGTACGAGAACCCCAATGCCCAGTACACCGAAGGCGAAACGAGCTACGGCTACGGGTACGGGTACACGTACCCGTACGGGCCCTACGGCGAGGTGGTTGCGGAAGAGAAGCCGGAGACGGCGCGGAGGCCTCCCGGCCCGCCGCCGTCGCCGCCAACCGCGGAG
The DNA here is from genome assembly GCA_017311315.1 of Dendrocalamus latiflorus. NCBI lineage: Eukaryota > Viridiplantae > Streptophyta > Magnoliopsida > Poales > Poaceae > Dendrocalamus > Dendrocalamus latiflorus. The sequence goes on along the minus strand of CM029665.1, from coordinate 1,114,747 downwards.
GTCTCGCCGTGGGAATTTTTCGACCCTTTCACGTCCTACGATCAATTCCTGGAAGATTACTCGCGCAACAAGGGCGAAGTCGACGCGAACTTGCCTACCAACAGCCCGAATTACGCCGAGCTGCGGAGGATGGAGGGGATCCCGGAGCTTGAGGACGAGGCGGAGTTGGCGGCGGAGGCATTAAAGCCATCAGCTTCGGGCGTTGCCGATCAAAATGTCAAAGGGAAGAGACCAGTTCCTACCAATGCCGGTTCAAAGGGCGAATCTTCTGATGGGAAGCTACAGAGGAAGGGATCCGGTGCCAATGGCGAGGCGGAGAAACCGGTGTCCAGGGACGACTCGGTGCCGAGCAATGTCAGCTCGAAGATCAAGAAAGGGGGCAAGAGCAACACTGCGAGCTTGAAGGGCACGGATGGTGGTGACATTGGCGGCGGCAGCTCCAGTGGGAAGAATAAAGGTGTGGCCTTTGATGAGGACGTGTCGATCGTTGCTACAGAGGGGGATGGGGGGAGCCATGGCAAGTCGGTTCTGTCGGCCTTGAGCAGTGGGTCGTCGTTCTCGCCGTTGCACCATGGGAAGAGGGAAGTCATGGAGGCAATGGAAGAGATCAAGGAGCGGTTCGACGAGGCGCTGAGCTGTGGCGCTGAGGTCTCCAGGCTGCTCGAGGTGGGGAAGTTGCCCCACCGGACGGCTCCCAGAGTTGTTAGATGTGGGTAATGCAAGCTTTATTGAATAACACATAGTTGCAATTATGTTATGTTTGCTAGTGCATTACAGCCTTTGATATGTTGTTGCAGGTTTCTCGTCCAGAGCGGTAGATCCTATCTCTCTTGCTGTGCCGTCCTCTTCTTGCCTCCCAAAGCCACATAGAAAGTCAAGATCATCGAGCGGCAAGGCCAGCACTTCAGCCTCGTCGGTCACTGGCGGTGACCTATCATCAACACTGGAGAAGCTGTGTACCTGGGAAAAGAAGCTATTTCTGGAGGTTAAGGTACACACCTGTGCTCACATCAACTAACCGTAGGTGTTAGTTCATATACAATCTGATTTACGGCCAAATACATGTTGAACAAGGTTAGGTGGTTGTTCTAGGAAGAAGAGAAGCTGCGGATTCTGTATGAAAAGAAGTGCAAGAGGTTGAAGTCTCTGGACGAGCGAGGAGCAGAGTCAAATACTATCGACTCCACCCGGTTGTCGGTAAGGAACTTGCGGTCCAGGATTTCCATCAGTATTAGAACAGTCAATGCCTTCTCGTCAAAGATACAGAAGCTCCGAGATGAAGAGCTGTACCCTCAACTCGTTGATCTCGTCCAAGGGTATGAAGCTTCCTGCTTTTAATTGGATTATGTCTTCATCCTATCATAATGCCAATTTCATCTAATGCATGTGTTTGATTGTTCTCAAGTATAGATTGAGAAGAATGTGGAAAGCTGTTTTGGAATGTCATGAGAAGCAGCTTTTAGCCATACAGGACAGCAAAATTCACTTACTCAAGGCAATGACCATAAGCCAATCCAGTGCAGGTGCAATGGCCACCGTAGAATTGGAGAGGGAGCTTGCGAAATGGTACCGCTGCTTCAACAAGTGGATCAGCTCGCAAAGTTCTTATGTCGAGGCGCTGAATGGATGGCTGAAGAAATGGCTCCCTGAGGTGCAGGAGGAAGATACACCGGACGGCGTTCCACCTTTCTCCCCAGGCAAACTTGGCGCCCCACCTGCATTCGTCATATCAAATGACTGGTTCCAAGCTATCGAGAGGGTTCCCAAGAATGACGTGTTGAGAGCAATGGACCATTTCTCTAAGCTTGTGCATGAGTTCAAGAAGAGCCAGGAAGGCGAGCACCGGCAGAAGCGGAAAGCTGATCAGGCCTCCAGAAATTACAACAGAAGGCGTGAAGTCCTGCAGAGAGAACTTGGGTTGAGTACCAGTCCGGATATGGTTGCACTCATGGAGAACCCTGGCCACAGCCATGACGATCGTGTAATGGAGCTGGCAAAGATGAAGAACAGAAGGGATGATGAGAGGACCAGACATGAAGAGATCGTAAAACATGTTCATCTTGCAGCTTCAGCTACTCTGCCGGTCGGTTTGGTCCCTATGCTGCAACAAATCATCAGCTTCTTCCAGGGAAATCTGCAAGTCTATACGCGCATTAGAATCCAAGGTACCTAAGTCTGCACACTGCACTGAAATGGGATTCCACGGAAAGGTGTGATAGATCAGAGGTTCATCAAATTGTTGCAGGCGCATGTCTCGCAAAAGACAATTTTGTGTTTGCTGTGGTAGGGGGATGTGTAGTGCTGGAAATTTTTTGTATAGAAATATTGATACAATTTGGGGTTTAGGCCTTTAGTTCTTACAATGCTCACAATGGTAGATAGAAGGTTAGACTGGTTAGTGTTCTCCGTAAATTCTTACTGATGTCTCATTGCTCAGTAAACAGAGGAGCTAACTGATGATGTATCATCTAGAAGTTTTTAGCTGTTACTCATTTATTCTGTACATGACACTTCACTTAATAATACCAATTTATACTCATACAACGGCATAACAAATTTCAAAGAAAAATCAACTTCTGGTCGCAAAGATACTCACAAATACTTAAGATTAGACATCACGGAAATTGAGTAGGGTAAATTTCTAGTGAACTGGTTTCCTGTGTGATTGTTGCAAAACAAGAATCAGTTAATAGCCATGGCACCAGAATAGTTAAGAGAAAATTTCAAATGCATGACTTCATTTGAGGAACTTACAGCCTCTCAAGCTTATTAGTGGGAAGATTGTACTTTATGGGTTGTCCACCACCAAGGTTATTTTGGTTCATGTCACTACATCAAAAAATTGATTCAAGATGGTTATCAACTAAACTCACGCAGCAAACAAGGTTGAGCATGAGATAAATTTGGGCTTTCACATCTCGACCAATGAACCCATGCTATTCAAATTGTAGGCCACATTCCCTGAGAGCCCCAAGCTTGGTAATTTGCTATAGCATCAAGATACACACACACACACACACCAAGAATGAGTAAGAAATGAAGTTGGGCTACCAACTACTTCGCTTCATGAGCCTCACATTCTATCTCCAAAACTTTCAGGTTAATAAACAACGCAGTAACTATGCTAAGCTACAAATACATAAAGATACTTGACAGCTACAGAGCTTTATCCGGACTTCTACGTACAATCATAGGAGACAAGATGTTTTAGCAGATTTAACGCCAACTAAAACAATCATAGACAAACTAACACATTCAGATTAGTTGTTCGAGCAGAAAAGAAAATAAACATTCACTCAAGATTAAAAAAATGTCTGATAGTACCTAGAGGGGAGCGACGCAGGGAGGAGGCGGCGCAGGGAAGAGGCTGGGAGGAGGGTGGCACGGGGAGGGGCGATGAGGGGAGCGGCGTCAGGAGGGGCGGCGCAGGGATGATGGGGGCAGTAGATATGCCTTACCTTGGGGTCGTCGGGGAGAGCTGGAGGAAGACGAGGTGCGGGGAAGCCGAGGTCACCGAGGATACTTCTTCACTCGCCGGAGTAGTCACCTTCTCCAGCTGCCATCGTTCGCAACTCTGTGGCTGCTTGCTTGTCGTTGGGCGTAGGGAGGGGCAGGGAGGGGGCTGGGAGAGGAGCGGGCTTGCGACTTGCGAGGGACAACGGCCGCTGGCTGCTGGCCAGGGGCCCGGGAGGGGCGACGCAAAGAGGGAGGTGGCGCAGCATGGGAGGGGCGAGGGGCGATGGTCGGCGGGAGCTGGCCACCTGGCCAGGCAGGGGTGACACAACGAGGGAGTCGGCGTGGCGTGAGAGGGGGCAAGGGGCAACAGTCAAGGGGTGCTAGTTGGGAGGGGCGACGCAGGGAGGCGGGCAGGTGGGCGGCAAGGTAGGTAGGGTTTGGTGCTAGGCGGCATGACACTGAGGAACATAGTAAGGGCCTGTTCTTTTCGGCTGCGGCTTATGGCTTTTGGCTGAAATTTTTGAATTTTGGCTGTTTACGGTACAGATTACGGAGAGACAGGTACTCACTTGCGAATTTGGCTAGTACAGATGTTGGGCTTTTAACGTGTAGATCGTTTAACCTGTAGACCCCGTCTTAAGCCAAAAGCCGCCGGCTTCGGAGGAAAAGAACAGGCCCTAAGTAGGATTGGTCTGCCGCTGCTTGGTGGGCTGAGGGTGCGCGCGCGGCCTACCAGGCTGATATGTTTTTAGGCCTTGGGCTGGACCAGTATACAGGATATTATAAAGGTAGTACTAAAAGGGGTAGTATTAGAAGGATTGCTGGACCTCAGGCTGTAGCCTACCTAACCCGAGGCCCAATTCCGCCCTTGGCTGGAAGGCCCTGAGGTGACGGAGTCGGATACAAGGGAAGGGAAGGGTGGAGAAGAAGGGCTAGGATTCGACCTTCCCCACAACAGTGACGCAGCAGACGTTCACCGCCCGCCGGAGCAGGCAGGCACTGGCGGGGCTACAAGTATGTATCTCAAGTCAATGGCCCCCTCTTAATTGAAAAACCGTCGTTACTAATGTGTTGATATTTTGAAGTGTATAGACATTTTTTAATTAGTAACAAATTACTTCTTTATACAAAGGACAAAATTGTTCTTAATTTTTGTTCGCCATTGCATGCGTCGGGGGACGGTCATTGCCGTCGCTGTGTGTTTCGCCGTGGTGTTCTTCTTGGTTGGTGGTGGGGGTTCGGTCAGTGATTTGCCCAATGATATTTCATCTTAAAGAGTAAGGCCGAGGCCGCAACGCAGGCACAACAATTGTCTCCTGTCTCTGCGGAGCGACGGTGACGACGCTCACGGCCCCTCTTTAGTTTTCGTTCTCACCGGCACTCCGCGGTACTCTACATATCTGCTTCCAAATTCGTATACGCATGCTGTGTAATCTCACACTAACCTCCTGACACAAGAACACGTTTCAGATTATGCATCCAATTGGTTTCCCAACACCTCAAGACTGCATGAACTCGTTTTAAAGGCGTGTGTTCATGAGAAATTCGGGGAGAAACGCTGAATATCCTCAACAGAGAGAGAATTGAACTTTCAAATGGGCATACTTGTGTTCAATAATGAAGCGATTCGTTTTACATCTAGAACATCACAATTTGACCATCATCAATCTATCAAGTCGTCACCAACATTGCAAAAGGGCTAATTTCTGAAACCCGGATTGGTACGTGGACCTCCACAAAGTAGTTGCACATATCCATTTGTACAAATAGCTGAACACTCGCTAGATGTTTAACATAGCAGAGGCACACGGCCTGGAAATGGGATTCCGCAGAAAGGTGTGATAGATCAGCATCAGCTTGTTACAGGCACTGAGGCCTGTTCTTTTTGGCTACGGCTTATGGCTTTTGGCTGCGGCTTGTGACTTTTGGGCTGTTCGTGTGAAAGATTACAGAGTAACAGAAAGTCACGTGTGGTTTTTACAGATATAAATGAAGTCGGTACAGTATGTACTACAATTAACTAGTATACCCTATTTTGAAAAGATACTCCGTCTAAAAGCTAGTTACTGTAGAAAAGCCGAAAAGCAGTTTTTAGAAGCTGAAAAGAACAGGGCCTCGGCTTATGCCTTACGGCATGTCTTGCAGAGGACAGTTTTGTGGTTGCTGTGCGAGAGGAGGGGTAGTGCTGGAATTTTTTTTGTATAGAGTCATTAATTTAATTTTGGGTTTAGGCCCTTAGTTCTTACAATGCTTACAATGGTAGATAGAATTGACAGTGGTAGATAGAATGTTAGCGTTCGCCGTAGATTCTCACTGATGTCTGCTCATTCCTCAGTAGAGGGGAGTTTACTGATGATTTTAGCTGTTACTCATTTATTCTGTGTCAGTTCACTTACTGATTTGTTCATTCAAGACTAATGCTTCTTTGCATTCTGTTTTTCTTTATCCTGTAAAAACATAAAGACACCACTTCTCTGTAAAATCATATTGCTTTGTTGCATTCTGGAATTTAAAAGATTTCATGTATATATACAAATGAACAGTTTTTTTTTTTTGCTCCCCAGCATCATTTCATTGTTATCGCTCTTGCCCTCTAATTTGTAAGCACAACAAATCCTCTATATAATCCTCACTCGCCAATCTAACATTTCTAATTAAGCTACACTCACATGTAGGGAGAAACACCATGACTGAGGGTCACATGACCACCATCCTTTCTTCAGGTCGTCAAAAGAGGTATACAACACGCATTTGCATCTCCGGTATAAATCTGCCAAGGCGTCCCAACCAGTTGCCCATAATAGTCACAGACTGCACCCAATTATGCAGTGGTGGCACTGGCATGAACCACTTTGTCTGAAGAATCGTCTGCCTTGGCCGCAACGGATCTCAGCATGTCTTGCTGTCTTCTGTGGTTAGCCATGCGTCGGTTGTTCTCCATCCAAATGAGAAGAACAGTCATGTCAGCTGGGTTTACACCACCGATTCTGCTAGCCTGACCTATTGTTTGTGGCCTTACCTAAAAATGAATCATAATATGAATTGTATTAAATGCAATCATAACTGGCACCCTGCTTTCTTACAAATCTTGAATAATACACAACTGCAATTGCCTATTTTAAACACCTACTCATGCATGTACATGACACAAAAGTTCAGATAATGACACAAAAGTTCAGATAAGATGCAGCCAAGAAATCAAAACCTGTAGCAACTGACATCTTGAGAATTCTAAATCATTGAGTGAAATGAAGGCAACAGGTGTCTCGATAAATTAACTGTATAATGCATGTTATTGATATATGTTGGCATGTTATCTTACGGAAGGTTCTTGAACATATTCTCAAAGCTATTCTAAAAAATATATATCCTCAGAGCAGATGTATCACATACCTTTAAAAGTTTCTCACGAGCTTCAAGCGATAGATTTGTCACTGAATGGTAATCTAAGTCTTCAGGAAGTTTCCTGTGTTCCTGATTTACAATCTTACAGGCAAAAACACAATGAGGAGCCAGTAGGTTTTTAAGTAGAAAAACAAGAACAACTGAACTTATCAAATTCAATGGGGGTGGACCTTTTCTCAAGCAAAGCAAGAAAAAGTTGCACCAAGATTCTTTATTACAATGGATAAAATAATCAACTACTGCAAGTTGGGAGTCCCAACAGAATACAGCTACCAAAGAGATAAACAAGTTCCTCAATAAAGAAAAACAAACGACAAATATCTGCACATGGGATGAAATATGCATTACTGCTGGACATCTTAAATGATGTATCATGTATGAACCATTTTTCTTGCAGTTCAAAGAACTTGCCTTAATACTTCAGAACAAAAGCACATGATCATAAAGCAAATTACCTGCTGTAATTGACTCTGCTGCCGTGCTATTCAACCTTTATACTTGATATCAATCTCCGCACATTCTTTCTCGATTCGAGATAAATGCCCATTTCCATATCCATGCTTATCAAGAAGTTTACATATTGTACATGTGGCTTTTTCAGTATGGCTTCAAGTGTAGATGAATCCTTTACACTTTACAGGTTGGTTGGATACTGCAGTAACCTCAACAGAAAATTGACCTCCTGCGAATGGAAATATTGACTTAAGAGCCCCTGAACCCACACTGGTAACTACACTGAGTGAGTGCATGTTAATAGTAATTAATATTTGGAAACTTGGCATAAGTTTATGCGGCATTTCGGCTTCAAAAATATAGAGCTTACCTGATATTTTTGTAGATTTCAGCCGTCCCTTTTCCTCTTTAATGCAGGCCTGCTTTGACTGATAAATCTCCCAGAGTCTATCATCTATCAAGCCAATATCTCGTCCCAAAGGGGGCAGCCGAGTATAAGCATTATCGGCTCGAAGCAGTAGACGGTGTCTGAATGGCTGAATGTTCATAAGTGCCAACAAAAAAAAAAAGTCAAAGTCAATAAAGCCGTGATTCAAAGAGTCACACTAAATTAACAAAATGGTAAGTTCCTTGATTCCTTCTAATGGATGATAACAGACAATGCACATAACGGAATTGTCTAATCAGGTTGCCACTGCTAAGGGTCTGTTTGGGAGAGCTCCACCTAGATCCACCAGATTCACCTGGATCCACCGTAGAGCAGCTCCATCGTGGATCTGGGATTCGTCAAAGTGTTTGGTACAGCTCCACCTCCCTCTCTATCTCACTTCCACCTGGGCCCCACGCGTCAGTGGAGCAGTTCCATTCTTCTTCCTCCCGATGAGGCAGCACGCGCGCAGAGGAGGAGGCGGAGCGGCGGCTGGGGGGCGGGCGCGGCCGGCCGGGGGCGGCGCGGCGGCTGGCCGAGGGCGGGCACAGCGCACGGCAGAGGAGGAGGCGGAGCGGCGGCCGGCCAGGGGTGGCGCGGCGGCTGGCCGAGGGCGGGCATCCGTGCGACAGCGGGAGGAGGCGGAGCGGCGGCTGGGGGCGGTGAGGCGGCTGGCCGGAGGCGGCGGCGGTGAGGAGAAAGAACGAACCGTTTTTTTGTGTAATCAGTGGCATGGTGAGTAATTTTCCCCAACTCCACTAACTTGAGTTTGGTGGATCTGGAGCCAGATACATGGTTTTGGTGGAGCAGATCCACGGTGGAGCTGCTGGAGCTAGAACTGTTTGGCTAGCAAAATTGAATCCGGATCTGTTTTTCGTGGATCTGGAGTTGGTGGAGCTCTCCCAAACAGGCCCTAACACCTCCATTTAACTAGCTCCGTCTGATACACATTCCCTGATGAGAATCGTGATCGTTATTCTATGGCAAATTGATGTCCAGAGATTCTTAGCCTTACAGAGTAACACAAATTCTAGTGTTAAATATTAAATACAAATATTCCATCAATTCCTTTAAGCATTAATACCGGGAGCATTTGTACTGAAAACCCGTACCATTTTAGCGTGCGATAAGGCTCCCTAAGATCTTTTGTAACAAGATCATCAATCAGAGTCCCTATGTAACTGCTTTCCCTCTCAAGAATGATTAGTGGCTTTCCATAAGAATGCCTAAATGCATTGATTCTGGAATGCCTAGCTGCATTGATTCTGGAAATTATACCCTGTAAACAAAAGTGAGCAAGCTTAAGATCCAGAAAATCCGGTTCAACCAACCAAATGCAATGAAGTACAGATCAGAAGCAATGCGGCTTCCTCATATCCTGTTGTTCCATTAATCTGGCCAGAGAAGAATAAGCCCCCGAACTTCTTTGTCATAACTCATAAGTGATCTTGAGCACTGATAAGCAGGCTAGTAGTCATATTCAACAGCATAAGCCGGCCTTAGCATCTGTTAGTGTTTTAATAGCAATCTTACGTATGATTTATTTGGATTCGGAGATTCTCTTAGAAGACTAAGCTATGATCTTGCGGAACAGAGACACGGGAATTTTTATCTAGGTTCAAGCATTCTCTTGTAGGAATAATAACCCTACGTCTTGTATGATTACTAATAAAAAATAATAATTACAACTGTGTAATGCGAAGAGAGTCTACAATATTTCTAATCTGGCTTCGCTCTCACCCAGTCTCCCCTTCTCTTCTCTGGTGCCAACTATTAAATACTTGATGAAACGACGTGCATATCAAAGTTTCGGGTGATAACCGTCTGACGGAGGTTATTATCAAAGAGACATAATGGCCGTTCGTCGTGCAGCGATTGTTGTCAGAGAGATCGTGTGTGGTTATTGAATAAGCGCACATTCTAACCGTTTTATCAAACACCCCCATAATGTAGTAAGACGTTGCTTGACAAGTCGATTAGGGATATAAGAGCCGCAGAATAGTCTATGATCACAAGGAGATTGCAGAACTGGTTACGACTATGTAGTCGTAGAAGAGATTACGACTATAGAATAGTTGTAGAAGCAAGCAAAAGCAATCTGTTCTTTCATTATCTAGTCGCCTCCATCTCATATCTAGTCGCTGTGTATTTATACGGCGGCAGACCGACTCAATACGTGAACACACGTATACTTTGGGCTTAATTAACAAAAGTGTTTTACTAATGGACATTACATGGCTAATTGAATTCGGCCCAACTGGTGCACAGACCCTTTGTCTTTATGCGCATGACTTCATGTGCAGTGGCTTGTTCTCTCTTGGATCTTGCTTTGGCTATTGACTGCATGGACTAGATAATCTTTGTCAGCACAATTAGCACATAGCTTCATCTGCTTGGCTCGGTTGGTTGGTTTCTTCTTCTCTTCTTCCTTATGGTTTCAAAGTCTTCACATCGTTCAAATCTGAGAATAAATAAAGAACTTGTATGAGGTAGTATACTGTTTTCATCAATATAGGGAATTTATTAAGAAATAAATTTACCTGCTTATTTAAAAGTTTGGCTCTCGCTCTAGTAATTAGATTTTTTGATGCTTCATGAATAATTTGGAGGGGTAGACATGGTAGACGTGCTAGTAGTAGGCATATCCTCATCAGCACAGGATTTCGCATGGTTCAATTCTTAGTTTCTTACTGTACAGGGTTTAATGGCTCAATCCTTGGTGTACAGGACCTGATTACAGACTTTACTATGCCACAAGGACTCGATGCTCACATCCTTTTAGAGCATGAACCCCTTTTTAAGTAAATTTACCACATTAACTTGGTTGCATATTTTTACTTTTTACCATAACACAAGAATCAGAAAGTATGATTTTGCCGATTCAAAGGATATGCTACTACGTAATTGTAGAAATCTAGAACTGAAAACTGCAATGGGGCTCAGTGTAGACCTGCCATGCAATCCTATCAATGTTGAGAGTCAGAAGGGTGCGCGCACCGAGCCGAGCTGACGCGACTAGCATGGCCGGGAATGGGGAGGGGAGCGGGCTGAGCTATTTCTAGGCTCTGTTTTTCTAGTTTTTAAAAGTTATTTTTCAATTTTTCTACAGTAACTAATTTTTAAATGAAGTATCCTTTTAAGGTAAGATTTATTAATTTATTGTAGTACATATTATACCGACTTCATTTATATCGGCAAAAACCGCACGCGAGTTTCTGTTACTCTTTAATCTCTCGTACAAACAGTCTAAAAATCACAAGTCACAACCAAAAACCATAAGCTTCAGCCAAAATGAATATGCCCCTAGTCTCCACTCTCCTCGCGGCTGTGGCTCTTTGGATTTCTTGAAAAGGGGAAGTTACAAAAATACCCTTGCAACTCCGGAGTTCTCCAATATTAATCCTGTTGCAAAGTTTTTAGTTTCAACTTTCAAAAGCATCAACACATGAATAAACAGAGCATTCAAATTTGATCTACTTCCTGGCTGCCATGGTGCAACTGTTGTATAATTAAATGGCACTACATAGCGTAACATCCCGACAAAAATAAGCAACATTTGTGATGGCATTTTTTCAAAACGAAACAAAAACTTCGAACTTGAATAAGAGTTGGCCGTTCCATAAGAAATAGTATATGCAACAACGAAGTATCTGTAATGCGACATGAACAGACAAGCATCTTGTAACACAACTGCTGGCATTCCATTTCAAGCAGAAAACACAGTTTAGTACTACATGAATAAAAATAAGCTTTACATGCAACAGATGGAAATTACTGCTCATTAACCAACATTACTGGACAGACACAGTAAATAAAACTTTACATAGCTTTCATGACATTCACATTTTCGACATTGCAATGCGAGAATCCTTGTGCTTCCGAGTTCTTGGCTTCTTGATCCCTACTGTTTGATGCCCTGCGGATAGGCCAGGCCACTTACGAGTAGAGCCTTACACGCATAGTAATTGGCACGCGGCACAGGGGGCATGTTGATAGTGTTGGGCCACATTCTTTGCATGTCTTGGACAAAGAAAACCAAAGGTTTGTCAGTCACTCATCCAAGAAGGAAACTACCTTATTTATATCCGGATTCTATTCATATCAAACTTGGGTTTGATCATAATTCCCAAGTAAAGTTAGTTCAGCCATAAGTTCACTAGTATTTGGTGCTTCTTCACCCACAGTATTCATGCATGCACAGAAAAACTTACCAAGTGACCACATTGGAAAGCCATGTCCTTTGGATTGGTTAAGCAGACGGGGCATACCTAGAAGTTGCCAAGACAAAGTTTGAGATGTTGTAATTCTAGAAATATGGTGCAGAGCTATTAGCCCAAAGGTACCTACCTGCTCATCGGCAGCATTCTTGCCAGTGCCAGTTGACCGGGAGCTTGCAGTTGGAGGATGTGAAGCTGCAGCATTATCGTGTTCAAGAACTTTGTTTGGAGGAGGAAGAATCCTTGGAGAGCCAGCATTTTGTGCGTGCTTTCTGAGAGATTAGTTTGGATAAGGCAAGAAATAGCAGATCAGCAAATGAAGAATGTGTTAAGGATGCCAAGAAACTAATACATGACTGCAAAGAACTGAAGAGCAAGTACTCTGGAGGTGGTCGGAGGCCTTGAGTTGCTTTATATTGAGAGGGTATTTCCATAAGAGCTGCAAGGGCAAATGCAGCCTCCTTCTTTGACATATCCTTACTTGTTGACATAATATCAGTGAAGTTCACAAACTGCAGCAGTTTATCAATAAAGTTCTGAGTAGAGCAAAAGGCGATACATCGCAACACAAATCTCTTCTAGTCAGGAGGCAATGGCAGAAAGTAAATTATCTCAAGGCACTATACTTTTTTAAATTATCTCAAGGCAATATACTTTTTTCTTTCTTATTGGAATCATCAGTCTTCTCACGTCATTAAGTAAAAGAAACACAGCAAGAGTCATTAGCATGGAAGGTACTACTGTTTTAAGTGGAGCAAAATAAAAAAAATGGAATTGAAATAGCATAATAATGTTGATTATAAACACCTGGAAATTGTCAAAAGCTCTGTCAGGAATACAGTCATCAAAATGTTGCATTGCATCCCATGGTCCATCGCCCACTCCAACCATCACAATTGAAAGAGGATAGTAGCTAGCAACCAAATAGGTTTCAATAATATAATTGTTATGAACATTGTGTGTATATTGAATAAACCCAATAGACAATATATATAGAGAGTACAAAGGGATATTACAAGGGAATATGCCATATACGGATAAGGAAAACAAGGCATATAAGGAAAGGAATAATACAATTTCTATTGTATCTCTAATACCCTTAACACCCCCCTCAAATACAAGGCGTATGCGATAGCATTGCATTTGAAAAAGGATTAACACTAAAACAAGAAAAATCCGAAGTTCGAGTCTTGATAATATTGTCGTTGCATGCAGCTTTTGAATAAATTGTCAAATCAAACTGAAGAGGTATAAATAGAAGCATGACGGCGCAGATCGAAGCCCAAGATGGCAACGGCGCAGTGCACAAGGTGAAGAAGACGCACGGCGGCCTTAGAAGCTCGGGGGCGGTGGCTAGAGAAGCGGTGGCATCATAACGACTTCTACGATCTACACGCGACTCAGAGAGTAGAGCGGCGTCTGCTGCCATGCAAAAGAAAATTTCTATACTTCTATGACTGACAATGAATTTGTGGACTCGCATGGCTTGGACGAACTAAAAATTAGAAACTACGGACTTAGATAGACGCAACAAAAGACTCAAAAATACTCGAAGACTGACTCAAAAGAACACAGATATACCACGGCCTTTGGATTGCACGGCTTTGCATATTCCCTCGGGCGCCCCCTCACTCCCTCCTCGGGCGCCACTCACTCTCTCTCTCCCTCCCTCCCGTCTTTCTCCCTCGCTCATTAAAACAGCGGCGTGGCTGCAGAGCGCAAAGAGAAGCGGCGGCCAGCGAGGAAGAGCCGCCGCCGCCAGATCCGACGAAGACAAGCCGGTGGGATCCAGGCGAAGTAGCCGTCGGCGAGCAAAGAGGCAGCGGCTCGGGAAGAGCAGCGGCGGCCCGAAGAGGGTTCGGGAGAGGCTAGGCCGGCGTCGACCGGCCAACGTCAAGAGAACCGAGCGGCGGCGACGGTCCAAGAAGAGGACGGTGACAGCGGCTCGAGCAGTGACGACCGGATTCGGAGGTCTTGGCGGCTGCAGCACCGAGGAGGAGGAGGTCAGGCGATGGAGAGCGACAGATCCAGCCAGAGGCCGCCGGATCTGGGCCGAGCGGCGCAGCAGCGGACGGATCCAGCGAAGGTGGCCGGATCCAGGCGGGGCGAGGCCAAATCCACGCGAGGAGCCCCAATCCGCGTCAGGATGGAGCGGTGTCAGAGCAAAGAGGGCCGGCATGTGCGGGAGACGGGCCAAATCCGAGCTAAGCGGTGACGAAGACGAGGAGGCGGCGGGTTGGCACAGCCCAACGAGGTGGCCGCCCCCGGGAGCGGAGATCGATCCTCCCGGGGTAGTAACAGCGGAAGTAGATCGAGCTTAGGTTTAGGGTTTTAACCTAAGCTCTGATACCATGTTATGAATATTGTGTGTATATTGAAGAAGTATAATGGGCAATATATAGAGAGAGTACAAAGGGATATTACAGGGGAATATGCTATATGCGGATAAGGAAAGTAAAGTATATAAGGAAAGGAATAATGCAATTCCTATTCTATCTCTAATACCCTTAACAATAATGACACCAAGCTCTATAACAATGGATGAATTGCATTTACCTAGCATCAACAATTGCTTGTATAGTTGCCTGTTCTTGTGGACTTAATCTTCTATCAGCTGTAGTTGTGGTGGTCACCTACAATTGTTGCTCAAGTGAGGCACACGCTGACAGTTCTAGTGAAGTAATTTGGTGCTACAATGAACCATTACCTGCCCATCAGCTATGATGACGAGGACATGGTACTGCCAGTTACTGTTTTCAACAACAGAAATCGCCACATAAATAAGAGGTGCAAAAGAAGTTGGCCCTACAGAGATCGAGGGAAAAAAAGCTTTTGAGTATTGCTGGTGAAGTATTTAGCAGCCCAAAATAGAGAAGATACACAGGTTATTATATTCATTTGAAACACAACACAAGAATTATATTGTGCAATACCTTTGTTTTAGTCAAATTTCCATGACATCAAGTCAAGTTAACAGATTAAATAATGTCTGCAACAATGATGCCACAGTAATAATAATATAAGCTGCCCAAATAAGTGATGACAAAAACTTCCAAGTGTTCCAAATCACTGAGCACTGAATAGGACAATTTTGTATGTGCTATGGTATGGTAATTTGGGAGCAGAAAGCTTGGACATCTTCATACAAATTGAAGCAAGAAAACAAAGACAAGCAATACAACGGCTACTCTAAACTATAACCCATTCTGAAAACAGTTCAATTAGAAAAGAGAAAAAGAAACTGAAGTCTCCACTTGTTGTGAACTAACACAACAAAAGAGTAATCATCTGTCGGAGAAAAGTCGAATGGCGACGACTTGAAATAGAACGGCGCTAGATGAAGAAAGACACCTATTGAGGGAGGAATAGATCTAGAATAGCCGATCAAGAGAACGACCACAGCTGAACTTTAGGGACTAGTGACTTTTTTTATTCATTTTTACTTAATTCATAATGAATACATGCTATCCCTTTTATAGAAACGACCAAATTTGACTGCTAAAAAATAATCTATAAGAAAATTTATCTCTAACAATACAATTTAATAATAACTTGCCTAACTAATAAATAATACCAAACACCTAATAAATAGATTCCTAAATAACAAACAATGCCTAATATACGCGATGCTACAGCACTCTCGCGTGAACAGCACACGCGCTACAGTAACCGGTGCTACAGTGCCTTATGCTACAGTACTTTTCTGAATATTAGACCATAACATCACTCTCGGAGTTACTGAAATAAATATAACTCAAAGTCTGCTATAAGTTCTGCAAACTCTACTGAACAAAAGAGGGAATAGGCCCTTCTTACCTGAAAGGTTCAAATGTGGAACAATTTGTCTGTATCTTCCAAGAACCTCCTCAAAACCACGACAAGGCCGGTTATCTTGGTAAAAGCTGAAGACGGAGTGATCATGCGTAGAACCTACAGGATGAATTACATTTTATAGTCATACAACAAGTACATCATTTTCCTTGAAACAAAATTCATAATGGGAAAAAGAAAAAAAGAGTGAATATTTACCATCACCAAATCCAAAACATGGTATCAAGTTATCATCATCAAAAGGTGATAGTGTTCGCCCAATTACAGAAATGGCTTGCTCATATGGATTTGGGGTGCCATTAATGGCATGCAGAGATTTTCTTCTAAAGGAATGCCTACCTACATAAATTCAGCAGAATAATTATTTATTTAAACCAACGAGTATCTTAAGTGAAACTGCTAGAAAGCCTAGAAGGAAACAGCAGATATGATGTGACAGTGATACAGAAGTAACATCACCTGACCATTCATTGCTTTTGGTGAAGTCGATGCCAAGAATTAGATTTGATGATTCAAGACCAGCTTCTCTCAATGCAGTAGTGACCTTCACAAATCAAAATAAGTAAAAAAATTTACACAGCGGTACAGATGGCTTGATGCAGATATTTTTTTAATGAGGTAGCTGAAGCACTTCAACAATGTTTACTATAAGAAACGATAGATAAAAATTGTGGCTCAAAGCAGTTTAAGTTCGGTAGATCTAGCCATGTAGCATGCCAGGTAGGCATTTTATACATTACGATGATTTGACATTTTCCCCATGTTTATCAAGACTGTATGTTGAAGATTGAACAATAAAAGATATAAAATTCAGGGAATGTGCAAAGTTTTAAAGCAAACAGAATAAGACCAGATTGATCCCTCAATTTGACTCTTGCTGAAGTAACTTATGTTCAACAAAGAGTGGTTGGATCCAGAGGAGAGATTATATCTCAAAGTAGAAGAGAAATATGTTTAGACTTCAGAGATATACAAAAGAACATATTAGGAGTTTTGTTGTTTGTCACCTCATCCACTGAGCTGTAATTGTCTGGTATAAATTTTGCCTGCCATTTGTCTTGGATTTTTTCCTTGGAACTTCCAGAAGGAGCATGAGACTGATGCCAATGCTTGTGATGAGTTCTTTCGCCATGCATTATCAGTAATGATCTGCAGAACCATATAAGTTTTCGTATGCATTAGGAACTTACACACAAACCTTTTGCAATTGACAAATACACCACATGTAGTTTCAAAGCATTACACATAAGAAAACAGGGAGAAAGCTGAGAGAGCAAATCATTCTGGTGGCCTGGGAACTTTGGAAGCACAGATATTTCTGTGTTTTTGAGGGTGGCTCCCCAAGTATCCAGCTGGTTCTCCAAATTGTGAAAGAGGAGTGTGGATTATGGTGTTCGGCTGGTGCTCGAAGCCTCTCCAAGTTGGTCCCCTCAGGTTTTCCGTGCTGAGTCAAGGGGGATTTTGCTGGACAGTGCTTTGTTGTTCTTGTTTAGGTGTGTGTGTGTGTGGTGGGCTGGGGTTGATGGCTGGGTCTCTTGACCTCTCCTGTGTAGCCCACTAGCTGTTGTTGGGGTTTTTTGGTTTTGGTCTCCTGTTGTTGGGTTTTTGGTTTTGGTCTCCCTTGTAGCCCGTTTTTTCTTCTTCTTAATGAAATGACACGCAGCTCTCCTGCGTCGTTCGAGAAAAGCTGAGAGAGCAATCAATTACATTTATTTAAAAATTTTCTGTGAGAACTAGAACAATTAGCAGAACTACGGATTTCCTCATCCTTTCTTGGGTGACAATTCACAATGGAAACTTGTGATATAACAGGAACAGATGAAGCTAATCATTTTTATCAGCAGAACTTGTGATCTAATAGGAAAGTGGATTTTAGATCGTAACAAAACGTTGCATATCACTTCTCTCAGGGAAAGGATGGAGGCACTACACCACAAAACAGTATGGTGCTGGAATCTGCGTCAAACAGCGTTCCATCTGACGGATTCATCAACTCTAAACCAACAGCTATGATGTGGATCTTGATTTGCAATTGCAGTAGAGTTAGCACTTAGCACTAACCTTGCAAACTACAAGATTTCCTGTCCCTTAATTCTGTTCTACAATCCTAGGAATGCCAAGTCGAAAGGGAGAATTTTTATAAGCTGCTTATAAGAATCATTTTTATCAGCGGAACTAGAAATTGATAAAGTGCAAGATACGTTGGGCCTCTTCTACCATGCAACTACACAGTAACTGACTGAACAAATGAAGCATAAAAAAAACTCTAGATGGATCAAATGTCCAAATTGAATTCAGCGATTACTTCAGCTACTGCTAACCTAATCGAGCAAAACATAATACCCTGAACAGGCTGAACTGCATAAGCCATAAAAAACAAATTAACCACAAAGAAAAAAACTTAAAGTTGTTTACAGCCGCTTGTCATGAAACTTTTTTTATGGGTTATTGCAGTTGTTCTGACATACAGCCCCAACCAGTAGCGAAGGGAAAATGCAAATTAACCACAAGTTACGGTTGTTTGTTCGCAGGTGTTGTCATGTAAGCCTGAAAAATAAAAACTAAATAGAGCACAAATGAAGCTCTAATCGTTCACAAGAAATTTGCCCCCTTTTTCCAGTAAAATACCACGGGAATGTCCCAATCAGTGCTAATATCAACAACTGATACCAGATTACCGGGGATTTTATTTTGTCTCAGTATCCCAGCCATCAAAGACCGGATTCGCTCGCCACTGCTAAAAATTCCATGCCGAACCGTTGCTAATAAATTAAAGTGCAAGATTGATTCGAGCGTCTGTTAGTTACCCAATATGGAAATAAAGAAATAATGACCTAAAAATCCCAAGGAAAAGAATACCCGGACACCACCAGCCAACTGTTTAGTTGCAGGGATGGATGTGGAAGAAACGAAGAGGAAAGGAAACCTAAATCCTGAAGACGAAGAGGAAGAGGAAGAGTTAAGCACAGAGAGGAGAGCACGGCAGCTTACCAGGTAAGAAGAATAGAATGGAAGCTCCACGCGCGCACGGCACGGCACGGTGGTCACATGGATGTGTGGAAGAGACCAAGGGGCCGCTAAAAGAGTTTAAGCTTATGATTTTTACGATGGCTGTTTTGATAAAAAAAAATTACTATTAGTGTTCTTTAAGTTATTTACTTAAAAATATTAAAAATATCATTATATCTCAATGGACAATACAAAAGGAAAAAAGAGAAGAGCAAAAGCAAAAAAAAAAAGAAACAAAATTAAAAACTGACATATTTCAAATAACTTCTATATTGCCCAAAAACCAGAAAGCGAATTCGTTTAGAATAGCCCAAACATGGCAGCGTGAAGCAACTAAAAAGGACTATGCCATGTGCCGCACGGAAACAAAGGGCATTTTGGTTTTTATCATGGATGCCATGCTATGACGAACTGCTGATAAGAATGATGAGAGGAACGAATTGATGATAAAAATAATAAGACGAACCCACGACAAGGAGTCGACGACGAGCCCATGCCAGAAAGTTGAAACTGCACATCTTACCCTTTTGCATCTATCTGCTTATCTTTTCTGATTTTTTTTTGTAAACAATTGTTGCATTGCTTTCAATGCGATTTGCTTTGGTAGGCATTTTTGTTCGTTGCATCTACCCACTCGATCTGGTATTTGAGTCCTGAGCACAATTAGTCCATCATGTAACTACTTCATTAGGGTAGTGCTAGCGCTCCTAGGTCCAATAGGACTCAAAATCATGCAACATTTCATCGTTACTTACACAAAATTTTCGCCAATCTCGAGCAACATTAGCAACAAATTCGGAGGAAGATCAAATTGTCTCTCAATTTTGACAATTTTTATAGTATTGAGAGATTTTGTTTGTAGTTCGATACTATGGCAAAAAAATGATAGAACAAATCAGTTTCCAGAAAAATCCTACGGGTAACAATTACCATCAAATCTCCTTTATCCAATGGCGCAACAAATGAAAAGCAGATGGCAACAAATGAATTGGTTCGTGCCGTGCAACAAAATCCATTCCTCATGCAACGATCATCACAACAAGGAAATAGGAGCTACAAATCAATAGCTACACCGCAACAAAAGAATAACGTCGGTACATCAATCAAATGGAACTATTGCAATAATACCTCTGGCCATAATACTATTGCAATCAAATGGTGGACTTCATATACTTTGAGATTAGCGTTGTTCTTATTAGAATGAAAAAAATATGGAAACACTGCTTAAAACAAAATTAGAAGTGAGGCCAAGAAATTGAAAAAAATAGCAAAATTTCACGCCCGGTGGGACTCGAACCCACAATCGCCTGATTAGAAGTCAGACGCCTTATCCATTAGGCCACGGGCGCATCTGTGAGGAAACGACCAAATTAACCATTTTACTAAATATTTGTTACCTATCTGGAGCGAGACCTCTAGCAGTAACCTCAGCAACGTAGCATACCGTCTTACAGAATCTGCGTATGATCACTCCTCTTCCTTTATCAGTAACTTACCCAGTCCTAGAATAATAATATTCATTGGAGTTCCCATTTTGCATTCTTCACCAGACTCATTTTGCCTCTTCAAAAAATAAAAACACATTTTCTGTTCATATGATTCAATAGGTATGACCAAATCATTGTTAATAAGCATACACGATACTGACCAACGGGTAGCTCCAACAAGGTGTCATCTAGCTGAAAGTTAGGATTGGAGTCCTATTAACTACGTGTTTAGGTGATTTGTTTGTAGATTTTCCAGGATTTGGTCATGTTCTGCCAACTAAATGCTTCTTTTGATAAAAACTAATATTAATAGTGTTACACTTTGATACCCTTTTTTATGCGTAGTAGCTCCAAATCAGACTAGAGTTTGTGAGATATAGCACGAGCGTGCACGATATCAAAAATAAGAAAGATGGACTTTGTAGAGAGAATCAAAATATAAACATTGAAGCAACCACGACGAGAGAAAGATTTGATGAAGTCGACCACAAATTCCTTAAGTATAGCCTCAAAAGAGTAAAAGGAATTGTCGCTCTCTCACAACCCTCTTGAATCTTTTAGAACCCCCCAGATCATTGCCCTATACAAGAATCTAGTGCTAAAAATAACCTAACCTCTGGTCCTCTTGCGCATCCCTTACTTTAGATGAGTTGCTTTGTAGCTTCTTTGCTTCTTAGGTTCTCTATAACCATCCCGTATGGGTTTATATAGTCCACTTAGTCCTCTAAATAGAAGTAGGAATCCTACTCCAAAAGAAAGTAGATATACTAATCTAATAAAGATTCATCTAGGACTCATTTTATATCACATATTTCTAAATTTTAAAAGACTATAATATGAGTTACCATACTCAACAATGTCAATCTTCTTCTAAATAGGTACTGTTGATGACATGGTTTCCTTCACCTGGCCAAAATTTTCATCAGGCCTCTCATTGGTTGCTTCACCTCTAAATTACCCTTTAATCAGTATCCTCCATTACTCTAAATACTTTTCATGATTACATGCCCTTTGCATATAACTCGCATGACTCCACTTTAAAGTAATACCTCAAAACCTTCGAGTTCAAGCGACCTCACGGATATTAGATTCTTCTTCAAGCGACCTCCACCAAGTAAGCAGTTCCATGCATCGGGTGTAGAGATCTTTCATCAAACATTTCTCTTGCTAAACATATGCGAAAGTAGCAATCTGAATCTAATATCTATCTATAAGAAGTACCTGATTAATTGACAACTAGTACGTCTAAATCATCCTTTGCTACTGCTACTAAGCATGTATTCTTCATTTTCATCTAACTTGAATAATCTTTTATTATGTAATCTTCCTTATCACATAGATAGCATACACGTGTGCCCTTACTTTTGCCCTTGTTCTTCTCATAAATTTTTCTTTTGCCTGCAACACCTACAGCAGTCAATGCTTGATCACCTAAAGATGAAGATTCTGATGGCATCTTCAAGGACTCCGCCTTCAATAAATATGCAACTACCTCATTAAACTTGAGAGTAGTTTTTCCGATGATAATATTCATCACTAATTACTCCGATGATGGTGGTAGAGATGATGTCAGTATGACGACTTTGTCATTCTCCTCAATTTTCTCATCCACATTAGTCAGTTGTGTGATAAGCTTGTTGGTGACATTGAGATGGTCAACGAACCGTGTATCTCCCTCCATGCACAACTTGTACAGTTGTAGCTTCAGTACCCACCGATTTGCCAATGACTTTGCCATATACAATTTTTTTAAGTCGTTCCATACATTTTTAGCAAATTCTCCTTAATCACCAAGCACTCTACCTCATCGGAGAAACATACATGGATTGTACAGCCTTCCGCTCCATCACCTTCAGTCTTTAACGGACGTCTTTTTCAGTTTGTCCCCATCAAGAGCATTGATTAGTCCCTATTGGACAAGGACATCCTTTACCACATATTGCCACATGCTAAAATTTCCTTCGACATTAAATTTCTCTACTTGATTCCACATAGACAATATCAATTTTGATTTTGTGCCATTTGACATTTTACGGAGCTTCTCACAAATCAGATTAATTTGATCTTGGCTCTGATACCACTTGTTACACTTTGATATCTCTTCTTATGCGTAGTAGCCCTCGGATTAGATAAGAGTTTGTGAGATACGACATAAGCGTGCAAGGTATGAAGAATGAGGAAGATGAATATTGTAGAGAGAATCAAAATAACAATGTTGAAGCAGCCACAATGAGAGAGAAAAGATTTGACAAAGTCAACCATAAATTTCTTAAGCACAACCTCTAAAGAGTACAAGAGATTATCGCTCTTTCACAACCTTCTCGAATCTTTTAGGACTCTCAGATTCTTGTCTTATACAAGAATCTAGTGATAAAGAATAACCTAGCCTTTAATCCATTCGTGTACCACTTGCTTTAGATGTGTTACTTTGTAGCTTCTTTGTTTCTTGGGTTCTCTATAGGCATCCCTCATGGGTTTATATAGTCCTCCAAAGAGAAGTAGGGATGTTACTCCGAAAGAAAGTATGAACCCTAATCCTATTATGATTCATCTAGGACTCCTTTTTTGCAGACATTTCTAAGTTTTAAAAGACTAGGATATGGGTTACCATAATCAATAATCTCCATCTTGACTTTTACCCGTTAAAGTCACCGTGCTTCTCTAAAAACTCGCTCTAAGTTGGCTCCACCTTTTTTTTGTTTCTTCTATTTTTTCGCCCACTTTTAGGAGTGCCCTCACAGTGGCTCATTCACAATCACTGTAATGTACATGTTGGTGTTCGGGCTTGGCCATTCAAATCCTCCACTTGGGAGCTCTTTCTTTGTATAGTTTTGTCAACCATATCTTTTGTTCCTACAATGTCTTGTACCTTATTCATGTGATACTTATGGATTAACTAGCTGAATGCCCGTGCGTTGCTATGGATTTTTAAAAGAAACTCACGGGTGGTAAAAAAATTTAGAATATGCATACAAACATGTTCTAAAAGTTTTTAAATCCGTAACAACACACGGGCATTCAGCTAGTGCAGGTCAATTGTCAAAAGGCAAGAAGAATCAGGGGCATAATTCAAATGATGATGAGTTAATTTTCATCAGTTTCTAACTATATAAATTTCACAGATTTGCATCACCAAGAAAGATAGTGCATATAAAAAATTATACAGTCCAAGCAGGATGGGAGAGAGGCCGGGTAGAAGAGGAGGTGGGAGATGGTAACTGTTGGTGGAAGTGGAGAGGAGGGGGGTAATTAGATATGAGAGAGAGGGATGTTAGATAGATGGTCAAGATTTCAATATTCAGATCGGACGGTTGAGAAGGGAGGAAGAAGAATGCACCAACCACCAACTCAAACTTATTAAATAGTAAAGATGGGATGAAATCGACCTAGACAGGGAATGGAGGAGGGATACCTAATTATAAGGATCCAGTGTAAGAAAAATGCTAGAAAATACTGTACCATTCGGTATAACATCTTCTCGCTCTCTGGCTCTCTCTTGCTCACTCTCACTCTTGTTGATGCTGGCCAACGTAGGTGGTGCCACCAACATTGATGGGTTCGTCATGCCCCCAATTGTAGAGGGAGGCCAGGAAGTGATGGGCCAGCGATGAGTAGTGGCGGAGGTGAAGGGAGGCATAGCGAGGCGGTGGTGCATTGAATATTAGGGAAGGAGGGGTGCGGAGCTTCAACTGGCGCCGGAGAAGAGAGAGGGAGTTGGTGCGCACGGAGAAGAGAGAGTCAGGGGAGGGGGAGCGGTAGGGCAGGGAAGGAGAAACGATTGACGCTGGAGAAAGCTATACGTCGGGAGCTTCCTGATGGTGTAGCGCTCTATAGTAATTCTCCTAGGGTAAATATGAATAGTAGAGGATAACTCAAATGATATAATTATTAATGATAAATGACCTCGATGCATACCTATTAATTCGACGAGACCTTCTTTTCATCTCTATATCATGTACCTCAAATAGAATTCAACACTTACCTCTATTTACCTCATGTATATGGTTTATAAGTTGAACAGGCAACTTAGACTACCAAGCAAAATTAGGGTGTGTTTGGTTGAGCTGTGGCTTCTGAAAAAGCTGCTGTGAGCTGTGGGCTGTGGAAAAGCTGCTGTAGGTTGTGGGCTGTGGAAAAGCTGTAAGCTGTTTGATTCAAACAAGTATAAAACTTACCTCCTATCTCTATTTTCCTTGAAACAACTGTGAAACAGCTCTCTATTTTCACCATTTCAAAAAGCAAAAAGCCAAAAGCCAAAAATAGGGTCCAAGGTGCTTTCAAAACTGTACTACCCAAAAGTAGCTGCTTCTGAAAAAGCAGCTTCTGGTTTCCACCCATTTGGTTGGCTTTTGGTTTTTTAGAAGCAAAAGCAGCTCCCAAAAGCTCAACCAAAGGCACCCTTAGCCAAAACGTAAACATGACTGGTCAGTGGGGCTATTGAATATGAGAGTAGCCTTTGGTGTCCTGCCGGTGCTTTATCGCTCCAAGAATTGCTGTTGAGATCACTTGCCCTAGTCAACTAAACCTCTTACTTTTCTGAGGGGCTGGTGATGGTCGTGTTTGTGTTTGTGTGTGTGTTCATGTGTGTTTGTGTGGGTTTTGGAAAAGGCTCTTCGCCTCTTTCCATTGTTTTTCTATCTTCTTAATGAAATGACACGCAGTTCTCCTGCGTAGTTCGAGAAAAAAAGTGGGGGTACGTCGGTACCATGCAACAACATTGCGATTAGGAAAGTAAGTTAGAAGGCGGGAAATTCTCTTGCCCCGCCCTGCCATGTCATTGCCTTGGCTCCTCCTTCCTTCCTTCGTCTTTATAAGACAGTGTTTTAAATGGTTTATAAATTTAGACTTTTGATTTTTTTATATTATAGAGACTAAAATGTAATATAGCTACTATTAGTTTTTTTCTACATAATTAAATTTTAAAAAATATACCACCATATATAAATACAAATAAATAAGAAAAGCAAAAAAAATTAAAAACAAAAAACGAAATTATGAAACAAGAAGCTGCAAGTCATATAAGACTCTGTTCTTTTCAGCTTTTAGCTTTTCGGCTTTTCTACGGTAAATAGCTTTTAAACGAAGTAATTTTTTTATAATATGGTTTACTAGTTAATTGTAGTACATACTTTACTGACTTTATTTATATCGGCAAAAACTACACGTAAATTTCTATTACTCTATAATCTCTTATTCAAACAGCCTAAAGTTATAAATTGAAGGCAAAAGCTACAAATCGTAGCTGTCGGGCCCCCGGATTACCAAACCCGGACCCTCTGTGTATTACAGCACTAGTCCCAGATCAAAGCTAGTGCACACAGTCAAACAGAATGGAAAACATCACCATCAACAATTTATTACAATAAATAAGAGTACTGACCACAGGGTCACATTATTACATTGGAGGTTTAAGACCTCGCACACAAGAAATAAGCGGAAGCAAAGATAACTCGAGGACGACCCATCAATTCGCCACAGGCAATTAACTGGGGAAGCGCGACCTAGTCCTCCGGGAAGAATCCGTCGCAGCCACAAGCGAAGCAGTAGTCATAGTCACCTTCTTGAGCTTCACCTTCCTCTGAGATTTTATTTTTAAGTGTAGCATGTGAGTACATAAAGTACTCCGCAAGTCTTGGGAAAAATGCATAGATGCAAGGCTTAACAAAGGAAGGCCATATGGTTCTTTTGCACAAAGCAATATTTGAAATCTCAATTACTACTAATTATTTTCGAAGGTATTAATTTAATGAAGTAAATGTTTTAACAGAATTAACTTTCTAGTGAAGGTTCCAACTACCAACACTAGCTAACCAATTACCATTGGTCAAGTTTTAAACTGCGGGTTCCATCCACCCTCTCTGGCTCCATCCGCCAGGATTCCCTTCCGAGAGTTCCCTCCACTCTCGGAATACAAAACTTTCGATTTTAAATCCAAAACCAGAAATCTACCATGTGAATGCATTCTTTGCCCGCCCTTGACCGTGGGCATGGCTATTCGAATAGTTTTACACTCTGCAGAGGTTGTACAACTTTACCCACAAGAGATAATTTATCCTAAAAGTCAACACGCTTCCTTTGGCATGAGGCCCAGATAAAATATCACAAAGCCTTTACCTTACTCTAATCTAGCTAGATACCACCCGCTGAGGTTTCACCGCAGGTAGGCTAACTGCCCGAACCGAAGCCCCCTCTTGCGCCATATGAGTACAGTAAATCCCTGTCCCTCACTGTGGATAACCAGTCCATCCCTGGCACCCACTTTCCACTGGTGGCACCTAAACTAGACTATCATAAGTTAGTCAGCTAGGTCGTACCCATATAGACTTGTGGTTGTACGGTTAATGCTCAGTCTGGACAAACACAAGCGTCGGTCCTTAGATGACTAGGGTGGAACATACACTTTACAAGTTCTCGTGCTTACTGCACCAACCCAAACAACCATCCACCCTAATCTAAACCAACTTTCACATTTTTATTTTATTTTGAAAGATCAGTGGCAACTCCAATTACCACTACACCTTGTAAACACAAGGCTATTACAATAAATCATAATTTCCCATTTTCAAGAGTTTCTAAGGGTATTAGATAGCATGGCTAAGCATTGTACTACCATTCTAATATCCACAAATAATTATGATACTCTCATTATTGAGACAAAGGAATTTCTAGGGTTACAGAGGTACATGGCATTCAAATTCAAGTGAGGGCATAACAAGGTTGGATATAACTAATGCCTTAAGATTTGAACTAGTGACTTTTATGTAAATAGCAATGTATACAATTTAAAATAATTAAAATATTTTCAAAAGCATAGGTTCAAGATGATCAAAGGAGACTTGCCTTCTTGCAGGGTTTCTGGGTCTTCTTGTTGCTGTGAAGAGGGATCGTCGACAACGTTGGAATCTACGCGAGAAAGACGAAGCAAACAAAGCAAATTAATACAAATGAAAATTCAAATAAAATCCAAAAATTCAACAGAGGCCATAGCTGGATAGATTATGATTTTAGATGAATTTAGAAATTTGAATGGCTGGATTTGGAGTTAAAATGAGAAAGTTAAGCTCATTTGAAAATCTCAGATTTGAATAAATCCAGAAATTCGGAAATTTCTGACAGGTGGGACCCACTGGAGAATTCTTTTATTTTTATCTCGGGAGACTGACAGGTGGGACCCACGGAACAGTATTCTCTACTGGTCACTGACATGTGGGACCCCTCTGTCAGTGACCTCATTTTCTTCGGTCACTGACAGGTGGGACCCACTGGCATCTGGACCCACTTGTCAGAGGCTGACGCAGACTGGTGGGGCCCAAGCGGCAGTGCCAGCGCAGACCGGCGGCCGCTGACGGGTGGGACCCACTTGTCAGCCCGGAAAATAAACGAAAAACTCAACCTCCGCGCGCGGAGTCGGAGGCTCGAACGCGCGCCGAGGGAGTTACGAGCGAGCGCTGCTAGCCAAGTGAGCGGGGAGGCGTTGCCTACTCAATAAGGGTAGGTAACCCTCTTGAGGGGTACCTTCGGGTGGCCCGGGCAGAGGTGATCGGAGGCGACGGCGCCGGCGGCGAGGGGAGGCCGGAGGTGCTCGGGTGACGCGTAGAATATAATCCTGGCGCGGAGGGGGTTCGGTTGGAAGGGTCGGCGAAGCTTGGGGACGAACGGAGACGACCGGCGACGAGGTGGCAGCGACGACGGCTCGGGAGCTTCGATACGACGGCGCTCCGGTGACGGGGAGGGGCGGCCGAGGGGTCGGGGAGGATCGCCCGGGCGTGAGGATGCTCGGGGTGGCGGCGGCGGGCTCCGGGGTGGATCGAGGCGGCGGCGATTGCTCGCCGGAGCACTTACCGGGCGCGCACGGTGAACTTCTGGCACGACGGCGCTCGGGGCTCAAGGGGAGATGTGGAGGGCTCTGGAAGGTGGTGCGGGAGGAGGCGAAGCCGAGGGGGGTATTTATAGGGGCTGAGGGGGAGCAGGGGTGCGGCAATTGCTCGCCGTTGCTGGCGGCCGGAGAAGGAAGGTTTGGGGGAGGAAAGGAAGGAGGGGCGCGGAAGGAAGGGAGGCGCAGGGATTTGGGGATTCGGTCGCGGCGGCGTTCGAGGCTTCCAAAACCGCAGAGAGACGAGGAAGGAAAGGCTGGGTCCGTCGAGGATTCGGTCGGCCGGCGAGAAAGGAAAGAGGGGGGGGGGGAGAGAAAGGAAGGCGCCGGCTCCGCGAGGGAGACAGATCCGACAGGCGGGGCCGGGCGGTCAGCGGGAGAGGGAGAGGGGCGCGGCTGACGGGCGGGGCCCGCGGGCAGAGACGGAGGCGGCGGGGAGAGGCGCCGACAGGTGGGCCGGGGTGAGGAGAGAGAGGAGCGGGGGCACGGGTGGCCGAGAGAGGGGCGAGGCGCGGACGGGTCAGATGGGCCGGCGCGCGAGGGAGGGGAAATCCGGGCCGGACGCGTGGCGACAGCGGGGGAGGGGAAGGCGGGATCCGGGCGGCGACGTGGGCGGATCGGGGCCGTCCACGTGTCGTCCGGAGGGAGGGGGAGGGATTTTAATTTTTGATTTTTGATTTCAGATTTTTAGAAATGGCCAGAAAATCCAAATAAGCTCAGAAAAATATGAAATAAATTCCAAAAATTCCAGAAAAATTCACAGAAGTTCCTGGATAAGTTTTGGACTTAAAAAAAATACTTCCAACTAATGTTGGTATTTAATTTTCATGCTTGAAATACTTTTTTTATTTTCAAAAATAGGTTTTTAAACTCCAGAAAATCCAGGAAACCAAATAAAAGCCAATTAACTCCAAATAATTAATTTGAATTAGGATTTTTATAGAAATTCAAAATATCTTTTTGTTTAACAATATTTTAGGTTTTACTTAAAATACTTTTCAAATCTAGCTTTTCAAAAACAGAAATTCAGGGCAAATCCAAATAAAGCTCAAATACTTTAAAATAATTAATTTGAAATTAATTTTTCAGAAAGCAAATTTTTGGGATGTTACACTAGCCAAAACAAAGGCTAAGTGGAAAGGAGCGGGCCTAAGGTGGTGATCGGTTCGGCTGAAAAGCTCGTGGCTTATGGCTGAAAACACTGTAGCTGGCTGAAAAAAGCACTGTAGCTGACATAGGCTTATTTAGCATAATTAAATTTAAAAAAAAATTAAAAATAAAAAAATATGTTAGCCCATTACGTATAATACAAACAAATACGGGAAAAAAGAACCGGCAAAAAAGCTCAACAAAAAGCTAAAAGTTCAGAAAAAGACGAAACTTATGAATAGTAAAAAGTAAGCCAGAAGCCAGAAGTCGAAGCCGAGTTGATGAGGGCCTAAGTGTCACCACGCACTTCTGCTTCCCAAATTGCCCCGCAGTTTCTTCGGGGGAAATTGCACATATACCCCATAGTTAGTAGGCACTTGTAAGTTTGCCCCACACTTAAGTGGCTTTGTAATTTTGCCCCATACTTGATATGCCCCCTTATTATTTTGCCCCATTGCCCATTTAGCTCCTATTTTAATTTCGTTTTTTATTTTTTGGGGCAGGAAAAATGCAGTAAAAAATATTTACAAAGTTGTCCATTAAATGCCTAAAACATTCTTATTTCGTTTTTCATTTTTTACTGCATTTAGCTCCTATTTTAATTTCGTTTTTTATTTTTTGGTAGGAAAAATGCAGTAAAAAATATTTACAAAGTTGTCCATTAAATGCCTAAAATATTTTAATTTCGTTTTTCATTTTTTACTGCATTTTTTCTGCCCCAAAAAATGAAAAAAGAAATTAAAATAGGAGCTAAATGGGCAATGGGGCAAAATAATAAGGGGACATGTCAAGTATGGGGCAAAATTACAAAGCCACTTAAGTGTGGGGCAAACTTACAAGTGCCTACTAACTATGGGGTATATGTGCAATTTCCCCGTTTCTTCGCCGCAAAAGACCCTCGAGCTCTAGATGCTTCCAAAAGTTTCGAGAGGGCTCCGCCTCAACATGGCGCCGGGAGCCGCGCCTCCCCGCGGTGAGCGCTGCGCCGTGTGCCGCGGCGACATCTCCCTCCATCACGAGGCCAACTGTTCCAACTAGTTCTGTGGTAATCACCACCGCCACCTTCCCCCTCCTCTCCTCAAACCCCCATGGCTTGGTTTCGTTGTTAGGTTTTTGGTTGCGTTTGAGCTTGGATTGGTGCACGCTTTGGTTGCTCGGTTCGCGCCTGCGCTTCGTTGCGAATGGGGATTATGTGTGTGGGGTTTGCGACTTTGCGTTCGAGTTGGTGGAAAGTTTTGCTGCATTTGGTTGGATTCGGGTTGCAGTTGGTGGTTTGTCTGGCTCGTGTGTGCATCGATGTCGTGATAATGTACTGATTTGAGATGGATTACTTAGTGCTCGCTTTGGTAATTTTTTTTCTGCTTGATTTAGTGAAGTGCTGCTCGATTCGGTAGGTCTTGTGCTTTTGATCTGTTCGAGTCGTTCGATTAGACCCTGCTCCGTTGATTTGGGAAGCATTTGGTGTGGATTTGTTCGGCATAATTTGGTCCTTAAATTTGGCAAAATGGTGCGGGGATTGTTCCGGCTTTAGGGTTTTGATATATATCGAATTGCTTTATTTTGTCGCTTCGGGGGACTTCCATTTCCTTGGGTGTGGGCGCATGTGAAACTGGGAACTTCCATGCATGCGGGGCTAGCTACAAGGATCCATGACGCTGGCACTAGTGCATTCGTGCAATATTTGCGTGTGATGAAGCGTTTTTTTTGCCCAACGTGTCAATTGCCAACACTGGATCTGCCTGGTTTGAGCCTTCAGTACCCCCAACCGTATGTTTGTTCTTGTTTGGTTCTAGACTTGGCTTTGTGCTTTGCTCTGATCGTTCCACTGTTAATTTGCAACCGTTTTGCTCCTCAAGATCTCAAAGGGCGCTCAAGAAAAGGATCTGCACTACCATTATAATTTGGCCATGCATTGATTTAACAAAACACATGATACGTGTATGTGTGCAGGACATTGCATCATGGGTGTCTGGCTCCATAGACCTGTCCTTCCGCCATGTGATTGCCCTGTTTGCTGTCGTCCTGTAACTCTGCTAGTACCTTCTGAAGTTGCTTCCCTACTGCGTGATGAACCAGAAATCGCTCCTGTTCTGGACCGAATTGAGCAGTACAATCGTCGTTTTGCTGGAGCTCCTCGCAATATGATTCAGGTAAACATCTTGGCCATATCTTCTCGGTTGCAATTTGAATTACATCATAACATGGTTATAATTTTGTAGGTTTTTTAGTCTATTTTAGACTACTGAAATAGTTACAATGAAATCTTACTTAACGTCTGCAAACATGAGTAAATAATAATATGCATGAGTTGTACCCTTTTATATTTGTTTGATGTACTCCTATTAATTGATCTAGACAAGTCTGCAGAAGCAGTTTTTACAAAGTCCGCATATTTGTGCAATTCTATCTCCTAAAAGCAGCAACAACAACCATTTGATACCACTTAGAAACAAATCCAGTGAATGCAGGTTGAAAATTGAAATGCCTACCATAGGGTACAATTGGAACTTTAGTTGTTGGACTTAGAAACAATCCAGTGACTGTAGGTTGAAAATTCAAATGTCTAGCAGAGGGTACAATTGGAACTTAAGTTGTTGGATGTGCTCTAGTCACAGCTGACTACTTGAGTTTACATTGTCAGAGACAATCTTGTTGATCTGGCTTCTGCGACATTTCTCTGAATTGAGAGCTATGCGGTGTTAATATGTTTATATATTGAAAAGGCTTGAGTGTAAGGACAACTTTTTGTTCAGCTGGAAAACTTGCATGCATCCATGTAGTATCCACTACCACTTACAATGTATATGTAACCCTCATGGTGATACCAAATTCAAGTTCTAGAACGTAACTAGTTGTTGTATGATATAGAATAGTGAAGCCAGAGAAGTCACTTGTTTTCTATCTG
Source organism: Dendrocalamus latiflorus (assembly GCA_017311315.1). Classification (NCBI taxonomy): domain Eukaryota; kingdom Viridiplantae; phylum Streptophyta; class Magnoliopsida; order Poales; family Poaceae; genus Dendrocalamus; species Dendrocalamus latiflorus. The sequence goes on along the minus strand of CM029665.1, from coordinate 1,082,535 downwards.
GAGCTGGGCGTGCTTGGAAATTGCTATACATAATCACTATTCATAGTGGCAATTTATAGACTTGTTCACTACTGCAGATGCATACTTTATGTGAATTACAAGTCAAGAGCAGGAACCAGCAAGCATGAGCTTATCATATAAAAATGGCTTGTGGATGTTCTAATTTTTGTATCATTAAATGACAGGCAACGCTTTGCCATTTGCTGATACCTGTGTTTTTGCAGTGGTTGCTGGACCAGCCCTTTTACATCCAGAGGATGCTGGCAGAATTCAGAGACCCACGCAGAGCGCCTCCCTTGTGTTGAACTTGAGGGCATTTTGGGGATTTTCCAAATTGCTTTGGATTTATCTAAAAGAGAGAGAGAGACATGCTGGTCCACATGTAAGAGAGAGGGAAGAGATATCCGTGCGTGGCTGAACGGGAGATGGGGATCGTGGACTCAATTCCCTCCTTCCTTGACGATTCATGCACTAGCCGTTGGTGGCGCTGCCTCCCTCCTCCTCTTCTTAAGTCGGCTCGGGGCTCTCTTCTGAGTACCAGATCTGAATTGAGTTCTTCCTTCTCCTCTTCCTCCCCTTCCACTGAGAGAAATCTCCAAGGAGTTGACCCCCAGCGGTGGTGGCGTCGATTCTACCTCCTTCCCCGTCTGTGTGGCCGTGCTTCAGTGAGGGCAGAGCCACAGGGGCCTGGATCTAGGCGATGTTGACTCCGGCCTTGCGGATTTAGGCGTTGTTGACTCCGGCCTTGCTCCGGGTCAAGGCGGTAGCGGCATCGGCTGTGAGCGGCGTCCAAGCAGTGGCGCTGGCGAGCTGTGGTGGTGCTGGTGTTGCGCACTCCAATGCGGTGGATTTGATTGTTTCGGTTGTGACCGTGGGTTCAACCAAGACTTCCTTTGGTGTTTGGTTTGTCTAGCACTTGGCCGTTGTTAGATTCTTGGTCTTATGTGGTGTCCTCTGACTCTTGACTTCACGACCGTGGTGCTAGCTGGTTCATGTGGGTGGTTTTGTATCTCTGAGAACCACACCGCTGTGCAAATGGTGGTGATAGATTTTTGTCATGGGCGTGGGCTCTGGACCCAACCGGTTCATTATTAGGAAATTAGAGATTAGTTTCTATCAATTAGAGATATGGTATTAGTTTCTATTTGTTTAAGATATTATTGAGATTATATTCTATCTGTTAGGGGAGCCCATTTATATAAAAGGGGCCGCCGCATGCTATTTGAGCCAAGCAAGAAATAACAAGTCATTCTCATCTATAGTCTCTCTCTCGCTCTACGCCGACGCTGCCCGGCCATCCTTTCGGTGGTGTTTACCCCCTACGAACTAAGGTTCTTAACAGATTTTTTGGGACAGCGTTGTCTTCGACGTGCCTAGCCTTACTGCCTTCTGGACGGCTTTAAGTACCATCTTCTCATGAGTTCTCTTGGGTGGCTTCGAGTGCCGTTGCTACATGAGTATACCTGACCATGTTCAATTATTCATCTCAATGTGCCGTACTAGTAACTGTTAAGGGTATTAGAGATAGAATAGGAATTGTATTATTCTTTTCCTTATATGCCTCACTTTCCTTATCTGCATATGGCATTTTCCTCTGTAATATCCCTTTATACTCCCTATATATATTGCCTATTGGGCTTCTTCAATATACATACAATATTCATAACATGGTATCAGAGCTTATGTTAAAAACCTAACCTTGATCTACTTCTGCTGTTGCTGCCCCCAGGAGGATCGATCTCCGCTCCTGGGGGCGGCCACCTCGTTGGGTTGCGCCGACCCGCCGCCTCCTCGTCTCTGGCCGTCGCCGTCCTTGGGTCGCCGACTCCCCTCCGCCTTGATGCCCGCGTTTGCTGGCCGTCGCCACCGGATCTCGCCGGGTCGTCGCTGGACCGCCGTCGGATCTCGCTGCGCTTGGATCCCGGTGAACCGCTGCCGCTGCTCGCCTCTTCTGGATCTGGCTGCCGCCGTCACCCGCGCCCCTGTCGTCCAAAATCCGGGCCGCCACCGCTCGCCTCTTCTTGGTCGCCGTCGCGCGGATCCTCGTTGTCCCTCTTGAAGGTGGCCGGATCCACCGTCGCCCGCGCCTGGATCTGGCTACCTCCGACGCCGCCAAGTCCGGATCCGGCCGCCTCCGGGCAGGATTCGGTAGTCTTCGCCACCGCTGAGCTCGGATCTGGCCTCGCCCCGCCTGGATCCGGCCGCCGCCGAGCCGCTCGGCCCAGATCCGGCCCCCTCTGGTCGAATCTGTCGCTCTCCATCACTTGGCCTCCTCCTCGGTGCTGCAGCCGCCAAGACCTCCTGATCCAGTCATCACTGCTCGAGTCGCCGCCACCGTCCTCTTCTTGGACCGCCGCCGCCGCTCGGCTCTCTCGATGTTGGCTGGTCGACGCGGGCCTAGCCTTTCCCAGACCCTCGTTGTCCGTGCGCGAAGGCGATTGGGCTACGGTGGCTTCGAGCGTGTCGGTGGCCGTGCGCGGAAGCGCCTCCCCCGGAGCGCCCGCACCCACGCCTGAGGTGTCTGCCACCGCCTCCACGCCTTGAGGCTGCCGCCCGAAGTTGTTCTCGGCGCCACCGCCCGAATTTGCTCTCGACGTTGCCGCCCGAAGCCGCTCTCCTTGCCGCCATCGATGGACGAAAGAGAGAGAGGGGGTGTGGTGTGAAGAGAGCGGGCGGGTGGGAGTGAGGGAGGGGGTGTGAAGAGAGAGAGGGGAGAGGGGATTTTGAGGACGAGTTAGCAATTGCTAGTATTAGTTCTTTGCTGGTAGTATCTGCTTTTTTTTTTGCGTTTTGTTTCTCGTGAGTCTTTGTTGCGTCTATCTATGTCCATAGTTTCTATTTTTTTTGTCCAAGCCGTGCGGTCCATAAATTTATTGTCAGTCATAGAAGTATAGGAGTTTTCTTTTGTATGGCAACAGCCGTCGCTCTACTCTCTGAGCCGCGTGCAGATCGTAGAAGTCGTTATGATGCCGCCGCTTCTCTAGCCGCTGCCCCGAGCTTCTAAGGCCGCTGCGTGTCTTCTGCACTTTGTGCATTGCGCCGCCGCCGTCTTGGGCTTCGATCTACGCTGCTATGCTTCTATCTATTCCTCTTCGGTTTGATTTGACAGTTTATTCAAAAACTGCATGCAACGACGGCATTATCAAGACTTTGACTTCCGATTTTTCTTGTTTTCGTGTTAACCATTTTTCAAATGCAATGCTATTGTATACGCTTTGCATTTGAGGGGGGTGTTAAGAGTATTAGAGATAGAATAGGAATTGTATTATTCCTTTTCTTATATGCCTCACTTTCCTTATCCGCATATGGTATATTCCCCTGTAATATCCCTTTGTACTCCCTATATATATTGCCTATTGGGCTTCTGCAATATACATGCAATATTCATAACAGTATCTATTGATTACTATCAATTTTTATCTTGAGAATTACTAGTGCGGGGTGACTGTGCATGATAACTGTGGGTGTTGGAGTGCTCAGTGAGGATTTGTCAGTATAAATAATATTGTTGTGACAATCTGAGATAAATCTGCTAGTTTTGGGCCATTAGTATTGACTTTCTTATTGTTCTAATATTCAGTTTGTCTTGCCATGCAATTCTGGTATTGGCCAAAGCTTTAATCTATTAATTACTATTTGCATTGATCTGTTAATATCTTATTTGTCAATACCGTTCAATTATAATTATATTCAAGGAGTGCTGTTCATAATTGATACATTCTGCAGAGCTCAAAATCTAGTGGATTGTTTAGAGATTGTCACTCCAATAGTTGACACTTTACACCTTTGTGTCGAGGTGGCCTTGTGCTAATACAAGTGCAGCCAACGTCTAAGAGCAACTTAAAACAAATAAACAATTCGAGCTTTAGGCTAATTGTCTTTTCCTATACCATGTTCAGTATATATTCTTGTTTATATGACTTGAGGAGAATTCTTGTTTTCATAAACATTATATTGATGCCCTTGTCATATTCATGCTGCTGGAAATATACTGTTATTCACATATTTATTTCTGGAATTATTGTTAAATACTTGCTGAAACCACTATTTATGCAACACCTTGTTCTTCAATGTCCAAGTCACATTGGCAGTTAAGTTCATCCATTTATCCATTAGCTCAGTTTTGTCATCTTCATTTATCATGCGATCTTATTGGGCCTGACATTCATTGTATAATGACACTTAGACAGTGGATAACATAGTCCAGTGCTGCAGTATGCTATCAACTAGAACCTGCACAATGGCAATTAATACGCCAGTAAATTGATAACAGTACTCTCGAATCCCATTTAATTACTTCCATGATATTCCGAGTCCTGACTTCTAGATTAATAGTGCAGCAACTGAAAGTCGATTCTTAGGATGGTACACAGTGTACAAAGGGCTTAGAGGGCATGTAAGTGCCAAACCCCCTGTTTCATAGCCCAAGTTCAGAAGCAAATTGTGATTGTAGGTGTGAGATTTTAGTGTTGTTCTCTCTTGTAAACTTTCTTGATTTGCCAAATATGAGTTGGCCTAATAATAACTTTACTTGCTTAGAAGATAGGGCCATGGTCCTCACATTCTCGGATTTAGAATTCTATTAGGCCAAAATTTTGCTTCCTTTGTCCTTTCTCCCAATCTCACCATCTACTGCCCTGCATGTAGTTTTATGTTTTCACATTGGTCAGGTAATGCACCTGGAATAGCACATGTTATCTCATTGAAAATTCTGTTTTGAGTAACTTGTGCCAATTCCATACTTTCTTAAGAGAAAGGGTGATCTTATTCGAAGAACTGTTCGTTGTACAGCTGAATTTCATTTCCGCGATGCTAGTCAATTCTCTTCATGCTGTGATTTAGGATTTACTTGATAGGAACTAGGCAAATCTGGGTTAGTTGATAGATACTTAGCAGGCTAGCCTATTTTATTTGGCATATCAGCAGCAGGCATTGCCGTATTGAAAACCTGCAACCTTTTACTTTTAGGTGAGTTGTCTTGTTTGGATAATGACATAGTCAGCTGAAAAAAACCTATGCAAAAGCTTTAGAAATGGAATATAGAATAGTGTGTTGACTGTCGAGATTGAAATTTTGAAAGATGAGATGAAACATGACAAGTCTTGAAGAATCACGCCAACAGGCATTGTGCAATATGTACATAGCTAGGCACTGTGTATCTTCAGACTTTGCTACATGTATGTTTTTTATGTGTAGTCTTCAAGTATGCAGTTCAACATCCTGGTTGGAACCGCTAGTGACTGAAATTGTCAAAGATGGGATGAAACATGACAAGTCTTGAAGAATCACGCAAACAGGCATTGTGCAATATGTACGTAGCTAGGCACCGTGTTTCTTCAGACTTTGCTACATGTATGTTTTTTATATACAATATGTACGTAGCTAGGCACCGTGTATCTTCAGACTTTGCTACACTTTGCCACATGTATGTTTTTTATATGTAGTCTTCAAGTATGCAGTTCAACATCCTGGTTGGAACCGCTAGTGACCTGCTCTTTGTTTAGTCTTTACATGTTCTGGGATGACTCTGTTCAATGACTTGCAGGTAGTCCTCTCTCTGCTGTACCTCGTGAGCCCTGTGGATCTTGTTCTTGAAGGTAGCTAGTCAGTTAATTCAGGCACCTCAATCCTCTCATTACCTCCATTAGCTTCAATAGCTTACATATTATGTTGTTTTGATTCCAGGTGTCTTGGGATATCGTGGTTTGGTGGATGGTTTACAGCCAGCTCATGGTAAATCTGGTTCTGGCACATACATACATACGTACAGACTCATGTTACAATGTTGGGTTACTTAAGGGGATCCATATGCTTGTTAGCACGCTAGCTGTCCATATGTTAGGTCAGGAGATATATTATATGGTTTGGCAGTGTGTTTTCTGAATGACTGAGTTCATGCTGCCGCGCTTAGGTACGAGACGTTTGCATGCATGTGTTGCAAGCATTTCCATTTTTGCTGTTCCGGGTATTGGTTTCCCAGTAATCCAAAGTAGCTGCACCTGCAGGTTGATGGTAAGATTATTATATTTTGTCAAGTGCGTTGCATGGTTGCATCCGAAGTCTGAACTTGACGAGATGTTTGTTGACCGTCAGTGACTTTGCACAACGTGATCGTTGGACGAACTTAGCGGTGTTTCGTGCCACTGTGCGTGCATCTTGTTTGGTGTCTACAAGGAGTAGAGAATGATGCCTCTAGAGAGGAATTTTTGGTATATATGGCACTATTTAAACCTGTATTTACAAAATCCCCCCCAATTGTCCTTGATCTTGTGTGCTGATCCCCCCCCCCCCCCCCCAATCATGGGTGGTGCTGGTACTGCAGAACGGCATCGACCTGCTGAACCCGCCGGTGGAGCTAGAGAAGTTAAAGAGCAAGAAGAAGCGCCTAATCCTTCCCCCAAATCCCCCTTCGTGGGACCCTCTAGAAATCTCTATCCGTGATTGTTCTTTGTTTTTTCTTTTCGAGGAATGTTGTTCTCTTTGTTGGAATGACGTGTATGTGTAGTGTTCATTCCCTCGTGATATTCCAATGATCATCGTTCATGAATAAATTTGGTGGTTGATTGTAGTTTTCCGTCGTGATTACTCCTTTCAGCCTAGTTCTGTCCAGACTTCGGGAAGGATTAAGGGTTAAGTCAAGAGCGCAGTCAGAAAAGCTTTGTGATAATATACATTGGTGGGGAAGAGAAAGATGTGAAGCTGTGATTGTAATTGCATCTATGGATCCATGAAATCAAATCACTTTCTAAATGTTTTATTGGAACTTAGTGTCAAATTTGCTTATTTACAGAAATTGCTAAGTTCTTTAACTTGATTTTACTACTTGCATTTAATGGTTTGTTTGTGAGCTGCCATAATTTCACGAGTTCACTGGTTATGCTACCATTTGTGATTGTTTTTGTGTGATGATCAATTCATTGTGGGCTATAATGATGTTTTTAGGTTGTGATTTTGCTCTGTTTATATGAATTCGGTGTTCTTGGCATCTAGGGTGGGGTAGATGAGTTGGATGGACTTCGCTTTGGCTGTTGGACTGGGGATTTCAGGGGTGGTGGCATTTTAAATTTCTTTTCTTCTTTTTGGGGTGAGTGGGGGTAGGGGGTGGAGATGCCACTTCTACCCGTTTTATTTGTAATCCATATCTTGGGTGCGAGGAATAAGTGGATTTTTAGTCTTGCAGTACATAGTTATCTAGAAATGCTTAGATGTGTTCATGTTTCATCTGTGTTTTGGATGCTTCAAATTTAGGAAATTTTGTATATTTATTCATGTATTTTATGAGGTCTAGTATTATAAAACATGTTATTTCATCACTGATGTATGATTATGATATAAGAATTAGTGGGCTTTGAAATCAGTTGGTCCCACTCAGGCTTAAAATTTGTGGACTTCCTCATCTGGTTTTAGATTTCTTGACAAAATAGGCATAAAAGAGATTGGGATACTGCTAATTCTGTGTACAATTATAGAATTTGCTTTACTTTAATCTTGCACTTTACTGTTATCACTAAAATTTACGCTCTATTGATCTGTTCTAGTTGATATTTCTTTTTCAATGTTTGTGCCCTTAAATAACATGTGGTTGATACAATGATTTGTGCATCTCCTGTAGAAAGACCAACAAGTGAAAGTTTGATCCGTGAGTAACTCAAACTTTGAGAACAAAGTTTTCTGGTTAGATCTTGATATCTAGCTTTCATCCACCTTTGGCATGCTTCTAGCGCATCCATCTTCTGGATGAAGCAAAATTCATATTACTTTTATTGCTGTTTGGTCAACATAGCATGATATTTCTAGCTTATTAAGGTTGGTTTACTCAATTAAGTTGAGAAAATGGGAAAGGTTTTTTAATCATTGCATGCAGATTGTGGAATTGTTCTATATACCGGTATAATGAGCATACATGTTTTTTTTTAATGTTCTTATTTTTGGTGATTCTCTTTTTCTTCTTCTTTATTTTTGAATATTCTGATTTTTTTCTTTATTTCTATGAATTGCTTGTTATTTTGTGATGGCATGTGACAGTGAGAAATATGCTTGCATGGTGGAAATGGGTTGAAGCCATGGGCTTGCGTTAGGTTCACGTGGTATGTAGGTTGGGTTGGATGGGACACTCCAATTTGTTTTTGATTGAGCTGACTTAAGAATAGGTTTAGTTTAGATGGGTTGGTTGTGTGGTCTGTGTTTCACCGCATTAACAAGGATACTTGAAGTGCGGAATGAGTCTGAAATATATCTGGTCTATAAACATCCTATACACCCTTACTCCATATTTACTGTGACGTAATTCCATTTGGTTTTGCTAATTATTAGGTATCTAATATTTTCTAAGGATAAGTCAATTTCTGGTCGTTAGATTGCTTGTAGATTTATGTGCTTCATTGTTTTAACGTTGATCTATGGGATGAAATTTTGACTTATACTTGCCATATGACTGATATATAGAATCCTAAGTTTTGTTTTCATTAATTTGGCCGTTCAATCATTTTACTATTGTATGTTTTAGCTTGTGCCGATTGGCCCAAGTGTGCTAGCCTGTGTAGGCAGTCCAATGTGTAGGCTGTAGTGGTAGTGGTGATGTTCAAGTTAGGTTTTGGAAGACCTAGCTCTGACGCCATGTAGAAATAGAATAATAGGATGCATTGATATGCATTGATATGTTAGGTTAAAGGCCCAAATGTAGATTATTATTTCTACTCTAGATTAACAACCAATATGGTACTAGATTGCTCTAATATGATTTTTTTCTAATATAATACTAAATCTTCAACAAATTTTAATGCGGGTTAGTATTAACTTTGTAGAAGCACTGATGAATTCCATCAACGATAAGGATCTTCCATGGACGGTATGAACTATTTATAACTAGAACTAGTTAAGTGACAAAGGTTTGGTGGTTATTATCTGTAAAAGTTTATATTAGCAATTTTGTACTTTACACGGTTCTTATAAAATTTATGACACCAAAGTTAGAGCTTTTAATCTAAATGGAGAAGATTTGGATCTATTTAAGTGCACATATAAAATGGCAACGTATAAAATGATATCGTGATGAGTAAATGATGTGAAATAAAACTAGGCAGTTACAATGCGCTGAAAAACTTTTGCCATGATAATGACATTACCTCTGCTGGATTTTTACTCGAAAGTAGGTAACCAAGGGAGTTTAATCATTCCAAAGGTCGACGGATCATTTAAAGTTTGGGTTAAAACTGAAGGCAAGTTACTTTTGTTTGACGAGAAGGGCCTTATGTTGAACCTTTTTCAAAAATCTGATAATGTGAGTATATTCATGTTCTGTGTATTTTTAAATATCTTGTATTCTATTTTTTGAAAGCTTATCCATTTCTATCTTTATGCTGTGAAATGTGTGACTTGAAAAAATCTATACATAATCAACATAATTCTAATGAATCTCAAGAAAACTTGTATGTGAAACTATTACTCGATAGTAAAACGAAGCTTCTTGTCTTGTTAACCGAATGTACACATTCTTTATAGGTGTCTTAGTAGAAGTACAACTTGTCTCTATAAACGAAAAGTGAGTTGTATTGATGTGATAGATCAAGGGTTAACTATATAGGGTATTTAAATTCTAACTCTACTATGTTATTAAATTTACACTTTTTCTCTAATACTCTATCTGTGGACACTCGCTCATGATGGACAGAGACATTTGTTATGGTCATCTTGTTACATATTATAACATCAGCTAACTGTACATCGGACTGAATACCAACAACAATAGAATCATATCCAAACTACTTGAACATGTTTATCTCAATAGCTATTGCGGCTGCTGCTTCTTTTTGTTGCTCTCGTTGTCTCTAACTATTGTAACTGTTGCTTCCTTATGTTTACAATTATGATGTTTTAATAGACTCTACAATTATGATGTTTTAATAGACTTTATTATACTGATAGTTGATTTTCAAGTTTAACACACAAGTGGTATTTGTTGTAAGTTTAGTGACACTTGTTGTAGTTTATTTTGTTATTTTTTCTTTTAAATGGAGTAATAAAGCATCTTTTTTTTTTCTCTTTGATATAATTGAAGAGGTGAACTAAATAGATGTCAAAGTAAAAGAAAATTAAAAATATGTGAGAGAAGTTATAGAATGATGTCGTAAGCAATACAATTTTGAGTTTGACTCTTTCTAGAAATTTTTCAGATTTTATTAGTGAAAGTACATTTTCTGTTAGAAACTTATGAACATATCCTGTCAATTGGGATTACAAGATGAAGGAAGACTTTTTATTAGAATTAGTAGCTGCAAAACAAAGTAATATCAGGAGTCACATGAGTAGAATTGAGGTTAGTTGGTCATACACAAAGGATATTTTGCCAGAGATTCTCGATTAACTCCTTGAGTACTATAATAAAAATGGCTGAATCTTCAACTGTAAAGAGTCATTTGATTATGTTTTAATATTAAGTCATTCTTATAAGCACTTCTGTGACTTGCTTAGAAACATTAAGGTAATTTATATACAACATCTCTCTAGATGCATGGCCAGATGCAGTATTGACATTCTGTGTCTTTTACAGCTTTTATTTGTCAATGAGGAAGGTCTTATTATATCAATAAGATAGAGGGTTGGACACCAAAAATTTGGATAAAACTCTATCCAAATCTCTCATACAGCTCTATCAAACCTATATCCAAATTTCTCTCAGAATTTTATCCAAATTTCTGGTGTCCAACTCTGTGTCTTATTGATACAATAAACCCTTTCTCATTGACAAATAAAAACTGTAAGACAGAAAAGGTCAATATTGCATCTTGCAATGTTTCTGAAAGATGCTGTATGCCAATAACCTTAATGTTTTCAGGCAAGTCACAAAAGTGCTTATAAAAATACCTTAATATTCTAACATAATCAAATGAGTCTTTGCAATTGAAAATCCGACCACTTTTATTCTGGTACTGATCGGGAATCTCAATCAAGCTGTCCTTTGTGTACGGCCTACTAATCTCAATTCTACTCATGTGACTCCTGATATCACTTTGTTTTCCAATAATCAATTCAACTAAAAAGTTTACCTTCATCTTGTAATCCCAATTGTTGGGATATGTCCTTAAGTTTTTAACAAAAAATATACTTTCACCGATAAAATCCGAGAAACTTCTGGAACGAGAGTTAAGCTCAAGATTGTATTGATTATGACATTATTCTATAACTTCCCTCATAGATTTCTAATTTTCTTTAGTTTTTACATCTATGTACTTCACCTCTTCAACAATATCAAAAAGAAAAAAGGTGCTTAGTACTCCACTTAAAAGAAAAAAATAACAAAAGAACCTACATCAAATATCACTAAGCTTATATGAAATGCCACTTAGGTGTTAAACTTAGAAATTAATTTTCAATATGATAAGTTCGATTAAAACATCACAATTGTGGACATAAGGAAGCAGCAGTTACAATAGCTAGGGACAACGCAAACAATAGAAAGAAGCAGCAGTCGTAACAACTATTGAGATAAAACATATTCAAATAGTTTAGATATGATTCTATTGTTGTTGGTATTCAGTCCGGTGTATAGTTAGTGTTGCAATATGTAACAAGACAGACATGACAAATGTCCCCGTTCATCTTGAGCAAGTGTACACAGATAAAATATTAGAGTAAAAGTGTAAATTTAATAATATAATAGAGTTAGAACTCAGATACCCTATATAGTTAGCTCTCAGTCAACCACATGAATACACCTCACTTTTTCTTTGTATAGACAAGTTATACTTTAAGACACTCATAAGGAATATGTACATTCTGTTATCAAGACAAGAAATTTCGCTTTACCATCAGATAATAGTTTCATATACAGGTTGTTCTTGAGTTTAATTGGAATTATGTTGATTTTGTGTAGATTTTCTAGTAAGTCACACATGTTACAACATAAATATGGATAAGCTTTCAAAAAAAATTGAATACAAAGACATTTAAATATACGTAGAACATAAATGTACTCACATTATCAGATTTCTGAAAAAGGTTCAACATAAGGCTCTTCTTATCAAACAAGAGCAACTTGCCTTCAATTTTAACCCAAACTTTAAATGATCCGTCGACTTTTGGAATGATTAACCTGTCTTGGTTACCTGCTTCTGAGTAAAAGTCCAGCATGGGTATGGCATTATCATATCGAAAGTTTTTCAGTGCATTGTAACTGTCTAGCTTTATTTCATGACCTTTTTTATCATGATATCATTTTCATATGTTGCCATTTTATATGTGCCTTAAATAGATCCAAATTTTCTCTTTTTAGATCAGAAGATCTATGTTTGGTGTCATAAATTTTATGAGAACTCTGTAGAGTGCAAAATTGCTAATATAAACTTTTATAGACAACAACCACCAAAACTTTATTACTCAACTAATTCTAGTAATAAATAGTTCATATCGTTCATAGAAGATCCTTATCGTCGATGGAATTCATCAGTGCTACTACAAAGTTAATACTAACCAGCATTAAAAATTATTGAAGAGTTAGTATTATATTAGAGCAATTTAGTATCATATTAGTTGTTAATCTAGAATAGAAGTAATATACTCTCTATATTTGTACCCTTAACCTACCACATCAATGCATTCTAATACTCTATTTCTATATGGCAATGGAGGTAGGTTTTCCAAAATCTAGCTTCACTATCAATTTTGATTCATTCAGACGTAACGGAAGATGAATATGTTGGAAGCATGCCAAAGGCAGATAGAAGCTAGATATCAAGATTTGACCTGAAAACTTGGTTCAAGTTCGAGTTGCTCACGGACCAAAGTTCCACTTGTTGGTCTTTCTGCAGGAAGTGCATAAATTATTGCATCAACCACATGCTATTCAAGGGCACAAACATTGAAAAGGAAACATCAACTACAGTAGATCAATAAAGCGTAAAATTTGGTGGTAGCAGCAAAGTGCAAAGACTAAAGTAAAGTAAATTCTATAATTGTACATAGAATTAGGAGCATCTCGATTTCTTTTATGCCCCTTTCTGTCAAGAAATTTAAAACTAGATGAAGAACTTCACAAATTTTAAGGCTGAGTGGGACCAACTGATTTCAAAAATCACGAATTCTTAGATTATAATCATACATTAGTAATGAAATAAAATGTTTTATAATACTATACCTCATAAAATGGATAAATAAATATACAGAATTTCAAAACATCCAATACACAGATAAAAAATGAACACAGTTAACCATTTCCAGATAAGTATGCATTGTAAGACTAAAAATCCACTTATTCCTCATCCAAGATATGGAGTACAAACAAAATAGATAGAAGTAGGAATCTCCTTTGCACCCCCTCCCCCCAAAAAAAGAAGAAAAGAAAAATTAAAATGTCACCACCCCTAAAATCCCCAGTCCAACAGCCAAAGCGAATTCCATCCAATTCATCTGCCCTACCCTGGATGCAAAGAACACCGAATTCATACAAATCAGAGCAAAATCACAGACCAAAAAGACCATTACAGCCCACAGTGAATTGATCATCACACAAAAACCATCACAAATGGTAGCATTACCAATGAACAGAAAAATGCCAAACTCTGACTAGAATGACAAAGTATGCATTATCCACATGGGCATTGATACTGCGAAATTTTTTTAAGTTCCTCAAAAGTTAAAGTGTAGGTTCTATATGACGGTGATCAGATCCGCGATGCTATATGGAACAGAATGTTAGGTAATCAAAAGACAATATATACAGAAGATGAGTGTAGCGAAGATTAGGATGCTACGATGGATTTGTGGTCACACAAGTCGGGATTGCATCCACAGTGATATACGTGATAGGGTGGAGGTGGCACTAATTGAAGAGTAGCTTGTCCAACATTACTTGAAATGGTTTGGATATCTTCAACGAGGCCTCCTGAGACATCGGTACATAGTGGAATTTTAAGACGTACTAAAAACATAAGAAGAGATAGAATTTGAGTAGGTCCCGCTCGTTTAGGTGTATACAATAAGAAGAGGTATTCTTGATTCCTCAAAGCTGCTCATAAACAGAATAAGGCTCAGTTTCGCAGGTAACATACATCGCCGAACATTCCATGTATTCAAAAACAATACGTTAAATATGCTTATTTCAAAAAAGGACCGCAATGCCAAACATAACCTAATAATATTGTATACACATAAAATTATTGGGAAACTGAGATGTGTGTTGTGGAATTACCAATGGATGAAAAAGGGGGTTAATTTTTTTTTGAGGCAAACAATTTGGAAAATTATGGATGCATTGATATGAAACTTGAATATTTTTGTCCCTAATCCATGGTGAACTGCTGGTGTACAGATCTTTTCTATCTATTTATGTACTGTTTATTTGCTCTAGCACTTACCTGTCTTTGTATTTACTCTTCAGATAGGCTTGTCGACTGCCTTGCTTTGAGAAAAGTTATTGAATATATCTACACCGCAATACTGGCTCAAGCATCTGAACCCTTCATATACATGTCCATCACTCTCCCACCAGAACATGTGAATGTCAATATAAATCTAACCAAAGAAGAGGTATATTGTGACACATCCTTGTAAGAAATGTTCAAGAGCAACACATACAATTATTCTTTGGCTCTGATGTTCAAGCGTTTATGCAGTGCTCTCTCTCTCTCTCTCTCATTGAGATGAATGCAATATTCTAGTTAGAGAACAGATGATTGGCATTTTAGTGATTCCTTTGGTTTGCAGGTCAGCCTTTTTAATCGACTGTATTGTTGAGACAATTAAGGCCAAAATGATGAACTCTAATACCACAAGGACAATCAAAACTCAGGTAATTCATTGGTTATTTGATACCATATCTGCTCTTATGTATACTTTTGTTATTTATGTTTATATAAAATCTTGAGATAATTTGCTTTTTGTATGTGTATTACTAAAACTGATATGCTTTGGAGATTGTGGGTGATAAACTGTTCTATATTTGTATGGCTTATTAAACTGTCCTGTATTCGTATGGTTAATTCCACTACATCTGTTTAATTACTTTCAATTGCATATTTGGCCACCATCTTCAAAGTGTGATGTTGTAAAGCTACTCGCAGATACACGTGAGTACTTCCAGTAAACTTCTCTGAAATCCTTACATTGTCATTTTCTTCAAGACTTGCTTTCTTGGAAACAGGACATATCACTTGATGATCCTTGCCAATAAAGACAAGTTTATATTTTGAGTGAAAGTTTATATTTTGAGTGAAGCCTTCCCTTGTATTTGTATGCCTTCTTTTATGGCACATGGTAGTGTTCATATGTGTAGAAAATAGATTATTATAAGCTCTTCGATACTTTCTATCTTATGTACTTTTGAAATAGAGTGAATTACACAAAATCCAACTGTGGTTTCAACTTTTTACAAACTCCTACAAGTAATTTCAAAGTTGTTGCTAGTACTTGTAGTTAACTTTTACAGGTGCCTGTTTCAAAAGCTTGGAAGTTCAAACAATATGTACCTCTGGTGCAAATTACTCTTTGAAAGAGTGGTCCACCCTACAATCTACTTGAATTTGCAAATGAAGTTTAGCGATCTGGATTACCCAAATTATATGTATGTATTTGTACTCAGATGTAAGCTGTTGTTCCCATTAATGATGTAATTCACATTGCAGGAAACAAGCTCCTTGGCCCTTATCCAACCTAACACAGAAATGGAAAATGATAGTGAGGTCACAATGGCTTCTGGTATGTAGAATATTATTCAACATTTCAATATACTCAATATCAATACCTTTTCAAGCTAAAATGTTTTCGAAGTATTCCCTATATTGCTACAACACGTTGATTAATTGTATTATTTAACGATCTGGTAAGTAGGGTATGTTAATTAAAATAGTGAGGTGTTGAGGTAGCCAATTAAGAAGATACTTTAAGCTTAGCTATGTTATACAAATGTTTCTAATAAAAAAATTGCTAATCCTAATGATTAAGATTTATGTTTCAATTTACCATTCCAGTTTTCTTTTTTCTCCAGCTGAATCTAAAAGAGGAAAAAAGAGAAAGGTCCCAAAGGTATATACTCAATCTCAATTTTCCTATAAAAGACCATATCTAACAATTAAAATAATTTCAGGACTTCGATATCCCCTTCAAAGTTTTACGGGGCCTGGTGAACCCTGCTGCAAAGGTCCCCTCCCTCAAGCTGGTTATACCTGATCTGGTAGGTTGTGCAAACAAGGTTGAAGTGGGGATCAATGATTATCCAAGTATCTAATGATTATCCAAGTATCTCTTCAAAAAGAGAGTTGGTAATAATTATGCGTTTCATATAATGCACAATCTAAGCCACAAAAACATCATTTTTATGAAAGCACTTGACTGGAATAAGAGAGAGATCAATGATCTAGAGTCTTTGTTAGCATTTGTTGAGTCATATACAGGATTGGTATATTCACTTTGTAAAGTTGAAGCATGTTCTGACAGCCTAGGGTATATCCCTTCTCAACATTTCCAGACTATCGTAAGGTACAAATAATGCTGCATATTGAAGAACCAGTTATAATTATATGTGCTGATATATGATTAGTTTATTCATCAAATTTCTATTAAATAATTATTTAGGGAGATTGTTGATGGACTTGATTTTATTTCAGAAAACAATCTGATTAATTTCAGTGGTCGTGGTTCGACAATTTTTGTCCTTCTGTAATATCTGACGCCCACAGGTTTTCTTATCATCCTAGCAAGAATAAAGGCCAGGCTGTGCTTCTCGCAAAAAAAGGGCAAGGGTGTGTAGGAAAAAATTGGGGAAAATATTACCAATGGTAAGTAACCCGACTTTAGTTCAAAAAAAGATTGCTATTACTATCTCTATTCATTTTGCATTTTCCAAAAGCTGAGCATGGCAACGGAGGCACGACATAGGTTGTGGCAGATCTCTTCCACCTTGGGACATGGAGCTCGACTAGGCATGAGGCAAGCATTGTGGCGAAAGCGAGACATGGGCTGGGCGTGGAGCTAGAGCCGTAGGTGTGATGTAGGCCAAGCACAGTGATAGTCTGACGGCAACTCAATATGCATAGGGTACTATTTTTTTATCCGTAGCAAAGCATGGATTTTTAAGTATAACACAACAAGCCTAACTATTTCATGGCAAACAACTAGATGCAGCCTAGAGGCAATTCGCATTAGCAATTCTTAATTGCCTCATGGATAGTTATATCCTCATATACTATTTGTCTATTCCTATGGCATTCTTTACCCATAATCAGAACAAAAAAACTAATGTACCAAATCACACAACCAAAATTTCCCAATCAATCGTCCGCATGCATGCTTGACAATTCGTGGATTAAACCACATGATCCTACACGAACACGATTATGCAACAATCACAATTAACAGGTCACCTAGTCCGCATCCCCAATTGTTTGACACCAAAATTTTCCTAGTAGGAGTAGCAATAAGGGTTTAGGAGACAGGGTTTGGTTAGGGGTTTACGGTTTAGGAAGCGTACCCAGATCCCGTGGCCATTATCGAAGACCTGAATGAGTTTGAGGCCACCGTCCTTGACGGTGACGGATATGGTAGAGGCGCCAGCAATGGCGGATTTAGGATTATATAAATGGGTGTTCGCAAATTACATTGTGTTATATTTTTTTAATATATACTTATATTGGTTTATAAAAACTGAAGATAAAAGTCACATTTCTAAGTCTATTGAAAGTCTAACACTAAAAAATTTGAAATAATAAACTAATACTACACTTTATTTGGTGGTAGCACAATTACAACTTTTTAGAGTAAACTATTACAACTTTAGTTGACAACACAAGTGTGCACTTGTTTTTAAATAGATATTAGCTTTAACCCACTTCTATTTTCTTATTTTCTGTGTTAGCATATTAAATGGTATTTTTCATACACATAGAAAAAGAAGTAGTACATATTTTTGTTTCTGACATATGTTGTCTCTATTTATAATTTACCTCTCTCTAAGAATAACAATTAACGTGGGCACTTTGACGAACATATTGCTTTCGAAACATAAAATATAAATATTTATAAACCAAAACCAACTCTCCCAAATGATGTACATTTTGGATTGAAAGGATTATATAAATTCTTGTGACCACTAGATTTGTGACAATTGGCACCATCAAAATCCTAAGAATAAAACATCTAAAATATCTAGATATTTCTAGGAAACTATCTAGATTTAAGGAAGATTTTCTAATATTTTAATTGGACACTTTTGAGGAAAAATAACTCTATCATTTATGATAAAGTAGTTGAGTGCATGCGCTTGATAAAGTAAGCTAGTATTGCACTTTGATAATTACATTTTTTTTTCTGAATTGAGTATTAACTAAATAAATACTTCCTTCAGTCACAAATACATGTCGTTTTGAGATGTTTGTAATCAAACTTTCAAAACTTTAACTATCGATATATTTTTTATAAATTTACTTTTAATACAAGAAAATCATATGTATAGATTTGTCATGAAATGTACTTTGATAATATTATAATTTATTGGATTTTACAAACATATTAGAATACAAATTAGTGGTCAAAGTTACATTTTGGAGACCGCATTTGTAACTGGAGGAAGTATATTTTGAGAGATACATCTTAAAACATTTGATCCTTATCGCAAATCCAGACCATATATACTTATTCACATCCACCAAATCCACCAGGTCCTAAACAATAGTCTTCTAATATTCATAACTTTTGTCCCACTCGTCGAAAAATCATGTTCATGGGCTTTCTAGAATCCTTAATTATCTACATCTTTCATGTAGATAAATCATCCAAATTATTCCATCAAGTAATTTTAATCTATAGATTAATATATGTTATTAGAAGATGATAAATTTACCAGACAGCAGAATTACAAAATTCATAGCTTAAAATCTATTTATCCGATCAACACAAATAAATATTGTGTAGAAAGCTATTGAATTTCTCTACAATTATCTAGTAGATGATATTCCAAAATTACTCTCGTACAGTACCCATAATTACAAGAAAATAATATAGCAGATTAGCCAATGTACTAGTTTTTTCCCTAACCAATACCCAAGCGAGGACCGAGAAAGCCACGATCTCCTCCGCCCTTTTCCTCTTTTTTTCCCGGTTCTTGTCCTGTTGCTACTCTCCTTTTCTTCCCTTGATTGACACTGATTTTCCCCGGCCTGCTCGCTGCTCCCTTGCGCCAACAATCAGCAGCTGGTCCGCGCGTGCGTGCACCGAGGCGAAACTGGCGAACCCGATAGCCAAGCGATGCAGTGGCCAGCGCCAAGTAACATGCATGACATGTGGGCCTTCAATGAGTCTCTCTTTTTCTTCCACACGAACCCTAGAATGGATCCTCAATGTTCAGCATAAGCGACAGACCATCGTCAAGATTTCTATCCTCCTCCCTCCTCCTCCCCAAATCCGCAATCCTCACAGCCCAATCCCAAACCTCTCTCGTCTCTAGTTCTAGCCCATCGTCTTCCTTGAACTCTTCTCTATATCTCGTCATGACGGCGGCGGCAAATATTGCTTTGCCGTTTGTCTCAAATTCTCACGCCAACGTCATTTAACCCTTGAAGCGAAGGAATTCGTTCTCTGCTCTGCCGGATTGATCTCTTCTTTCGTTGGTAAGGAAGCCCTAGCTTGCTTGGATTGTTGTTCTCAGAGTGAGCTTTGTCCTGAGGATCATTTCTTTTCCGTGAGCAATCTCATCCAAATCTTCCTTTCTGGGATGGATAGTCCAGTCCATGGAGTTTGTGGTGGATTTGCTTGCTGCGTTGTGGAGTACCAGTAGCAGTTTATTTTTCCATATTTTGGGGGGTTCAATTGAACCCCCATGTCCCATGTTAGGTCCGCCCCTGGGCGCCAGCGTCGAGGCTATTCTCCACAAGCTCCTTGACCATCGATGATGGATCACCTCCCTGGGACCGTGCGGTTCACCACCGAATCCTCCAGCCGTCGGATGCGGGGCGGGTCCGCACCGCTTACACGGCTGCGCAGCAGGGGTCATCGATGCTCATGCTGGCGGCCGCGGAGGCCGGGAGAGCAAGAACGGGATTGGGGTCCAAGGGAGGAGGAGGGGTTGAGTGTGACCCGTGGAAGCTTTTTTACTCCCCCTAAAGGTTTGTGGAAACTTGTAGCAGGAGGGGATGAATTAAAGAGACCTAACTAAGGCCATTCTTTTTTGTTTTAGGTTATGACTTTTAATTGTGACTTTTGGGTTATTTATGAGAGAAAGTACAGAGTAACATAAATTCACATGTGGTTTTTGCCAATATAAATAAAGTTGCTATAGTGTGTACTACAATTAACTTGTAAACCCCACCTTAAAAAGACACTCTGTTTGAAAGATAGTTATTGTAGAAAAGTCGAAAAACAGCTTTTAGAATCCGGAAAGAAGAGACCCTAAATGGGCCGCCCTGTACAACATGGCATGGGCCATTTAGGTATGTGCCTATTTAGGCACGAGTTGTTAAGGCGCGGTTCAATTGGCCCAGCTAGCTAAACAGCTCATGTCGTGCTAGCCCACATGTTAAGGATCGGACCCAAGTATGACACGGGGAGCACACGAGCTATGTGTGTGCCGGTTTGAGCAAGGAGTGTGCCAACGGGCCGCTACCGTGCATGCCACCACCGTCATTGTTGTGCCTGCACCGTCTCTTTCGCCCACTCGACCACTACCACCATCGACGTTGGTGAGAGGGAGAGAGGAGAGCATGAGCTGCGAGAGGAGGCAGCGACATCAAGGAGGAAGGCTCGCTGGCGGGAGAGAGGGGAGCGGCTAAGTGCGAGAGGGAGGAGGTGGGCCCACATGGGGAGGGACAGAGGAAGCGGTAGGGAGGAGGCGGTGGGCCCAAGGGAAGGGAGGAGGAGGCAATGGGGGAGGGCAGCATCGGCCGAGGTTGGGGAGGGAGGAGGAGGCATGGGGCATGGGAGAGGCAAGGAGGGCATATGTAGCCGGGTCATGTCGATGCCTGGGCCATGCCTAGCATGACACTATACTATTCATGCCGGGCCAGACTGACGGGTCGGGGTGTTGACCTAAGCACGGCATGACCCGTTTAGCTTCATCTTGTGCCTCATGTTCAGGCTTGGCCAACAGTAAAGGACTTCGTGCCAACCTGTTTGGCCCAGTCCATTTGGCCCACTCTAATAGAAATATAGGATATGGGCCTTCGTTTTTTTATACACATTTGCTATACAACTTTTGACTAAAAACTTTTCTGAAATCAGTCGAATTTTTCATCATTGAATATACTCGTAAATTCGTGAGGCCACCGTTCCTTCTCCCTCCGCTTAGGCAAAGCTGAGTCCCTACGTGAGCGCTGCCGTCGCTACTGGCGAAGCCGGATCGTTGTTGCTGAAGCCACTGCATGCACCCCTTTGACGAATGGCCTCTCTAGTGCATCCCCCATTCTTTCCCTTGTATTAAGGGGATGTGCTAGAGGAGGTAGCAAGGGCGACAAGGAACAAGAGGAGGGGAGTAGGATGTGTGGCGGGGGCGACGAGTCAGATGAGCATCTAGTGCGAGGTACAAGTTGTGCGTGCGTTTGTGTGAGCATGAATTTTGTTTTAGGCGGGCTAAGAAAGAAAGGAAGGAAAGGTTGAATGCTTTAAGACAAAAATGTGCATTGTCTTTTGTTCCTAGATCAAAGCGAAAGCTGTGTTTTTAGAGAACTTTTATGATGACTTTAAATCTATTTCACATGCTAGATTGGGATTTAATTCAAATAATTCACGCTCTTTTTGGCATTCTGATCATTCACATGCACGTGATTTTGGTTCTAGCTTTGTTGCTCCTGTTCATCGTGTGTCTCAGTATTGGATTCTTAAATCTTATTTCACTAACCCCAATACTGTGAGACCGATATTTCCTGTGATGTAAGAACAACTAATAAGGATGGAGAACATGAGCTCGATTGGGTTCCGGTCTTTTTCATCATCGCTTGATTGGAACATTTGATGGTTCTTCACTCGTTTGATGACTTGCAAGAGATTTCACTTTTTGAGAGACCATGTGGAAAAGGTGACGTAGTCTTACACCCTATTGAGTTGGATTCTCATGTTGATGATATTCTTTCAAAACCACTTGATTCCTTTTATTTTGCTTTTTTGTGAAGTGAGTTGAACGTGTTGCATCCTATGAAATTATTTTGAGGGGGAGCTTAATGTTTAAGTATTTAGGAAGCTTTGTTTATTATACTTGTCAATTAAATTAACAAATCCAAGCCATCAAATTTAAATGAGTTGTGGAACTATCTTTATCATATTTATTCATATGCTGTGTAGCTTTGATCATGACTAGTTATAATTAATTTGTTACACTTGAACTAAACTATGACACGGCGGAATGTTTTGACTAGATTGATTATAAATAGTACTTTGTGATGTTCGTCGAAAAGGATTAGCTTGATTGTGAGTCTTATTTTAAATCTCGGCTATGAGGCTCACGTGTTTCATATTGCAATCTTTTTATGATCATTCAATTTAGCATGTTATATAGAAAAAAAAATAAAATAGAAAGAGACATTTGAAAAGATGTATGTTCCAAGCATGCCATGGTAAACAAAAAAGCCACAAAAAGTGCATAAAATGAAAAGAAGTATGCTTCAAGCATGCCACCATTTACAAGAAGTAAGCTATTATGAAAAGAAGTATGCTGCAAGCATGCTACATGCGTAAGAATTGAATGTGGAGCAATATGTTGTTATATGAAACTGTTAGCTCGTCTAGATTAAAGATTTGTTTCACTTTTAGGCTTTGACTTTTTGTTGTGATATCTCATTGTGCTCTCTATAATTGGTCTGGTCATTATTGAGATGCCTGTCATTGATATAAATTGCTTAATCATATTGAAAACCTTGTTTTGATATTGCTATATGATATATGACCTTATATGATCTAGATAGTTGTACTCAAAAATATGGCTTGGTTAAATTATTAAATCAATTCAAAGTGACTTGGATATTGTACAAAGCTTCTAGATTTTTATTCTCCTTACTTCTTTTTAGAATAGTTCTCATTTGATATTTCTTGATGATTACATTGCCAAAGGGGGAGAGATTTGGTGTGTTTTGTGAGATTTTGGAGAAATTTGCTAAAACTACATCTCTTGTGTTGAGGGGGAGAGATTTGAGATTGTAGCTTCAGTTCTTCGCTTATATCTATTTGAAGCAAATTCATCATGCTATCTTACGGTGTTGTCAATGTATTCATCAAGGGGGAGATTGTTAGACCATGTGGCTAGGTCTAGGATTTTTATGATGATGAATAATTGATAACATTGCTTAGTATTATTATTTGAGGCGTGTGCGTGGACTAATGTCGGTCAAGTTGGTGAGAACTTGTGGCGGGAAAAACGTTCTTTGGTCTTTACATGCGCAGGTTGGGCGTGGAGACGGTCATGGTCGGTGACGAGAAATACCGGGACTAGGAGGGGGAAATCTGAGGTCCAGGCGGTCGAGGATGTCACGAGATGGTCGGGCTCACGCTGGAGCACATGAAGATCAAAGGTGGATGATGCGTGGAGAAGATACAGGAGGTGCGGTCTTAGAGGCTTCGATACGCGATGAGTTAAAAAATCAGAAGTGTGAAAACCCGTATTAGAAAGGGTTTCGGGTCTCTTAAAAAATCAGTGGGCCAAAAGACTAGTTGAGTTAAAAAGGCTTAAGCCCAATTGGATGAGTGATATTAGGGTTTCTAGTAGATTGAAAAGAAAAAATGAGTTTGTATTAGAGGTAGCAGTGTCTAGCATCGTATATGATTAGAAGTCGGACGTGGCGGCTGTATAAAAAAGGTTGTCCAGTCCTAAGGTTTGGCACGGCTTTTTCGCTTTTGGTTGGAAAATTTATTTATTTGCCACCTTTACGATTCAGGTGGCAACAGATTTGCCATTCGGATCCATTGTCAGTGACTCAAGTGACTCCATATGTAAGTGACAGAGTCTCGATGTCAATTTTAAAAGTGGTAAAAAATTGAATCTCCCCTTTTGGTTGGGCAGAGAAAAGTGACGGCGATGTCTTGGCTTCCTGTTTTCTCGTGTGCGGACAATCGCAAGTGATCGTTGCTTGCGTGTTGAAGGCAGCCGATCGTGAGCTGCCGTAATCGGCAGCGGATACGGGCAGGTAATCAGCATCTCGTGTGCGACGTCACCTTTATCAATCACCGTGTGTTGGATCATTATTGCGTTTTGTCCTCAAGGCCTGGCCAACACTTTGCATGGAGCATCAATTATGACGTGACTTTTTGCATGTTCCGTGTTGTGGATTGAGGAGAGAGGAATACATGATTAGTGCTAGGTAATTAGGGAAGGTTGATTAAATTTCTGTTTTTATTAAGTTTTTAAACGTGTGATTTATACATGCATCAGGAAAAGAGTATATCTATATATTGTTTTGCATGCATTATGGCTGGATATTTTTGTGTGTGCTTCTATAATTTGCAGATTTAAAAATAATAATAAATTTTAAAAAGCTTCCGTTAGGCGCTGCAATCATTCAGCCCACTCTGATTGCCATCGACGATCCTATAACTATTATGACACAGAAACAAAATTGCATAATCCCGTCTCATGATTCTCATCTCACGTGTTGATCATAGCTACGTAAGATACCTCGTGAGCTCTGATGCGGTGCACCTCGGTGAACTGCGGTTCATCGTAAAAATCATCATCATTCGGAGGAGGGCCAAAGTTCAACTGTTTGAAGTAATATTTGAACTGCTCTGTGACCCAGATCGAGGAGGGCATGTATCTGCCCTGCTCCGTGTTCTTGTTTGTGGTCGATGAGAATATTGTCAGGATGTCGCGCACCATCACCCTCTCCAATCATGTGGAGATATCCTGGAGTAGCTGGCCTTAGGATGCTTGCCTTCTTCTCCATGGCCTTTCTTCTGTGGCTGGCCGGTGGAATAGATTGGTCCATGCGTCGGCCGGACGCGGCTTGCTCGTATTCCTGGCCCAGTTTAGCCAGCCCGTGCCTCGACTGGACGCTCGTCTTCGTTTTTTGCTTTTTGGTGAAATTTCCAGTCCACTGCAAACTGTTAGGAAACTGGGCCCACGGTTAGAGTCCTGACATATTTGGGCACCCTACTGTAGACTATAAATAGGGACCTAGACTCCCTCATTATGTACACCAGATGCAATCTAAAGTAATAAAGAAAGACCAGGAGTTCTCTCTACCTCTCTGTGTTCAATCTATTATTCTGTGATTCTGTGATTGATTCGTTCTTGTTCTAAGCAGAGGAAACGATCGGACTGGTCGCCAGCGACGGTTCCTTAACACGTTATCAGCACGACTTCGCTCCGGTGAATGAGGTAATCATCGAAGCACAGATTGAATTTTCTAGATCGCTTTTGAATCTGTATTTTCTTCTCGCGTTCTAGATTGAATCTCTATGGTGCAAATCCGCCCTAATTTACCGCGAGCAGACTTGATGTCGCCGGCACAATGCCGATCGGTAGATTGTGAAACGGGGTAGATGTTGATTGCACTGTAGAACGATGCAAATCCGCCCCAAATCTACCGCGAGCAGATCTGAAATCGCCGGCACAATGTCGATCGGTAGATTGCGAAACGGGGCAGATGTTGATTGCATCGTAGATTGGAAACGAAAATTTTGCATTATTTTGTTTGATTCTGCACGATCAACGCACAAGAAAAGAAATAGAATTTCTGTTCAGCCTATGCACACAGGAAAAAATGGAGCGCCGCCGCCGCGTCAGTATGCGCGCCGCCGGCCAGCAGCCGGCCGCGGACCCCGCATGGCTGCCGCCACCGGCTGCCTTAGTCGCCACCCAGGGAAGCATGCTCGAAGATGCGCCGCCGGCTCGAAGCCGCGCCGCCTCGCCTCCCCGCGCGTGCGCCGCCAGCACCCGACCGCCGCACGGTCGTCGCTTGCCTGGTCTCAGCCACCGCATGGCGCTTCCCGAAGCAACACCATCGGCGCCGGAGGACCACCGCCGAGTGAAGAAGGCACGCCAGCACGCGCCGCCCACCGCTTCGGTTACCGCGCCCGCATGCACATTTCTCCTGGTCGGCCGCCACCTCAGCTTCTCCCGCATGTGCATGCCGCACGGCCGCTGGCCCGAAGCCGCACCGCCTTGGCACCTCGCCCCACACGGCCGCTCCGCCTGGTCTCGGTTTTGGCGCCTCCCCGACCGCCCTGGTGTTCGCGCCCGAACGCACGCCGTCGTCGAATCGGCCCGCAGCCTTGCCTGGTCCGCCAGCGCACGGCACCCGATGCTCGCCTCCGCGCCCCGAAACCGCTGAGCAGCCGCCGTCGAGTCGCCGGTCTGTGCCCGCATGCGCTCGCGCCTACCTTGCCTCGGTCGCCGGCTTGCCGCCCGGCCAAACAGCCGCTTGGGCTATGGCGTCGCCACCGGCCCCGCCCGTAGCCGCTAACTGCGCGCCCCGAGGTCGGCTGACCCCATCTCCGCCGCACGGCACGAACGCCGCCTCCCGCCTCGGCTCGCCGGCCAGCTGTCGCGCCTTGCTCCGGCCGTCACCTCCCGGGCATGCGCCGCCGACCTCCGCCGGCCTCCCGGCCCCTCCACTGCGCCTCGCATGGCCAAGGCCTTCCGTGCGCGCCGCCGCCCTCGGGCTTGTCACCGCGTGAGTCGCGCCCGCCTTCCGCCGTCTCTCAGCCCGCGCGTGTGAACGCAGCCGCCGCCGCCTTGCACGGGATGGGTAGGGAAACCTTACTGCTTCCACATTTTTTTCGGCGGTAATGGGCCTTGTGGGCCGGGTATGAGGCAGGCCGAAGTTACGGCCTGAGTAGAGGCGCTGGTATTTGTTAGAAAAAAGGGGGGATGGGCCCCGACCGGTGGGGGTCATGGCGAAATTGTAGAAAAGCCCCGAAGTTTTGTATATTACCGAAAGGCCATTAAAATTGCATATAAATCCCGAATTTTTGCAAAAAGGTTTTGGTAATTCCGAAAATTGCCAATAGATCCTCAGATTTACGTATGGGTCCAGAATTTTGCAGAAAACCCCTCTATAAATCAGAAAATTACGCGAATTTGAATTATTTTTAGCATTTGAAGTTTATTTATTTCTGCCATTATTATTCTCTGTATTTTTTGTATTTATTTACTGTTTTTGGTTAATTGTAATTGTTTAAATTGCTTTTAATCACTGAAATTAGCAGTAAAATTTATAGAAAATGCACAGAAAATACTGGAACATTACGAGAATATTTTGTACCATTTATTAACCCACAGTGAATTATTCCGTGCATGTCTACCAGCAGTAGACTTATACACATTGAGATGACTCGCATCACGAACTGGGAGTTCGAGGAGCTGGCCCCGCATGGCCAAAACTATCTAACATAGGCATCCGATGTCGAGATTGTGCTTGGAGCCAAGAAGCTCCGCGCGACTATTGGGATTGACGGACTGAATGACGCCCAGCCCATGCCTAAAGAGAATGATCAGGCACTTCGTTTTCTCAGGCACCACCTCTGCCTCACTCTCAGGAATGAGTATATGGCGGAGAAAAGCGCGCTAGCACTCTGGACCGCACTCAAGAAGCAGGTTTGAGAGGCTAAAGTACACCATTCTTCCTCAAGTAGAGCAAGAGTGGATCAGACTAAGGTTTGCCAACTTTAAGACGGTCGGGGAATACAATTCTGCCTTGCACAGGATTTGTACCCCAATACAGAAAATTGAGAAAATCCTTCCACCCAAATGAAGTACAATCCGCACGCAATTATCGTCAAGACGGCTATAAGGAATATGCCGAATTGATTGATATGATGCAGATTGCGGAGGCTCAAGACGAAGTTCTCCGCAAGAACTAAGTCACTCAGCCATCTGGGAGCTCCACTGGCCATGAAGCCAACGTCGGGAGCTACAAGGAGCGAAATCCCTTGATAAAGAAAAGTGGAAGGAAGGGTAAGGCCGTAGTCCAGAAAGGCAATTCAGATGCTCCACGTGAGAATAAGGCTATCAAGCCAAAGCGGGATGGCAAAGGGCAGTCTGAAGCCCACTTTGCAGCAGTTGAGGGGGAGCATGTTGAGCAGCTGCCAGAGTTGATGGAGGTTGAACCCATCCCGGCAGCAACACCCCCTCTCGACCTAGAAACAGCCACCGCCATGATTTCTCTTGAAGATAATGTCACCCCGAGAGAATAGCAGAAGAAGTCTAGTGCACAGAATGCATTTAGACTATAATTGTCATTTATTTTGTGTGGAAGAATATGTTAGAATTTGCATGGATGGTACTTAAAAATTGTTATTTTCTCGTGATGGTTGGATGATATTTGAAGAATTCATTCATTTATTCAGTTTATGATGACATGATATGTTCTGATATTGGAGTATTTTATTTATGTATTGATTGCCTTCTCTTACATGTTAATAAATACCCTATATTAGAACACGTGTAGCGCCCTATGAAGGAAGTGTGCTTAGCTAGCAGCGGCACAACACATATCATCTTAAGAGAGAATAAATATTTTCGGTCGACTCGTAAGAGCACTAGCAGCCTTACGACAATCGCCGGAAGCGGTGCATGTATGATAGGTTCAGGAAGAGCCACAATTATACTCTCATTGGGCACAATTTTGGTCACTGAAGAAGCCTTATTGTACCCAGAATCGACTAGAACTCTCTTAAGTTTTAAGAATATCCGCGCAAACGGTCTCCACGTTGAGACTGAAGAAGAGTATGGTAAGGAATATCTGCTCATTATGAAGCGCGAAGAGAATAAAAAGGAAAAGTGTACTAGAAAAACTTCTTTCACTAGAAACTGGACTATATTATACCAACATTAAGGCGTCTGCAGCGTACACTGTTCTGAAGACAGTATTTAGAAGCTCTGAACTCTTCTGTCTCTGGCATGATAGATTAGGTCACCCAAGTCTTACGATGATGAGAAACATAATAAATAACTCGCATGGGCATAATATTAATGTGAAGAATTTTCCGAATCATGAAGATTTTGTGTGCCCTGCATGTGCCACCGGGAAACTAATAACTAGACTCTCAACTCTGAAAGTGAAGGATGAAGTCCCTGCATTCCTGGAACGCATCCAGGGAGACATTTGCGGTCCCATTCAGCCCGTCTCATGGCCGTTTAAGTATTTCATGGTGCTCATTGACGCTTCTTCAAAGTGGTCGTATGTGAGTTTGTTATCCACAAGAAACTACGCCTTTGCAAAATTGATCTCGCAGATCATTCGCAACAGAAATGTATTCCCTGATCATCACATTAAGTCCATCAGAATGGACAACGCTGGAGAATTTACTTCAAAGGCATTTGATGATTATTGCATGGCGATGGGAATTGCAGTTGAGCATTCGGTACCGCATGTCCATACCCAGAATGGTTTTGGCAGAGGCTTTAATTAAAAAGAATTAAATTTATTGCCCGACCCCTTTTGCATAATTGAAATCTAGCAGCTACATGTTGGGGACACGCAGTCCTGCATGCAGCGAATCTCATCAACCTTAGACCTTTGGCCTACAACATCCATTCACCTATGCAACTAGCGCAAGGGTCAGCACCGAAAATTTCCCAACATTAGGGGGGAGGAAATCAACCCCTTGATGAAGAATGTCGGGAAATTACGTGGCAAAGCCACGGGAATTCATGCACGTGACCCGCACAATAGTGAAGTAAATAGAAGTCCAGCAGACAAGAAAAGTCCAGAAGACAATAGAAGTCCAGAAGACAAGAGAAGTTCAGAAGACAATTGATTTGCAAGCTTTAGCAAATTAGCTACCTG
The DNA here is from genome assembly GCA_017311315.1 of Dendrocalamus latiflorus. Taxonomy (NCBI): domain Eukaryota; kingdom Viridiplantae; phylum Streptophyta; class Magnoliopsida; order Poales; family Poaceae; genus Dendrocalamus; species Dendrocalamus latiflorus. The sequence goes on along the minus strand of CM029665.1, from coordinate 1,052,839 downwards.
ATCACTTTAGTGATTTGAAGAGCGTGACTAAGTCGCATGTGCCAGCACGCACTGCACCGGAGAGGGTTGAAATACCAAAGAAAGCAGAAGATATCCCTAATCTCGTCCAGAGGCCTCAGAAAAATAAAAAAGAGGACGAGAACTCCGGTTCCTCGAATCCTTAGTAACCGGGGACGCCTGGTGAAGAAGGATAAGAAGGACTTATCACAGCCGATCACTGAAGCCCCCAGAATGAGAAGGGGAGCCAGTTGAGACCTGACATAAGTATGACACCTTCAGAAAAGGGCATACCGGATCTGAATATCCCCATCGGCATGGATGTGTGCGCACACATCGGAGCCGAAAAACTAAAGGGACTTGCCACCGCAATTGAAAGAAGCGATGTGCAAGGTAAAGCTCCAATAGAAGCAATCGCTCCAGAAGAAGCAACTCATGAAGAAATAACTATAAATTATGTGCACACGGGAGAGTCCCTGAATAGGACAACAGCTAATATCGATATCTACTTCGCAAAAAAAATTGCCACCATCATCGATCTTGATCCTAAGCCTGCATCGCTCGCTGAATGTAAGAAAAGATCAGATAGGGATGATTGGAAGAAGGCAATAGCAACTGAATTGCTATCTCTGAACAAAAGATATGTGTTTGGGCCCGTATGCCGTACGCCTCCCCACATACACCCTGTTGGGCACAAGTGGGTATTTGTTCGAAAAAGAAATGAAAGAAATGAAGTAGTGAGATACAAAGCAAGGCTGGTAGCCCAAGGTTTCACTCAACGTCCTGGAGTTGATTATGAAGAAGCGTACTCCCCAGTCATGAGTGGAATTACCTTTAGATACTTGATCTCAATTGCAGTAAACTTGAACTTAGAAATGAAATTGATGAATGTTGTGACTGCATATCTTTACGGTAACTTGGATTCGGAGATTTACATGAAAGTCCCTGAAGGAATCCCTCTCCCGAACCAAGACAGAGCAAATAGAAATCTGTACAGTGTGAAACTCAGAAAGTCACTGTATGGACTGAAACAATCTGGAGGAATGTGGTATAATCGCTTAAGCGACTTTCTCTGCAAGAAAGGCTACACGAATAATGAAGATTGTCCTTGTGTATTTATACGGCGATCGCAGAATGGATTCTGTATAATATCCGTATATGTAGATGATCTGAATATCATCGGGACAGCCGAAGACATAAAAGAAGCAAGCTCCTACTTGGAGTCAGAATTTGAAATGAAAAATTTGGGCAAGACTAAGTTTTGCTTAGGCCTGCAGCTCGAGCACGTCCCTGAAGGAGTCTTGGTACATCAGTCGACCTACACCCAGAAGGTGCTTGAATAGTTTGGCTTCGAGAAGGCATTTCCCTCGAAAGTATCGATGATCGAGAGGTCTTTACAGCAAGAAAAAGATCCTTTCCGACCTAGGGAAGAGGGGGAGGAAGTCCTGTGACTGGAATTCCCATACTTGAGTACAGTTGGAGAGCTCATATACTTAGCAAACTACGCTAGATCGGACATTGCATTTGCCGTGAACCTGTTAGCAAGGTACAGTGCAGAGCCCACCAAAAGGCATTGGCAGGGCATAAAAGACATTTTTTGATACCTCCAAGGAAGTAAGGACCTTGGATTGTTCTACAGAAAGAATAAAGATCTGAACTTGATTGGTTATGCAGATGCTGGGTACCTATCGGATCCACATACTGTAAAGTCACAAACAGGCTATGTATTCCTGTGTGGTGGAACTGCAATTTTATGAAAATCGTCTAAGCGAAGCCTGGTAGCTACTTTGACGAACCACTCAGAAATTATAGCACTGTATGAAGCCGCACGAGAGTGCGCTTGGCTCCGCCGAATGGTTCACCACATCCAGCAGTCATGTGGGATGAACATTATGCAAACCCCCACAATTATCTATGAAGATAATGCCGCTCGCGTTGCACAAGTGCAAATGGGCTATGTGAAGAGTCATCTCACAAAGCATATCAACCTCAAGTTCTTATATGCACATGAATTGCAAAAGATGGACGAGATTAAAGTAATGCATACTAAGTCATGTGAAAATCTCGCAGATTTATTCACTAAGTCACTCCCCGTATCTAGCTTTGAAAGGTGTGTGCATGGAATTGGAATGATGAGACTTAGAGAAGTGCAGAATTCAGGGGGAGAATTCTCACAAGCCCGCTAATAAATCTTGATCATGAAGATTAAGTACCCAAAGAATAAAGTCATGCAGACCAAATGAATTTGGGTGAATTGTACTCTTTTTCCCTTGACGAGTTTTCCATGAAGTTTCTCGACCAAGGTTTTTAATGAGGCAATTCGTGCATCGCAGCATCACATGTATCATGTACTCTTTCTCCAAATTTTTCCCACTGGGTTTTTATGGAGTTTTGACGAGGCATGAGCATGTTGGGTGAGTGCCCAAGGGGGAGTGTTAGGAAACTGGGCCCACGGCCAGAGTCCTGACATATTTGGGCACCCCACTGTAGACTATAAATAGGGACCTAGACCCCCTCATTATGTACACCAGATGCAATCTAAAGCAATAAAGAAAGACCAGGAGTTCTCTCTATCTCTCTGTGTTCAATGTATTATTCTGTGATTCTGTGATTGATTCGTTCTTGTTCTAAGCAGAGGAATCGATCGAACTGGTCGCCAGCGACGGTTCCTTAACACAAACTACGAGACCCTGTTCTTTTTTTTATTGCCGCTGAGGGTTTCCAAGCCGGCAATCTTGCACGGTTCAGGATGGAAGTACCATTTGAGACTCTTCTCGTAGTGCTTGAAGTACCCTTCGTCCTGAAGAATGGCCGGAGGGTTCTGCTCTTTCAGTTTTTCATCGTTCAGCTCAGCCATTTGTCCATCCTTTGATAACTATAACAGAAACCAGAGCAGAGGCATCATACCAAAATACACAGCACCGCTGGCCAGGAGTTTATGTAACATATATGCGATACAAAAAAAAAGACGAATAATATTGTCTCATCTCATGTGTTGATAGTAGATACCTCGTGAGCTTTGATGCGGTACAAGGCTAGGCGCTCGTACACCTCGGTAAGCTGCTGCGGCTCATTATATTCAGACACGAAATCATCATCATTATCATCATGGGGGCCATAGTTCAACTGCTCAAAGTAACAATAGGTCTGCTTCGTGATCGTATCATCATCCACATCGAGGAGGGCGTGTATTTGACCGGCTCCTCGTTCTTGTTTGTGTTCTTCCATGACATGGACAACCTCGTCGGAATGTTCATCATCATCGTCCTGTGCAATCTTGTCCAGATCCCCAGAAGTAGGTGGGCTTCTGATCTTTGGTGGTTTCTCTCCTGTCCGTGTGCTTGTTCCCTCCTCAAAATAGGCTTCTTCTTCTGACCTGCTGCCGCTGTGGCTGGCGGGTGGGCCAATGAGCATCCTATTTACGTCCGGACAATTGTCAACTTCAAGAGGACGTTCTTGGTTGTTGATAATCCAGTCTTGTCCTCCTCCTCCTCCATGCCACTGTGGATTAAATGCTGTTATGTTCTTTGGCATGATGCCATCGCTCGGATAGCAGCAGGGGCAACGGTTCCATGCATGGCCATTAATCAATTTTTATGAATCCAAATGTACTGATCAAAGTGGTTTTTTTTCACATTGGGACATGAATTATTGTAAGGTGAGAATGCACCACCAAGCGGGCAGGCCGTGATCATTTAGGTTTTAGCTTCTGGCTTATTTTTCACTATTCATAAATTTCATCTTTTTATGAATTTTTGGCTTTTTGTTGAGCTTTTTTTGCCGGTTCTTTTTTCCCGTACGTGTTTGTATTATACGTAATGGGCTAACATATTTTTTAATTTTTTTAAATTTAATTATGCTAAATAAGCCTCTGACAGCTACAGTGTTTTTTCAGCCAGCTACAGTGCTTTTCAGCCATAAGTCACAAAAAAAAACCTAAATGATCACCACCGAATTCATTCAATTCGTAAAGAGGTGATTTGGCATACAATTTTGCAGATGCAATTTTGGTACTGCACGGTGTAATTTTCTTTGACATGCCAGTTTTGCATCTTAAATGGATATTTCTTATGGCGTTTGCTGCTCTCTTTGGATGGGTGTGCAAAAGCGAGTGTTGCGCAGACAAAAAAAAAGGTGTCAGGAGCAAAAAATCAAAACAAAAGCAGGAAAAATAAGGATTATGGAACAGGGGCCGCGCCACCGGTGGAAGCTGCTCCGCCTTCGACCAGGGTCGCCGCGCTGCCGCGAGAAACAGAGGGGCCATGCCGCTTGGGGGAAGCACCGCCACGGGGCAGGACAGGGCGGAATCAGTCCAAGCTTAAGTCTTAAGCTGGAGTAGTTACTTTTAGGCCAACTTTAAGGTTAACTTTATTTTTTGATAATATTTTATAAATTTTATATAGACTTTGATTGACATACCTTAAGCTACAACCTAAATAGCCTGAGACCTGATTACACCACCGCCGTGGAGGAGGGGGGGCTGCGCGCCTGCGCCCCCGCCCCCTGCAACCTTGCTGGAGGCTCTTGATTAGGCATATTGCGAGGAAAGATTAAAACCCAATAGCATACCGGAAAGGAGGAGTTAATCCATATCATAAAGAATAGATTTATTCGATATCCGTGGCTGCGCAGAATTTCGCACTAACGTCCTAGTGCACAAGCGCCTGATAGGTTTGATTTTGCATCGACTTCCATCCATCGCTGGGCAAATCTCGGAAGGCAGGTGCAAAACTCAAGCGCAGAAGGTGCTCGAACAAGCAAATATTACCAGTGATCATTCCATCGCAACGATATCATGAACTTCGCATTTGGACTTACAAGCAACGAGTACACGCGCCACTGCCGTCGAAAATCAGTGGAAATTCTGTATTCTTGTCGAACATTATTTTTTAAGTCAAGCAAAGCAATGTCCCGTTACAACCAATTAACCTGATGCACCCAACATAACTCATACAGAATGGTGGTGATCTTTAGCCGCATCGGCAAACTGATCAATTAGATCAAACGCTTCAGATGGAGCCTAGGCTATCTCAGTTTGCTACGTCGGGCTTTTGATATACAGCTTCCAGACATTCTTTGGCCCGGTGAACCTTTGACTGGAGATAGAAGCTCCCATTCTTGGCGTTCCTCTCAAACATTGTATCGTACTTCTGCAAAATATTTAAAAGAACAGAGAAATCTAACATCAGTTTTTCGGTAGAGCAAATGGCTATACATGTGATTTTGACAATCTTAATTGGCATGATGTTAACAATGTATCGTACTTCTGCAAAGTAATTAAAGTAGAAAAAACTGATCATCAGCTTTTAGCTAAAGCAAATCACTGTAGATGTGCTTTTAAAAAGCTTGATTCACAAGAGGAATATTATTTCACACGAAGTGAATCATTATATAACAACTGCTGGAACATATTAAGGATGTGTTTGGTTGGAGGGATGGGGTGGGATGGGGATAGGATGAGATAGTTCCACAAAAAAAGTGGAACCACATGGTCCAGCATCTAAGAAGAATATTCTCTAAATTTGCACAGGCTCATCCCACTTTGGACCATTCCATCCCACTCCATCCCTCCAACCAAACACACAAATAGACTTGGTCAAAGGAACCATCCCATCCCATCCCACCCCATTCCTCCAACCAAACACATCCTAAGTGAAGCAGCATATATTGTCACACACCTGCACGATCTCTTCCCAAGTCGATTGCTCGCTGATACCTAGTATTTGCCGGGCTTCTTGCTCAGTCATGGCCTTGCTAGCCCTTCGAATACCATGTATAGCTTCCTGGGCAGCTCCAGTTTTGTTTGCGTCTGTACGACAAAATTAGAAATGATTAGTCGCATTCAGAAAAAAATGAATGTGGCGTGGACGATGTAGTCAGGCAGATATTGCTTCAGATAGAAAACCAGATGCTTCTAGGTTAATATTGCTAGAAGGTGAAGCAGGCCAGACAAGCTGTTTTAGTTCGGCAACATTCAAACTGGATAAACATCTGATGTTTCTATGCAAGTATGCAACCAAAGGAAGAGCTGATCTCCAAGTTTGCATTTTTAAGCTACATCAGAACTGTGTCGTATGCAGAATCTCATCCATTCAGTCAAGATTCGGGAATCAAAACTAGTGCATGATGCATGTAGGCAAGCCAAGGCTGTGACCTAAAGGTGATGATGCAAAGACGAATCAAGTGCAAGGCATGGTCTTTGATTTAATCAAGTGATTGTTTCCATTGTAAAATGACTTGTCTACACATGTATCTTTAGTACAAGCACTTGTACATCCTTCAATACTGAATGATATCATAATGGCAGAAAAAATCCTTCAATACTAAATGATATCATAATGACTGAAAAATAATATTACGGAAAGTAGCACATGCTTGTTATTAGTTTACAAATGCAGGTTACAAATCAACAAATTTTGTGTGTCTTTGATTTGATGCCCCTCAAGCTTAGAGCCAAGCGACACAATTGGTGGTACGCTCAGACCCTGATATCACCACCAACCCAAATTGGGGCAGTCCGAGACACCAGGGGCAAGGGAATGGTGTGGCCTCGTTGCCCGTTTTCCGGTGTACGTTCAAAATGACTCTTTTCAAGTCCCTTTTGGGAATGACACTATATGCTAGATATCTAGAAAAAAGTTGTAAAGTACTCAAGTTGCTGCTAATTAGAGTCTCCATCAATCAGTAACGCACAAATAGGGCCATGGATTCACACTGTCAGGGGCAAGGCATACAATTGGAACACAAGACCCGTAGTTTACAAGGGGAGAGTACTCACTGACGATGGCTTGGCGATAAGCCTGGATCATTGCCCTGCCGACCACGGCTCCGCCCATGACGATGAGATTCGCAAGAAGCCTACCCGCCTGCCAAATTAGTAGCATTAGCTATGAGATTAAGCTCGAAACCCGGGGGGGGGGGGTGAGAAATAGAGGAACAAATCGATAAAGAAATCAGAAAGCAGCGTACCATCCCGCTGTATTCTCCTCCCCCGGCGGCGGCGGCGGCGGAACCCTAGGGGAGACTGGCCTCGAAGTAGGCGCTCTTGGGGGCAAGCGGCGAATCGTACTCCGGGTGACGCCCTCAGGCGGCGGCGGCGGCGAATCGATCGACGATTAGCTTCTAGCTTCAGGCCCTCTTTGGTGACATGTTGGTGTCGCGTTCGCTCGGTTTGGCGTGGCGTCCGCGGTCTCGTCTTCTTGGGAAGCACGAAACACGCTGGTTTGGCGGGCCGATTCTACTGGGCCCACAGCCAGGCCCAACCTTTTAGTACTGGGTTCCCTCTTCGCCCGCTCGCTGCTGCTCTCCCAACGCCCCTGTTGGGTGCGCAAGTAACTTTCATTTTTTTTAGTTTCTTTTGTTTCATTTAATTTGTTCTATTTTTGTTTATGAGTTCTTAGCCCATTTTTTTTTATATATGATGGATTTTATCGGCCCAATTAATCTAGATGGCAATAGCGACACCTACATTAGAGATCGATATTCCGCAAAGTTGGATATAAATAAATCCCCTCTGATATTCCTTCGATGAATAACATTACTACCGAATCATGTCCAACAGACCAATGGAGATCATTAGTGTTCTACTTCCATTCCGTGAATGTCGACAATCATGATACTATTGCAAGATAAGAAGTCTTCGATGAGCACGTTTATTGACCAAGGATTTGATGGCAACACGGTGCTCACCTAAAATCTTTAAGGTAAAAGTTTAGTACCCATATACTTTATCTAAGTTATTATAATAAATCAGAGGACCTTTGTCTCAAAAAAAAAATGATGTCTTCGTGCGTACACTGCGCATGTACAAACGTGTACATAGTCTTACAACACCTGGACTGGAATAGTCAGTATTTCTCATCCCTCTGAGCCCTTTTCATCACCATCCACACTGACATTGGCATTCTTGTACACGCTCGCGCACACCAGCAAGTAGGCAAGTAGCGCACCGCCGCGACCAGGGTCGGCGTCCAGTACACGCGGTCCAGCCGCGACTGGTTCAGGTCGTCGGGCAGCCACCTTGTCGCCCGCCTCACCACGTCCACGAACGCCGTGCTCAGGAACAAACCCACGGCGATGAACAGCGGCAGCATCGCGGCTGCGGCGAACTCCTGGTAGAACAGCACCGTGTTCCAAGGCAGGTGCAGCGTGTTCGTGCGGGGACGAAATCAGACGTACATACGCAGTAGTCGTAGGCTCCGCTCACACGAACATCTCTGCATAACTTAAAACATACAGGAGAATTGCGCTGCATCAACCGCCGCTTGCTTTTCCGTTTTCTCACTATTTATAAACTCTAATTACAAACGTACAGACTAAAACTGAACAACTCTTCCGGCCTCAATCTCCATGACACACTCCCCATTACCCGTACAACTTGCTCCACTAACCAACACACTCGGTTTAGTGGACATGACCAATCACATATAGACTAACTGCTATCTGACCCAGTCTACGACCGCACATAATACTTCGAGTCCTTTGACCATATCCTGTTGACCAGCCTCGACCATGCCTCACGACCACGGCTACTCGATGCCTTCGACCGCTTCACCGACCACGACTTGTCGACCACATAGATCTTCCGAGCATCGACCGGTTCACTGTAGCTTATGAGTACCTATCATTGACTACTGTAGCTACGACTACGACCACTTGCTACGGTACTCCGAGTACCCAATGTTCAAGAAGGCGCTAGGCAGGCGGCGAGGTGGGGCCTAGCGCCTAGGGGGCCTAGGCGATCGAATTAAAAATGAGGATAGTAGCTGAAAATAAACAATCGTGTATATATATTTGCTGTTTAGATAAAAATTTGTTATCTTGAGCAACAATGATCAGTGTTACCAGGACTCGGACATGGGTGTCGGAGTCCGACTTGGATTCGGATGTCCGATTCGGCAAATTTTAAAAATTAAGATTCTAAGATTCATCTAATATATATATATATATATATATATATATATATATATATATATATATATATATATATATATATATATATATATATATATATATATATATATATATATATATATATATATATATATATATATATATATATATATATATATATATATATATATATGACGCTGAAATGGGGCACCATGGTGCCCAGGCACCAAGCCTCTCTGTCGTTAGATTGCTTTTAGATGCGTGCAGGTGCAATATATTAGGTAAGCCTATTAAAATTCATTAATTCGAAAAGGCATCAATTTGGAAAGGAATCAATCATGAATGGAAAGTATTAATCATGGATGGAAAATTTTAATTATGGAGCTTGGGCACCATGGTGCACCTGTTATTTTGCCTATATATATATATATATATATATATATATATATATATATATATATATATATATATATATATATATATATATATATATATATATATATATTTAGGGAGGTCTAGATTGAAAGAAATCCATTGAGAAAAAAGTCTATTCATAATTTTTAAAAACCCTGTAGACTAAATCACAAAAAATTAACCAAACCCTACATATTGGCATGAAAGAACCAAGCATATTGCAATCAAATATCACTACATTCGAGAAGCAGTTGAGCATCAAGAAGTTAAACTGGAATTTTGTCATTCAGACCAACAAATGGCAGATATTTTTACAAAAGCTTTATCCAGAGAAAAGTTTATTCATAATAGAGAATTAATTGGCATCTTAAGAAAATAAATTAAGGAGGAGTTTGTTGACACTAATTTATTTTCTTGTTATGGATAACAAAATATCTTGTAAAAGCCAACATGAGTTGTGCTAAAAAATCTTGATGTCGGCATTGGTTCATGAAGTTTCTGGTCAAAGCAAAAAGTTGAGAAGCCAGGAAATATCTTGATATGTCTACATACGGGAGAAATCAAGAAATGTCTAGCAGTATGGAGGCTTCTAAAGATAAGTAGGCAAGTGGTATTAGGATAGCACTTGAGTCAAAATATCAGCTTGCTAAGTCAGTGTAGTTTGGCTATATAAGGACCGGCAGTCCTCTTCATTTCTTCATGTGTGTTAAGTGTTTTTGGCTTGTAAGTGTTATGTTTGTAAGAGAGCCAATAAATCATAGTTTGATGCTTCAAGCTAGTTACTCCTCTATCCCAATTCTTTGCTTCTTTTGAGAACCACAAATCCCCAACAATGTCTTGATCAATCACCTTAGTCAATGTAGCGCAGGAAGAGTCTAGCTGAAGGTAGAAATAGCAATAGGTAGCTAGAAACGTCACATCGTTTACTATAATTGTTCTTGTTCAGAAATGAAATGTGTTATCTTTTTTCGTACGCATCATATTTAGATTTTACATTTGTACCTATGATGATCAGTCAGTATTGTGAATTTGTGATTGACAATAATGGGTTCGCAACAGTATCGAGCCGCCTTTGAGACGTTGGGCAATGATGTTATTCACGTGGAAGACGAACTAGCAGAGATCGGTAAATGGCCGGAGGATTTCGACGGCACGAGGTTGAATCTTCGCGAATGCATATACACGATGCCCGGCGCCCTTCCGGCTATCACCTGAATGTTGAGAAAGGGGAGCCCCGGCAATGAGATAGTTGCATCAACTTACCTACTTCTCAAGAATTTCAAGCATCTAGCTGCTCTTCCGGTGGAGAATTTCATCCAAAGAGGTCAAGGGCTTGAGGGCAGTCTTGTGGTACCTCGTGTCAAGGGATCGCTCAAAGGTTGGATAAGAAAATCTGAAGGCTCCCAGTTATTTGAAGGCAATGGCAACAAGCGAGCCATATCACCTCTCTTCCGTGGCATGATCATGTGAGTCATATAGTTTTTGCAACATTTGCCCATTGTGCCGCTTATGCATTTTCTAACATTTTCTTTGCTCAACAGTGACATGTGTGGTTTAATGTTTAAGCTATTTAACCAAAAAAAGTATCCTGGAAAGTTTGGACTTGAAGATCTATATCTGGATATCTTGGATGATACACCCAGAGTTCTGCTTCTACTAACTGATGGTACGCTTTACTATAATGTCGGGACCCAGATATTAACATCCGGATTCCTCTGTGATTACTGCACTATTCCCTGGATCAGTAGATAGTGCTCACAGTTACAGTAATGAATATCAAAATACATATCCTGCGGAAGCGTAAAATTTAATAGTAGACTTACTTCATGGGCCGATTAGGCCGAATTCAAAAAGTTGCAGCAGCGGAAGAACGAAGCACACAGGTGGGACCTTCAGGACATGCCCACAGGCAGCCAACTGGAGGTTCGCGGCCTAGTTCTTGACATCTTCATCTTCTCTGCCATCTTGTCCAACCTTGTTGCTGAGGCGCGGTGATGTAACTCTTGACTCTGAATTTTGTCGCAAAAGCGAGCGTGAGCACTCCGACCCCGTGCTCCGCGAGCCAACACACAGAATGCAAGATATAACATGTATGGCTAATCAAAGGAAGGCTCGGGTTATTTTATTTTGCGAAGAGTGCTTTTGAATACAATTATATAAAAATTCCTAAGACCTAGCATTTTGAACAAAAGCATAATGTTCAGGAATGCAGTATTAATATCGATCCAGATTCCATCCACCGTTACATGGCATCTGCACCATATAGCAATTCTTCAGCGTTATAGCCGCTTAACTTACCACTGGGACGACACCCAGGACAATTCCAAACCAGGGCAGTCCATCGCCCTTTCACTTTTCCATTCCCACTCACAAAGCATTTTGAAATAGAACTATATCTGGTTAAGTTCCCATGTCCGCCCTTGACCGTGGGCACGGCTATTCGAATAGTTTTAGACTCTGCAGAGTTTGTACACTTTCACCACAAGAGACAGTCAACTCGTTGCCCCACACGATTCCTTAGCCATGTGGTTGAGCAGACCATCACAGTAACTTTTCAAAGTACCTCGCCCCTTCCATCATTTCACCCTATGGGTCGTTCCCACTTGCGGTGGGTCCCATACGTTGTGCGGGATGTCCTCCTTCTGAACGTCTAGCAGCTGGCTCCCCACCCCTGCTAGCCCGCCACAGCAGAACTTCACCCTACCCGGGTGTCCCATTCAAGCCGTCACATAGACTGCCACTTGCACATCCTCACACCACCTCCTGGAAGGATGACTTTCGGGGTTCGGTAAATCTACTAAGCCAAGCTATACTTTACAGACTTGTGGTTGTACTGTTTTACACAGGAGGTCATGACAAGATTCAGTCCTTAATAGTATCTGGGCGGTCTACCACAAACCACACTCTCGTGCACCCCTGCACCATACCCCCGAACCATCCGCCCAAATAAATAAGCAATTTGAGGTTTTTGGGAGTATAAAATAATTATATCCAACATATACCAGTCATTACCACCATGACTGTTCAACCAAATTTTCTCATGATTAAAAGTGATGCTTGGGACAATTTCTTGCCCCGGGTTCCTAGTCAATGCTAAGCATGGCATACAATTAAGGACTTATTTTCGAAATGTTACTGTTATATTTTTGCTAGGGCGACAATGTTCACACATTTAAATATTCCAAAGGAGGGGTAATATTATTCAAGGTAAACAATGGGCACATAACTAGAATATGAAATTAAGCATGTATTTGCATATAAATTATCAGCATGCAATTTGATAATTTAAAACAAAGTAATTTGCAGGAAACATAGGATCAACATGATCAAAGTATTGACTCGCCTGGTGCGGTTTACCGCAGTCTTGAGCTCGCATAAAGTGGTCTCATGCGATGATCTTCAATTTCTGGTCTTCAACGATCTCGTCAATCTTCAGGACCCTCGTTTCTAATTACGTGGCAAATGACTGAATACAAGCAAAAACAAATAACTCAAAAAGATCCAAATAAATCCAATTAAACTTACTTTAGCTTGGTTATGAGGTGGTAGGTGATTTGAGGTGACTCGAGACAAAGTTGGTAGGGGGCAGAGCGTTGACGGAATCAAAGTAGTTGAAGGGAAGTGAGAAATGGGCAGGGACCATGTCAAAATGGATTTCTAGGATGATCATGATAAAAGTAAATTCATGAGATTATTTTATTTACAGACGACCTAGGGATTTTTAGTAGACATGCCAATCTGAGTTTAATTAAAGATGCCCCTCATTTTAGGTATCGTAGATATTTTAGGTACATTGTAGTCACCTTTATGGTGTTATTATAATTATTATTGTTAATGTTGTTGTTTAAATTTGCTTATCTACGACTGAGCACACCATATCAGGTTACACTTTAATATCAATGGTCGATTAAATCTACAGTTGGGGTTTATTTATATCCATGCCGTGCTTGTGATGGTTACTATTTGCCTTGCTATATTGGGTGGGTTACTTTTAACAATCCGATGACCTAGGGGTTTCGATTTGGGTCAAGAGCTGGAAGATACCCTTTTAGGTCATTCGGACTTTTAGGGGGGGAGACTTTAAAATTTGCTATCCAAGATTCCAGAGTAGAATTTTGGGAGCGTTACATTACTTTTGTAATGCTTCAACTATGCAGCTTTAATTATGTAGGATTAGATCTTTGGGTATTCTGGGCTTATAAAAGAGACTTTTAATTTAACTCACATATTAGAGTTCAACATCCATACCTAATTGATCCATGTCGATCTCTTGTCATCCAAGGATAGACCATGGGTAATCTCGTCTTAGTGTCTCATGTGAATTAGTATATTAACCTTAACTAGCCTATAGTTAAGTTTTAGTTTGATGGCATCAATCGTTTCCATTACGAAGTTACAAGTAATTCCTTTATTCTTATCCTCCTGCACATTGTCTTTACATACCATTAACCAAACTTAAATGTGTAAACTCATTTCATACCCCTCTTAGTTTAATCACACAATCAACATTTTTATTCTCATTTTCATGTACAAATCATAGTTTAAGATTGCTCTTTGAAGAAAAATTGGGAGGAGGCAGTGATTCCCATTAGCTTGATGCTTATCTAAAGTGGGGCCCTTATGCCATGCCATAACAGAGAGAGAGGAGACTACCTTCGGCTGAGTTGACAGAGAGGGAGCAGAAGCTGATGAAGCAGGGGAGGGGGGCCGAAGGCATGGCGGCGGCGATGCCGACGGGGAGCGGTTGGGAGGCGACGACGACGGCCACCAAAACGGAGCCCCCGAGCGCCGAGGAGGCCCCAGGGGTACTGGCGCCGGCCGGGGGAAGCCACAGCTGGCTAGCGGCGGTGCCAGGCGACCGTCGGTGAGGGAGAAAGGGGGTGCCGGCCGCCGGAGGAGAGGGGGAAGGAAGGGAGGCGTGCGCGAGCATGAGCAAGGTGGTAGGAACTCACCTGAGCTGCCGGGGCGGCCGGAGGGAGGCTGAGGCGGCCTGGCATCGCGCGCGGGCGGCAGTGCGGCCGGGTCGCCGTGGCAGGGGTTCTTGGGCAGCGAAGGGCGGCGGCCAACCTCCGGGGTGGCGTCGGGGCACCGAGGGGCAGCTCCCGCCGCGAGGAATCGGCCGGGGGCGCTTCGAGGAGGAAATGGGGGCGGTGGGGGCGCTTTTGGCCGGCGGCGGAGAAGATAGCCGCAGCGGCCAGCTTGAGGCGTGAAAACCCGATTGTTTGATGGGGGAGGGAGTGTGAAGCGTGGGGAAGGGGATGGTGGCTTCGGTTGCCCTTGTAGTCGACCATGCGGAGTTGGCCACGGGTGGCTGCCCTGAGCTGTTGCGTCGGAGTGGACGGCAATGGCAGGCGGCGCTTGCAGGCGACGGTGCAGGAGGCGGGTGGCAGAGCAGCGGAGATGACCGGACGGACAGACTGCGAGATCTTTAGGGGCGATTCGGGCGCTGGCTTGCAGTCGGCGCAGAGGAGAGATGGCAGAGGGAGACGTGGAGCGAGCGTCGCCGCGAGGGAGAGGAAAAAGAAATGGAGCAGAGCGCGTGCGGGAAGGGGAGAAGAAAAAGAGGAGGTGGAGCTGGGCTGGCCGGCCTGTGCGTAGAGAGAGGAGGGGAAAAAGAGAGACCAAGGGGCCCAGCGGCAGGAGTGAGAAGGAGAAAAGAGAAGGGTAGAAAAAGAAAGGGGAACAAATGCCTAGCAATCAAAGTTTGGATTTTTGCCAGAATTCAATATTTAAATATTTAAATCTTGATTTGAAATCAAGGGCTCAACTCTAATCATTTGGAAGGTAAATTTAAATATTGTTTTGATTTTAGTTTCCAATTATTTTGGTCATCGGTCTGAGTTTAAAATTTCATATTTTTGAATAACCAAATTTTTAGGATGTTACAAACCTACCCCCCTTAAATGAATCTCGACCCCGAGATTCCGGTAGAGCAGAAAGAATGAAGATGGGTTATATTGGCTAGCAATGGGTTTCGGGGTGTTGCTCGACGTATAGTTTGTTAGCCTCACAGAGACGAAAATCTGCACAATAGCGGTTAGAACTTGAAGAAGTCAAAAGGGAAGAGAGAAACCTTGTCTTCCTGGATAGATGTAGACTTCCAGATGCTTGCTCTTTGACATCGTCGTCTTCACATCCTCGAAAAATGGGATAGTTGCATCGCCTATTGGGTATATAGCTGTAGTATTTCATAATGATAGGTGGGTAGCAATGGTCTGTGCCCCAGGGTATGGAGCCTTGGGAATGTAGAGGTACTCCTAGGCAGGTCTTTTACTTCTACTAGGATCTTGTTCTTGCTTCTTAGCTTTGCCAAGCACGTTGATTTTTGCCAAAGGTATGTCTTGTAATCCTCATCATCAGAAGATTTTTGGTTCTGCGTAACTCCTTGTGCTGGTCTAGTTAGCCCTAAGTCCAGATTGTTGCAGTTCCAAGGATATACATCGTAGTAGTTCTTGGGCAGTTCTGTCCCTTAGTGCTACCCCCCTTAAATAAATGACGATTGTCATTAGGGTTGGCGGCAATTTGATCCATGGGCTTTCTAGGTAGGTAAGGAGAGAATGTTGGTAGGATGACGTCTCGAATCTTGGTCCTCGGGCTGGTTGGGGCTTTTAGTTGAACAATTGCGAAGGCTTCACTTATCCTTGGTTGCCTTGGCTTTAGCTATCTATCACCTTGCTTCGGTAGATCTGACTGAGTTTGTAGCAAATGGGGCAAGAGAGAATAGCAGGAGGTAAGGACAGAATCGCGGGGATACGGTAATCTAATCCCATTATAACTATAAAAGAATACACCCCGGGAAACTGGGGTGGCGTATGAATCACATAAGTTTTTTTTTTTTTTAGAACATTCTTTTCCTGTGACCGCGAAATGTAACACCCAAGGGCAAGAAGGCAGTGCACAGGGCCAAATGAAAATCTTGCAACAATACAACGTCTATTCGGGGAAACACATATGTGGGGGCACAGGGTTTATCTGCATAGTCCGTTTAGAATGAGACTACCTTATCTTCATGACCATCTTCGACGATCTTAAATTTTGGAGCAAGGGTAAGAGAAGGTGAATTAAATTTTCTCTTGAAATCCATAGAAGGAAGAGGAAAGTGTTTTGGGAAACTTTGTATTCATTCTTGTAATTGTTTTGTAAATACAACACCTTATGACACCCTCCAGTATACTAATACCTCCAATATCCATCAATGATTTAATTCGCTCCCCATATGATATTTTTACATTAAGGCCTAGAATCCTATAGCCTTGATAATTTAACTTCCACTTTTGTAAATTGCATGTAGGTTATCCCTCTTCACTGATTAATCGCGGCATTTTGCCGTATAACTCCAAACCGCGAGTATCTTTTATTTATTCAATCCACCGATCATATACTTCCTATCGTGTCTTTTCAATTTCATTAATCCTGCTATAGGTATCCGATTTTTCACACAAATTCTAGCTTCCACCATAGATTTATAAATCAAATCTCATATCTATTATTCACCAACTTGATCAGCTCCTCAATCCAATGGATGCCTAGTATTCTTTATCTTAGATCCACTGACAATTTTGGTATCGAGACTCCCTAATAATCCAACCTGGTATTGTGGATTCGAATCCATAAGTTGCTCCTCTAGAGATCAACCTAAATATTCGCTATCTCCATTTTGTTTCATTTTGACATCCTCCGGAAATTGTGTTATTAATCAAGCCAATACTTTGATAGTTGTTATCACATCTCCAATTTCTAAATATTTCATTTAATCTATCCAGCTATCGATCATGTCCTATTATTCCATTAATACATCTTCCAGGGATTTTTCAATTCATCATTGCTGCAATCCTTTAACTAGGTTCGCACTCTTTATTTCTTCCTGAATCACTTATTCTATTTGTCTGGTCAATCTATTTACTTAAGTTCATCCATTTCGTTTATCCCCATTTCACACTATCATTTCTTCCAAGGATAAAACAATTATTGAAGCTAAACTCCAGTGTTCAGTATCATGATTCTTATCCTAAAGTAGGTTTTCATAGAATATTTACAAGAGGAGTACCAGATTTTCTTCATTTTGAACTTCGGGTAAGAGAGCTTCAGAAGTAAAATAGCTAGGACAGCATATAGATGAGGGGGAATCATCTAAGAGAGTTGAGAATAAGTGATACAACTTATATTTTTTTGAAATAGATTTTGAAGAAATAATTCTAGTCTTGAAACTAACGGCCAGGCTAACTAGGTCACGACCTGCAGTCGATATGCTCTGATACCATCGCTGTCGGGACCCAGATATTAACATCCGGATTCCTCTGTGATTACTGCACTATTCCCTGGATCAGTAGATAGTGCTCACAGTTACAGTAATGAATATCAAAATACATATCCTGCGGAAGCGTAAAATTTAATAGTAGACTTACTTCATGGGCCGATTAGGCCGAATTCAAAAAGTTGCAGCAGCGGAAGAACGAAGCACACAGGTGGGACCTTCAGGACATGCCCACAGGCAGCCAACTGGAGGTTCGCGGCCTAGTTCTTGACATCTTCATCTTCTCTGCCATCTTGTCCAACCTTGTTGCTGAGGCGCGGTGATGTAACTCTTGACTCTGAATTTTGTCGCAAAAGCGAGCGTGAGCACTCCGACCCCGTGCTCCGCGAGCCAACACACAGAATGCAAGATATAACATGTATGGCTAATCAAAGGAAGGCTCGGGTTATTTTATTTTGCGAAGAGTGCTTTTGAATACAATTATATAAAAATTCCTAAGACCTAGCATTTTGAACAAAAGCATAATGTTCAGGAATGCAGTATTAATATCGATCCAGATTCCATCCACCGTTACATGGCATCTGCACCATATAGCAATTCTTCAGCGTTATAGCCGCTTAACTTACCACTGGGACGACACCCAGGACAATTCCAAACCAGGGCAGTCCATCGCCCTTTCACTTTTCCATTCCCACTCACAAAGCATTTTGAAATAGAACTATATCTGGTTAAGTTCCCATGTCCGCCCTTGACCGTGGGCACGGCTATTCGAATAGTTTTAGACTCTGCAGAGTTTGTACACTTTCACCACAAGAGACAGTCAACTCGTTGCCCCACACGATTCCTTAGCCATGTGGTTGAGCAGACCATCACAGTAACTTTTCAAAGTACCTCGCCCCTTCCATCATTTCACCCTATGGGTCGTTCCCACTTGCGGTGGGTCCCATACGTTGTGCGGGATGTCCTCCTTCTGAACGTCTAGCAGCTGGCTCCCCACCCCTGCTAGCCCGCCACAGCAGAACTTCACCCTACCCGGGTGTCCCATTCAAGCCGTCACATAGACTGCCACTTGCACATCCTCACACCACCTCCTGGAAGGATGACTTTCGGGGTTCGGTAAATCTACTAAGCCAAGCTATACTTTACAGACTTGTGGTTGTACTGTTTTACACAGGAGGTCATGACAAGATTCAGTCCTTAATAGTATCTGGGCGGTCTACCACAAACCACACTCTCGTGCACCCCTGCACCATACCCCCGAACCATCCGCCCAAATAAATAAGCAATTTGAGGTTTTTGGGAGTATAAAATAATTATATCCAACATATACCAGTCATTACCACCATGACTGTTCAACCAAATTTTCTCATGATTAAAAGTGATGCTTGGGACAATTTCTTGCCCCGGGTTCCTAGTCAATGCTAAGCATGGCATACAATTAAGGACTTATTTTCGAAATGTTACTGTTATATTTTTGCTAGGGCGACAATGTTCACACATTTAAATATTCCAAAGGAGGGGTAATATTATT
The DNA here is from genome assembly GCA_017311315.1 of Dendrocalamus latiflorus. Classification (NCBI taxonomy): domain Eukaryota; kingdom Viridiplantae; phylum Streptophyta; class Magnoliopsida; order Poales; family Poaceae; genus Dendrocalamus; species Dendrocalamus latiflorus. The sequence continues at coordinate 1,033,751 of CM029665.1, read as the reverse complement.
CAAGGTAAACAATGGGCACATAACTAGAATATGAAATTAAGCATGTATTTGCATATAAATTATCAGCATGCAATTTGATAATTTAAAACAAAGTAATTTGCAGGAAACATAGGATCAACATGATCAAAGTATTGACTCGCCTGGTGCGGTTTACCGCAGTCTTGAGCTCGCATAAAGTGGTCTCATGCGATGATCTTCAATTTCTGGTCTTCAACGATCTCGTCAATCTTCAGGACCCTCGTTTCTAATTACGTGGCAAATGACTGAATACAAGCAAAAACAAATAACTCAAAAAGATCCAAATAAATCCAATTAAACTTACTTTAGCTTGGTTATGAGGTGGTAGGTGATTTGAGGTGACTCGAGACAAAGTTGGTAGGGGGCAGAGCGTTGACGGAATCAAAGTAGTTGAAGGGAAGTGAGAAATGGGCAGGGACCATGTCAAAATGGATTTCTAGGATGGTCATGATAAAAGTAAATTCATGAGATTATTTTATTTACAGACGACCTAGGGATTTTTAGTAGACATGCCAATCTGAGTTTAATTAAAGATGCCCCTCATTTTAGGTATCGTAGATATTTTAGGTACATTGTAGTCACCTTTATGGTGTTATTATAATTATTATTGTTAATGTTGTTGTTTAAATTTGCTTATCTACGACTGAGCACACCATATCAGGTTACACTTTAATATCAATGGTCGATTAAATCTACAGTTGGGGTTTATTTATATCCATGCCGTGCTTGTGATGGTTACTATTTGCCTTGCTATATTGGGTGGGTTACTTTTAACAATCCGATGACCTAGGGGTTTCGATTTGGGTCAAGAGCTGGAAGATACCCTTTTAGGTCATTCGGACTTTTAGGGGGGGAGACTTTAAAATTTGCTATCCAAGATTCCAGAGTAGAATTTTGGGAGCGTTACATTACTTTTGTAATGCTTCAACTATGCAGCTTTAATTATGTAGGATTAGATCTTTGGGTATTCTGGGCTTATAAAAGAGACTTTTAATTTAACTCACATATTAGAGTTCAACATCCATACCTAATTGATCCATGTCGATCTCTTGTCATCCAAGGATAGACCATGGGTAATCTCGTCTTAGTGTCTCATGTGAATTAGTATATTAACCTTAACTAGCCTATAGTTAAGTTTTAGTTTGATGGCATCAATCGTTTCCATTACGAAGTTACAAGTAATTCCTTTATTCTTATCCTCCTGCACATTGTCTTTACATACCATTAACCAAACTTAAATGTGTAAACTCATTTCATACCCCTCTTAGTTTAATCACACAATCAACATTTTTATTCTCATTTTCATGTACAAATCATAGTTTAAGATTGCTCTTTGAAGAAAAATTGGGAGGAGGCAGTGATTCCCATTAGCTTGATGCTTATCTAAAGTGGGGCCCTTATGCCATGCCATAACAGAGAGAGAGGAGACTACCTTCGGCTGAGTTGACAGAGAGGGAGCAGAAGCTGATGAAGCAGGGGAGGGGGGCCGAAGGCATGGCGGCGGCGATGCCGACGGGGAGCGGTTGGGAGGCGACGACGACGGCCACCAAAACGGAGCCCCCGAGCGCCGAGGAGGCCCCAGGGGTACTGGCGCCGGCCGGGGGAAGCCACAGCTGGCTAGCGGCGGTGCCAGGCGACCGTCGGTGAGGGAGAAAGGGGGTGCCGGCCGCCGGAGGAGAGGGGGAAGGAAGGGAGGCGTGCGCGAGCATGAGCAAGGTGGTAGGAACTCACCTGAGCTGCCGGGGCGGCCGGAGGGAGGCTGAGGCGGCCTGGCATCGCGCGCGGGCGGCAGTGCGGCCGGGTCGCCGTGGCAGGGGTTCTTGGGCAGCGAAGGGCGGCGGCCAACCTCCGGGGTGGCGTCGGGGCACCGAGGGGCAGCTCCCGCCGCGAGGAATCGGCCGGGGGCGCTTCGAGGAGGAAATGGGGGCGGTGGGGGCGCTTTTGGCCGGCGGCGGAGAAGATAGCCGCAGCGGCCAGCTTGAGGCGTGAAAACCCGATTGTTTGATGGGGGAGGGAGTGTGAAGCGTGGGGAAGGGGATGGTGGCTTCGGTTGCCCTTGTAGTCGACCATGCGGAGTTGGCCACGGGTGGCTGCCCTGAGCTGTTGCGTCGGAGTGGACGGCAATGGCAGGCGGCGCTTGCAGGCGACGGTGCAGGAGGCGGGTGGCAGAGCAGCGGAGATGACCGGACGGACAGACTGCGAGATCTTTAGGGGCGATTCGGGCGCTGGCTTGCAGTCGGCGCAGAGGAGAGATGGCAGAGGGAGACGTGGAGCGAGCGTCGCCGCGAGGGAGAGGAAAAAGAAATGGAGCAGAGCGCGTGCGGGAAGGGGAGAAGAAAAAGAGGAGGTGGAGCTGGGCTGGCCGGCCTGTGCGTAGAGAGAGGAGGGGAAAAAGAGAGACCAAGGGGCCCAGCGGCAGGAGTGAGAAGGAGAAAAGAGAAGGGTAGAAAAAGAAAGGGGAACAAATGCCTAGCAATCAAAGTTTGGATTTTTGCCAGAATTCAATATTTAAATATTTAAATCTTGATTTGAAATCAAGGGCTCAACTCTAATCATTTGGAAGGTAAATTTAAATATTGTTTTGATTTTAGTTTCCAATTATTTTGGTCATCGGTCTGAGTTTAAAATTTCATATTTTTGAATAACCAAATTTTTAGGATGTTACATATAGTAGATTCCCTACATTGCAGTTAGTGTTAAGTAGATTATCTGCATTACAATTAGTTGAACTAACTATTTACTGCATCTAAATATTGCAGTTCGGAAGGCTGCTCGTCAGATTAGTTTTGAGCAACGCGCCAACACATGGGGCTACGTCCAAGCCACAATTACACTGTGTTGTGAAATATGTCATGTTAAACTTGATGACCTCTCCACTAGTTTCTACAACTTTATTGGAAGTAGGCTCATGCACGAGGCGGATAACATTGACATGCTAAAATACTATCCAGATAACTGGGATCTTGAGGAGAAGGCTAGTTACATTATGCTTGCTATGTCGGGACTGAGAGTTAAGCATATCACTCGGTCACAAGTAAATAACACTCTATCACTTGGCCGCGGGATGGAGATAAGCTTCTTATGCCTATTATCAAGCAACTAATTGACAGCACAAAAGTTGAGTGCAACGAGAGTTATGTATACGACTATATCCTTTTGTGCAAGAATTCATACACACACTTCAATAATTTGCCGGATAACCTCAAGGTAATTTAGTTGCCTAAGTAAGCGGCGTAAATTGCTTTGAGCACAACTGATAACCTTAGCATTTTGTTCATGCTCGCAGAACGACCTCGGGGGAGATAGTATGAGCTTGATAAGAATGATGGAAGAATATGATCCACGTATCTGGATAAATCTATACGAACAAATTGGTATGTTTTGTTCTAAATATTACTATTTGATTTGGGTCGATATATAATGTCTCACCCGTTGGCAACGATTTCTTTGTAGGTCCACTTAACAACATCGAATGAGCAAAAGAAGGCGCACAAAGAATCTGCGTGATTTAATTAATATCTCAAAAGGTTTATTTTATTTTAAGAATATATTTCTAAAGTGTTGATGATCCTATGTATGACATGGTTCTAGGAAAGAGCTGTGGGAGTCCAAAGTAGCTAGTAATTTGTGGGAGTTTCTAAAAATTGTGCAAACTCGATTACTGATTATGGGAATTTAACTAGTAGTGCTGGGGAAATCTTCTTTTTTTTGTTATTGGTGGAGCGCATTACCAAGACTTGCACTAGACATTCACAAAATAGTGGAGCTGAATATAGCAAATGTTACTTTTGGTGGAGTGTATTACCAAGACTTGCAGTAGGCATTCACAAAACAGTGGATCTGGATATAACAAATGTTACTTTTGGGCTATGGTTTTCTTATGAGGATGTCACTGGTTAGTTTGAGGAGTGTTTGTCTTATTACTTCTGTTTTCTTCTCGTTGTCTTGGTCAGTCTGTCTGGCATATGAACCTCGGCTTGCGTACTGTGTTCATAATTAAATGAATATCTACTTAAGAAAAAACGAATAATTAAATGATTTTGTGTACTGTGTTCATAATTAAATAGATTGCATAATTAGTATGGATAGTATAGGCTGCTTTTGCTAAACTTTGTAGTGGTGCTCAGATGATATCAAGTTTCTGCCTCTTCGCTTGCTTCTTCATGGGGCAGGTTTATGATCCCTGGTGCTGCTTGAATTTCAAATTCTTATTACCTATGTGGCCAGAATTGCACAAAGCCAGCCTAACAACATCTGAATAAAGCTATATCCTCGCACTAGATTTCGGCGCAAATCATTCCTGGCCCGCCCGATTGATGCAGCGTTGACAAGTTCTATGTAACAGTCCGGTGCCAGAGCACACTGCCCCGATATGGTCCACGGTGACGTGTAGGGGTGGATATCAAACCGGCTCGGCTTGGCTCAATAAGGCTCGTTAAAAAAGCGGCTCAGCTCGGCTCGTTAGACTATTTCCTAATCCTATTAACTGTGACAGTCTTGTTTCTAATCCAGCTACTCTTATAATCACGTTAAATACTCTTAAATATTAAGTTTTTTTCACGCTTATACAACCGGTAGTGACTGTAATAGTACAAATAAATGTCTTCACAAAAAATAAAGTATAACATATTCTGTACACTACAATACACCATGCTTTATATATGAAAGGTTTCGCACAAACAAACATTTTATGAAATATTGACATGCAGCAACACTCACAAATGACGTTTTGACTAATTACTTTGATAAAAATATAGTCGTACGAGGACGATAATTACCTATTTTTAAAGCTCACGTTACAAATATGTACGGTATTAACAACAAGAAAGACAAATCTTGTAAAGAGAACCTAAATAACTACGTGGAAACAATTACAACAAGAAAGAAAAGATTCGTCGAGTCGATCTCAGAGGTCGAGTCGGAGGCCACGCCTAGGTGGACCAATATAATGTTAGGGGGCATGCCGGAGCACATTGTTCGCTCTAATCGCCTCCGAGGATAACTGCGGGATGCCTCGTGCAAGTAAACTTCTAGTGACCTCTTGACCGCTCCACTTCAGCAAAATAAAGCCAATTTGTAGACGCATTAAACACCAAAATGAAGCTACATTTCCTAGCTAGAAAAGAAACATAATCTTTTTTCCTTTTTTAGGGAGAGAGAAGGAAAGATACATAATCGACTAACCATTTTTTTAACAGCCTCTACGATCAAGAGATAAGCTATATCTTCTGAAACCTATAGATAGACAGATGTTACACCAATGTAAAGTACATATTCCAGTTGGACAAGGATCTCGTATATAAACCATGCTTACCTTTTCATCTATGTAAGCCACGTAGGTATCATACTGGAAAACATAAATATGCAAAACAATTAGCAAGCCGAAGTGATAAAATGGCTCTCCAAGAGTTAGCAAGATAAAGTAACAGAATCAAACATTATCTGTCAAGAAGATAAACCTACATTATCTTTCATCCGAGGGAATCTCAGTGGAGTATTCTCAAGCTCTTTTTTAATTTCAAAACTGCGCAAGGGAAACATGTCTTTTACTTCCCCTTTTACTTCCCACAAAGCATCTGTGAAGTCCATCTGAAAAAAGTTGAAGAAATATCCATGTCATTATGCAGATACAGCTGGTACAAACAGACAGAGAGCACCATAGGGTGCTTAGTTGTGCAGACTGAGGTACGAATCTAACCTTTTGCTTAGCAACCCGTTTCCAAATCTCAAAATAGACACAATCAAGTTCCTTATAACAAGAATAATCGAACTTAACGCTCCACATATGTTCCTGAATTAATTTTTTTTTTGTCAAAACACCATCACCACTTATGCTCACCAACAAAATTAATAAGCGAGGAGGAGCATTACTTTGTAGCCGGACAAAACTAAATGCGCATAAATATTGTGAAAGCCTGTTGCGATCTTCACTGCTTGATGAAGAGCCCTATTCTCAACTCTTCGCCACTAAACAACAGAATAGTCATCAGGGGCGATGCATGACACTATAGCATAAATATACACTCCAGATATACTTTATTAAAGAACCATGAGGCTTTTGGTTGATGCTTACCTCAGACAAAGTTTTGCTGTTCAGGTAATGTTCAATCCACTGTCACGTGACAAAAAGGCTATCAGACCAAGATGACATATGACCAGTAGTTTACACTTGATGGCATCATGCGTACCTTGGTTTCAGCTGATATCTCCTCACAGTACTGGGTAAATTCCCTGTCGCTCTCGTGGGTGCTATAATTTAAGCGGTACTCATCCCAATCATCATACTCACCCTGCACAAAGGAAACATTGCCAATTAGCACATATGCAGAAATCTGGGCACTTGCAGACTATAGTAAAATGTCACCTTGCAAACATGGATTTGCCATAGATGCCTGACAAGATATGAATTATCAAGCTAGAGTTTGCAAACCACAACAAAACAGCACTTTCGTATGACAATCCTACTGCATGACATGATCTCGATCCAAATAACCAAGGCTAACACTGTGTTGTCCATAATCACAAATAGTTAATAAGCATAGTTATTAAAACCAGACCGGTAATAGATCTGGTTAGTCTCTCAGTTCACCGGCCAGACCACCAGTTCGTTAAATATAACAATAATTGATGTCCTATGTTGGAGAAAATATGCTACAAGAATATTTTTGCTTCCCCAGACAACAGCAAAGAACTGCCAACATGGTTAGGAGTGTTGGCTAGTGGCATGCTTGATTGAGATCCTTGGTTCGATTCCTGAACCTTGCAACAAAGGTTTACAGTGCAAAAGTAGCCACTGTCTCAGCGGTCCGGTCTAACTGCCAGTTCAGATCAAAACTGTCTGTTCAGACATGTTTCCAACAGTTTAGAGCAGCTAGTATGCAGAAATGATTCAATCATCTAACCCAAACAAAGACCAGGCTTCAGTTCTGGATTCCCCAGTTGAACCACCGGTCCGGTCCAGTTTTAGTAAGTATGGTGACAAGTACCATGAAAGAACATTGAGGTTGAAATAACATGCTGCACAACTATTGCGTAGCACTATTTAAACTGTGGGAAAAGGAGTCAGTACTCAGTACTAAAATATCAGCTTCAATAGAACTTAGTGCTTTTAAGGAACAAAAAATGTTGTTTGGCTTCAATTTCTCTAACTAACAAATGAATGAAAGGCTGATGGCATTTGCTATATATCTTGCAAGGGAGGTCATAACTCAACTAGCATAACAACTAGGGGTGGAAACGGATTGAATACGAATTGAATATTAGTCAACCCATATCCGCATGAACACATCCTTTTTAAGTCGAATTCAAATATCATTGGAATTAAATATGAAGCGGATAGACATCAAATACAAATTCAAATCATATTTCTATTCGATTGGGCCAAATTCGGTCATTCACATAACTGATTGGAACCAAAGTTTGTAACGGAACTAACCCGAGCTTTGCACTTCACAATGTCTCTTTCCCGTAAAACTATTAAGGATTGTATTTATAAGAAAAACTAACATAAAAGTCAACCAAAATAGGTCAGGATGTAACCCACTAAGCCATTCCCGACTTGTAGTAGTCAAAACAGAATGCAATTTAAACTAAGAAAATGTGGTCATATATGTGGGTATATCAACTAACAAGTTTGGTTGTATTAACGTAAGTGAACACTGGAGTAGTTGGCATGATGGAGTCAAGTGTTGATACCTACATTATCACAAAGCACTAGCCGCTGGTAGTCATCCAAGCCAGCAATTTTGCAGTGTTCAGGATGGAAGTACCAGTCGAGACTCTTCTCGTAGTGCTTAAAGTACCCCTCTTCCTGAAGAATGGCCGGAGGGTACTGCTCTTTCAGTTTTTCATCATTCAGTTCAGCCAAGTGTCGACCCTTTGATAACTGTAACAGAACGATCAGAAAGTAAATTAAACAGAAACCAGGGCAGAGGCATCATACTAAAATTACCAGCTGGCCAGGTCTTTATGTAACTTATAAATGACAAAAGGAATTAATAATATTGTCTCATCTCATGTATTGATAATAGATACCTCGTGAGCTCTGATGCGGTACAAGGCTAGGCGCTCGTACACCTCAGCAAGCTGCTGCGGCTCATCATATTCAGACACGAAATCATCATGAGGGCCATAGTTCAGCTGCTCAAAGTAACAATAGGTCTCCTTTGCGATCGTATCATCATCCACATCGAGGAGGGCTTGTATTTGACTGGCTCCTTGTTCTTGCTTGTGTTCCATGAAATGGACAATCTTGTCAGAATGTTCATCATCATCCTGTGCGATCTTGTCAAGAGGCCCCGAAGTATGTGGGCTTCTGATCTTTGGCTTCTTCTGTCCTGTCCATATGCTTGTTCCCTCCCCAAACGAGGCTTCTCCAGCTTCTTCTTCTAACTCACTGCCGCTGTGGCTGGCAGGTGGACTAGATTGATCCATGAGCAGATTGACATCAAGGCAATCGTCAACTACAAGAGGGCGTTCATGTTTGCTGACACAGTCGTGTCCTCCTCCTACGTGCTCGATGTCCATGTCTGTAGGGAGAGGGTCAATTGCGTTGGCTGGTTCATCGCCATCTGCCTTGTTTGTGTTGACCCTAATCTTACCAGCGAAATTGGATGGGATTGGTTTGGCGAGGCCGGCGGATTGGATGGGATTGGGGGAGAGGAACTCGACTTGCCTTTGGGAGACGGCGAGTGTGCGTGTCGAGACGGGGGAGGATTCGATGGATCGGTGAGGCCGGCCGGCGGATTGGATTGCGGTGGTGAGGCGGCGACTCGAGGGTTATGTTATACGCTGGTGCGTGGGCCGGACACAATGCCCAGTCTCGAAGGGTTATTTAGACTAACAGCTATCTGGATCGGTTGGATCCTCCTCGAGTTCTATTACAAAGTATTCGAACACCGAGCATTTAACATGATCGTACAGTATTCAACACATGAGTACGACCACGTAGTACTTAAACACTTAGAGATCCGTGTACTCAACACGACTTTTTAGCAATACATCAAGGTTAGTCCCAACACAGTGCATCCTCGTCCTCAGTCAGCGCCAGACATCGGTACCACGGCGGAGACACCGCCGGCAGCAGCGTGGTCGCGGGCGACGCGGATCCGCCTCCGCTCCACGAGCGTGGCGACCGCCATGCTGGCGACGTTCACGGCGTGGCCGAGCCCGACGCGCCGCAGCGTGGTGAGCTTGCCGTGGCCGCCCGTGAACAACACAAAGGATTGCACATGCATTTGGGTATATTTCTCCTCAGAATTTGTTCGACCGCACATGCGGCAGCACATATATATTCTTGCAGCAAGTGAAGCGCACAAGAGTGCTCGAGTGTGCAAGATGACGTACGACGTTTAATTTTCGTCGATGGGTCACGCGACTTAAGAGGAGAGAGATGGCAACGCCGGCGGTGACGATGGGGCAACACCCGAAGTAGGCGTCGGAGACGACGGGTGCCACCTGCATGCACCCGCGGACGATGTTGGAGATCTGCGCGGCGTCGGTGCTCTTGAATCTTGATGAGGTTGCTGCTTGTCGCGCTCATGCATGGCCACCCCCAGCCCCACCACACTCCCTGCACATGCGTATGCATGCTCAAAATGGTCCATTAGTATTGAAGCATCAACGTACTCGATCATCAACATGCATGCCACCGTCGCATGTGTATATAAGTACTATATATAGCACAAACTTTTGTGCGAAACGTGTCAAGCCACACACGCATGTGCTAGCTAGCTTGTGTATATGCAGAGGCGTGTGCTTGATCTTGTTGCAATGTCAAGAACTGATAAAGAGATTGAAACTGTTGCAAGGAAAGCTACTAACATTTATCGACCTGCGAGGAACGGCAGAGTGATCCAGCCGCCTAGCTCCTTTCTTCCGGACAGACGTCGAGTATTGGGCTTCATGGTCGGATGCTTCGGTGTGGTTCTCATGTAAGTGACTGGAGTTGAGTAAGTTGTACAAACTGTAGTCATGTCACTAAGATGGATGGTAATATATATGTATGTACGTGAGGTCAAAAACTGAAGATGAGAAAGGTAGTACTGTACAATGATGAAAGGAATAACTTCACATGCATGGCTGAACGAATGGAAGAACTTTTATTTGCTTAAATTATATATGGAGTACACATATTCGGTCTACGTACATCATTAGTATATAAGTATATTGCCCTAGCTACCCTGGACTCCCATTTGGAATCACCTCATTACAGCACGGATCGAGGCCGGCATTATGATCTTCCTGTTGCAGTGGTATGGTATGTAAGGTGTGCCACGAACTGCATGTAATCCTTGAAGGGTTGGTGCTGCTTGTGAACCGGTCCTTTTACGATCGAACTAGTGGATCAGAGGCATGCGTGCAGTAGATGAGCAGTATCAAAATTTAGAGGGGTTAATAAAAATTGATCACTGATTTGTTGAATACCGAGTTACTAGTGTTAGAAGTAATCTTGTTTTTTTTGTTTTCTTACCGTATTCGAGCACGAGTTCGAGTATACGAATACGAGTTGTCTGCGTTGTTTCCATTTTCCGCACGAAGAGTATGAGTCGGGTTGTGTAGTCCTTTAAAAGCCATGCATGCAGGCTTGTAACGTCGTAGGAGGCAGAAGAAAGAAGTCGTGAGCAGGAACTAGTAAAGAGGAGAGATTGGTTGTAGGTGTGAGAAGGAAAGAAATAAACGAGAGAGATAGAGGTAGCGATCTGTTGTGATTATTGGGATCCATTGGAGAAATAAAGGGGAGGAAGAGGGCAATGCATTGTGTGTTACGTGCATATTCACGTGAAGCTTAGAGAGCAGCAAGAGGTGCTGCTTCCACGGGAGGACAGCAGCGACGCAGTTTTTCCACGCGAAGACACAGGCGAAGGATCACGGTCGTGAAGGACCAAGCGTATTCTTGACGACGTGTTGACAGAGAAGAAATTAGAAGATATTATAACAAGTGGTATCAGAATATGGGTGATAAGACGAAGGCTCAGGGTGGGCTAATCTCCCTTCAATACCCTCTCTTGATGATCGACAACTACCCGGTATGGGCAATGAAGATGAAGGTGAACATATGCGCACAGGGAGTCTAGTGCACAGTCGATCCGAAGGGGAAGGACAAGGAGGTGGACGACAAGGTAGATCAAACGGTGTTTTACTGAAGTAATGAGGTAGATCAAGAGGTGCCTATCTTGGAAGTTATGATACATGTTGCGTTTTACTGAAGTAGGGCATCGGTGTCCACTCCCCCCGTGCGAAGGAGAAGACGACGGATGTCACATGGTCCAGATAAAACTAGGCGGCGACCACCTGGAACGAGACGTTGGCTAGTAATTTGAACTAATTTTTGGTAAACATACATTAAAATAGGAAATTTCTTATTGAATAATACAGTTAAATATTTGTTTTTGTGAAAAAAATCAGTTGCAAAAATATTTTTGGAAAATATTACCTTTCCGCCTAACAGATTATCGATAGTATTGCCATATAACCATTATTTAAATCTATATTTGCTTTATTCTGCACAACCTTGAGGTAGTATGAAATAATTGCATATACACCCAGGGCCAATTACATAATATATGTCATTAATTAGTAGTATAACTTGCAGCATGCGAAACGCCTCAACCATCGGGATCTCTTTATTTTCCAAGGTCAACTATTGTCCATCGATATTTGAGTATTGAGCTTGGCTGAATTCCTAAAATTAGCAACCAGTACTCGAAGCTCATGCTTGACCCTTGTAGAGTTGTAGACTTGTGCAGACACCTGTAGGATCAAGTATGGCGACTAGAGAGGGTGAATAGGAGCCCAAATTAATTCCAAGGCTTTCCAATCTTTTCCTTTGAGCGGAAACAAAACTCTTCACTTCAGTAGCTATGGAAGCTATGAAGATCAGAGACAAATAATTATAAGGAAAAGATTCGATCAAAATTGAGTAAAACACATTTTAACAACCCTGGCGATCTGACCTTCATGAAGGAAGCGGTCTGACATCTCTTCGGGCAGTCTAACCTTCGTTTTAGCGGTATGACCGTTATGAACAGTAAATCAGGCAAAGCTATAGTACCCCCAGTCAGACCATTGCTACAGTGCCAGTCAAACCAATGCTATACTAATTTCATGAATGAATAGTGTTTTCAACCCGATTTCAAATCCGAAAATTGATGAAACTTTTAATCCGTAGACCCAAATAACATGAAATTTTGCAAAAATGTTTTCTAGATTATCAAGAATCTATTCCAATAAATGATCATCAAAATCGTAGCAAAAGTTGCGACCTTTTTCAGTTTGAAGAAAAGGTGCACCGAAACTGAGCCAAAAATAAAATCGGTGAATACAACTTGCTCATAGGCGGACGATGATCAATATGGGTATAGATGTATTCCCTCATATCCCAGCAAGTAAGAACACAAAAAATTACGTCAAAAACCCTCGGATAAAAAATCACACTTTAAGGCCAAATCAAACAAAACTGGGTTTTCTTGATAAACTTGCTATCAAAGTGTCTAGATGGGTGAAGATAGATTCCAAGAGGTTGTATCTATCTCTTATACGTTCTTAGCATATCAAGATCAAGAAAAGGGAAGATGAGAGATCAAAACCAACCAAATCAATCAAAACATGATGGATCCATAGAGCTGATAAAAAATTGATATATTGCTTGCTTGGAGAGGTATATTTTAAAGCCAATCCCTTAGGATAGCAGAGTTCTAAGTCTAGAGCACACACACGGTTCTAACCTAAGGAACCCTAATCTCACATGGAAGGGAGGAAGACTGGAAGAGCTAGCCACCAAAAGGCTCACCAACCTTCTCAAACTCCAGCCCTTGCCTCTCCTCCCTTATATAGCATCACAACCTGAATTAAAACCTAATAGATCTACCCATTAGACCAAACCGAGGATAACCCATTAACCCCACCTAACACTGGATTTTACCCTCTCACGCATGCTTCTCAAAGCGACTTACAACTATTAACCTATTATTGAATCAACACTTGATCCACTTCGCATTTTTAGCACATAGAATACCTAAACCACTTAGTCCAACGCCGCGGTTTCACATACCGACACTTTTCTGGTATTGGGCAATTTACAATACACCATGCAAAATATATGCAACCAAAATACTGATCCTAAACTTAGGACTAAACAATAAAACCATGTGCACATAAGCAACAACACATATACCATACCCATACTCAGACAACTCAACTCAAACAAACGCACGTTCAAACAGCTTCTCGGCCGATCAGATCGCTAACCAAAGGCCAGTCTGACCCGTTGCCTCCCACAGCTAGTTTGACTACCAGCCCTAGACTAGTCAAACCATTGGCAACACAAAGCAATTGAAAAATTGCAAACTTCTTAAAAATCAAACTCTGTAAACTCTTTTAACTAAAAGTTAATTACTCATTACAATCTTGGGGTGACCTCTATATGGTCTCACAACACCAGAGGGAGGGAGGGAGGCTCCACGCCAAGAACCAAAATATCGTGGTCATTTGTAATTATTGCTATAAACACAATCTTCTTTACTATGCAAAGGTTTTTTAAGCTCGACGGGGTCACTCATATGGCCAGCTGGAGCTAGGGTGTACCATGTGTATACATCGATTGATCATTGTCGCGCGTCTTCGTTAGTACCAATTGCTCAGCATTTTTCTCCGCCATGTCAAGGTATTCGATGCGCAGCTAGCTAGCATAAGGGCAGTCCCAACCTGAAACCACATGTAGTTTCCATAGCATTAAATACCCTGTTAACTAGGCAAAAATGCTGATGTGGCACCTGAGTTAAGGAAGAGAGAGAGGAGAAATTGTAGAAAACGTTTCTCATATGAGAAACGATGTCCTCTCGTGTCCCAAGGCAGATGGAAACCATCTTTTTTGCGTTGGGCCGCCCCCCATCGTTTCCTCAGCTCCGTGCGGTAGACCCGTCTGGATCCCCTGCGCAGAGGCGTCCCTATCCATCGACGCCGCCGCCCCGCGCGTCTGCTCCCCTCCCCCGCGCGCGCAACTCGCCTGGCGCATCTGCTCCCTCCCGCGCGCGCGAAGCTATCCGCGCGATTTTTCTCCCGTCCCCGCGCGCGCGAAGCTCACTCCCGCGCAAGCTGCTCCACTCCCGGCGCGAGCAAAGGGAAATTTGGCGGCCCTTGGCGCGAAGATGATTTCCTCGGCGCATCATTCACCGGCGGCCTCGTAGATCGCCTCCGCCTTGCCCGCCGTTCTAGGCTTGTGGCGCCGCCGCCTCCGTGGAGTCCGCGGGTGCCAGCGCGTCCGCTTGTTAGTTGGGCTCGCCCGGCGCGGTCCTGATTTTTCTCTTCCCGTGGTGCCTCCTAGCTCGTACCTGGCCGCAAGAAATGGATTTGTTTTTTCATGCACTGAATAGTCAATTCTGTACAACTATCATCTCTCGAAGCAAGGGATTAACAAGGTCTGAATGTAACTCTGATACTATGCATATGTTATTCATGTGTGTACTTGTGCGTATGCGATCTCTTGCAGCTCACATAATGTTTGCAAAATCGACTGAGGTCAGGAGGCATGCCTTTTCTCTTTAATCATTTTACTACATATTCCTTCATCTTTATCTGTTGTTTAGCATCCTTGCAACCTGCTCATGGATTTATTTTACAGAATGCTTTCATTGCCTCTTGTCTCTGCCGATCACCTTAACATGCTTGCAGGTTGCCCATCCCAAATTCTGAGTTAAGTTTCTGGTATATATTGAGAATTAGTAAAGTTTAGATGTGTATTTATAACTGAGAGAGTATTTATAACCGAGAGAATTTTTGCCTGTTTTTCTGCGGATTGGCGGAGGAAAGAAGACAATGGTCTCAGCTTTTTCTGCGGATTGGCGGAGGAAAGAAGACAATGTGCTCAGTGAGCGTTTTAGAGATGGATACATGTGTTGTGCGAGTGCTGTGTTGTGCGCAGCTGATCCAACTCGTTTCTTTGGTGCATTTAAGTTTTCCTCTGTATAGAAACTGCTATAGAACTCATGGGTTGGGAAGACTAGCTTCTAAGGGTAATTAATTGCGCTCTCTTTTTCTTGGAAACTGTCCATAGAAACCATGGGTTTGGACTGCCCTAATATATATTTCCTTTTGATATCGCACGAATTTTCAAGGGGAAAAGAACCTGGACCATGGATATATGAGAAGCTGAACCAGGATGTAGGCCGGATAATGTTATCTCTAGCGCATATTCGTATGATGCATCCATAAATTAAGACGCATGACTTCGAATGTTCTCAGGATCATCCTATTATAATGCAACAAGCCGCTTTCTTAAATTTCCCTTTTCAAAGCAGTGTGAATGAATTATTGGTTCGGTTAATTAATTGATGATTAATGCAATGACGTCAATGCACGCCATATTCTGTAAATCGGGAAAAGGTCGTATTCGTGTATCTCGAAAAACAGTCATATTATTGACGCTTGGTGCAAATCGTATAGGGGGGTTTCTGAGTTCTGACCCACTTGTTATCGAAGCCCTTCCTTCCCATGACGGAGGGCCTGTTCTTTACGGGTTTTAAAAACGACTTTTAATTTTTAGTACAGTATTAAATTTTTAAACGTAATATTTTTTTAAAACGGGATCTACAAGTTAATTGTAGTATATATTAAAAGCATAACATCTGTATTAACTAAAATCACAAGTGAGTATCTGTCTCTCCGTAATCTCTATCGCAAACAGATAAAATTCAAAAATTTCAACTAAAAATCATAAACTGCAGCCATATCAAACAGGCCCAGAGTAGAGTTTGCTCGCAGGCGAAGGTTTCATCAGGTCATTGTCGAGATGGCTGCCAAGTTTTGGTGACACTTCGGGACAGCCGAAAACGCACGACGCTTCTGGCAGAAGTTGATGAGCTTAGTTCCGGTTTTTTCTCTTTTATTGTTCAGTTTGCACATCGCTCGGAAAATGTTGCAGCTCACTACTGTTGTGCTAAGTTTGCTTGTTCACAACAGGAATCGCAGGTTAGTAGTATGGGACATCGGTAATGTTTGCTAGCCAGTTTAGTCCTAGAGCAACTAAAAACGAGTAAATTGAAGTGATCTTTTAATTTGAGATTGATTATTAATTGTAGCCATGGCTAACGAAACCCCGGCCCCTGTGATGAAAACCTTGAGTCATTGAAAGTGATTTTGTAATTTGCCAGATATATGCTACCTTCTTTTCTTAGTGGAAAAATTTATACCTTATATCTTAGTCCCTAATTGAACCGCATGAATTTCACAAAAAAAATCTTTTATTCTAAACAGGTCATGGAATGACAGAATATATATAGGCATACAGTACGGTGGTTGAAACAGACACGCACGAGCAACATGAACATGCAGCGAGAGCGAAAAAAACTGCTACATGGGGGATCAGGGCTTGTCACACACTCCAACTGAAATCCAAAGAAACAAGCAGCATAAAGTTGAGGGTGCGTTCGTAAAGGATTTTTTTTATATTTGGTTTATAAATAGCAATAACTTATAAAGAAATTTATAGATAAATATTCATATATGATTTTAGTCGATATAAGTTAAATCGTTGCAGTGCGTATTATAATCAACTAGTAGATCCCGCATTAAAAAGACAAAAATATATTTTTCTTAGTGGAGAGGTCTAAGTAATTAAGTTGATAGTTAACAACAACATAGAATCATCTAAGCAATTCGAATTAAGTCATAAAATCATCTAAGCAATTCGAATTAAGTCACCTTCAATCCATTTTGTATGCACCTTTAAGCTGAGCTATGTGCATAATATACATGTCAAGTGGACCCTGGATCATCCTAGACATCGATCTTGTCTCATCATCTTTTTCAACTGTGGTCTCGAGGCCAAGGAAGTAACCGCTCATAACATGATGATGCTGATGATAGTGACGAAACCATCAAACATGTGCCGTAGCGAAAAATGTCGACACCCACGCGATCGATCACTGGTTCGTCCGGACGCCTAGAGATGCGAGCCACCGCCCGGCCGGGGATGACCACATCCTATCCTCATCCGGGCCTGCGTCGTCCGGCCGAATCGACGCCACGAAACTTTTCAGTTCAGTAACTTCAGTTCAGTTCTGTTCAGACCGACCATGTTATGTAGGAGATTGCACTGCTCATGGTCTCCAATTAGGACTCAGGAATTGCTCAATTCGATCATTATCTGAACAATTCTTATTTTCAAAATTATCTGAACAATTCTTATTTTCAGAATTATCTGAACAATTCGACCAGCACAAATAGGAGCTAGCTGTTGCTTGTTAATTAGCAGCTTGATGTCCCTGGAGACACTGCTGTTACGTTGCCAACTGCCCTGAAGACTGCATATCCTCATATTTGACGTACGGCTTACGCGCTAGCTATACATAGATTCTCGATCACTATATCCCGTGCTAATAAATTAATTGTGCACAGTAAACGTGCTTGATGGAGTATTGTCAATGATGGGAATTTTGCTTAACAATTCAGCTACAGTGAATCAGGGGTACACCACATGGGAATGAGCACATCATGTGTTCATAAAGCTACCCCTGTGCCTAGCTAGTCAAAGCCGTCCTTACATATTTCAGCAAATTAGTACGGCTGTTGCTCAAAGATTTCGATTGATTGTGTGCATAATTTTCGGTTAACTTTGGAGACAAGCTAGATATTAAGAAGACCGTCCACAAGAAGCGCAGCGAGTCATGCACATTTCATCGTTAATTAACACAACAGCTAATGAAAATTCAAACAAAAAAGTCGAAAGTTTGATTCTTCGATTGGTTGGATCTAAGGTTTCTTTTCTTCCTTTCTTTTTAATTAATTTGCTTGTGCCCGACTCAAAATTCTAGCTTGTTCTTGCATGTTCTAATTAAGTTTCTATTCATCACAATATTTTTCTTTGTTTTCGGAATAGTATTTTCTTGGTTAACCCAAAGTGCCGCTCGCAGAACTAGAAATTTTGTGGACAACTTATTAATTAGGTACATCGGTTGTCAGTTAGGCTAAAGTTTCTCGTGCATGCATGAATATATGCATGGTGCTGGGTATGGTTAAATTAAAACAAATATGTATTTTATGCTATAGTTGCATCACTTGACACTATGTAGTCATGCAAGATTCATGCCATGCATCTGATCAGTATATAGATAGCCTAAATAAAGCATGCATGTGGCCATTGAGATGACGACATGAATTGCAGGTGGATCTGATTTACGGTATATAGCTCGATCTTTTATGTGTACAACATAGTACTATAGTTACAGTTATAATAATGAGACTGGCCAAAGCTGGGGAAATTCACATTTGATGAGCACAAATTGGTGTTAGTGCAGAAATCCATTTTATACCGAAATTGAATTAGTGGTCCATTATGTGCTCTGAAAACTTCAAGTACTTAAGTTCGATCTCAAGCTTCCCTACTGGCTACTACTAAAGACGTCAAGTACTAACTAATTAATTAAGTTTGATCTCAAGTACTAGATAATTAAGTTTGATTTCATTATTTAGCACTATAAAGATATACACTTCAGGATTAGCTACCCTATGTCTCATTGCCTCGGAGATCTTAGAGCTATATGTCAATGAGATATTAGTGATAAATTCTAAAATGACGTATTTTTAACGGTGACAAATGGTCAATTCCTCAAAGAAAAATGGAAAAAAACCTACTCGTGATTTCATGCATCCCAACTAGACTTGCTGAATGTGATTGTGTCAACTACTACATTAATTAACTTGAAAAGGGTCTTTCATATTTACAAGTAGCTTGTACTAATTTTCCTTCGATCTACGATTTGCATCCATCAGACGGCCATCATATCACTTCATACTAATAGCTAGCAAGCTAAGAGCAAGTTTAATAAGGCTGACTGTGCTAGCTATAAGAGAATCCATGTCAGCATAGTCCTATGTGGAGGGGAGAGAAAAGGAGAGAGAGAGCCAAGCCGACTCCCATGCAAGAGTCAGGCTATAGCACAGGAAAAGAGGCATTATCCATGCATGTACCCATAGAACTAATTGCTATAACCATGCATGTATTAAATTATCAATACCCATGTATGTATTAAATGATTGAGAGCTCTTGTGGAGACAACTTATAGCCAGCTTATTGTATGAGTTGACTGCATCATTATCTTTTGATAACATGAAAATATATTGGAGGTAGCAGCTATCTGTATTATTAAACTTGCTCTAAGCAGTGTGTATATATGGTAGATCCATGTTACTCTCAGACCAATTAATATTGGACGGTACATGACAAAATTAACCTACCTACCTGCCGTCTAAACACACGCCATATGAGCTAGATTGAAACACAAGGGCATCTCTCTATAGTTGCAGGTCAGGGCTAGATAGCGAGCAGTACCGGCGAGACGCCGGCCAGCCGAGCTAGGCACATGGCGTCCATGGACTGCGTGATCCATGTCGTGCTGGGAGTGATCATGAGAAGGAGCATCTGCAGGCTGCACGAGGTCGTCGCCATGGCGGTGGAGCTCGGCACGGCGCTCCGCGTGGCCGTGCGGTTCTCCGGCATGGCCTTCCACCGGCCGCCGACACCGTCATCGCCGGCAATCTCGGGGGTAACATACTATTACTCCCCGGAGGCGGCCTCCATGATCGGCATGTCCAGGCTTGATAGGCACTAGGGCCGGGTAAGCTACAGCTAGCCTGATCTGAATAAAAAAAATTCTCCATGCGTGTTGTGACTTGTGAGTAGTTAAATTGAATTCAGTGTTTAGCTGCATATATATGTGCGCTATTGATCGATCGATGTTCATCGTTTGAGCAACTGAGGTCGCCGTAGTAAATTAATTGTTCACTTACGGTCTGAGATAGAAATGGTCATTAGATCGAGATCGATGGTTGTCCATCATCGATTTTTTCACCATTTCCCCCTTAATTTCTTCTTTGTTCCTTTATAATTTGCTGAACTTAATTTACCTGTATGTAATTGCTATATGTCAACCTAAACCACCGGAAAGTTTCAGAATAGAGCAGCGCTGCTGCAAGTTAGATATCACCGAAACAAGACGAAAGCCTACAGAAAACAAGCGGAATCTTTTGTTATTTATGTTGCTGATTAAGTCGCTGATCTTCCGAATAATATGAGAGAGGAGACGGAATTTCTTGAAAGTATTCAACAAGAGAAAAGAGATGATCTTTATTATTATAAACTGGTTACAAAGGGGCCAACAAAAGGAAATTAGCTAGTCCTGATCTATAATCTCACATTGCGCGGAAGATGTTGGTTGCCTTGACTTATTTTGATTTGGGATCGATCGCTTGTTCCTCTATCTTCTCTCGTTAATCTTTAAATACCATTGAAAGAACACTAGATATCCGTGTGAAAAAATGTTTTATGGAATTAACACGTCCAATCAGAGAGGTGGTTGTTATCAGAGAGAGATATCTGATGATAACTTATCTTCAGTTATTAGTAGGAAATAATCGTGGAACAACTGTATGACAGTTGTTGTCAGAGATACAAGACCGAAACATCATGCTATTTGGGACAGATAAGGCATATGTTTTTATTAATTGCATGGGAGGAATTCCCTGAAAACGGGCCCTTATACCAGTTCATGAACTCTCCGAGTGATCTACTGATCGGGCAAAGTGCACAATAGTCCTCTGACTAGGATACTTGGGAAATAGCTTTGGAAGACTTACGACCACAGGGTCTTATGGTTTTAATTAAATATTAAAGTCATATTTAAAGGATTATTCAATCCTCGTCAGCTAGCCCCCGAACTTTAAGTGAACTTATAATCTGAATTTTTCTGATTGAATTTCAATTTGGAAAATACTCGTTTTAATGTTAAGAGTAAAGAAGCAGTTTCCATTTACTTAATGTTGAGAAAACTAACTTGGCTTCAGATTGAATAACTACTATTTTGTAGTGGGAAAAACCCTGATAAACACCCTGGTGTGGTACCTGTTGGTTTCATGCTTTCTCGAAAAATATTTCATCTTCTTTAATTTCTTCCACCCTTCACCTTTGCGCCTGACTGTAGCCTCGAATCCTTTCAATCCTCGACTAGATTTTCAACCACCATAGCCAAAATATTGGATTTGATCATTGATTGGCTGGTGTTTGAGCTTAGATCGAAGAAGTTGAAGGCCATGGAAGAGGCGGGGATAAGCCCCGATAAGGTTTTGGTTCTATGGAGATCTGTAGTCGGAGAAAGCTTTTCGTGAAAGCGGCAGCGAAATCCCAATCTTTTGGGCATATGTGGAGTGTTGATTTAGGTTGCTAGCACATCCGTTCTTGTTAGAGGTACGGGATTGAGTTGGTCAATTTGGCCCCCAACTCAATCGCCAATCTCAGCATTTTCGTCCATCTCTGTGAAGCGTATTTGGGGATTCTAGTGAATTTAGAGCTCCTTAGATACTACTACAAAATGATGGGAGAATCTAGGAAAGCGATGACATCACCTGGGAGCTATTTAGAGGTACCTCCTTGACCTAGAGGGTTTTGGAGCCACCTTTCACCTTGAATGCTTTACTGTACATGAGGTGGGTTAGTATTCCTGGTTGGCAATTCATCAACCAGTTCAAGGGACTTAGAATCACAAGCATAAGTCTTTTTCTATCTCATCAAACTGTAATGACTCCTTTTGGTCTAGGCATTTTGAGGCTTTGATAAATGTAATGCGTGACTATCAGAAATTTGGCTAAAGCCGGTGGACCATGGATCCATTGTATGTAGTTTCAAAATGTACCACATCAAATAAGATTCTTCCCATTCAAAAGTTATCAGGACTTTCAACTGTAACTGGTGAGGACATTTGTCCGATCGATTTGGCCAAAAATCCCAGGACTATGCCATGAAAGACATATTTCATGGGCTTCACTTTTGAGTTAAGAACTTGCATTTCGTCTAAAGCTCCTGTAAATAGAAAGTTGAGAGAACTACTTCCATATACTAAAACTCGATTATAGGGAACCTACCTGGTCGAGTTGAAGGGATGGGGTAATGTTCTCGGTCGAAGGAGATGGTTGTCTCTGACCACCTGGATGGCTTGATAGCGATCAGTGCTTTCGTGAGGTTCATCTTTCATTCCATAGTCTTCAGCTGCCGTTTGGACTCGTAGGAGGAGGACCCACCGAAAATCATGTCGATGGTGTGTTGTAGCTCCTGGTAGTCCATCTTTTCATAGCCATCCTTATCCTTTTTGGTGCTTGGTTCACCAATCTCCTGTATGGAAGGGAGAGAATCTTACCTAAGTAGTAATCTTCCAGTCTCTTTTGCCAGACACGGCAGTTACATAGATCATGTCTTCTCATTTGGTGGAGTGGACACCACCTTTTGTTCCTTTTGGATTCGTCAGTTGGAGCTTTTGCTTTATTCCAATCAGGATAATCCTTTTTACTCTTCGTGTACTTCTCTGGAATTATAAAGACTTGTTTGGCGTTGGGTTTGTGATTCTTCTTAACCTTTGGAGACATTTGACCTTTTTTTTTCTTTCTTCTCCAGGCCATGTTGAGGATCTTCTCTATTCGATCGATGGCCTCGTTCCACTCAACCACTTCGCTGGCAGCTAAATACTTATTAGCTATGTCGAATAGTTTTATAATTGTCCATGGAGGGTTCATTTCAATGTCCTTTGTAAACCACTAGTTCCTTAATCTAGTTTTGAATGCCTGGATAACCAAAGAATATGCAGCCACTGGGATTAAGTTACGAACCTGACTTAACCTTGTGATATATTATCACAGGGTCTCATTGGTCTCTTATTGGATTTGATGAAGGCCATCTTCCTTTCTGAGGTAGTTGTACATCCCTTGGAAGTTAGCGATCAGTAGGTAACAAAGTTGTTCCCAAGTATAAATTGATCCTACCAGTTGGTTACATAACCATGACCGGGCAGAACCCTCGAGACTGTCAGCAAATAGTTTGCCATCACATTGTCGTCACCTCCAGTAGTCCTGATAGTAGTGGTATAAATCTACAGAAATTCTAATGGATTTTTCTTTCCATCGAATTTCTCGAGATTTGCCGGTCGAACCCTTTCATTCGAACTGTATCCCTAACATCATCTTTCATGATGAGGGGAGGAGTTGCTTCATTTTTCAAAGAGCCTCCTTCTCTCATGACCTCCTTGACGAAATCTATGAGTGGAACTTTGACCTGCTGATAGATTATTGTCAACCCAGGCACGTTGGCTTCTATCATGCGGAGAATATGTGAAAGAAGTTAATGTCTGGCTCTAAGAGTGCCTTTGATCTCAGTACATCTCTATTCATTGCATAGTTTGCTGCAGAATCTCTGATACCTGACCTGCAATGTGAGCATATCCCGGGGGTTTTTGCCAAAGTAGGATCTAGGTTATTCAAAATATCATGTACTCATTGTAGGTTCTGAATAGTTATCAAAGGCCTTGGAGCATTCCTGTCAGAAGAAGAGGTATGATGACTCGAGCTTTGCCCCGAGTTCCCCATTCGTTCAATGTGACTCAACAGGCATGGAGGGGTAGAAACTGGAGAATTAGATAGTCGATCTCCACCAGTTTCGTTGTTTTCATTCCCTCTAGATGATGCATGAGCATTTGCAGCATTTCAACCAGTGGGTCGTGGGGGAGTCTGCCATGGAGAGCCTTGCACGGGATTTGCAGCGGCATCTCTGATTGCGTTAACTTCATATTTCCAGCAATAATATCCTAACAAACTACCACTAATTGTTAGTAGAATAATTCATCCCTCCACTGATAGGGCCCGCACTCTACGAAAGACACCTATATGCAGATCAAGAATTGCAGTCATACTTAAAAAGGACAACTATACCCCTTGCTTCTATCATTTGTACAGACCCAAGAGGCTATAAATACCTCATCTCTCTCTCTTTTGTAGGGGAGCTTTCATGAGCAATAAAGAAGTATATTCAAACTGGTGAGCCCTCAAGGGCTTCCTCCCCGGAGGTAACCCCCCGTTGGCTTATCGACAGGAGTAAGGTGATACCCTCGGCCACCCAGACCTATATAAATCCTTGTATCATTTTTACTCTCATGGATGATGGCCTGTTAGATGATCGATGTTCACCCCATCACTTGTGTTTGGATTTCACACCTACAACAACCATCGTAACTGAGGGGGAGCCTTTCATTGCTTCGACTAGTAGTGTCCATGATAGAGAACAATTGGAGACCAACACTTCTAGAAGGCCATGTGGTGGACTCAACCTGACCTGATGGATTGCGGATCGAATGATGAGTGTTGTTATCTTCTCCTGGCTTTACACCGGAGGCAATCTCATTGACATTCTGACTAGGTGTTGTCTGGCTCCTACTATTCATAGGAGCCATTGGCAAATAGCGATCACCCATGACCATATTGAGAGTACTCTGACCCTCGGATCGTAGTGTTGTGCTCTTGTTTCCATGTTTGCTAATCAAAAGTACCAGGCTTTTCACGTTGCTTTGGCATTTCGATGGGGTCAGCACGATCGATTCCCTGATAATGCTAATGATAGGGGTGTGTATCTTCTTCCATTCAGTCGATCTCATTGGTCACAAGGATGGGTGAGCCTGGGATGGAGGATGATGATGAAAAAGCAGCATATTCCATGGCGCAGATGCATGCGTCCATGTTGAGGTCAGCGTAGTCGGTCAGATCAAATTAGTTCTCCTCGTCACAATTTCCTGCCATGATTGCATGGGTGATGTTGACAGAAAACAAGAGAGGATGATGCTCGCTGATGAAGAACTTCAAAGATTCAACATCTTATTCCCGGTAGATGGCGCCAGCTGTCGATGATCAAGTTGCTAATCTTACGAATAATATGAAAAAGGAGACTGGATTCCTTGGAAGTATTTAAAAAGAGAAATGGATGATTTTTATTGCTATGAACTGGTTACAAAAGGGGCCTACAAAAGGGAATTAGCTAGTCTTGATCTATAATCTCCCATTTCTCAAAAGATGTTGGTTGCCTTGACTTATTCCTATTTGGGATTATTGATTGTTCCTCTGTCTTCTCTCGTCAACCTTTAAATACCTTTGAAAGGATACCAGTTATCAGTGTGAGGAGATATCTTATGGAATTGACGCGTCCGATCGGAGGGGTGATTGCTGTCAGAGAGAGATATCTGGTGATAACTGATCTTCAGTTATTGCCAATAGGAGATAACCATGGGAACAACTGTATGACGGTTGTTGTCAGAGACATAAGGCCAAAATATCATGCTATTTGAGATGGATAAGGCATGCATTTTATCTATTGCACAGGGGGATTCCTTAGAAGTGGGCCCTCATACCAATTCATAAACTTTTTGAGTGGTCTGCTAGTCGGGCAAAGTGCACAGTAGTTCTCCGACCATGGTACTCACGAAATAGCTTTGGAAGGCTTATGCTCATAGGGTCTTACGGCTTTAATTAAATATTAAAATCATATTTAAGAGATTATACAATCCTAGATACTTCCACATATAGAGTTCGGGTGGATCTTCCTTGAGAACAGGGCCATCAACTGTTGCTGTTCATCTCTTTATCTTGATGTTCAATTTGTCATGTCATGCATTGCTTTTATTTCTCTCTGTATTTCCCTGATGAATTGTATGTCCATCCATGGCCACGTACATCATGGTTATATTTGACAGCTAGGGTTGTCATGAGTTTTTTTACCACCCTAATTTCTTTGGTCTAATAGGAATATCCTGTGAACTCTATGAAAATCATATGTAGAAGTTTTCAAAAATTCTCAAAGAATTACCACATGTAGACAAAGAGATCTACATGAATGGCCCCTGAATAATTTCAAGATAAAACTAAATCACATTAAATTTTGAAGATATGAAAAGGAAAAATTATATGTAACAGTTGTTTTTTTGTTGTCCATCCCGATTCATTTTCGTTGCCAGTCAATTTTCCATCTTTTTAGAAATGCGATTAAACTGCTTGACCTTGAAATTTTGTAGGACTGTATAACATCTCATCATCTATAGGCATGCGCTATTTTCTTTTTGATAATTTTTGGAAACTTTGCGCCTAGTTTCCACGAGTTCACACGGAGAACGGGTGTTTCCACGTCCATTTCGTTTGGTCCAAATATGCTACTCGCTCCATTCTTTTTTAAGTGATATCTTTTTTTACTTTTCATACTCTACAAGATATGACTTTAACCGTTACCTTTTGTAGCCTTATCTTATTACATACTAATAAAAGTATAATATGATGAAAGTATTTTTAATGACAAAACTAATGATATAATTTTAAGTATATTAGTAGTTAAACGTTAGAAAGTTCGATGGTACGGGCTCTAATGTGTCACTTAAAAAACAACAAAGGAAACAACATTTTTCAGGCAATCTTGCTTAAGCCAGTTGTTATCGGCCCATTAACACAAGTGGCGAGTGTATTTTCAATAATAAACTTCACAAATTTCCCAACGATGAGGTAGTGTGGCGTGTATTTTGATTTCCTGGCTAACAGGGAGAGTTCATGCATTCCCATTACCTGCATATCTTGTGGGTTATTTACGTGAAACTTTCACTCTGGCATCAGGCATTTGATCTCATGACCTGATGCGTGTGTCATCAGATGGATTTGCGTAGCAGAGTACCTTCTGTTAGGCGGGGTAGAATATCGATGCAGCCTTTCCGGTTGCGACGAAAATTACAAACTGTCAAAAGGAGGCAGTACACTACACTACACACCAATTGCTGTAAAAGCGTCACTTGCTCGTCCCAATTGATAAATGGGAGTTGGACGGGAAGTTATGCGGCCCAATAGCTTTTTCTAGCGAGTTTGTTTCTCTCTTTACAAAAGGCTCCTGATTTAAATTACCATTTATTAGTCCGTGGATAGATTCCAGAAACGGCAACCAAATTTCTCGCCGTTGGGCACAGTTGACTACAAACGACACTGCACATCTAAAGATAAAGGAATCGTTTTGAAGCATAAGTTTTTCACAATTTAACCTACATTAGCCAAGACATATATCATGTACTCTTATTCCAATGACCCAAGTCAAACCAACTTAATCCATGACTCAACCAAACGACACTGCACATCTAAAGACAAAGAAATCGTTTTGAAGCATAAATTTTTCACAATTTAACCTACATTAGCCAAGACATATATCATGTACCCTTATTCCAATGACCCAGGTCAAACCAACTTAATCCATGACTTAATTCCTTAAAATCCTATTTTTGTGGGAAGATCGGAAGTACTGCACTTACCATGCCGGTACTTCCACTCTGCGGTACTACTGTTCGCCAAAGTGGTACTTCTGCACATTGAAAACTTCACCTGGACCTCTCTGGAAAAAACGTACCGCAACTCAATCCGGTACTTCCACCGAGCGGTACTATCTTACTTATGCCCGCGGTACTTCCGCAAAGCGGAACTACCGCACTAATACCTGTGGTACTTCTGATTTTCCTGACACTTCAAGAAAACAGTCCAAATCAAATGTAATCTTTACAAAAACCAATTGACCACTCCATAAACATTGCAATGGTTCATCACAACAGTATCATGGACCTTCTCACATTATGGTATACCATATCACCTTACTTTGCAACAGAACATAGATAATATGTGGTGCAAAGTTTCGGTTTATAATATAAAACAGTATTTATGTGCATCTAAATCTTACAAAATGCTTTGCAACATGTGGGCCTTCTTATTGCAAAACTAGAGGTAATTTTAAGTTCAAGTTAGTTAGAAAGTGTGACTAATTTGTTTGCTTTGGATGAAATGATCTGAACATTTGAGCGAATTGTATACTTCTGGTTGGTCGCATCGCACACAAATTTTTGAAAGTATAGAGAGTTTTTGTTGCAACTACGAACATGTTACTAGTACTGTTAAACAGATCGACCTAGTCCTTTGCGCATGAATGGTAAGTACTAGCAGCGAAAGTGTCGATCAGTTTTGCTGCCCTTTATTTTCTCATCGACCTGAAACCATGTGTTGTAGCCAGGCCCCGTTTATTTTGGCTTCAGCTTCTGGCTTATTTTCACTATTTCTAAATTTCGTCTTTTTCTGACTTTTGGATTTTTGTAGCTTTTTTGTCAGTTCTTTTTCCCGTATTCGTTTGTATTGTCCGTGATGGGCTAACCTGTTTTTTCTATTTTTAAATTTAATTATGTCAAATAAGCCATAATGTAATTTCTATCAGTTATAGTACAATTTTAGCCATAAAACACATTTTTTCAGTCTAAATGAGCGGGCTCTAAACTAGCTGATGCTATTCTTTTAGCCAAATATACTTGACTTACTTTTTTAGCCAAAGTACAGCTGGCAGTCTATTATGCCCTCGTTGAAATGGTTTACCCTTTTCTAGAGATCAAGAAACATTAACTAGAACAGTTTGTGCTAAACTTAATTGTAATCTTTCTTATATCTCCTTTAGGATTTGTTTGGATGAGGAGTAATTTTCTGGGAGGTTTTTGAAACAAACTGAATTTTGTAAGAAATTTAAAATTTTCTTTTGAATTTGTTTCTTGTTGATTCCTTGCCAAAATTAGCTCAAATCCCAGCTCATTTGCGCCCTAATTCCTTGCCAAAATTACCCAGTCAACCCACTTTCGCGCCATCACTCTTCACCATCCCGAAAAATCAGCCGCCATCCTGATATTTGCCGTCACCGAGCTCTCTTTCGCTCTCTCGTGCCTTCTCACGTTTCCCTCACTGCCACGCCGCTGCACCGCTGTCAGACGCCGTACACCTCCCCTTTAACAACCCTTGTCAGCTCCCTTGATCGGCACAGTGCTTCCGGGCTGAAATTTGCCACCGCCTCCCTTTTTCTCTCCCAGCTGACAAGCCGCACTCCCATTAGCAATTGACCGCCGCAAACCCTTGCCCAAGGTGCCAGCTCCTCTTGCCGACCTTCCCCACAGTCAGGAGCCTCGAGCCTTCTGGAACCCTGTCGTGACCGCCGCCACCGTTATCCCCTCCCTTGTGCCAACCGCCCTAGCTCGTCTATAAAAGGCCCTTAGCCCCTGTTGTGAGTTCCATTGGCAACCAGTAGCTCATAGCCCGTCCCAATTGCTCCAGTGACCCTCTCACCGCCGACAATTGACAGAAGACCGAAAGTAAGCTCAAAGTTCAATTCTCCTCCTTCGGTCTATTTCTTTTCGATTGCTTTCTCCTGTAGCCTCCTTAAGCCCCAAGAAGCATCCCCAACCCTCTGCCTTAGCTCCCCGAGCTTACCTTTCCTCTGCCGGCGAAGCCCGCCGCCCAGCCTTGATACCTCACCATGGCTAGCTTGCTGTGAGCTTTTCCAGCGCAAGTCGCCGCCACTAGGACCTCCCTGCTCATCCCTAGATGGCTAAACACCCGCCACTTTTAGAGATAACCGTCCCTGTAGCTCCCAACCCATCAAAAGTCGTGCCGAGTTCTTGAGCTCGCAGCCTCCCCGGCCGCCATCGACCTCAAAAATGGACTCCTGGTGCTGCCAGGAACCCGTCTGTGGTCCCTACTCCCGTCGCAAACCACCGTAGTGTCGCTGGTCGCCGCCGCTAACTTCCCCTATTCCTGGCTTGCACGCACGTCTGGAGGTTGAAGACGACCCTGTTCATCTGGGCCGCACAGTGCTGGGCCAGATCAGCCGAGCAGGCTGGGCCACCAAATTCCTGTGCGGCACTGTAGCAACCAGATCTCAGCCGAAACAGTAACCAAACCTGTAATGCACAGTACCGGATCCGGGTGGGCGAACCCACAGTGAACAATAGAATCCGTAGTGAATACTGTCAGCCCGATAAGGAATAGGAACCAGACCTGTTAAGCCATTTCAAAGCCCAAAATACAAAAATATAGCCATTTTGACCGTTTCAAGTCCACCAATCCATTTTCCAACTCCGTTTCACCATCCCGAACACCCAAAAACCCAAAACCCTATTTTATTTGAATTTCTTTAATTTTCTTTTTATTTGTTTTCTTTCTTCCTCGCTCAATATTTTGAGCTTGGAATTGATTTATTTTTCTCCCTTTTTGCGTTAGCTCCCGACGTTAATTTTCAAGAAGACCAAGGAGGAGAAGTGCAAGCTCAAAGGATAGAAGGATACGAACTTGTTGAAATAATAAATCCGCAAGGCAAGTCACATATCTTTGATCATATTGAACCTACATTCTTTTAATTATTTATTTATCAGTATTTTCATTACATTATTTGTGCATTATTATTTTATGTACAATGAATGTTTAGAATGACATGATATTAGCTAATGTCCTACCACCCGAAAAAGCCTAATTTAATTTGATGGCCACATTCATCTTGAAAAGACTTAGTAATATTAAAATTATTATTAATGTAATCACAGTAGATTAGGAACTCAACAATCTTTTACTACTAAGAGTCTTAGCATTTTGCCGATAGAATTTTAAAAAGTAATGCTAGGATAAGGAGTATCACAGGGAGCCACGAGATGGTTTAAGCCCATGATCTTATTCTAGGGTGGAGGCATGGATTTGTGAATAGAAGTTGTCTCAGTGAAAATATAAGGACTAGACTCTTATGCCAAGTAAAAGAACATAGCAATTGCTCAACCACAAGCGTTGACTAGTCAAACCTGGTTTTAGTAGCTGCTCAGATCGATTGAATATCTACATAAAGGCATGATATACTATTCTAGAAAAGGGAACAACCAGCGTTGGGTTGTGGTATGGAAACGGTAAAACCATACTTTCACAATGGTAGGCTCCGCACTGTCAGGCCGCCGCATTCCGTGACAGAGAGTCCATAGTCTATCGGGTAGAGGCTACATAAAGAGATGAGCAGTGAAACAATCTTGTTTTCTCAACTCAGTCATGAGGGTTGAGGAATTTTATGGGTAAAGTTGGGCAGTTCTGCAGAGTCAATTACAAAAAGTATTCGAATACACCGTGCTTTCGGTATATGAAGTTGTGTTTAATGGGTGATTCCAATAGCGAAGCATAAGTAGATTTGGAATGGTTTTGGAAATGTGAAGGTGTGTTAATCAAGTTTGGAAAACCCCCAAATTCCTTAAGAAGTTCATGATTTGATATTTTATGTTTAAAAGCAAAGTGTTTACAAACAAAATTGCATCCACATAAAATAATAAACTACTTTACCCTGTTCCCTGGCAATCACTTGCATATAGTTAAATAGCATTTCTCGTGTGACTTGTTGAGTACGGTTCGTTGTACTCATACTTGCTAAAATTATAAACAGAGAATGCTTGTCAAGAAAATGAAGGAGTTTATCAAGACGACGCCGAACCCTACGACGCAGACGCCAGCTGGTGTTAGGGTTTATTCTATACTCAGGCCTACCTGTAGAGTTTCTTTTGAAATGTAACTTTGGGTTGTACGCCTCTTTATGTACAATTTGGCTGCTAAGTTTTACTTTTGTAATAAAGTTTGATTTTTATACTTAAGCTTGTCTTGGCAACAATGTACACTTATCTACAGTATTCGCAGCTGAACAATTCTGAACAGTTGCAAAGATAACATAACATCCCTAGAAATAGAGGTGTCACTGTTTTGTACTTTGAACTACATCCTAAAACCTTGCAATGAAACACCCCTTTAGGCTCTACATGACTTGAAAGCAAATACGTGCTTGATTGCATGGCATTGTTGTACCTTGCAGATACTTGGTACACATTGAACATCGAACCACACTGGAACGACTCTGCAAGAAGATCAGATCAGGAAGCTCAGATCAGGAAGCATATTGCAAAGGTTGCTTTCCAAGTTCATCTTTCCTTTATTTCTTTAAGGAGAAATGGTCTCCCTGTTGCCACTTTCTCCGCTTCGTTTTTGATTCTCTGCGGACCACATGCTTTGCATTGCGCCGTTGCGGATGAGCCTGCGTAGGGGTAATTGGCCACTGTGGCGTTACTTAGAGGTCCTGTACGTTTTTTTTCGGCAGCTTATAGCTTTTAGCTATATTTTTCAAGATAATATAGGATGGTAGAGATATCAATATGGAAGATTCACATGATTTTATATTTAAAAAGCTATTTGGAGAATCCGATTCGAGAAGCCGTTTTGAAAAATCACCTTATTTATTTCGGTTTCCGAAGAAGCCAAAACTAAAAGCTATAGTAAAAATCCAAAGAACAGGGCCCAAAGCTATGAACCGATTGTATAATTGTCTATATATTTGTTCAGATCAAGAGACACACAGTTTATTTTATGAACAATGTGAACGTGTTCGCTTATACGGTACGCAAAACTGAAATTAGTAAAACACATGTACAGGATGCATTTGGTTCTTGGGATGGTACACGCTTAATTAATGGAGATATCACGCTTGTCGCTTGATGCATGTCAAGAATGCCAACCATAGGCGTAATGCATTAGCACAGCATGTTAATTTGCTACCGGGCTATTTGTTCCATAACTCCTTAATTTGGCTTTCAGGCCACTTGCTATGTTACCATGTTATTGAAATGTCCTACGCCGTTGCATGAGTCTTCACACGGTTACACTGCAAATACGTTATAATAGCATAATCAAAATTCGATCACGAGAGCAAGTACTCTACCAAAGCCTTTTTATATTAGCTTTTGCTTTAGTTTTGTGTTTAAAAAGTCAATATAAATACTTGTTTTTTTTTAAATGGCTTCTTCACTTCTCTTACTCTCATCTCACTCTGGGAATACGGCAATGGTCACGGACACATCACACACCCTACTCCTCTCGCTCTTGTCTCGCGCATATATCTCTCCCTTATTTTTCCCACCGCTTGTCCACTCCTTCTAAAACTGTTCTTTTAAAACTATTGTTCATTTTTAATCAAAAGCTATCTACCACAGCTAATATCAATAGACCTTAAGTACTACTAGCTTTGCTACTTTAAGATATGTGCGATTATTGAGGAGAGCATCCAAGCGCTACTCAAATTAGAAGAATAGCTTGGGAATGCAAGGCACAAATGCGCTCCTCCACTCTCCGCCCACAGAGTATCCGGTGCGAATCGGTTCTGTTGCCCCTTCGCGCGGACCTCCCGCCGCCGAGAACGCCGCGGTCCGAGCCACTGACAGAAGGACCCACAACTTACTGGGCCCACGTAGCAGTGACAGATACGGACCCGCGCAAGCAACTGCTGCTCCGCTGCAGCAGCACGCAACTGAGTCGACTGCCTTGCCTTCAACTCCATTTCAAATCCCCACCCACCTCCTCCTCCGGCGATCGCCACCGTCGAAGGCGGATGCGATGGCCGCCCACGCCGCTTCCCAGCCTCGCCGCCACCACCTCGCCTCCCACCGCCGCACGCCCCCTCCGGCCGCCGCCAAGCCAGAGCCGTCGACCGCCAGCGCCAATGGGAAGGCCCCCTCCAAGCCCCCCTCGCCTATCCAGGCATCGTACGCGCCCCGCACTCCACGGCTCCCGCCGATTATTCCTGTCGCCTGCTGATTTGAGTCTAGTTTATGCATGCGTGATGCGCAGGTCGGAGAGGACGGTGAAGAAGCTCAGGTTGACCAAGGCGCTCACGCTTCCGGAGGCCACCGCGGTGGCGGAGGCGTGCCGAAGGATGGCGGCAAAGCGCGTCGACGCCGCGCTGCTTACTGATGCCAACGGGATGCTCTCCGGCATAGTCACGGCCGAGGTGAGAATCTTTTGTTGGAAAATGGAAATTAACAGTGAAATGAGAACAGAAATGTTAGGCGAAATAAGCAGGCAGTATGCGATTTTTGGGCCGAATGAGTTTGAAAAATCGCATGTTGTTGAAATGAGCGGCGAATATTTAAGATTATGCACCGTGAGCTAGATAGAATAGTTCATTCACATGAGCTCAATAGAACTTATTTGCAGGCAAACTAGAAAGAGATGCTTTGGCCTTTACGACAAATTTGAAAAGAAAGATTGGCCTTTAAGACTAGATAACAGAAAACAGGCCCCTAAAATGCATCAGATTTTGATGAAATTAGTGATGAGGACCGAGTTTCCATATGTTTTGTGTATTTTTGTTTTGTAGGACATATCAAGACGGGTGGTTGCCGAGGGGCACAGGCCTGAGGAAACAAATGTGGCGAAAGTGATGACGCGGAACCCAGTTTTTGTTATGTCCAACTCATCAGCCATTGAGGCGTTGCAGAAGATGGTCCAAGGTCTTGTTATATTTTCGATTCCCAACATCAATATGTGACTATTTGTTGTTAGTTTTACCTTTATTACCAAAGGTGGTCTTAAGTCTGATAAGAGGTACTGTTGTGCTGTGCACAGTGGGAGAGAATCGGTACAAATTAGTTTGTACATGCTACATAAATTATGTGTACAGAATAATGGATCACCATTAGATAATGATTCGTTAACTAGTCAAATTCATTTATAGATGTGGGAGAAAGGAACAACAGAACAATTGTTGGAAATATGTATGAAAGAGAAGCTAGCAAGCTTCACATTTGAAGCGTGTTGAACTTTAAAAAATATATATGAAGAATAACAGCATAAATCTTCCATTATTATAGGACTGCATTAGACATTTCAGTTACAAGTGATATGGAATCCTTTATAATGGATTTAGGAAATAAATCATGTGACTCAATGTATACTTAGGGTGGATCATGATGGGTTGCAATGTTACATATTGGCTAAGAGACAAAAACAAATTACAGGACAATGTCCAAGAAAAATGTTCTCTTAACAAAATTCTGAAATGTTATATTCTTTTTTGGGGGGAATTTTTAATGAGAAAAAATGTTAGATTCTTGTTGATGTTCTTCTGAATCTGTTTTCTTATGTCCTCATGGTCTTTTTTGGTGACATGGCTTTCATGCCCAGGCAAATTTAGGCACCTTCCGGTAGTGGAACATGGTGAGGTCATTGCCATGCTGGACATCACGAAGTTCCTTTGCGACGCAATTTCAAGAATGGAGAAGGCTGCAGAACAAGGCAGTGCGATAACAGCTGCTATGGAAGGGGTTGAACGACAGTGGGGGAATGACTTTCCAGGTCGCTTTGTTTTAGTTTCTTTGAACAACATTACTATCGATTTCTGCATAATATGGAATTGACAATTGAGCCTGACTCCTTACTTCAAGACCACGCATGATACATTCCACTCAGGTCTCTTTTAACTAATTGATATTATATTTGTGTTCCTTCAGGTCCACATGCATTCATAGAAAGTCTTCGAGATCAGATGTTCAAGCCTTCCTTGTCAACTATCATAACTGAAAACAGCAGGTACAGTTGCTGCCAGGAAAATTTATGTTGTCAATTTTTTGTTCTCACTAAATTTTTCTGTTGTTCCTCATTCTAGCGTTCCAGTGGTATCTCCTTCAGATCCAGTTACTGTAGCCGCTAAAAAGATGAGAGAATACCGCGTTAACTCGGTGGCTGTCATGACAGAGAACATGTTGCTAGGAATTCTCACGTATGTTCTTTGCAATCATTTATGCTTTGAGTTTTTCCTATCGAAATTATTTGTTCAGCGCTAACACAAGGATGCTGAGTGTGCTGCTTTCTAGGATGTAATTCCATTTAAGAGTGATTAACTCAAACTGTGTTGGATATTCTGCAGCTCCAAGGATTTGGTTTTGCGAGTAGTGGCAAAAAGTTTATCCCCAGATGTGACTCTTGTAGAAAAGGTGCCTTAAAAAAGTCGACTCATCCACGTGACCACGTTTTAAATCTTCATGATTTTGTTCTCTCTTTTTTCCTCACAAGTTGATCAAGTATGCTGATAAATTTCTGAAGGCTATGACTGCAAACCCTGATTGTGCTACATTAGACACATCAATCCTTGAGGCTCTACATTCAATGCAAGATGGGAAATTTCTGCATATTCCTGTTGCAGACAAAAGCAAGTATTGAATTCTAACAGCAAAGGAAAGTTCCTTTTTATGTGCATATCTAACTTAAATATTTGCATAGATGGACAGATTGTTGCCTGTTTGGACGCTTTACAATTAACCCATGCAGCCATCTCGATGGTAAGAACCAATTCTGTTTTCACCATCAAATCATGTTACTGTGCATTTCGTTATTTTTGCGGTGTTTCATCATGTTTAGAAAACTGTATTTTCAGGCAAGATAAAGGACGTCATCTGAATAAGAAAAGTATATTTCAGTCCTCGTGGCTGAGTTTATTACAATTCATTCTGATGCATGTTGTCAACCTGCATTAGTTGTGTACAAAGCACCATCAGGGAACTTCTATTTTTGTACCAGTAAACCATGAAAGTTTGAAATAATTCAGCGACAAGAACATACTTTAAATGAATTGTTTTTTATTTTACCATCTGAAGTGCTTCAGTAAGCTTTTACCATATAAAGATGATCCCTTTATTTCTTATCACTTTCTAATCCTCCTCATCTTCTCTTCTCATTAGGTTGAGGGAGCCTCTGGAGCAAATGATATGGCAAATACTATGATGCAGA
This sequence comes from Dendrocalamus latiflorus, assembly GCA_017311315.1. Taxonomy (NCBI): domain Eukaryota; kingdom Viridiplantae; phylum Streptophyta; class Magnoliopsida; order Poales; family Poaceae; genus Dendrocalamus; species Dendrocalamus latiflorus. Next base: position 997,475 of record CM029665.1, on the reverse strand, counting down.
AGTTTTGGGATTCGGCTCTTGCCTTGCATCCTGCAGAGGAATTTGATGCCCGTAGGTCTGTTCTTTTCTATCTGCATAGTTCCTTTTGTTTTTAAAGAACCTTTTGGTTAGTCTTTTGTTATATAGTGCAGTGAAGAATCTCGTATGGCAGCATCGGACAATGCTGAAGGGAAAAATATACCCCCTCATGTTGGCAATTCATTCTCTTTTAAAATGGAAGATAGAAATGGGCGTATGCACAGATTCAGTTGTGGTTGGTGTATTCTCATCATTCTTTCTTGATTGTAGTTTTTTATGTAGTACAAATCTGTGCTTTGTCTGCTTGTTTACACCCTTCCTTTCTGCAGTTTCAGAAAGCTTAGACGAGCTTGTGTCTGCTGTAGCATACAGATTAGGTATGGAAAATGAAAAGGCCAACATTAACCTTCTGGTAAGACCTGAATCTTGTGTTGTAAGCACACATTTAATAGAGCAACAATATCTGGAGTTTGAGGATTATGATCAACTATGTTGGCCAAACCCATCTTTTTTTTACTGATTAGGACTTGCATTTTTCCTGTTCATTCAGAACACATATTGTGTTCTTAGGAATTTTTTTTAGTAGTTTTACAGAGACTTTTTCTAGGCAATGGCTTTTAAATCGAGCTTGCTTATGCAATGTTCCTCCAAGTGAACAAAGGGCCAAGCAAAAGCTTGTGGTTGGGAATCTGTATATTTTAATTTCTAGACCTCTGTATCTTTTACATCATACTATTAAGGAATCTCACTTAAAGTTGTATTGAACAGTACGAGGATGATGAAGGTGACAGAGTTCTTCTGACTACTGACAGTGACCTCAGTGCGGCGATTGAGCATGCCAAATCAGCTGGATGGAAGGTTATTCTCTTCTTGTTTTTGCATACTGGATCACTAACTTGATTTCTTCAAACTTCATCTGTATTCTCACTAGTTATGCTGCAACCTAAGCACAGCCGAGCATTTCTGTTCGTCACTATTCTAGCAACTTAGGTGCAGGCGTTTCCTTTGAGGCTTACTATGCAACCTCAGTCGTGATTCTGACACCATTTGGAACACCTATTTTGAGTTCGATCTAGAATCTGACATCCTTTTTTCATACATCACTGATTTTCGGAGTTTGTTTTCCTGTTTCAGGTTCTGAGGCTGCATATGGACGAGTCGGAGACCAAGGCGGAACCCACCATATCGCTTGCAGATGCCTCAGCGGCGCGGGGAGGGTGGTCATCTCTCCGGTTAGGTATGGTGGCTGGCGCGGTTGCGCTTGCCGGCGTCGGGGTAATCATCTACTTGAAACGCTCCGAGCTCTGATTTCATAGATAAACACATCAACACTAAAGATTTTTACTTGTGCGTAAAGTGAAGTGTGTTGTATACATAGGAGACACGTAAAGTGAAGTGTGTTGTATACATAGGAGACATGCACAAAGTAGCAATAAGGCTTGGACCATGGTATGGAAAGATCTCCACGCGCCAAAACTGTACACTAGAAATTTTCTGAGGGCTGTAACTGCTTTCAGAGTGTAGTTTTCCCGACCCGGATTTTCTGCCCGCAGGGGCATATGTTCCTACCCTTTTCTTTTTACAACAGGGTGTTGATAACATAAACAAAACCACTGAGCCAGCCGGCTTGGCATCTGTTTGTACACAAATTGCTACAGAAGCTACAGTATTTGACTATCTGTGTTTCTGACTTTGTGCAGTTCCTCCTGAGTGAGAACAGTAATTTTCAGGTAAGACAGACTCTTTCTATTGTAGAGTAGTTAGCATTACTGAACACTGAAGTAGTGAACAGTAGTCTACTCTTTGAAGTTGGGAGCAGTGTCGGATAAAGAAAAGGAGAAAGAAGTAGGATTAGAAAGAAAGGGGAAAAGGGACTTGTCTGTTGTGCTATTGCGCACAGTATGATAAGAGCATGGAAGAGGCACTGCAAATCTGCAATGGATAGGAGTGCAACAAGCACAGTGGTGGAGGAGACGGATGGGAGCGCAAACAACATCACAAGAATGCCTCTTGCTGCTAACGAGGAACACAAGAGATGGAATAGGGAACGATGCAAATGTGATTTCGAGCATTTATATAGTGGCAATGGTGGGTAACTACCCCCAACCTCAGTGCTTACCGAAACCACCAAAAAAGAAGCAGCTATTTACTATTATCAAAAGTGCTATATAATATTCGCATGATATTTTTGGAGGAAAGCAGTCGAATTTCTCATCTTTGGATATGCGCAAAGATTTGTGCGCCGCCACCTCCACCTTCTTTTCCAATGACCCTCCTTCCTTCTTTTCGATGACCTTTTCTTTCTCCTCGCCAGTGAGCCCAAGGGGGGAATTCCGCCCCCACGCCTAAGGTTTACTGTTCCCCGTGGGCATAGAGGGAGGTCGGGGGCGGTGGGCGGCGGAGGGGCGATGGGCGGGATAGGAGGGGCGGCACGGCGAAGAGGGTAGGGGCGATGTGGCGAGGCTACGGGGGGCGCCGTTAGGCGCGGGTGGTGGAGGGGGAGGTGTGCGGAGCTGCTCCGGTGAGAAAAGGCGCGGGTGGTGGAGAAGGGGGCGATGCCGGCGTGGAGAGGGTGACGACGGCCGTGTTGGGGGTTGGCGGTAGTGGATCGACGAGGATGAGGAGGGAGGAGGAGTTAGGTTTGGGGTGGAGAGACTGGAGGCGGTGGATCGATGGGGGTGGGGATGTGTTTTTATATATGGTAGGTGGGATGAGTTGGACCTTTGATTTTTAATTCAATGGTTAGAAGAGTGACTTATTTACCTTTGGGCCTTGCAGCAAGAAGTGGAGCTAGATTGGATTGGGCTGAAACATCAAAGGCCGTGGACCCGATCCAATGATATGGGAGTATTTTTTTTCAACATTTGAGATTCTTCCACGGGCTACCGACACGGGAGGGGAACTGACGGCCAAAAGCGCGTCGTCTGCAATGGCACATAACTATCTAGAGGGAAAAGCCAAATATATCTCCTCACTTAGGTTCTACTTAAAACGGTTTTTACCGATGGCTTTTGGTCATGCTAATTGTCATTTGATTAAAATAAGCACTATAGCGACGGTTAGCTTTTAGCTAAGGTATTAAAACAAAATAAAAATAAAAAATTGATACATCTCCACAAACAATGTAAAGAAAAAAACTATGTTTAAAAATCAACATGTTCAAAATAGTTTGTGACATCTAAAAATTGAAAGCCAAAAGCTATACCAAATAGGTCCTAATATCTCGGCCTACCTACTGCCACATGGGCAGTGGTTCAGTCTTATCCCCAACACCGGACCCTATCTATCCTCACGACTAACTTCAATGTTAACAGTGAAATACAGATACTGAACTACTTGTAGTAAATACTAATAAACGGAGCTCTTTTATGGTACCATAGAACAAATATGAGCCATCAATTTTTTTGATTCAATGGATCGAATTAGTTATGATTTAGTTTTACTACCATCAACAATACTAGCAATATAATCTTAAAAAAAGGTAAAATTGTAAATGAAATAAAGTCCTACGGATGTCAGACATGGTGAGCGTCAAGGCGGTTGCCACTGTCTCTAGCCTGGCTGACCACGGCCAGATAATCGATGCCTACGTGCACTCGACTACAAAGGGTCGGAGATGCCATTTGGCGGCATCTTCCCCTCCTGGAAGATGATAGCGCTGCACATGTGCAGCCACCGAAGATCTCTATGATGATAAACAAGGCTAGCTTCATCAGCCTACACGGCAACTTGCTAGGGTTAGTACAATCGAACTCATAAGGGCATCTGTAGTGTATAAAAATAGAGGGTCTTAAGCCACCTTAAGGTCAACCTTATACATTACAAGGGTGACCTTAAGCAGGCTATAAGCAAAAAAGGCTTAAGGCTGGTCCTCAAGCTAAAGACCTGGCCACAAGCATTAAAATACAATTTTTCTTTATCTGTCAAGTGGGACCGTCTTAAGACCCCTTGGATTATATACACTATGGAGTCAGCCTTAAGGTTTAGATGGGACCCACCTTAAAACCCCTTGGGTTATATACACTACAGATGCCCTAAAGGCTGTAGCTACTCGTGTTTGACACGACAAAAGATCAGTGTGGTTACGTGGGTGGGACAAGCATGATTTGTCGCATACATTCTTGATGGCCAGTCAAGTGTAGGTTGTGGAGGAAAGCGGGGACGGCGGCAATAGAAAGGATTAATAATAGGTTTAGAGAAAAAGCCTATAATATTCTCACAGAAAAAAATAAGATTTACAAAGAAAAGTCTATTATATCCTTATAAATCAACGGTTAGATTTAATTCTACTACTGCTCTTCTACTACTAGTATAATATACTGTAAAAATTCTCAATAAACGATATCTTACTCCTAAACTAAAAACTTAGCACAAGGTTGACGTAGCACCACACGTGCAAAACTTGCCAGATGTTTCACCAAACAAAAGCCCTTGTTTGTGAAAAGCTAATAGAAAATAGTTTCGTTTCAGGTGAAATGGAAAAAAAGAGAGGCTTAAGACATTTCCAAGAAGCCCGAAAAATTGCAAATCGTTCAGATGGACTCCTAGCTTTAAACCCTAAAACCTGCGAATGGACCACAAGTTACACTCAGCCAGCGAAATGACAAACTAATATCGTTAGCCTCGTTCAAAAGAATTTCCTACCATTACCAAATAATAATATCCTTTTCAAAACTACCAAATAGTAATCCAACTTTGTCCATTTCGACACTACAATAAAAACTCAAAAATAATCTGTGCTGCTCACTTAAACTTGTGAGAGTCTTAACAAAGTTGAAGGTCCTAATCGGCAATTTCCAACCCCAGGTAAGAAGAAGCCGGGGAGTGGTGAGCCCCTGGTGCTCGAGGACGCCACGTCACTGCCCGTGCCTTGCGAGTGATCACACGTGGCAGCACGTGGGAGGCTCATGGAGATCGCGGGCAGCTCCCGCCTCTTATCGACCAGTGCCACTTCAGACGCGAGAAATAATTTCCGGAAGAAAAAAAAAACTGGACAGATACATAACCACAAAATATAGGTGTCTCTACACTTTTATTTTCTTTTTCGCTTGCTCTGCTCAATCGTAGCGGCAGCGGCAGCGGCGGCGGCCATCTCCATGACCACTGTGGCTTCGCTGTCTTTGGTGCCGCACTTGCTCATTAAGCCTTCGTTCAGGTGTTGCTCCAGAAAGGTGAGCTCTTCTGTTCTTTTTCTCTTTTTCTTTTAACCCGTTTTGTTTGGTTCCTTGCCGATGCAAGAACCGTGTTTTTTTTTGTTGGAGTTTTTAGTTTGAATGGTGAGTTCTTGATGGACAACTTGATACTGTAAGCTTGAGCTGTACAAATAGGGGTTTCCATTTCAGTTCCTAAACTCATTCTGCTTCTGATTGAATTGATAGTTTTGTTCGCTGAAATTTTCCATGATTTCAATTTTCTATGAAATCCTGGATGGGGTACAGCCAGTTATTGGACTCACTAATAGCTTATGCGCCGAGTTCTCCCCACAAGCTAATCCCTGAATACCGATATAGCTAGATTTTACTAAATTTCTGGTGAACCCTGAAGTAATCCAATTGGCTGCTGAAATCAAGTCACTGTGGCATGATAAATTGATGATGATGTTTATGAGGGAAATTATGCAGGGTGTTGGTAGATATGGTGGAATCAAGGTCTATGCAGTGCTCAGGGATGATAGAGCTGAATATTCAAAGAATAACAACTGGGAGGCCTTGTTCCATGTCGATGACCCCGGGCCAAGGGTTCCCATTGCAAAAGGGAAGTTCTTGGATGTGAACCAAGCTCTCGAGGTGGTCCGATTTGACATCCAGTACTGCGATTGGAGGGCACGGCAGGATCTCCTCACCATCATGGTGCTTCACAACAAGGTATCAAATACCGGCCCGGTAGTGGGTTCAGAGAAAAAGTCTGCATTTGCTGAATTTTACAAATCAATTGCTTGAGGTTGCAATTGTGAAGGAGGACTAACACAGACTATGACATACATTGCTACAAATGAAATCCAGGTGGTAGAGGTTCTCAACCCTTTAGCAAGAGAATTCAAGTCAATTGAAACCTTGAGGAAAGAGCTCGCTGAGTTACAGCAAGAACTGGCAAAAGCTCACAATCAGGTATGCTAGTGAAAGTGGCAACACGAAAACACTTCAATATCATCTAGAATCTGATGTTTTACATGTCCAATTCAGGTTCATTTATCGGAAGCACGAGTATCGTCAGCGCTTGATAAGTTAGCACAAATGGAGACCCTGGTCAATGACAGGCTGTTGCAGGATGGAAGCTCTAGTGCATCCACAGCGGAGTGCACTTCCCCTGCTCCAAGTACGACATCCACGACCCGTGTCGGAGCCAAGAAAGCTCCACGTCGGGATCTCAACGTGTCTGGCCCTGTGAAGCCTTACAATCCCAGTCTGAAAAACTTCTGGTACCCAGTTGCTTTCTCCAGTGACCTGAAAGACGATACAATGGTAAAGCAATGCGTGTTTCATACCAATACGATGTCAGAGTTAGCAGTCACAGACACTTGTATTTTGTTTGATGAACCGATATGTGTGTTCTCAGGTACCAATAGATTGTTTCGAGGAGCAGTGGGTAGTATTCCGAGGAAAAGACGGAAGGCCTGGATGTGTTCAGAATACATGTGCTCACAGAGCTTGCCCTCTTCATCTTGGTTCAGTGAATGAGGGCAGAATCCAGTGCCCTTACCATGGTAAGAACAGAAAGCGATGTATTACAACATAGAATCTAAAAGTTGAATATATGAAATTGACGAACATTTCTTTTGACTTGCTTCTTGCTATTCTTGCAACTTGATTTTTTTTACAGTATCAGGTAGCACTAAAGCATTATGTAAAAGGGCTTTCTTCCTTTCAAAAATGTGACTGCATGTTTATCTTGTCCAGCTTGTTTGAATTTGTAGTGATAAAACTGACAATTAGTTAGTTGTGCATTTATGCTTGTAAAATACAAAAATGTTTCTTCTAAAGTAGATGTTTGGATCCTGCATATATGATATCAGGAATTTAAAAGTACTTGAAAATGTTATGAACTCATGACAAAGAATTGCATTTATTCTGTCAGACTTTTCATGCTCATTAGTATTACGAAAAGTAAAGGATGATGTGTAAGTAATATTTCAGATTTTTTAATAACCTCCAGGGTGGGAGTATTCGACTGATGGAAAATGTGAGAAAATGCCATCAACAAAGATGCTTAATGTGCGCATCCGGTCATTGCCATGCTTTGAGCAAGAAGGAATGGTTTGGATCTGGCCTGGCGACGACCCACCAAAGTCCACCATCCCTTCTCTACTGCCTCCTTCAGGATTTACAGTTCATGCAGAGGTAAAAGGAAATCATGCATGCTGCAGCAACTGCACTATGATGCAAGTGTTCTGTATATTTCAGTTTTAAACTGGATCGAGTAGTAATGGAGTTCTTCTTGATCATTCGACAGATAGTAATGGAACTACCAGTAGAGCATGGACTTCTTCTGGACAATCTATTAGACCTTGCTCATGCGCCTTTTACTCATACATCCACCTTTGCCAAGGGTTGGAGTGTTCCAAGGTGTGTGTGTTTGAACTCACTGAGGAAAACTGGTTGATGAATAAAATCTTTCATAACTGGTGAAATTATGTGTGCGCAAATTAACATGCTGATGTTATGTTCTTTTTTCTCAGCTTGGTGAAATTCTTGACACCTTCATCTGGGCTCCAAGGGTACTGGGATCCTTACCCCATCGATATGGAGTTCCGACCGCCTTGCATGGTCCTGTCAACCATTGGCATCTCAAAGCCTGGAAAGCTAGAAGGGAAGAGCACCCAGCAATGTTCGACGCATCTCCACCAGCTTCATGTCTGCTTGCCCTCCTCTAGGAATAAAACCAGGCTCCTGTACCGGATGTCCCTCGACTTCGCTCCCTGGCTGAAGCACATCCCCTTCACGCATCTATTGTGGTCACATTTCGCTGACAAGGCAAGTCTCAATATTTCAGAGCTACTTCACAACTAGTATGCTCATTTCATCTCAGTTTGCACCTGCTGGTAATTACATTTTCTGCATTGTAATCTGTAAGATATCAACATGATAGGTTTTAGCGTATTTTATAAATATCTTCACATACGCATATAAAAAAAGTATGTCTAAAAAAACATATATACAACATAAATGGTTTTATATATTCGTATACTACATGTACATACCTTCCGTTATACGAGATACTCCTTATGTTATGAAATATGACATAGGAAATAACTGCCCCTCAGAGTAAAAAAGAGGCTTCATTAATCTGCCCCTTCCTAAAAACTTTATAATAAAAATAGAAAAATCTATTTAAAAAATAAATTTTACCATCCTAAAAATTCTCTAACAAAAAAAATAGAACTCTACTGGATGTGTGACACACCAGAGGAGATTGAGGCACTACACGGCTGAGAGTAGAGGTGAAGCCGACAGCGTGGGCCAGACAGGCCGATCCAGATAATGTTGACTCGACGTACTAGATAATATAATTTTTTTTATCCATAGTAAAATATAGACATTCAGCTAGTGTGTGTATATGTGTACACACACAGTTAGAGCCTTCCCTACTGTTACTCGTAAAAAAAAAGTATCCGTCATTTGCAAACTAAATTCAGAGTGGACCTGGGTTGATTTCAACAATCGTGTTTGACAATTCTGATCATGGTAACCTTGTATGATCTTCTGCAGGTCTTGAACGAGGATCTACGGCTAGTGCTTGGGCAGCAAGAACGTATGATCAATGGCGCCAACGTATGGAACTGGCCGGTGTCATATGACAAGCTCGGTATAAGGTATCGGCTGTGGAGGGATGCCGTTGAGAGAGGCGCCGACCGATTGCCATTCAGTAACCAGATTGAGAGTGGATCATAGTGCTGCATATGGCATCGCCTGTAGTCTCTTTTCTCCTCGCATTTCTTCGCGAGATGATGGCCAGAATTAGTCAGTGGATATATGCGCGATTTATTTAGGCGTGCGTCTCTGCGAGGTTCACCATCGCCTAAGATTGCTACAGATTGAAGGGGTCTGGAAAGGAAGGCTTTTGGAAAGAATGATGGGCAACACCATTCTGTAACGTTAAATGTGCACTAGCGACAGCATCACGGGATGCATTGTTTTTCTTCTTCTTCTTTTTCACCCTTTCGTGTAAAGAATCATCGAAAGTTACTCGGTTAGAGCATATAAAATCATAGTACGAACTACGAAGACCGGTTCCTCTGAGAAATCGCCTAGTCTATGATTCTCTTTTATTACTTAATTTCGTCTCTTTGGAATTTTTGGTGTTTTTTTGGATTTTTTCTTTTCTTTTTTCCGTATTACTTTTGTATTGTACGAGTTGGGTTAACCTGTTTTTTCTATTTTTAAATTTAATTATGCTAAAAAATAATCAGCAGTTACAACGCAAAATAAGCTAACTACAGTAAAAAAAACCAAGTAAAGGTGTCGGTGTTGGAAAATTTCAAGCATAGTTGGAAACATTGTAAGAACATTTTACACGATACATTGTCGATCGCCTGGAGAGGCCTCGTGGTTGTGGAGCTCCTCTTAGCAGCCTAGCTCACATCATTTCTCTTTTGTTACAATTAGAAAACAGGAAAACGTGGAAGAAGAAAAGCTGGCGGCGCCGGCGCCCATGAAGGAAACACGGTAACGAAGATGACTCATTCTCAAAATTCATATATATATTACACATTTTAATATATACATAAATACAAATTTACACATACATCACACACATATATTATTATATACATAAATGCAAATTTACAAAAACATCACACACATACATTATTATATACATAAATACAAATTCATATATACATCACATACATGCATTGTTATATACATAAATGCAAATGCCCACATATATATCGCACATTCTCATTCCACTTGCTTATTTCCTTTAAAAATTAGCCCTTCATGATGATCAATGCATATGTAACCAGTTTCTTCATATTGTTCGTCGTCGACCCTTATACCATTTCCAAAAGGAGGTAACTCGTCAAATTGATTGTATTTATCCTCGTCCACTACATTCTCTACTCCGACAATTCTCTTTTTTCCATGAAGAACTATATGACGCTTCTTATTTGCCAGATCGATTATATAGAAAACCTGAACAACTTGGTTAGCGAGTACGAATGGTTCGTCTTTATATCCGACACGTTGGAGGTCCATAGTAGTGACACCGTACTTGTCAACCTTCACCTGTGGGAGATGCACCCAACGGCACCGAAATAAGAGGATCTTGAAAACCACGTAGTCGAGCTCCCAAATCTCTTCTATGAATCCATAGTACGAGTTTCTCAACCCATGGTACTGAGCGCATCTATACAGACACTGCTGTTCTGGTTAGTGCTCTTTACATTCTGAGCCTATGTATAGAATGTGTACCCATTTATGTCATATCCTTGCCATGTCACAACTGTAAATGTCGGCCCTTTTGTCAACCATGTCAGTATCTAACTTGGCGAGTTCCTAGCGATTTGCTCCTTCAACCATTGGTTGAACCGACTGTTGTGTTGCCTCATGATCCAAACATCCGGTCGCTTTGGATTTTGTTGCCGAAGTACATCCTTGTGCTAGTCGACATAAGGCGTCACTTCAGTCATGTGTTGTAAGACCGTGAAATGGGCTTGAGCATATGCGTCCATATCTAGAGTGATTGTTTTCCTTTCGGAAGTTCCGATACCCTTGAGCCTCCCCTCATGACGCGATTGAGGCACACCTATCGGTTGAATCTGAGCTATATAATCGACACAAAACTCAATGACCTCTTCGCTTGCATAACCTTCGACGATACTGCCCTACGGCCGAGATCGATTCCGTACATAGGACTTGAGAATTTTCATGAACCTCTCAAATGGATACATACTACGTAGCAATACGGGCCCACATATTTTTATCTCCCACACAACGTGAACAATGAGATGGACCATGATATCGAAAAATGAAGAAGGGAAATACATCTCAAGATGATATAGAGTCATCACCACCTCGTCCTACAGAGCATCTAGTACTTCGGGATCGACTTCTGAGCAATTGTGTTAAAGAAATAACATAGCCTCATGATTGTCTCTCGGACTTTGATCGTCAAAATATTTCTAATTGCAATAGGGGGCATCTGTGTCATCAGCACATGACAATCATAAGACTTTATGCCATTTAACTTCAAATCTTGCATCGAAACAAGTTTCTTCATGTTGCCGGAGTAACTAGACGGAACTTTGACACCATGCAAATACTAGCACAGTTCTGTTTTCTCGGCCTTGGATAGAGTGTAACACGCAGGGGAAGGTACGTTCGTCCATTATCTGTTTTTGTCGGTGAACTCAGGCCTGATGTCCATATCAGCCAAATCAAGCCGTGCATTGACGCCGTCCTTTGTTTTATCACGAATATTTAGTAAGAGACCAATCAAGTTGTTACATACATTCTTTTCTACGTGCATGATGTCGATGCAGTGTCGAACATCTAGTACTCCCAATAAGGTAAGTCCCAAACTATTGATCTCTTATTCGAGATGTTCTTCTCATGAGCCCTCATTTTACGTTCCCTTCCAAGGACAATATCTAAATCCTTAACCATATTATACACATCTTTCCGCTTAAATGCCTTGGAGCTGAACCGTCCTCCTTTTGTCCGTCAAATTGTTTCTTCATCTTGCGGTATGGGTGAGCCCTCCGAAGGAACCGGCGGTGACGCATGTACGCGGTTTTGCGTGAGTGTTTCAACCACATACTCTCGGTACCATCTAAACAATGAGTACAAGCTTTGACACCTTTTGTACTCTAGCCCGACAGGTTAGCAAGGACAGAATAATCATTTATGGTGCAGAACAATAAGGAGCGTAAAGTGAAGTTCTCTCATTTGTATGCATCCCATACCTGTACCCCTTCGTTCCATAGTACTTTTAGATCTTCTACCAACGATGCTAGGTACACATCAATATCATTCCCAAGTTGCTTTGGCCCTTGGATAAGTATCGACAGCAAAATATACTTTCGCTTCATACACAACCAAGGAGGAAGGTTATAGATACAGAGAGTCACGGGCCAAGTGCTATATCGGCTGCTCGTGCTACTGAAAGGATTCATTCCATCTGTACTCAGTCCAAACCTTATATTCATTGGTTCTTCTCCGAAGTTTGCAAAACTCCTATCGATATTTCTCCACTGGGCGGAATCAGTAAGGTGTCTTAGCATTCCATCCTTCTTGCGCTCCTCCGAGTGCCAACGCAGCAGTTTTGCCTCCTTTGAATTTGCAAAAAACCATTTCAAACGAGGAATTATAGAAAAATACCATGCCACCTTAGCAGGAGGTCCTTTCTTCACCTCTGTTCCCTCACCGTCATCTGATTGATTGTTACGTTTGTATCAGGATGCGTTGCACACCGAACATACATGCATGTTTGCATACTCTTTACGGTAGAGAATACAATCGTTCAGACATGTATGTATTCTTTCTACTTCCATTCTCAATGGACAAAGAACCTTCTTGGCTTTATACGTAGTTTTAGGCAACTCATTTCCCTCCAGAAGCATATCCGCTAAAAGAACTAGCAGCGCCGTGAAACTCTTGTCGGACCAACCGTTGCTTGCCTTCAATTTCAACAGTTCAAGCACAGCCGACAACCTCGTGTACTTTGACCTGCAGCACGTGAACAAAGGTTTCTCCGAGTCCTTCATCAAGCCCCGAAATTTAACATACTCTCTCTCATCATAGTTCTCTTCTACATCGCGAAGCATCTGATCCAAATTGTCATCATGCAACCTATCCGAATCCGAACAACAATTGACATCATCCGGCGGCATATCATTCACTTCACCGGTGATGTCATCCGGCGGCATATAATTGACTTCGCCATGACTGGTCCAACACGTATAACTCTTTTTGAAACCCCTCCGAATCAAGTGCGCTTCAATCTACTCTCGGTTCTTAAACATTTTTAAATTCTCGCAGTCAGTGCATGAACAGTACATATATTCCACCCCCTTCTTCAACATATCTTCCTCGACAGCTCTTGTAAAAGTAGACACGCCATTAATGTACTCTTCACTCACACGGTTCGCGGCATACATCCAGCTTCGGTCCTACGTTATGCATATATATATAACAACTTAGTATTAAAAATTAAATTAATTAATTATTACTACACATATACCACATGCATTGAGGTTTTGCTAGCTTAATTCATATTATAAATACAACAGCTATTTCCCCAGCGATCGACGAACCACTTATAACCAACAATTTTGACAAATTTGACCTCCCACATGACGGGAACTGATCATGTATGGCCAAGTAGATGCAAACTATTTTCAATAACACTCACCAAAACTTAGATCTAAATTGTAATGCAAGGAAAAATAAATTTCATTACTAACCATATCTAAGGCAAATAGGAACGTATGAATCTTCAAAGCTCTCCGGCCTCCTCCCACCAAATTAACTGGCATGAAAGCTTTGCCTCCTCCAGGTGCAGCAACGGCTAGATCTGGATTGAAATAAAGACAAATGTGGTTCTGAGCGGTGATTATAATTAGGTTATCACAGACGGTTTTTAATAAAAAAACCGTCTGTGATATTCTAGTATCACAGACGGTTCATCGGTAAGAACCGTCTGTGATACTTGTTTTTTCCGACACCAACAACACATACGATCTCCTAATTAAAACTGTCTGTGATAGTGTACGTCACAGATGGTTTTGTCAAATCGTCTGTGATTTGACGTCTACTAATAATATTTCTGTAGTAGTGGTCTGGTCCAATCCAACAAGGAGTCTACGATGTTGCTAAGTGTTTCCTTCGCACTTTCATGCAAGGCCGTGCAAAAAGTGATCGATTCAATCAATCTCAATTCACATAGTGGTGCATGCATGTCCAATGCGAACTCCTCAATCTGAATTTCCAAACCCGCACACCAACTGATCAATAGTTCAAGCAAATATGATACCTATGTCTCGTGGCTAACATCTATGTTTAGGGTACGTACCGACACTAACTACATGTTAGACGGTGGCATTGACTATGATAACACACTAAACTCTTGCAAAGGAGAGAGAGAGAGAGAGAGAGAGAGAGAGAGAGAGAGAGAAGTCTACTCGCGCCACAGGAATAGGAATAGTGCAACCAGCTTACAAGAGAGTTGCAGCCCATATACAAAGCAAACAAACACAGCCTCTCCGATAGCAATCACAACTCGTCCTCGTAGTACAGTAGTCTTTGAGAGAGCAATTAAGCAGGACAACGGCGGCGTCGGCGACTGCGGTGTCAGGTACCCGTCCATCTGCCATCGATCGATACCTTACTTTGCTGCTAATTACTCCTTACTGCATCTTGTTGTTGGTTACATGTCTTGTGCCGATACTAGCTTGTAGCGCTTATACATGCAAGTTTGCTACTTAATTTCAAGCTTGATCTGGTAACATATGTGCTTGCTTTGCATGCAGGGCCAACCCACAGCAGCCCAAGTGGTTCGTGGCCATGATCCTCATCCTCATCGTTGGCATCATCCCTTATTCTCGTGCCGGACGATCTCGCGCGTCCTTTTATTTCTTTTCAATGACTGATAGCTTATAGCGACGGCCGATGACTTTAATTCTAACATAAGTGTTAAATAAATCGAATACCGATAACTTAAGCTCTAACATAAGTGTTAAATAAATCAAACACCGATAAATCATTTTAAAAAAAGACTATTCCGATAAATCACTTAAAAACAACGATGAAAAAATCATCTCATTTAAACAAGATAGCCTTAGCTATGATGTTATCAGTCATAAGCAAGATAGCCTTAGCTATGATGTTGTCTGGACACGCACGGCCGGTCCGGTCCTCTTTCTTTTTTGGTTATCTCACGAGGCGGTGAACATCGATCACGGATGGTCATCTTGAGTAATGTGATTTTTATTTTGTTATTATTTATTAGTTAGTTCTGCGAAGTTAGTTGGTGTAGTTTGAGCCATTGAAAGTAATCTGACTGCAAGCCCAGTCTGCCGAGTATATCGTGTATTTATTGTTTGAAGCAAGGAACTTCTGCGTCTACGCAAAGGGTTTTGTTGGCTACCGGACATTGTCTTTGATCTTACTCTACTTGCATTGCATTCCCTGATAGTCCACGAGCCTGCAGGTGCATGTCCCGTGCCGCACACGCTGTTCTTTGTGCACTCGCATTTGCAGCCAAACACCGTCTCGGTGGCCCAGACCATGCGACCTGTCCTAATGGCTACTGCAGGCTGTACCCTTACTTATCCAGCCAATAATGGGAATTTAGCATGCCAAGAAAATATACAGAGACTGTAGACAAGCCAAGGAAGCATATACTGGTGACAAAATCATCCTATCACATCATACAAGCAAGTACCCAACATCGATTTTATTCTGTAAAGTGTCTTAATTATGGATTGTAACCATTAGAAAGGCGCAGCCGAAGCTCCAACCCTATCGCGGGGAATGAGTCGCAGCTCCGAGCCATGCTTTAAAAACACGTTGCCTGAAAGAGAGAGAGAGAGAGAGAGAGAGAGAGAGAGAGAGAGAGAGAGAGAGAGCAGTAGATCACATCAGCAAACTTAACAGAGGAAAAAATTTCATAATATACAGTACTTTGAGCAGACTCAATAAGGCGGTTTTTGATATTTTTAGCCCAGAAAAAATCAGTGAGGCAAACAAATAAGCACCTAGTATCTAAAAGATGGAAATTTCTTATGTTACTGAGACCTAATTTTAAGAATGGAAACAAGAGCTACATTTTAGGCTTCGTCAAATAAACAGTAATTATATGCACTTTTTGTGCAAAGTTTTGTTTGCACAACATCCTAGGATTTTCCAAGTGCATGTTTGATTGCTTTGCATGAAATCAAACTTGATGGTAATCATCTAACTCCTTTTTACACCCAAGCTTGAAAATTCTAGTAGCCAGCTTCCGTGCCAGCACAAATCATTCACATCACATGAACACAAAATTGGTGGGCTGAAACGGTCCGATCAATCTTCTATAATCTAGACAACTAACATGGTCCATTAACGCAAATTATTCTATGGAACAAAAGACTGTTTCAAATATAGAGCATTGATAACTTCTTGTAGCTAACAGAACATCGTTACATGTCATGAATACTGGAAAAAAAACACAGATCTGAAACAAAATGTAAATGGTAGTTTGATAACTTGTTGTACCTGCACTTTGCTGTGGGTTTATGCCAACTCCATCTGCAGACGGGGAAAATGCAACATTATTTCAAGATAAGTAAGAATAATGTGCATGAAAAAACAAATAAATAAAACAACTATGGATCGCCATTTTCCTGCTCTAGCCTTCTGGAGATTATCACAAGCTTGATAGTTCATAATCAAATGACAGTTGCATTAAGAAGTTAGAGGCTCATGCTAGTATATTACTCCTTGCCACCACCCACCAACAGGCAACAACACTGACAGCTGAAAACTATACCACATCATTCTTACAAATAAATAACCTCGGAAAGAATACCTCACATGTTGATCTAGCAATCCACCTGTGATGGCCTAAATTTTTTTCTGTTAGCAAATGAGATCATCCTATGAACCCATGGAGATGGGAAAATCCAAGAACTGTCATTCAACATTCGCAATCACTACTCCACATAAAAAATGGTAAGCCTTGAGTGATCACTGATCAGCAATCAACCAAGCACTAAAAGTATGACAATATGTCATGGCGACATCTAGATGCAAAAGCTCAAATGGTACAAATTGACAAAGGCCATCCCCAAGGACACAATATCACAAAGTGCCACCCACAACGAAAACATCTCAGACATTTCCAATAAGAAGAAGGGTTCCTATTCGCATCATCCACATCCCACTAATGAAGTAAATGCAACCATCAAGAGGAATTGATTGGAACAATTAAAAAAACTACAGATTCCACTGGCCATCCCAAAGAACATAAGCTCACGAAGTGCCACCAATGATAACATCTCGGGCACATCCTGGCAAGACAAATAACTACAGGAGTTCCCATTCGCATCATCCATACCTCACTAATGGTGCAATTCATCCACAGAAAGCATCAAGTAACTCTTGGAATCCCCAAATTAGCTTGCCACAGCCCCAATAAATCAGTCACCTTTCTGGACCAAACGAGACATGTAATGCATCCAAATTCGGTGAGGTGTGCCACATGTTCAAATCACATACCATGCAATGATTTCCACACTTACACACACCTTAAATTTTCCACTGAATCTCCACATCTACACCAACATATATACAGCATAATGCTCTTTTCCATTTCACAGCCATTTTCGACCTACAGCAACATTCATATTTCTAAGCTCATGTCAATACACACACAAAAACACCAAATTGCAAACTCGATTCCTAAGAATTAGCGCACAAAAACACGAATTATCATTCCCCAGTACATCATAATCCGCAAGATCATCACCAAGCTCCAAAGCATCTAAAACGCATCATGTGAATCGTGTAGGAGCAGCCAAAATTACGATTCGACGAAACGAGAGAAATCTCATGAGAAACCGCGAAGTGGAGGGAGAGGATGCCGTACCGTTGGTGATGATGGCGCTGGTCTGGGGCGGGACCTTGAACTCCTCGGCGGCGAACTTGAGCACCGCGGTGAACGGCGCCGCCTCGGGCACGTTGAACCTGCGAGGAGGCAAAGCAACCGTCCCGGATCAGAACAAAGACGCGCGACCACAACCCTCGAGAGATCTGATCTGAGGGAGTTACAAGCACTCACACTTTGAAGGGGAGCTTGGGGTCGGAGGTGAGGATGATCTTGAACGACACCTTCTGTAACATCCCGCCCATCCTCTGGGCCTAGAGTGCTACCATCACTGCAATAAAACCACTACTGGACATCTACTAAACAATTTAAGAAAACTCTACCTTAATCATGAGGCAACAACCACTTACACCATACCACTCCTAAACAACTTTTCTAACTTACTAGTGGAATTAAACATACTACCAAAAGCTAGATATGTGAAGTGTTGCAAAAACGTGTAGTCATTCATGTGCTACACCCGCCCGTGCAAGACGTCCTCAATAGTTACCTAAAAACAACAACAAAGCAAGAGTGAGTCCAAAGACTCAGCAAGTACATAATAGAACAATAGACATTACCAACATAAGCAAGCATATAACCATAATGCACTTATATCATCATGTTCATAACATCATTCTCATGGCCAAGCAATGCAATGCCATCAATGCCATGCCTCATTACTCTACATGCTCATATGCTCTTCACTTTGCAAGTACCGGTACTGCCGAGTGAACACCCGTCGATGTTCACCCATCGTGGGCCCGCCCTCATAGGCACGGGACCCCTCCACTCCCGTGGAGGCCTACCGAAGTAGGTCTTACTCAAGAGCACTCCGGATTAGTCCACTAGCTTTACTCATAACTAGGGACTTTCTCACCGCCCTCACTCTTGAGTGCTCCTCATGCAAATGCACATGTCCATGATCATATTCACGCTCATCACTAGCATTACTAGTAGACAAGCATCTTTGCCTACCTCACTCCATCATCATCGCCATCATTTACCATGCAACCTTATGTCAGGTAAATATCACATTTCCCCATAGATATCATGTAATCAACGCATTTCTACATAAATATCAGCATACCAGATAAACATCGCATATTCATAAATCTTGGTCTACCGCTCTACCATGTACTTGCCTGTTAGCCGAGCGGAGCGGAACGACGTGCGGAAGGCGTCGACTCGCGACCTCCACATCCCGCTCTGGCGTAGAAATGCACGGGTTTCAGGGATCTGTTGCGCAGGTCCCGAAACCCCTTTTTTATCCTATTTCTTTTTCTCCTCTTTTCTTTTCTTTCCTCTTTTTTTCTCTTCTTCTTCTCTTTTTTTTCCCTTCATTTCTTTCCCTTTTTCCTCTCTCCTTACCCAGCCGGCCGAACCGGCCTCCCCTTTTTTTCCTCTCCTGGCTCCCCCCCTCTCCCTTATCCTCACCTCTCTCTCTCCCTCCACTCGGCCGAACGGCCTGCTCCTCCTCTTCTCCGCACGGGGCGGCGCGGCCGGCCAGGCGTGGTGGCGCCGGCAGTTCTCCCGCTGCCCCTTCCTCTCCTCCCCTACCCCCACTTTATCCCTCTCCCACCGGCTCTCCCCAGGCGGCGTGGGGATGGCACACGGCCGAGCTCGGGCTTGCCGGCCCCGAGCTCGCCGCCGCCGCCGCCCTCGGGTTCTCCGCCGCCGGCCTCCCCCCTGCTCGCCCCTTCCTACCTCGCCTCAGATCCGGCCGGCTCCGTCCGGATCCGCGCCTCCCCTTGCGCATGCGGTGGTGGGCGCTGGGGCGCCGCCGCCCGGTCGGCTCGGCCAGCGGCCTGGCCGCCGTCCTCGACTCCGGCCTGCGCCACCATGCCTCCCTCGGCGTGCACGAGGTACTCCCTCCCTCTCTCTTCCCGTAAAGCTACGGTGAGGAGACCTACCCGGTGATGGCTTGGACGAAGAAGGGGTATGGCCATGGCTTACGGTTTGGGTGGATTTAAGAAGGGGTTGGGTGTTGACTTCTGCAGGGTTCGTGGCCAAGGTGGCATGCATGCACGCTAGGGCAAGCCTGCGGCTGCCACGTCTCCTTGGCAGGTGGGTGAGGTGTTACACCTTCCCTCCTCCTGCCGCGCCACCGCTGCCGCCCGTCGCCGCCACCATGGGGTCGAGACGCCGAGTGGTTCGCCTCCCCGAGGTCGAGTTTTACGTGATAGACAGATTCGGTGGATTGATGTGCGCCTCTTGGAAGGGGAGGCGTTCGCGACGGGTTTACGTTTTTCCAAGGCAAATACCGCGTCGCCCCGTGTTTGTGCGTGCGCAGGTGGGTGAGGTGTTACATTCTACCCCCCTTAACAGAATTCGCCCCCGAATTCTGGCATTCGACAATATGCATGAATGAACAAAATGTAATAAACTGCACATAACATGACATTAGCTCGTACCCATGGAGAACAAGTCTGGGTACTTCTCGCGCAGTCTGATGTGCCCAAAGCACTTTAACATACTTTATCGTTCTATGTCTCAACACCTTCTCTGATTCCTCCAGAATACGAACTGGACGGGACTCGAAGGTGAGGGTTTTTTTTTGCACACCGGTTCTAACACAATCTCATGCTCTGGATCTCGCACATACTTTCTCAACATCGACACATGAAACACATTATGCACTCCGTGCATAGACTCAATTCTCATGCCTCGGCATAAGAAAACCTCCAATCATTCAGGAAAACACTCTCATTGCTTGCACAAAAGAGTCAATGCTACTCTTATTTGCAACAAGGAGAGCTCTTCTCTTTTACAAGAGAAGTATCACGCGTCATCGTAGAATCAACTCATTCATCCCCAAACATCAACCCTTCTCTCAAAACAGAAGGTAATTCGTTCCCCCACGGAAATCATTTCATCACAATAAATCCACTTAGAGTGAAAACCAGACAGGAAATCAATCCTCATCCTAACCAACAACTTTATGCCGCATATACCATGCGAAATATTTCTATTTCCCCAAATCAGTCTTTTCTTTTCCAAGAAAAGAAAGCATATTTCTTTAGGCATAAGGATAACGCCCTAGCCGAAAACCACATAGACCACCAGTAAAATGCGAAAATACCGCAACTTTCCACTTAAATCCACTATCCCTCAAAGTAGCCCTGAACGAATTCTCAAATCAGGGGAACCCAAAATAATCCTTTGACTATTGATCAACCACTTCAGTCGTTAACATGAGGGATATTCTAGTTTGTGTTCCTTAAAAAAAATCCGTATCGATCACACATCCACGTGACTAAACCGGCAAGGACAATTCTCACTAACTCTCTTAGCAAGAATAATAGATTCCCATCAAACATTCCAATTACTCATTAGATGGCCATACAACAATTCATTCTTCCATTGCTCATTATGAGCTACAAGGCCCATTCAATCTTAGGGCAACATTCCCATAAATCTGGGGAAGCTTTAGTATAGTACCTAAGCAAAATCCCCTCACCAACGACACATTTGCCGACAGATAGTCTCTCATGCCCCGCTAAAATTGCATTGGTTTCCATCAGTTCAATCCCTTCAGTACCCTTATTCCTAGGGTTTCAGTTCACACTCTATTGGTCTTATGATTAATCCCATCAATGGTCGACTTTAACTCATGGAATGGATTATTCCTCTAACTACTTCTTTAAATAATGATCACCAAACATGGTGGATAAAACAAATCATACACCAACTCTCAATCCTCTCACATCCACAAAATGAGGTAAGATCTATTAGGATCTCATTTAACATCAAATAACTAAATCTTCCAATAGCTCTACTTCATCTTTACCTCAATCTATGATATGGGAATCAAGCAATCTAAAACATTAACCCCTAACGCTGATTACCTCAAAAACATAAGTCAAGGTAGTTCTTTCTCCAAAATCTCATACTCTCATTGCTACCCAGGCTTTACCAACTTAAATGTGACATCAGTCACCACTATTTCCCATAGACACTACTAGTTGCAAAGACACAATCGACCTTGGGTTCGCCTTTAAGGCCAATTTTTATCCCTAATCAATCTCCCACCAGGATTATGGCATAAGATCAACTCAGAATTCTATTAGCCACACAAGTCTTTATTATCACCCTAGTATCAGCATGTCAATCATTTCACTCTAGATCTAGGCCTAATAGAGCTTCACGTTATGAATTTAACATTTGCTTCGAGAACAAGGGATTCCAATCCCTCAGCAACCCTCCAGAGTTAAGAAGTCTACCAAATTTAAACATCCAGAAAACAGAACGAAATCCCAACAACTTTCATTCTCCAACAAAATAGGGCTTGAGAATGAGTTCATCACTCACTCCCCCAAAACAACTACAAAACTCCCCCAACACGGGATTCACTCTTTCAATGATGCAACGCCTAGACAGGAGAACCATTCCCTCTGGCCATAGCATCACATCACAACAAACACAATAGGCAATTAACACCAAGAAAACGGAGAGATGCAACAAAATCCAAATATTACATTACCCTAGTTGACGCGCCCGGGCCCACTTTAGACTCTCAACTCAAGACAATCGAAATTACATGTTTGGGAAACGCTCAGGACTCATTCCTGAGTACGCCTAGGACTTCGTTCCTAGGTACGCCCGAAACTTACGCGTTCGGGAGCGCCACGGACCACTCGTCCGGGAAATCTCATATGCAGAAGTGAGGGAAGTCATGTAGCACTCACGACACATGCACATAAATCAATCTGTGAGTCATGCGGACCTCCTACCGTACCTCCAAGTATTCATTATTGACGGAACTGAACATGACCTCCTTCGAAGTCATGAACCCCAAAGGATAATGCACGCCAAACACAAAGTGTTTCGTCCAAATACCAACATAGAAATCAATTAAAATTCTCTTTCCCATAACCACATCAAGCCAGTACCTCTTGTACTGCTTACGCAGATTAGCAAATATCAATTCGCTAATACATAAGTCATTGACTTTTAGTATCCCATCTTGAACCTTCCCACGGCTCACCAGATACTTTATTCTCCATATTTACTATATAGCTCATCAAACACTACCATCTTACTGTACAAAGCAACACAAACATAGCAACTATCAAGCGCGTATACCGCAAGATGCGGTCAAGTCTCTTTGATCAAAAGATCCACTATCAATAAATAATACCATGAGCACCTAATTTTCAAGGCGCTAACTAATATCCGCCAGCTCAACTCTAGGGATGATCAATCACCCGGATTTTAGCACACATAATATGTACTTCCGTAAACCACAGTTACTTTTAAGCATAGAATCTATCTGTTCTACTTCCGTAGGTGTGCACAAGGTTTCCTACAAAATGCAGTGGCAACTCCACCAACTCATGCTTAAATATTGCCACCAAATCTCACTAGAACATTATTAGCTTCATCCCCCAGAATTTGAGTCTCATACGACTTTACAACAATTCTTCTCCATTCAATTTGGCTGGGAGACTACCCGACATCAAGATCCCTATTCAAGTCCTCCTAACAAATTCCAATAGAGTTATAAAATCATGACTATTTGAACCTTTCCAAAACATCAATCATGATTAAAATAATCAATCATGGTGCAAGGTTGGCGGACTTAGTTCTATAATCATTCACCTATTACCAATTGAAAGGATAACTCCAGATGTGGGATCTTCCACCAAGACAATAGATTAACACACCCCTTTTTTTTTAGCAAGATTCGATCGCCTAGCTAGGTTTACCGATTGGGACCAAAGTAAAACCAGTCATTCGATGTGGCTCAATAGTCTAAGCAACCGTAATCACCAACTGGTTCACCAATAATTCAAATCCAACTATTAAGCAGAAATGGATCTGCCTTATGCCGCTACTCCTCATGTAACTACTAAATCTCCATTGGATTCAAATCAACTCTGATCCCACAATCATAACTAAAGTTAATTACTCTCCTGGGTTCTCACAATTTAGAATACCATGTCCTACTAACTTGTTACTTTAACCTCCATAACCCACATACACCTAATCCAACACTTCAACCACTATTGGATATTGCCTTCTCTAAAAAAATATTGGTCTCATCCTGCAAGTTACTCCAACCATTCATATAATCAAAATTCTCCCTGAAAACCAGACTTGCATGGAACACTCCCCTCTATCGGGTATTAACCAAACAACTCAACAAGTTGCTAACCAAAGGGAACCAACTTCCCAAAACTGAAACGAAACATCACTACCTCAATGCCACAATTGGCAACATGACCAGGCCTCTCCAGTGGCCACGGTCTCAGTCTCTATTGCATCGATACACGACACAATAACGGCAAAGTCCCGTAGGACACACAAATAACCAGTTCAAATGCTTGCTATCAACTCACAAGCATCAACATCAAGCATTGCAAATCAACAACATGACTAACAGAAGCGAAAATGCAATGCTTGACCCAATCCCATCCTACTGTGCACACGTCCGCGTCCTCTAGCTCTCGGCATTTCTGTCCGGGACAGATAGCCAATCACACAACTTGCTCACAAACATCCATTTCAACAGCACAGATCAACATCAAGGCTGCGAAAGCGTAAATGCAATGTAAGACCCATTCCCATCCTATGGTGCACCAGTGTGTCAAATTTTAATTTAATTATTAGGCCTAAGTTAAATTTTAGTTGAATAGTTAAGCTAAGTTATCAAATTTTCTTTACCACGGACCTAACGCCCGCTCTGATACCAACTGTAACACCCCGCCCATCCTCTGGGCCTAGAGTGCTACCATCACTGCAATAAAACCACTACTGGACATCTACTAAACAATTTAAGAAAACTCTACCTTAATCATGAGGCAACAACCACTTACACCATACCACTCCTAAACAACTTTTCTAACTTACTAGTGGAATTAAACATACTACCAAAAGCTAGATATGTGAAGTGTTGCAAAAACGTGTAGTCATTCATGTGCTACACCCGCCCGTGCAAGACGTCCTCAATAGTTACCTAAAAAAAACAACAAAGCAAGGGTGAGTCCAAAGACTCAGCAAGTACATAATAGAACAATAGACATTACCAACATAAGCAAGCATATAACCATAATGCACTTATATCATCATGTTCATAACATCATTCTCATGGCCAAGCAATGCAATGCCATCAATGCCATGCCTCATTACTCTACATGCTCATATGCTCTTCACTTTGCAAGTACCGGTACTGCCGAGTGAACACCCGTCGATGTTCACCCATCGTGGGCCCGCCCTCATAGGCACGGGACCCCTCCACTCCCGTGGAGGCCTACCGAAGTAGGTCTTACTCAAGAGCACTCCGGATTAGTCCACTAGCTTTACTCATAACTAGGGACTTTCTCACCGCCCTCACTCTTGAGTGCTCCTCATGCAAATGCACATGTCCATGATCATATTCACGCTCATCACTAGCATTACTAGTAGACAAGCATCTTTGCCTACCTCACTCCATCATCATCGCCATCATTTACCATGCAACCTTATGTCAGGTAAATATCACATTTCCCCATAGATATCATGTAATCAACGCATTTCTACATAAATATCAGCATACCAGATAAACATCGCATATTCATAAATCTTGGTCTACCGCTCTACCATGTACTTGCCTGTTAGCCGAGCGGAGCGGAACGACGTGCGGAAGGCGTCGACTCGCGACCTCCACATCCCGCTCTGGCGTAGAAATGCACGGGTTTCAGGGATCTGTTGCGCAGGTCCCGAAACCCCTTTTTTATCCTATTTCTTTTTCTCCTCTTTTCTTTTCTTTCCTCTTTTTTTCTCTTCTTCTTCTCTTTTTTTTCCTTCATTTCTTTCCCTTTTTCCTCTCTCCTTACCCAGCCGGCCGAACCGGCCTCCCCTTTTTTTCCTCTCCTGGCTCCCCCCCTCTCCCTTATCCTCACCTCTCTCTCTCCCTCCACTCGGCCGAACGGCCTGCTCCTCCTCTTCTCCGCACGGGGCGGCGCGGCCGGCCAGGCGTGGTGGCGCCGGCAGTTCTCCCGCCGCCCCTTCCTCTCCTCCCCTACCCCCACTTTATCCCTCTCCCACCGGCTCTCCCCAGGCGGCGTGGGGATGGCACACGGCCGAGCTCGGGCTTGCCGGCCCCGAGCTCGCCGCCGCCGCCGCCCTCGGGTTCTCCGCCGCCGGCCTCCCCCCTGCTCGCCCCTTCCTACCTCGCCTCAGATCCGGCCGGCTCCGTCCGGATCCGCGCCTCCCCTTGCGCATGCGGTGGTGGGCGCTGGGGCGCCGCCGCCCGGTCGGCTCGGCCAGCGGCCTGGCCGCCGTCCTCGACTCCGGCCTGCGCCACCATGCCTCCCTCGGCGTGCACGAGGTACTCCCTCCCTCTCTCTTCCCGTAAAGCTACGGTGAGGAGACCTACCCGGTGATGGCTTGGACGAAGAAGGGGTATGGCCATGGCTTACGGTTTGGGTGGATTTAAGAAGGGGTTGGGTGTTGACTTCTGCAGGGTTCGTGGCCAAGGTGGCATGCATGCACGCTAGGGCAAGCCTGCGGCTGCCACGTCTCCTTGGCAGGTGGGTGAGGTGTTACACCTTCCCTCCTCCTGCCGCGCCACCGCTGCCGCCCGTCGCCGCCACCATGGGGTCGAGACGCCGAGTGGTTCGCCTCCCCGAGGTCGAGTTTTACGTGATAGACAGATTCGGTGGATTGATGTGCGCCTCTTGGAAGGGGAGGCGTTCGCGACGGGTTTACGTTTTTCCAAGGCAAATACCGCGTCGCCCCGTGTTTGTGCGTGCGCCTGTGTGGAATATTTTTTTTCCTTCTCATTTTCTTATACTTCTCTTTTTAGGGAAATTATTATTCTACCTCTGGTGGAGAATCGTTAAATCTGTGTGGATTTCGATCGCAACGGTAGCATATAAATTTGATCGCCCTCTATTGGACGATTTGAGTCTATTTTATAAAAAAAATTCCTCACAGATATATTTCTGTAATTTCGAATAAAATATAGATTATTCGTACAAAAATTTCTTTCTATTCTTCTTCGCCTATTTTTGTGATTGTTTGTGAATCACAATTTCACAGCAATTACTTCTTTTAAAAAAACCACAATTTTAATCATGAGAAAGTTGATAAACACTCGAACCAACTGGCGCACGAGCAGAATCTGAACATGTTATAATTGGACTTCGAAACTCATGTTCAGCATGGGTGGGTTCTGATGTTTCAGGTCCCCAAAAAAAACCTCTGACCAGTAACAAATCGATGTGTATATAATCACAACTTTTGCAAATACTGTTTTACATACAACTAAATACAGTCCATTGGATTCAATTCATAACTGCCTGGTAAGAACTACCGAGTACCGACTCCGGCAGACCTTACAAAGTTACTACCCCAAAAATTCTGCAACAAGGTACCTTTGACTTGAAAGGGCACCCGGCACACTATGCTGCTATGGAAGGTGCAAAAACGAATAAACTTGAAAAAGAAACTTCTAAAGAATAATAGAACCTGCAAAGACTAGGTGGTACTAGCAGATACATGTGAGTGCTCCATCATTACATATTGCCTCTACATAAACACTCCTGGCAAAGCCAAGGGAAATGCACTTAGAAGTTGGCAGGCTCATGTACCGGACTTATATAAATTCAAGCGCTTGGAATCTCGCCTTCCTCTAAATCTTCCCACAGTTTAAATGGAGACCTCATTTCTACTGACTCATCTTCATTCATTAATTCAAAATCATAGTTTAAGAAATCATCGGGATTCAAGTCTCCAAACAGCTCTTCATAAGCATCCCTCATTTCTTGCTCAAACTCCAGGTTGGGCACCTCTGAGCACAAACCCTGGCTTTCCTCAGTGTCCAGTGGATAAACTTTCATGCAAGATTTCCTTTTTAGAGCTTCAGGAGTTGAATTTGGTGTCAGCTTGCTTTGTTGATTATGCTCTTCCTGAGGACCACTCACACCATCAGATGCCATGATACTGACGGAAGACGGCATTAAAGAATCTGCCTTGCTATCTGACGGCACTAAAGAATCTGCCTTGCTATCTATCTTAGATATAACCGTACCTTTTGCTGGGGCAAGATTGCCGGAATGTGAAATCCCGTGGTCCTTGAGATCTAAAACTTGCTTCTTTGAGGTCAACCCACTTTTCCTTATTTCTTCAGTGTCCCACGGATAGACTTTCATGCAAGATTCAGTTTTTGGAGTCCCAGTAGTTGTATCCAGTGCCATCTTACTATGTTGATTAAGTTCTTTCTGTCGATCATCTAATGACAGACTGCTGACATATGACAGCACCGACGAATCTCTCTTGCTATCTGTCTGAGAATCACTTGAAACCTTCGCTGGAGCAAGATTAGTGGTATGTGAAGTTCCACAATCCTTGAGGTCTATAACCTGTGTCTCTAGTGTCAATTCACCTTCCTCTATTTCTTCCTCATGAAACTCAGTGCCTTCTAGACATGGGCTATCGGTTGAGCTGCCAGGGGGCTTCTCATTACGAGTAAGCTTGTTTACCATTTTCTCGACTTCAAAGTCACAACTATCTGATGGAAGAAAGACATTGATAGTTGGGTACTCAACAATAACAATACTCCTCAGTTGTGGGCCCAAAGGTTCTTCTATGTTGAGTTGGCGGTATGGTGATTCTGATTCCTACAGCAAGTTAAAGAAGTCTTTGTTTTTACGAAAATGTATAGCAAATATCAATAATCATGACAGATGCATGTTAACTTGACCACAATACCTTGGCGGACTTTTGAATGAACAGTTTAAGATCATGCAATTCTGTATTGCGATATGGTGTAAGCTGGTCCTTCCAAGGGCTAGGACTCAGATGTTTTTCCAATAAAGATAGCAAGTTTGTGTGCTCACCTATCCTGAAAAAAAGAAGGCA
Organism: Dendrocalamus latiflorus; assembly: GCA_017311315.1. NCBI lineage: Eukaryota > Viridiplantae > Streptophyta > Magnoliopsida > Poales > Poaceae > Dendrocalamus > Dendrocalamus latiflorus. The sequence goes on along the minus strand of CM029665.1, from coordinate 969,050 downwards.
TGAGATGAGCATAGAAAGGAAGAGGGAGATATTCAAGATACACCAAGCTTCTGTTGTCATCATGTGTTTACATGCGACTCAAAGAAGTAACTCTTGCAACAAATATGAACGTTTAGGTCTACTTCCAAATGTTTCAAGTTTCATAGAACCAAGTAAACGCAGAATTACAAAATATGTGAAAATAAGAAGTTTGAGAATGAAAGATACACCATACATATTAATCAATAGCAAACAGAGCAACTATTTCAGAAATGTAAAATAGTTTTACATAGGTATCTTGCCATCTTGAAACAGTTCCAAACTTACTCATGGTCAGTTAGGACAACATCGGTTGAATTAAATCTCCACTCGAGTGTCCAGTATATGCGATCCTGTCTGCAAAGAGATATTCAGATGTAAATCAGATTTCAAAAATCTGTTGGAATGTATTAACAATTTTTGGATAGAATAACTGAGAAGAGTGGAATGCGTTGAAAGAACTTCTGCAGCACAGGTAGCATCGCCTAACCAACAAGAAGGATGAACTTGAATGGCAAACTCACCATTGTGAATCCCATCTCATTTTTTCCCAGTCCTGCCAAGTGCCAAAAGTTGGAGCAATGCAGAGGGCCAACTGAATCATGACCCTTTTAAAACATACATACGAACTACACCATCCAGATTTCTAATTTCTAAAGTAAACCTGCTGGAACTTCTGAGCTGCAAGAACTCTAGAGTGCATGCATGCATCACACTGATGCCAATGAGAAGACTATGCATTCGACTTTTTCACAGCATTCATGTATGTTTCGTGTTTTTAATATCAGTTCGTTGTGGTGTGACACGAAATGGACTTAAATTCCATATTGTCTCAGCATATGTCAGTAACTCGAATGAACATGGAGCAATAGAGGAAAATTAATGAAACAAACAATCAGACCTGTAGTTGTGTCGTGAACGGTTCTGCTCTCTCCTGGTCATGCCCCTGGGGAGGAAGTGGAGCCAGATAACCCGGCGTTGTGCCGCCTTGCGGAGGAAAAACAGCCACTTTGGCAGCTGGACCCCTCCAACTCCTCCGAAGTTGCGGCCGAAGCCGCCGATCAGCCTGTGAGCGGACTCCCTGACCTGCTTCGTCTCCTCCAAAAAGTTGTAATCTGGACACACAGAAGAAACAAGACAACAACACAAGGGACAGTAAGAAATCGGTATGGCGATCGATGATGGAGGATTGGGGGAGGGGGTACCGGAGAGGAGCTGGTTGTCGTCGAATTGGGAGAGTGGGACAGGGTCTGTGCGGGGGCGCTTGCCGGTGCAGGCGGTGCGGCGCTTGTGGGACTGGACGCAGGGGAGGCTGCAGGTGAGGCGGGAGCAGCCGGGGCACCGGTACTTCCACGGCTGCTGCCGGCACTCCTCGCACGGAGACCCCTTCTTGCCGCCGCCGCCGTTGGGGGTCGGGTCCTGCACAGGCGGCTCCCCTCCCTGCTCCTGCTCCTCCATGCCGAGGGTGAATCGAGCCGAGGGTGCTGCGTGCGGCGCGGTGGCGAAGGGATTTTTGTTAGGGTTTCGTTAGGGGTTTGAGCTGGGCGGCGGCGCTGCGACCGAGCGGAGGTGACCGTTTTTAGGAAAGAAAAAACCAGCCCCGCCTAAATGGGGCGCCCGGTACTGTTCGTCACGGGCCTACGTAGACAGTTCATTTAGGCGTGGTTCAGATGTTCTTACCGTATCAGCCTACGGACTCAGCTTCGAACCTAGGTATGATCCAATAAGACAACCGGCTGGGCTGAGCACGTGTTGCACCACAAGCCAAGGATGGCTCGCTTGACACGTAGACCTATTATCGCCTCCGCCACGCGTTTCCTACCACTCGCGCCACCGATGCCGATGCTGGCAAGAGGAAGAAAAGAGAGCAGCATGAACCGCAAGAGGAGTTGGCGGGGAAGAAGGCTCACCAGAGGGTAGGGGTGCAAATGAGTCGGATTCGGACAGATATTATTGTTATCATATCTTAACCCATATTTTTTTCTCCAAATTCGGTACCAATCGGATTCGGTGCCGGATCGGTCGGGATTAACCCGACCCGTTTGCACAGCAAATGGAGTAGGAGGACGTACTGTCAAGAACTTGATGTTACTACTTAATAGCTGATGTGGAAGATTTTATTTTACCATTGCAAAAGAAAATGAAACGTCAAATAGTAGCACTAACCTAAAATCAAACTTGAAGACGTATTGGATTCGGACGGATATTGCTGTTACCATATCCTAACCCATATTTTTTCTCCGGATTCGGTACCAATCGGATTCGGTGCCGAATCGGTCGGGATTAACCCGACCCGTTTGCACCCCTACCAGAGGGAGAGGGGGGAGGAGCCGACTCAACTATGAAGGCAACATCGCAAATTGGGGAGGGAGGAGCCGAGGAAGCCCGCCCCCACTTCCTCTGGTTGCTTCACCAACCCCCACCAACCCTCCTTCTCCATTGCTCTATCTCGATCCCCCACTCCCTCCCGCTTGACGCGTCACCTCCTACTCATCTCCATCGCCGCTCCACCCATGCCTGCTCTACCCCCTCTCTCAGTCCCTCACCCTCTCCACTAGTGTGGCACCTCCCGCCCACCCCCAACTCACTCCGCCGCCTACCTCCTTGGCTCCTCCATTGTCTCCACCTGCCAGATCCACCACCAACTCACCTCCCGCACCGTCAGGTCAAACGGGACGTGTTGGGCTCACCCGTGTCTAGGTTGTGCCTAGCACAGCATGCCACATCAAGCTGGCCTAGCATGGCTCGTTTAGTCCTAGGGCGTGTTGTTCCTCTGCCAGGTTAACAGTACCATACTTTGGGTAATTGGGTTGGCATGGATAGCTTGGCTCATTTGACCGCCTATAGATAAAATTGATCATTTGCCTCAAAGCTGAGAGTCATTGCTAAAATATTCTTCATTACATAGTAACAGATAAAATGCCCTAAAGTTGATAGAGTACACCAAAGAGCGAGGCCATCGTTCGATTTTTTATACTTCGTAGAGTTGCCCGGGACACCCGTGGTTCCCAGCGCTTTATACTTCACAGAGTATGTTGAGATGCGAGGCCATCGTGCGATTTTTTTTATACTTCGTAGAGTTGCCTAGGACACCCGTGGTTGCCGACGTCTTATACTCCGCAGAGTATGCCGAGGTGCGAGGCCATCATGCAATTTTTTATACTCTGTAGAGTTGCCCAGGACACCCGTGGTTCCAGTGCTTTATACTTCGCAGAGTACGCCGAGGCGCGAGGCCATCGTGCGATTGTTTATACTCCGTAGAGTTGCTTGGGACACCCGTGGTTCCCGGCGCTTTATACTCCACAGAATACGCTGAGGCGGGAGGCCATCGTGCGATTTTTTATACTTCGTAGAGTTTCCTAGGACACCCGTAATTCATGGCGCTTTATACTCTGCAGATTACGCCGAGACGTGAGGCCATCGTGTGATTTTTATACTCCGTAGAGTTTCTCGACCGCAAGGTGATCAAACGAAGTGTCTATAACCAACGACCGTGGGCGGTCAGACGAAGTCTCAACCGCGAGGCGGTCAAACAAAATGTCAATGACCACGAGGTGGTCAAACGAGGTGTCTACGATCACGATGTGGTCAGACGAAGTCTCGACCGCGTGACGGTCGAACGAAGCGTCTATAACCACTATGTCCTCCTGAACAAGACGCCCACCGAGGATAGCGAGCAGGAGGCTCCTGTAACACCCCCGTTTCCGGGAGTATTATGAAACCCTCGCAGCTGCCTAGGACTGTTCAACTGCGAGTACATCCAACGAGTGTATAACATTGCCAGCACAAGCTTAAGAGCAAAAGCGAACTTTATTACAATATAAAGGCGAAAGCCAAGTATCACAGTAGGGTCAACTGCCCTTAGTTACATTACAACAAAAACTACCACAGGCACGCCTGAGCGGAGAACGACCCTAATTCCACGCTTCATCAACCTCGTACAGAAACATCTCTTCGTCTTCTCTCGCTTCCTCAAAATTAATTGTTTCTGTTTATGTTTTTAGCAAGCATGAGTACTACCACTTGTACTCAACAAGTCACACGGAGCTTAATAATAATTTCATGCATGGTATATCAAGTAAAAGGGGAAACAAGTCTATTATTTTATGTGGATGCGGTTTTGGTTGGCACCATTTGAAAACCTTTAAAATGTACTTCATTAATGTAAATGTGGTTTTCAAACTTGATTATCAATATTCAGCATTTCCAAATCATTATCAAGTCTACTTATGCCTCATTACTGGATTCACCCATTAAACACAGCTTCATTTACCGGAAGCATGGCGTATTCGAATACCATTTGTCATGACTTTGCAAAGTTGCCCTGCTTTACCCACAAGATCCCTTAACTCCCGCGACAGAGTTAAGACAACAAGGACGTTCACTGCTCAATTCTTTGTATAGACTCCGCCCAGTAGGTGTTTAATCTCGACGAGCCCGGATGACCCCACGGATCTCGTCCGACTCATCGCAGTCCTACAGTTGTATGGTTAACCACCTCCCATACGAACTCACCCTCTGTCTCCCCCTTTCTAGTTGCAGAGGTTCAATTGAAGTTGAGCAGTTACTAAGCCAGGTTTGATGAAGTCAAGCTTGACCAAGTCAACGCTTGTGGTTGGGCGATTACTATGTCCGTTACTCAGCATAAGGGTCTAGTCCTTACATTTCTAACTGAGGCATCATCTACGCACAAACCCAAATTCAGTACACACTGTATTGCCACCAATCCACAACCAGCCTCCACCCTAGGATAAGGTCTTCGGATCCACCACTGCGGTCCTCATTTATCCTATTTCCAACTTTCCAAAACTCCAGACCAATACTAAACCTTAACAGTAGAAACATGTGATGTGTTCCTAACTACCATGATAATATTAATCTTACATTCTATGTAACTAGGTTTGTCAAGGTGATTATGGCCATCAAGTTAAACTGGGCTTTTCGGGTGGTAGGACATAGCTAATATCATGTCATTCTAAGCATTTGATGTACATAAAATAACAGTTCGCAAATAACATAATGAAGATACTGGTAAATAAATAAATAGCGGACATGTAGGTTCAACATGATCAAAAATATGTGCGACTTGCCTTGCGGATCTGTGATTTCAAGTAATTCGTATTTTTTTCCGCGGACTGGGCCTGGGCCTGCGCTTCTCCTTCTTGCTCCTGTGCAAACTCGACTCCGGAAGCTAACGCAAATTAAATTAAATAATATTAATTCCATGCACGAAGGAATGAGCGAGGAATAAAGAAAATAAAAGAATAAAGAAAATAAAAGAATAAAGAAAATCCGAAAAACTCCAATAAACTGGGATTTTAGGCTTATAGGAGGGCTATATGGGGAAATGGGCCTTGGATTTGGGTTGGCGGGCTCGAAACGAATCCGGGGAGTATAAATATGTATTTTTGGGTTCAGCCAGTTACTATTCATCGGGCTCAGCACTGTTCCTCGGGTTCGGGTCGGACTCGGCGAGCTGGTTTGGTTGAACCGCGTCGATCGGGTTCGAGCCGGCTGGAACGGGCGCAGGGCGAGCGGGTCCGGTCGGGACGCGTCGGTGCAGCTCGGTCAGGCACGTCCGGCGCGACGACTTGGCTCGGTTCAACCGCTTCGCGGGACGGCTCGGTCAGTTACTGTGCTTCTTCTCCGTTTGAGCCGCGCGCGCGCAGGAAGGCAAGGGAGGGAGGCGGCGCTTGGCGGTGGCGCTAGGGTGGAGCGCGACGGCAACCGAGGACATGGACGGGATCGGGATGGCATAAGGGTTCCATTTTTGGTGGTTGGAGGGCCAGTGGAGGCGGCGTTCGCCGGCGGCGAGGTTCTCTCAGTTGCGGCCATTTATGGAATTGCAAGGGCTTGGGAGGGAGGTTGGCCGAAGCTCGGGAGGTCTAGATTGATCTGGCCACGGTGGAGGTGGGTGGCGGTGAAGGGACGAACGGCGCCGGGGAAGGAGAGGGGGCGGAGAGTCGACATTGCTTTAGGGTTCGGGAATGGGGATTTCTTCAATTACCGGTGTTGGGAGGGAAGGGGGAGCTCGGGGTTACTTGGTGAGCTTCAGGGAGGAGTGGTGCTCTATTTGAGAGGGTTGGGGGCGCTTAAATAGCCGGGGAATGGCGGTTCACCGAGGAGGGGCAAATCTATTGCGGCGGCGGCAGTTTCTGGAGCTCCCGGTTTTGCAACGCGGACGGGGTTTACTGGGACGCTAAGGAGCGGCGGTCAAGGGGCGGCAGAGGGGCGTCAGGTCGGCTATGAGAGGAATTCGCGGGAAGGGGCAGGGGCGGGTGCACGCGAACGGCAGGTGGCGCTGCCACGCATGTCGGCCGGGTCAGGGTGCGCCAGAGCGGGGCAAGCGAGGCGTACGGCGCCATGATGGGCGGGGCAGGCTGGCAACGGCGTGCAGGCGCAAGAAGGCGTGAGGAGGTCGGCGGCGACGATATTTACCGGACGTGAACAGTAACCACGCCGTAACTCTCCGTTCACGCCGTGATGACTCGGATTAAGGGCTGTGATGCTTTGAGATTTGTGTGGAATAGATTAGGGAGGCTAGAGGAGCTCAAATCAAGGGCAAACTCAAATCCAAATTGATTTTTCAAATTTTTGGTTTGTTTCAGCTCCGCTCGTCGGTGTTCAAGGCCATCAACGGCATCCGTGACCTCCTCGAGAAGGAATGCAGCATCATCGTCTCCTTTCCCGACATCGTCACTCTCGCCGCCCGCGACTCCGTCCACCTGGTACGTCTGCATGCCAGCTCGATCGATGCATCATATTAAGTGGTCAATTACATATGGATTTATGATTTACGAACAACCGCAAAGCTAAATCTGCTTGCTAGTGTTAATTTGTGCTTCCATCGATCGATCGTTTATTTGCAGGCTGGAGGTACGAGGTCCCTCTGGGCCGTCGTGACAGCGAAAAGTTCGCATCACAGGAGGTCGTCTACGTCTTGGCCGCGCTCCCGGCGCCGAGCTCCAACGTCAGCACGCTCCTCGATGCCCTGGACAAGATCAACCTCGACGTCAACGGCGCTCGCCTCTTCCCTGTTGCAAATAATCCTGCTGAATTCGATTTCGAGTCTGAGTTGAATTGAATTTGAATTAGTTTCAGAGTTGATTTGTGTATCCAAGTCTAAGTTTATAAAGCTGTGTTCAAATAGAGAAGAAAACCAAAGAAAAGGTATAGCGATTTGAGCACCACCAAAGTTTTTATGTTCTCATTCTGCCTCTGTTCGTAGCTTACGAAAATTGACTAGGGTGCAAAGAAAAAGCTGATTGAATGGTCCGATCAGCAAGACGTTCAGACCAGACGATCTTTATCTAAGTCATTTTTTACGGTTTGATTGATGTCAGAACATTTGGACTACTCTGAACGGCATCACGTGCGATCAGAGCAATATGAAGAGTTACTTGTTTTTGACTGCCAATTTATGATCGGGTAGATTTACTGCTTACGATTGATCGGATCAGTCCAATTGATGAAGTTAAGTCAAAGTCGTCTAAGAGCAAATGGTTGAAGCCGACATCCGAAGAAGGCATGGTTGTAGTCAAAATCAATCAATGTGGTCGTAACATCAATCACCGTGGCCGTAACATTTATGAAGTGGTCGTAGCATCAATCACCGTGGCCGTAACATCTATGAAGTGGTCGTGTACAGCATTCCCGCAACAAGACCCCACCATGAACAAGTGGTTCGCCGGCCACCTCAAGCTCACCTGCCCTGCTGCGAACACGACCAACACCACCGTCAACGACATCCAGACTCCCAGCACGTTCGACAACGAGTACTACGTCGATCTGCTCAACACGTTCGACAACAAGTGGTTTAGCTTGCCTGGCCTTCTTCTAGCTAGGTAATGGTTTCGAAGTCAGAGGAGTCGTTGATGTTTAATTAGTAACCTGAAGCGTGTGAAAGAAAGGCCGTATCACGTACGTACGAGTGAAAGGCCGGCCGGATTCATGGACAAGATAGCTCGCCGGCCTCGCTTTGGGCTTCTGCGGGGGCCTCACCTGAAAACTTCCTGAACTTTTCTCTTCCTCTTTCTCGCGTTCACGGTGGTTCTACTTTGTGGGTGTGACGCCGATCAGCCGGCGGCGAGCCGTGGCGGCGGACCGACGACTGCCGGATGCGGACCACAACGGAGCAGGTAAGTAAAAGAGCCAAATAGGTATGGGCACGGCGTATTTCCGGCCGGTGCGTGTTTCCCAGCTGCTTCATGGCGATGGGCGCGGCTACGCGTGGAAGGGGACGCGGTAAGGCGTCCGCCGGCCGCCACGCGACGGGTCGTGTGCTCTACACGCGGCTGGAGACTCTGCCCGCCGGATGCGCCATGTGTCCTTGTACTCGTCCGTCGTCTCCGTCTCCGTGCCTTGACTTCTTTACCCGCTCTGCCGACGTTGGACAATTTTTATCCCCTTTTCTCCTTCTTCTCTTCTTTCCGTCGTAAATATGCATCGTTTTACGTATAGATATAATTAAATTTTGTCTTTTTCTAATTTTTGTTTTTTAAGCTTTCTTACCGATTCTTTTTTCGTATCCATTTATATTATCCGTGATAGGTTAACTTGTTTTTGTTATTTTTAAATTTAGTTATACTAAATAAGTTACTATCAGTTATAGTGTAATTTTAATTAATTATAGTATAATTTTAGTTATAAATTAACTTATTTCGATCTAATCAAGTGTCAGCTAAGTAGTTGGAGTATGAACAGCTCTTCGGCGTGTGAAGGTACAAGAAGATTGTTGGTGCAAGTACTAGTCCATTAAGGGAGGTGGCACATGTGTTCAGCGTGCGATTCCAAACCTGAGTTGACATGAGCCACTCGCGAAGGCAAAGCGGCCGCGTGTAAAGCTAGTGTTAGTGCGGTTCATTCAACCAGTCTCCACTCTCATAACACTACCTATTAGTGGAATAACCAACCGCCTTTGTTGATCGATCCAGCACCAGCAGCTTCGACTTTGAGATGAAGAATCTGGAGCTACCATGCAAACAGTACATGATGCATGGAGCTAGCTAGTCATGGGCACATGGCGTACGTGTTTGGACATGAGCACTTGCACGTCAAGACTTCTGGAGAGCGAGCGAGAAATCAACACGAGCATATATTCAGAGGCGCACTGCCGGAAAGCTTCAGACTTGTGTGTTCAAACTTGGACGTAAGAAAGGATGTCGTAGGATCGGATACGACCAGTCAGGTGATTGAATGACTTTTTTTTGTTCAAAATCATCTCTTTCTTATATCATAAAAACTATTTAAAGCAAGTGTCTAGATAGATAGAATTTGATCTTCAAGAGATATGTTCATCTCTTACACGCCATTAGCACCAAAAGGAATCCAGAGAAGATAAAATCTAGACAAAAAAAGTAAATTAAAAGCACAAGGAGAAATCCATAGCGTAACTTATTTGGATATTCGTTTCACTTTGAGAGAAATATTTTGCAATCATTTCCTCATAGAGGATAGAGCTCCAAGTCTAAAACACATAGATAAATGTTTCAAATACAAGAAAACCCTAATATCTCTCTCTTTCCAAACACACTCAAGAGACTTGCCTCTCTCAACACACACAAGGAATTACATATTGGAGGCTCATCACTTCCGACCAAACCATAATAACTAGCACACCTTTAGTAGATATAACCACTTACAAATAAGAAAACATGGTAACCTACACAAACTGGTTTCATACTCACACACACTTGCATGTTTTTCAAAGTGTGACTTTCACATGGCTTTAATAGCTTGATAAGACGCTTCATCCTCCAAGATATGACCTAAACCACTGAGGTCACGGTTTCATAAACTGCCTCTTCACCCAGTATCGAATAATTTTCTTAATTGCCACCTACCAGTCTTCACGGTGCTTCTCGCTGAAGCAATCAACATAACAAATTCCGTGTTGTCCAATGACTCGCCGTCAAGATCGTACGCCTGCTCTGAGAACTATCACCACTTGAAACACCTAAGTCTAATAACATGCCATATGCATACACTTACCTGATCACAATCTTTATCGTTATCTTGTATTTTTTCGCTTGAGATAATACTCCATTCAGACTAACGTGACCTTCCATGGCTTCATGGCATCTCCCCTAGCCTCAGTCTTGTTGTTGATTGCAAAAATTATGAAATGCCTTACACATCAAAGGACAAGCAACTATCCTCAAGCACAAGTAACATGCACTTGACTCTTATCAATATAATTGATATAAACATACACCACTTGACACTCACATTAAGATTCCCACAATGCATGGACTCCTGCCACAACTGGACATTTGCACGGATTCCGGTTATGACTAACACAACCGAAACTAACTTAACTCACTCTAAAACCCAAAGGTCGGTCTAACCGCCAACCAACGGTCGGTTAGACCGTCACAAACCGACTTAAAACCTCCCGGTAATAGGGGACTAGTCTAACCACGGCAACTACGCTTGTTAGACCACTGATGACATCTGGTTGGACCGCCATCATATGGCCAGTCACACCGCTCTTAAAAATTCCCCGCAACACAACAAGCACCTCTTTGGAATAAACATACTGCCAACTAGAAATCGTTTACCGTATTTTCAGTTAGACTGCTCTTACGCCCGTCACACTGGACATCGATCATACCAGCCCTGCAGATCGGTCTGATCACTGCTCACCTAACAATATAAATCAGAGAGTAAATAACATAGAATTAAACTCAAACTTTAACAATGAACACAAATAAAATTAAATGCTGATCACATAATACGGAGTAACATGCACGTGGTCTCACACGTCATTTTTTCTCACACGTATTCTCGATCGCATTCAGCCATTCATGTCAGCATGTCATGCTTGTTTTTTGTTTAGGGGAGCGTCTATAAAACGAAGGCTCTAGCTAGTGTAGCCGACCATGAGGCACAGTGACACGGAGGAGCTAGCAGTGATGGCTTGCCGTAATAGAAGTGCTCCTTTGCTCGCTGCTGCACAAGTGATGGCAGCAGTGGCGACCTCAGTCGCTCTCCTCTGCGCTTCTACTACCGCAGAGGCCGCCAACGCCAAGCAGCCGCCCCTGGTCAAGGCCTTGTCGTTCGATTTCTACAAGAAGAGCTGCCCCAATGCGGAGTCCATCGTACGGAGCTTCGTCCAGGACGCCGTCCGCAAGGACATCGGCCTCGCCGCCGGGCTCCTCCGCCTCCACTTCCACGACTGCTTCGTCCAAGTAACCCATTATTTCTTCTTCACTTCACCCACTCGTGCTTGCATATATGCATGCCTCCTGCGGCTAATTAATTAATTAATCAAACGCTTCCAAGTAAGCCTGGATGAACGTGCCGTGATGGTGTGGTGGATGCAGGGGTGCGACGCGTCCGTGCTGTTGGACGGGTCGGCCACCGGGCCGGGGGAGCAGCAGGCGCCGCCCAACCTGACGCTCCGTCCGGCCGCTTTCAAGGCCATCAACGACATCCGCGACCGCCTCGAGAAGGAATGCCGCGGCCCCGTCGTCTCCTGCTCCGACATCCTCGCTCTCGCCGCACGCGACTCCGTCGTCCTGGTACTCTACTGTTCAGTAACAAGAACACAAAATCCGAGAGATATATCATATATATATCATCGTTACCGCAATTTTCTGCCTCTTAATTACGCTCTGCAGTCGGGAGGGCCCAACTACAAGGTGCCGCTGGGACGGCGCGACAGCCCGAACTTTGCGACGCAGCAGGACGTCCTGAACGGGCTCCCGCGGCCGAGCTCCAACGTCCCAACGCTCCTCGGCGTCCTGAGGAAGATCAACCTTGACGCCAACGACCTGGTGGCGCTCTCCGGCGGGCACACCGTGGGGCTCGCGCATTGCACGTCCTTCGACGACCGCCTCTTCCCGCGGCAGGACCCCACCATGAACGCCTCCTTCGCCAGCCACCTCAAGCAGACCTGCCCGGCCAAGGGCACCGACAGGACGACGGTGAACGACATCCGGACGCCCAACACGTTCGACAACAAGTACTACGTCAACCTGCTCAACCGGGAAGGCCTCTTCACCTCCGACCAGGACCTCTTCACAAACGCCGCCACCAAACCCATCGTCACCAAGTTCGCGCAGAGCCAGTCCGCCTTCTTCGACCAGTTCGGCCTCTCCATGGTGAAGATGGGGCAGATCAGGGTGCTCACCGGCACGCAGGGCCAGATCCGCAGGAACTGCTCCGCGCGCAACCCCGCCGCCGTCAGCGGCGACGACCTCCCGTGGTCCGTCGTGGAGACCGTCGTCGAGGCAGAGAGCCTCGTGTTGTAGACTTGCTTGCCTTGATGGTAGTTTGGGAGAGATTACTGATTAGCATGGACTAGCAGTTATGTTGAAATAAAGTGATCAAGGCAAGAGATCAGAGCATGATGTTAGGCTGTCAGCAAGAATGTATTATCTTCATCCAAACGTGTGTTACAACACGCCCAGTTTCATCCATGCTTCCCTTGTCTATAATCAGTGATAAATTGACAATCACAAACAGAACGGGCACAGTTGCGGAGAAAGAAGAATTTCAAGTGGAAATATAAACAGCCATGTAGGACTCCGAAGAAAAGAAGATTGAAAAAGATGGGTAACTCGTAGCGCTAGCTCGGTCGCGCGCCCAACTGGTGACACTCATATGTTGGGATTAATCTTGATGATTTGTATCTAGTCGTCGGTGTCATGGTCGAAGCCACACGCGAGAAGGCGTAGTCAAAGACCTGATCGGTGCCATGGTCACAGTCGAAGGTCTGGTCAGCAGTCCACGGTTGGTGCTCAGGTGTGGTCGAAGCAGTCCCAGAAGTTATGGTTTAAGCATCGAGATGATGCACCGTGGTCGAAGTGGCCGTGGTCGGAATGACCGTGGTCGAAGTGGGCATGGTCGGAATGACCGTGGTCCGAGTGGCTATGGTTGGAGTGGTCATGGTCGTGGCTCTTGTAAGTGGTCGGTTACAACACGTTGTGTGTGGTCGTAATGACCAGCGTCGTGGCGCAACTGTGAGTGGTCGGTTATGACCATATTGTGTGTGGTCGTAACGACCAGCATCGTGGTGCTTATGTAAGTGGTCAGTTATGACCATGTTGTTTGTGGTCGTAACGACCAACGTCATAGCGTTTGTGTGAGTGATCGGTTACGACCACGTTGTGTGTGGTTGTAACGACCAGCGTTGTGGTCGTGGTGCCTATATGAGGTCATAGTCATGGTGACTGTGGTCGTGGTCGTAGCACCATGGTCGACAGGACAATGGTCGATGCTCAGACAACCTGTGTGGTCAGAGACACGGTCGAAGACGAGCCGTGGTCAAAACACCAGTCACTGTAGCAGACATGTGAGGCCAAAAGCGAGAGCGGCCAGTCATTATAGCAGTCATTAGCACGTTGCTCGGTGTGGGCAACAATTGCAGTTGGTACGCACTGTAGCAATCGTCAGTAGAGCATGGGCAGATGACAGAGAATGGGCGAGCGGCGGAGCAGTTGAGTGCTCTGCAGGGAGGCCCCGTTATATATATACAGTTGTGTTCGCGTTGGAAAATTTTCTTTCGTGCATGTTCGTTCGACATCTCTGTGTAGTGTGCGTCTACGGGTAACTTGAGTCTGCTATGTTCCCCGTCCGATAACAGAGTGGTCAAGAGTAAGCTATTCTTCCCGTCCTCTAATTTCACCGTAGTCATAGAAATGACTGGAGCGGCCGTATTGAGTTTGGACGTACAGATCCTATGGTTCTTCCCCTACATCATCAACACATTTGTCACTAGCTCATCACTCGTCACTCGCATGGGGATGGCGTCCACACCATCAGGGATTTCAGGTGATCGCCAGAATCTCTCCGGCGACGGGGGATTCTCGGAGAGGATCACGAGAGCGGAGCACGCGCAGGCAGGCGTGGCAACGGAGTTGGAATTAAATGGGCAGAAAACCACACGGAAAGGGGTCCAGGTGAGCCTGCTAAGCCCAACTAGTGAAGTCTCCGAACGGAGCTCAAACCTGGCCAAATGGCCTCTCTTCTGGACGTGAATAGGTTTTTCTGAACGTGAATAGGTGATGCGATAGAATTACTTGTGGTAGATTTATTGTATTGTTTAGAGTGTGGATAAGTGATTTGGTAGTAAAATTACTTATAATTGACGATAAAATTACTGATGACTAGCCACTAGCAGTAAACATAATTGCAACTGGCGCGAAACTTACTGCCAGAGGTCTCTGGGCTTATATAAGCTGTTCCGCGTTTGTGCTTCCTTCTCCCTGCCGATCGACCGATCCGTTTGTTTCTGGTATGATCTTAATTAATGTGCAATATTAACTCACGATCGACAACACTCGTCAGGGATTAAGGGTGTGAAATTAAAGAAATGTTGTAGATTAATGCATGGCCAGTTAGTACTTTTATTAGAACATCAATTAGTGCTATTTTTGATCATGTAAAACATCAATTGCCGGTGCATGCATGAACATTTGAGCGACACGCGCAGCGAAGCCATTGTGAGATCAATGCATCTTTTGAGCGTAATTAGTTTTTGAGGATTACTCGTCACACCCGTCTTCATTTGTTGAGACACGCATGCTGACAAATTTTGGTGTATGCTTAATTTACCATCCTAACTAGTAGGTATGAACTATGATATGCAGAGGCCTGCCGGCTATCATGGAAGTGGATTTTTACCTCTTAAGGGACACCGTACCCTAATCTTATCTACCGTCTAATTTGTCCCTTTTATCTTGAGTTCCATGCGTATATATTTTAGGATAGGGAATATAATAAGAGACGAAATAGTGTGAATCTCAAGATAAAATGGATGACAGATGAGATATGATGATATCACTTATGCGTTATTTGGATGAGCCAAAATCCTAACCTGTCCACTTAGTTTAGATTTCCAGCCTATCCACGTAGATTCCGATCTATCCAAACCCTAGCTGTCATATACAATGGCGTGAACTATATATGTATATACAGATCACGTACGTATCCCGGCCCTTTTCTTTTTGCGGTAGTAATGAAGATGCGCACACTCTCTAGCTAGCTAGTCTCTCGATCCATCGGTCAAAAAAAGAGGGAAAAATATGCAATTAATGGTTAGACAATGTAATTAGTTAGGTAAACAAAGTATCACTTAATTTGCCTGAGAGCTAGTGCTCGCAAATGGCGAATACGGCATACTCTTTCTGCTAAAGGGAGAGAACACGCGCACGCATATATACGAATCGAATCTCTTTTTTTTCCTCCGTGCGAAAGCATATATACGAATCTCTTATCATCTTTGCATATCAAGTTTTTTTTATTACTGTTCACATTGCAAGAGCCTGCCTTATCGATTGTTCGGTTTGACAGCATATGCAATTGTGTGGTGGGGTAACAAATAAAATGTTTTAAGTTTTAACGCTCTGGTGTAAAGTATAAAAAATAATTTTATTTTTTTAATTGAGACTTGCGTGCACCTATGATGACCTCTCTATTCTTTCAGTATGCATCTATGATGACCTCTCTATGGTGTAAAGTATGATACCTATATATTTAATTGACCCAAATAATCGTTCAGTATAAAACTCTCTCTCTCTACTCCTAGGTGTAATTATACCCTATATCGTATATATATATATAAGTAAAAAGTAAAATTCTATCGATAGAGCGCGCAGCGATTCCCTTGGCTTTAGTGGACGCCCATGCAATTTGCGTGTGCTTGCCGGAATTAATTAAGCATGCATCATGGATCAATGTTAATATCACAGTAATCTTATGTGCATATATGGAGTATAGTTGCAAGATGCTGCATGCCTAACTTCATCAATTTATAATTAATAATAAACCCAAAAAAGTCCCACTAGCAAAGACAATCAAACCCTGGCTCCATAACGTCCTATTCACTCCGGTTACAAATTAATACATATCGTTTTAAAATATGTGCAGTCAAGCTTTTAAATCCTTGACTATTGATATTTAAAAAAAATTAGATTAAAAACATAAAAAATAGCATGTATAGATTTCAAGTACTTTCATAATATTATAATTTCATTAGATTTAATGAATATAGTACAATACAAATTAGTGACTAAAATTACGTTTCAGAAACCATATCGATATCTAAAATAACATGTACTTGTGGTCGGATGGAGTACTATACTACTCCTTTTGTCCTGCAATATGTCTGGTATGCATACTTAGAAAGTATATTATTTAAATAATATTTAATAGAGAATTAGACTATAATTGCTCCTATTAGATGATATATATATATATATATAGTATTACTCTTTCTATCAGAGACAAGTATAATCTAATTTTATTAAATGATACTTAAATAATGTATTTTTTAGATATATGTGTCAGACTTATATCGTAGGTTGAGCTAGGGAGTAGTTAATTGTCAGCTGTTACTATAGGTGGTGATCGGTTCGGCTGAAAGCCTCATGGCTTATGGCTGAAAATACTGTAGCTGGCTGAAAAAAGCAATGTAGCTGACAGAGGCTTATTTAGCATAATTAAATTTAAAAAAATATAAAAATATGTTAGCCCATTACGTATAATACAAACAAATACGGGAAAAAAAGAACCGGCAAAAAAGCTCAACAAAAAGCCAAAAGTTCAGAAAAAGACGAAACTTATGAATAGTGAAAAATAAGTCAGAAGTCAGAAGCCGAAGCCGAGTTGATCAGGGCTTATAAACTTAATTCCCAGGCAGGCAGCAGGCAGGCAGGCTGGCTATAAATACCCCTCCTACTGCAACACATTTGCTACAACCAAGCTTAATTAACTAGTGCCTACACTACAAATTAATTAATTAACCGGCCGGAAACTTACAGTAGTAGCAGATGGCCAACAACTACTACGGTGGCGGGGAGCAGCAAGCGGCAGAGTCGGGCGCCCTCGCCGGCGGCGGCTTCCCTCTGGTAATTACTCCACTAAGTATATAACCTATAATCATAAACGTATACCCGTCCGATCATAGATATATGTTATTTTAGAATACATGTAGTCCAAGTTTCACTATCAATACTTTTCTAAATATTTAGATTAGATATATAAAAATCCATGCATGTCTAGTTAGTAGCTAGTAATAACTGAAACGTAGCAAGTTGATGCTTGATTTTGTTTGTAGCAGGAAGGGCGCCAGGCCGTCTACTCCGGGGAGCCCCCGCCAAAGCGCTAATATAATTAATTGTTGCGTGGTGTAGTACGTACTCACTCGTGCTGTCGCACGTATATATATATAATTTCCGTTTCCAATAAGAGCTAGCTAGCTGCTAGCAGGCAGTCTTGTACGGCATGCTGGTCGCTCTACGTATACTAATTGTACGTGTGGTTTGTGCTGCGTATTAGTTTATGATCTACCTGTGTACGTACGTTATTATCGCCTCGTGTACGTACACACGTATGCATGCATGCGTGGCTTAATTAATAAATAGATATCTGTATGGTGTTGGGAGATTAATTGGCTGGCCAACTTTGTACTGTTGTTATGCATCATCGTCGATCGATCTTCTGTAAATTAATTAATCTCTCCTGTCTGCACTTGTGTTTGGGCTATCTCTTAATTCTGCCTGCTCTGCTAGCTAGCTAACTATTGAAAAAGAAGATCGATATTGATACGCCGCGCGTTGCCGCGGCCTACGGGTATGCCATCAGAAAGAAACGGTGCAAGTACGACAGAAAGCAAAGCAGCAGTAAACGCAGGAGCTGCAAAACCACTAACAGCAAAGAATGTTTATTTGCTGCAATCAAACTATCAGCACGCTGCACGCAAGACATTAAACAGAATAAATCTTCAACAACAACATGAATCTACAGCTTGTTATACAGGTACACACTACAAGAGCTAGCTAGCTGCTGCATGAGGGTGGTGACTGGTGAGCAAAAGGCGGCATTCTAATCGATTCCAACAAGTACATATATATAGTCTTTACTCTCCCATCAATTAGTTGGTTTGTGTCACTGCCCATGCATTCTTTGTCTAACAGCTCTCTCCTGAATGTCGGTTTAACTAGGAAACAATATCGAGTGAGGACTAACACGCTAGGCAGCAACAGGAAGCAAGCCGTTGTGCCTAATTAAGCACTAAGCAGTGGTTCAGGCCAGGGAAGGCTCCCGTCCACGGAAGGAAACAAAAACCTGCAATTACTTTCCAGCGTTAGTGTAGCATCAGTCTATTCTCACAGCTTGTGAGTTGTCACAGAAGGGCGGTCGATCGCACCTGTTGCAGTTTTATTTTTCTAGTATACAGAGGCAGCCATGGTGTCTGCGCCTATATACTGCTAGTCCCACAAAAATAATACTGCTAGTCTCACAAAATCTTCATTGCCAAGAGAGATTGTTTTAGAAGAATTTCCTTATGATCCAGAATAGTTTAAAGAATATGGTGGTTGGCTAGAGTACAGGGACAAGGTGGATAAAACATTCTATTTGTGTTGCTACCTATTTCAAGATTGTATTGATGGCCCAAGCTGGAAATGACGATGCATTTGTAATTGATGTTTTTTTTGCAGGTGGAACAAGAAAAATAGGCTAGATACTCATGTTGGTAATTTTAATAACTCTCATAACGTAGCAGTTAAAAGATGTGATGATCTAATGAATCGAGATCAATCAATTCCTGTTGCTCTCAATAAGCAAAATGATCCTGCAAAAAAAACATAAAATTTAACTAAATGCTTCCATTGATTCAATTAGATACTTGCTACATCAAGGATTAGCTTTTTGTGGCTATGATAAATCAAAAGAATCTATAAATAGGGAGACTTTCTAGAGTTGGTACAAACTATAGCAAAATAGAATGACTCTATAAGCAAGGTAGTTCTAAGGAATGCTCTAGGAAATTGTTAAATGGTGTCTCCAGACATTAAGAAGGGTATTGCTAATTGTTTTTGCAAAGGTAACAATGCTCTCTATTATTTTTATATTGTTATGATTGATCTCTTGCTAGACTCAAAATAATGTTGATTGTTGTTTTGCACATATAACATTGAATTCTATTGTTGAAGATCTTGGTGGTGACATGTTCAATTTGTTCATTGATTATGCTTCTGACATGTCTGACAAAGAACAAATGACTATCGTCTTGAGATATGTTGATAAGCACGGGCTAATCTTGGAATGATTAGTTGGAGTTGTACATGTGAAGGAAACGTCAGCAATATGTCTCAAGTCTGCTCTTCAATGTTTGTTTGCCGATATTGGATTGGGCTTAAAACAGGTTAGAGGCCAATGTCACGATGGAGCAGGCAATATGCGATGTGAGTTTAATGGACGAATTAGTACCAGGATAGGGTTACATCAAGATCAGTCTCTTCAAAGAGCCAGAGGTATTCGTTAGAGTTCTCAATATAGAACACTCTCAAGCCTAATTAAATTGTTCCCATCTATTGTTAATGTTCTTAAATATGTTGAGAAGGAAGGCAAAAATAATGGGGGGAAATCAAGCATGTTGTCTTACATATTTTGGGACCTTTGATTTTGTATTCTATTTGCACATGATGTTCCATATATTAGGAAGTGCAACTACTTTGTCATTATATTTACAGAAGAAGGATCAAGACATCTAGAATGCCATGTCGTATGTGAAGTCAATAAGGAAGGATCTACAACAACTAAGAAATAATGGGTGGGAATCACTTCTGGAGATGACATGTTCATTTTGTGAAGAACATGACGTTCCTAAACTAAACATATAAGAGGAATATGTCAATCGGCATAAGCTACAACAAAGAACCAATATTATTAACCTCCAAGAGTTAATTAATTGGCAACTTCAAGAGTTTGACGAACGTTTCAATGACGTAAATTCCACATTGCTTATGCACATGGCTTCTTTTATCTGAACAGACTCATTTGCTGCTTTTAACTTGGATAGCTTAGTGGAGCTAGCTAAGTTTTATCTAGATTATTTTAATTCAATGCAATTGATAGCTCTTGGTCATAAACTTTGCATTTGTATTGACAATGTGCGGGCAGCCGAAAGATTTTCTGATTTGAATAGCATTACTAATCTTGCTAAATTAATGGTGCAAACAAAGAAGCATCTTTTTTTCCTTTGGCATATCGACTTCTAAAGCTAGTGCTAATTTTACATGTTGCCACGACATTAATGGAGAGGTGTTTTCAGTGATGAATGTTGTCAAGACCATGTTGCATAATAAAATTGGAGATAAGTTCATGAGTTACTGTCTAATTTACTATGTAGAGAAGTACATGCTTTCTACTATTTATAAAGATGACGTGATTGATCACTTTAAAAAGATGAAAATTTGAAAAACACAACTATAAAATGTGAGTCACTTCACATGTTTCACTTAATGATATTTATTTAGTTTGTAAAATTTTCATACTATTGTTGTCAATATAACCTATTGTATTTGTTCATTGCTTTTAGGAAACTTGAATTGAAGTTGCAATGTCATCTTCTGAAACTTAGTTTCCTTTCTTTCAAAATATATAAACAAGTGGTTTTATGACTTCATCCAAACTATTATGTCTTGTGTTTTGAATATACAAGAACTATGTCATTGTACATTTCAATTGTTTATGTAATTTTTTAGCGAGATATTCTGATCATGAGATGGTATGAGATTGTATCCTATTACAGTTAGTTCATGCCCCTAGTGGCCTAGTGACCCTGACGACCATTTTTCCATGGTTCACTCCCACGTGGAACAACGTTTCAGTTGGTGTAGCATGCATGATGAAAATTAGCACGGTCGGTGACATTAGTTAACCTCCATTATTGAAGCACATTTAATCCATGATACACACTAATCGTCACTGTCCAGTCCTACCTATCCTTCCAGTTGACTTGAGTGCAGGAGCCACGACTCATCTGAATTCTGAACTTTATATGTAGACCTAGCAACTCCCTTGTCCTGTATCACAAACCACTTAATCACCTGCTGCAATTCCAACTTGCTATGTGATAACTACTAGCTAAGTAGGAAGCAAGGACAACAATAATGGCTGAGGAGAAGCACCACCAGCACCACTTGTTCCACCACCACTAGGAGGAGGGGCAGGTTCCCGCTGCTGCAGAGGCCGTCATCATCCAGGAGACGACATAGGGCGGATACCATGGCAACGCTAGTGACACCAGTGGGTACACTGAGACCACCACTGTTGCAATCTCTACGACTGCTCCAGGACCTTTACGACTACTAGGACCACCTTCTGTGACCGTACGACCACTTACGAAAGGCTACAACCACCTCCCGCGTCACTACAGACAGTTTTTACGACCACGTTGTAGCCCCTCCAATCGCTCCTCACTGCCTTCGACTTCATAGTCGTAAACTTCAGCCAAAGTTACGACCATGTTCTTCGCCGCTGCGCTGATCTTCCTTCGATCGCGTTCAATTACTGTAGTCATAGCTCCCTACGACCACGCAGTGATTCTGCTAATCACCGTTCACCGTGGTCGTAACACCTTACAACCACGTTCACTTCCTTCACAACATGGTCGAAACCCCTTATGACCACGTTCACTTCTGCTTGGCCGTGGTCGTAGCACCTTACGACCACGTTCACCCTTGTACTGATGTGGTCATAGCACCTTACAACCACGTTCAATCCTTCACAGCCGTGGTCGTAGCACCTTACAACCACGCCTTCCTACTGTGTGGTCGTGATCGTATTGCTTTACAATCACGTCTGCAATCTTTTCTTGTCGTGGTCTTAAGTCGATTACGACCACGTCTGCGAGCACATAATGAACTCGGTAGCTTTTCCTTCTCTTCTCTTTATTATTTTTCTTCTTTTTTCTCGCCTTTTTCTCACGCTCCCTGATTACGTGACTCCACCTTTTTTATACCCATCTCTACACCTTCTACTTGGGTTACGACTACGATTACAACTCGGTTATGACTATGATTACAACTCGTACTCGAGTTCGACTATGATACGAACTCATTTTCGACCATGACAAAAACTTGTCTACAACTTCTAAAACAATATTACTTTCAACAACCAGCACCGCGGTGGTCGCGGAGGTGGCGGCCGACAACGACGAGGAGTACCGGAGATACAAGAAGAAGGAGAAGGAGCACATGGCCGAGCTCGGCGCCTTCGCCGCCGGCGCCTACGCCATGGTAATGAACATTCTGCTTCCTATGATCAGATCGCTCGCTCGATCGGTCTCTTAGTTATATTCTCATGGTAAACTGGGCAATGAGTGCAGCATGAGAGGCACGAGGCGAAGAAGGATCCTGAGCACACGCACAGGCACAAGGTGGAGGAGAGGATCGCCGAGGCCGCCGCGGTGGCCTCCGGTGGGCGCGCCTTCCACGAGCACCACGAGGAGGCGGCGACCAAGGAGCACAAGAAGCACCACCACCTCTTCTGAATCAATACTCCTTAATTTCTGATCGATCGATCGAGTTCTCAGCAAGGCATGCATGCACGCTTACATTTGCGCGCGTGCATGCATTGCCTTCAATATATGGCCCCGTTTGGCACAGCTCAGTTTCACTAGTGAAGCTGTTTTTTTTTGTTTCAGCTTCACGAGCAGCTTCACCGATGAAGCTAAATCTGTTTTGGAAAACTGTTTAGCAAAACAGCTTCATGCATGGCTGAGAGAGGGCAATTGTCCAAGATGCCCCTGTCTACCTGACTTGTTCTAATATTTAGGGTTGTATGTTTGTGTATGGTCATATGAATTAAAAAATAATATATTTGAATGAGTATGAATTAAAAAATTAAAATAATAAATAATAAAAAATTAAAGAGGGGCAGTGAAATTTTGGTGAACGGGAGAGGTGAACGGGATGGACTAGTGGCAAATACGTGTAATTTTGGTGAACCAGAGGGGCAGTGGGTTCCTAGGACTGCGGGCCTGAGGGAGAGAGCTGTGAAAAGCTACTTTTTTCAGCTTCACCTCTCCCCATTCCTTTGTGAGAGCAGAAAAAAAGGAGCTTCACCCATGAAGCTGTTTGCAAAAAGGGTGTTTGACAAAAAAACAGCTCACAACAACTCATGAAGCTGTTGGTGAAGCTGTGCCAAACAGGGCCTATATGGGCCTGTTTGGTTGCCTGCATGAGCTGATGCAGCTGCATGAGCGTGGCCAGGCTGAGTAAAGAAGGTCCTCAGCCGCGTTTCTCCTCAGCCTGGCTCCAGTTGATTTTTTGCATCCGCTCGTGCAGGCTCTCACCCCGATGCAGACAACCAAACACCATCTCCCTGCATGCGCTGGTGCGAGCCACCCCAATGCAGGCAACCAAACAGCCCCTATGTTGTTGCTACTAATAATCCCCATGCATGCATGCATTGTTGTTTGTGCGCATGCATGAGTCTAATTCAAATTGTGTTGTAATCCATTTGGCCTTTGATCATATATTTCCAATAAGAGCCTAGTCGTTGCGGCTCTCTATGTATCTCTGTCCCTCGTTTCTAAGTTGCAGCTTGTAATATATACGTACTTGATGTGAGCGCTAGTGTTATATATCGGAAGGGAATGGGGCAGTGGCGGAGGACCCGATAGGGCAAGGTCTGGCGTGCGCCAGACCTTGATGCGGGAGGCGGGCGGCCGGCGGCCGGAGGGAGGCGGGAGGCGTGCGGCGGGCGGCCGTCGAACACACCGCCGCCATTCACCACCTCTTGGCCAACCACAGCTCACCCCGCAGCTCCACCACCGCGCCACCAAGCGCCGCCTTCATCCACCACCCCTCCATCGCGCCTCCTCTTCCTCTACTCCGGCCGGCGAGCCTCCTTGCCTCTCTCCGCCGCCTCTCTCTTCCTTCTCCCCACCGGCGCCGGCACTCTCCTCAGTTCGGCCGCCGCTTCCTTGATCTCCCCCTGCAACTCGCCACTGCCGGCCAACCGCTCCTCCGCACACCTCGTCGCCACAGCGCCGCCGCCCTGCATCTTCTCCTCTGCTCTTCCTCATCGCCGCTCCTTCTCTTCCTCTCCTCCACAGAACCGCGCCATCTCTATTCCTCCTCCTCCATCCGAGCGCCGCCGCCTAACGGGAGGCGGGAGGCGGGCGGGCTGCGGGAGGCGGGAGGCGGGCGGCCGGCGGGCGGGCGGTGGGAGGCGGCCTGCGGCCGGCGGCAGGCGGGCGATCCGCCCCACCTCATTTTTTCCCCGTCCTCCGCCACTGGAATGGGGCTTCCCTATCCTCTTCTCCCTATTCCCCTCCCTATTCCCTCAATCTAAACCACTCACATTTCATCCAATGGCTAGTTTTTTTCCTTCCTATCCATAGTAAATCGAATCAATTCACCGTTGGTTAAAAATGTAAGGAAAAAAAATTAAAGCATACAATCTACGCACACAGAGAGACTTTTTATAATTATTAAGATACCAGTGATTAACTGCATATACACGAGGATGAAATATACGTACAAGCTAGCATGAAGCCCTGAAGAAAACAATGCAGGTGTAATTTAACGAACAAACATAATCCAACTAGCCGAGACGTGCACACCCCTACTACTCCCGGAAACAGTAGGATACATAGGCATATATATATGGCATGGCGTAGCGCGCGCGGCTACTTATAGGATTAATCTCAGTGGTGGTGTCCATGGCGGCGGTGCTTCTTGGCGTCTTTCTTCTCGTGATGCTCGTGGAACGCGAAGCCGGCGCTGCCAACGGCGACGGTGGCGGCGATCCCTTCCTTGATCTTGTGCGAGCGCGCCTGCTCCGGGTCTTTCTTCGCCTTGTGCTTCTCATGCTGCGCGTACGTAAATGTTCAGAAATCAATTCGGCAGAGTAGCACTAACAGGTTAATTATAAAGAAGAAACTAACGACGACTGACGAGCAATTCATGATCTGAGCTAATTAAGCAGATGGAGCAAGGTTAATTAACTTCGCTGGGTGCATGATGCAGGAGTCATTTCGATCGATCTTACGCACGTACCATTGCGTAGGCTCCGGCGGCGACGGCGCCGAGCTGGCCGAGCTGCTCCATGTGCTTGTGGTGCTTCTCCTCCTTGCAGCAATCGGCCGTCACCTTGGACGGCTCGGCCTCCGCCTTGTGGTGGTGGTGGCCGAAGAAGTGGTGCGCCATTTCGATGAGATCTGAAGCTAGCTAGCTGGTGCAGTGGCCAACAATTCCTCAAGAACCAGGTAGGATTTAGGAGACGTGCTTTCGCTGCAGATCGATGTGATGTTGGGATGGGGAGCAGCTACCGAAATTTGTCAAGCATATATAGGAGCTGGAAGGCGGAAATGGCGTGTAAATTTGTACTCCCCGAGATAATTGTCAAAGGAAGGCGTTCGATCTGTGCCTGCCTGTACACGGATCGATCGACATGGATTGAAAATCCGACAAGTTTGATCGATCGATCGACGGCGAAATACCCTAGCCGTGTACGTTGGTCGACGCGGTTAATTAAGCAACTCAACCACGTGTTAATTAGAACATTTGTAAGCAGGGAGGTGTCGCTTTCGTCAGAACGCGAAATATATATATATATATCCAAATATGAACAGGTCGGCTTCCTGTTGGCTTCGATCGGCCGACGTGTAAGCTAGCAAATTGACCGCGTCCTATACATTCAATTGCAAGCAAGATGCCAAAACTGGCCCCGGAGATCAGTCAAGAAACGCGTGTTGTTTGTCGTGGATTGTTTCTGCAAGAGACGTACGTACGTACGCGTTGTTCGTTGCTTCAGTTAACAACACGATATAATTAAGGACATGCATGCCCGGCCCTTATGCCAAGCGTCACAAACAGCACACAGACATCGATCGTACGTACGTAAACAAGGTAAACACACACGCTCCTACGGTCGATTCATCAGCTGCAGATCGAACCACTAATACACAGTGTATATTTCAGGCTAGCTAGCTAGTATCAGTACTACTAGTTTGGAAATGGGGCACCGCCATCACAACAGCAGCAACAAGGCCGAGGCCGCGGCCGGCGGCGACCACCGTAAGGAGGAGAAGCACCACAAGCACATGGAGCAGCTCGCCCAGCTCGGTGCCGTCGCCGCCGGAGCCTACGCTCTGGTACGTACGGGCATACATATATACGCCTTTGCTTAATTAGTACTATTATTTCTTATCTATGTGCTCTTAGCTTGTTAGCCATATATAACGCTTCAACGAGGAATTAATCCTACATTTTTCCTTTGGTTTTGATTAATTGGTTGATGCTTTTAACGTTGGTACATGCAGCACGAGAAGCACAAGGCGAAGAAGGAGCCGGAGCACGCTCGGTCGCACAGGATCAAGGAGGAGATCGCCGCCACCATTGCCGCTGGCAGTGCCGGTCTGGCCATCCACGAGCATCACAGGAAGAAACAAGCCAAGAAGCACGGACACCATGGCCACCACGTGCATTAAACATTAGCTAGGAGTACTGGCTGCTAGATGCATGCATCCATCTACTTAATTATATCGTTCGTTCCATTTCGTTGTACATCAACCTAGCTTGTTCCAGTATTGTTATTCTTATGTCTGTTCTACTATCGGTTATATATATATATGAGGTTATCACTACTACAAAAAGACGAATATAAGACGCCATGGTTCTCTAAAACCGTCTGGATTAAAAACAATTGCAAACGGTTTTAATTTAGAGACCGTCTGTGCTATTGCCAGCCCTAAAAACCGTTTGTGAAGAGAAAATATCATAGACAATTCATGGTAAGGATCACCTACCCGCTGCTCTCCTCGTCCTGCTCCTGCTCCTGCTCCTACTCGATTGTCCTCGCCGCTCGCCATAGTGGCCTCCATGGACACACCGCCATAAGGCTACCTTACCACGTTGGCATCTACCTCGCCAACCCGTCTCTCACCAAGGCATGCACGCGCCTCCTACCTACCTCTATAGTTTCCTCCAACTTTTGGGCGTGCTTCTCTTCGGGTTTCGATTCGCTGGTTGATTGTTTCTCTTCTCCCATTTGTTCCTTTTTTTTGTCTAATTTATGGTTTTGTTATGCCATTTAGTAGTACTAGTAGTGGGTGTTTAGTAGCTTCATTATTGATTACTACTAACATTGGTGTTGCATTCTGATACCACAGGTGGTATAGATGGAGAAGAGCCGAGAGCAGCTGCTATTACAAAATTGAGGGAAGAAACCAGTGTTACATCCGCAGAAATCATGGCTGATCAATCGAGAGCCTTTCACTTGCTTCCCAAGTTCTTTCGATCATGATTAATTTTCAAACATTGCATAAATGACTATCTTCAATTATCCTAAAGAGTAAACATTCGATGTCTCCTCTTAATAGGTGGTTAGGATAATTGTTGTTCATAATCATTCTCATAATAAGTTCTGGTGAGTTCGTTGCATGCAATTATGTGTAGGTTCCCAATTGGTTAACATATGATTTCCCGTCGGATGTGAGAGAGAAGCTGAATGCTAGGTGGGGAATGGGTTGGAAAGGCCAAGTTCAAAAATGGTAAGCCTACTAAATTTCTCTAGCTAAGAATGACGTCCAGTAACTATAGTTTGTTGTGGCTCTTTGTTTGCTTCAATCTGCAAGAATTATCATATAGAGCACAAACTTTAATAGCTACTCACTGCCGAACATGTTTCAATGAAACTTAATATTAATTTGTTTCTCTTAATGAATCATCAAGAAAGTCAACATGTTTTCAGATAGCATAGCAATTAGTAGGCAGAGTACTCCATGTAAGGCTAGGTAGCTGTAGCAGTTGTAAGTCTCTTTGCTAAAGAAACAAACCATTATACAAGCTGAATCTAATACCAGTTAATTTGTTTGCACAACCCATTGAAAATATGTCACACTATATGTGTGCATGTTAAATATCATAACATGC
Source organism: Dendrocalamus latiflorus (assembly GCA_017311315.1). Taxonomy (NCBI): domain Eukaryota; kingdom Viridiplantae; phylum Streptophyta; class Magnoliopsida; order Poales; family Poaceae; genus Dendrocalamus; species Dendrocalamus latiflorus. Next base: position 941,355 of record CM029665.1, on the reverse strand, counting down.
CTTATTACCTTACTATATGTATCTTACTACTATCAAAACATGCTTTATTACTCATTAGACTGTATGTATTATAATTACTATGGAAGATCATATATATCATACTTGTATCCAGCATACGTGTTACAACTCCATTTCTAGGAACCATCTTGCCTACTGTCAGAAGTCTACATTTCATGCTTAGATACATTTCAACTGGCAACTGTTAATGAATAATCTCCCCAGATGCACTCGTATCTATGTACGTGGTACATTGTGCATACTTGTCTTGCACGGTGTGCGCATGCATATACATGTGTCCAGCTATGATGCGATGAAAAAAATTTCATAGGAGTGGGCATTTTTATGCCGAACCAAATAAACCGCCAAACCAAAATTTTCAAATTTCTCGATTTGTTTGGTTTTTGATCATCCGTTCGGTTTATATTTTCACGTTATTCAGTGTTTGGTCATCTACTCGGTTTCCTCATCTTAGAAATCGACGAGACAAAAAAAATCGATACTTATGTACGTACACTTAAAGCCTTGACCCACTAACCCCTAGGTATATGCCCAAGGCCCACTTGGCTATTACATCCCCAATTCCCATGCATCTCTTGCTTCTCGGTCTCTCTCGCTCGCTCAGTCACATCATACGAGCGGTCAAGCATCTCCAATCGACCAATCCCAAATTCCCCATCCCATCCCCATCTATCCTTACCCCTAACACTAGCCGCCAGCCCATCACCGTCAGGGTGCTAGGGCTAGGACATGACTGACACCAAGGGTGGTGAGGGTGTAAGCTACGAGTCGTCTAGGGGTAGGGCGGTGAGCAACGCCGCAATAGGCGTTGAGCGAAGCTGCAAGCCTATGGTGTGTGTCGTGCCACTAAGTGACCAAGGAGTCCGCACACTGTAGTGAAGTGGTGATTTGGGTTGGGGCAATATGGCTTGGCTACATGGAAGACTATTTGGTATTGTGTGCATGTTTATTACTTTGTTTCCTCTTCTCAATTGCTCACAAGAGAGGACTATGTGGTGCTCATGTTTGGCTATGGTGTGTTGCTGTGTTCAAGTGCTGATTGTTTTGCTGCTGTCCAATGTATTTTAATAAACCGATTTAGCAAATAATTAATTAAACTGAATTATGTTCTTTTTATTTTTGTTTGGTTAATTCGATGGCCATATCTCAAAAACCAATTTTTTTTTACCGAATTAACGGGACCGAATTAGCCGTATAAACCAAATATTCTTCATCAACTTTGTTTTGAATCTTCCATCCAATCTGTTGTTCTTTTTTTTTGTTTCTGATATGTTCTTTCGACAACTTTTCTTTTTGTGATTTTGCTGTGGATTTTAAATCTGTAGCAGAAACACTGTGTAACGTGTTTCTATACCAAACGCTGTAATGTTTTTCTATACCGCTACCAACGTAAACCAAACAAATTCAGGTTTCACTCATTCAGTTAATTTATTCCCTCCTACCTCATCTCCTCTCTCCTTCCTACCAATCTCCACCTCCAAACTTTTTTGGTTGCAGTTTTTCTCAAATAGGTTGTATGTTACGCCGGCGAGAAATAAATCTACTCTTCTTCCACGTAAGCTTTCATCCTGCTTAGCGCTCTATCGAAATTGCTTTACAGAGTGCCCGACACATGGAGACATGCACAGAGATTCCAATGCCTGGTTATTGCCGCCCAATCCACACAATCAAAGAGCTTTTGGTTTTGGGGCTCACTGCAGCTACTGTAGCATCATCGTCACCGTTCCCTCTTTCTGCAGAACATTGTTTTGTGAGTGAGGAGTACAAAGAAAGAAGCAGGCACTGCACTCTGCATTGCACAGCACATTGAAGGCCAGGAGCCCACAACTGCTGCTGCCATTGTTGGTGAGAGCAAGAGTTAAGAGAGCACGCAGAGGCAGAGCAACAACAGCTCTCGTCTCAGCGCTCTCCATTGTACTTGTTGTACGCAACAAGTGCTTGTAAACGATGAAGCCGAATAGCTACTTCACTGTCGTCTGCCTTGTCTGCGTCGGCATTTTGGCGTGTTTGCTGCCGCAGCCGTCCGGAGCTGCCGCCGCGGCCGCCGATTCCACGGTAACTTTGCTTGAGCTTCAATTCTCTCATGTTCTTGTTCGATGTGGGTCTTTTTTTAAAAAAAAAAAAATCTTGTACAGTTGGTTGCAGGTAGGAATGCTCCCTGCCGGAATGCTCGCATTTTATTTATGAGATATTTATGTTATTGCTCAAGAACATGAATCGATCCATTGTTATTCTACGTACTAGCAGCTTTTTTTTTTTTCTGGGCGAGGATTTCTGATGAAGCCCTTGTTTTAGGAGCTTTACACCGCGCAAGTTTTGTTAAACAAGCATTTCACATTTATGTTGGAATCAAGTTTATGTCAGTTGTGCATTGCAACCAGAGTGTGTCTCGTTCAAGTTGATTCATCTACGCTTAGCTGCTAAAACCTTGTGGCAGTGGCATCCTAATCCCGCCGCGCAACGGCACGACGACGACGACGACGACGACGACTGCAACAAGGCCTCACTTCGCGCCATCCACCGGACTCCCGTCCACCACCACGGCGGCCTACCACCACTCTCCGCTCCGCCGCCGACCGCCGGAGCCGACCTCCCGCCGCACGGAGACGCCTTTAGCCCGCCGAGCCGCGCTCCCGAGGAAGCCCCGCGCTTCGGGTTCCCGCTGCAGCCGACGGTCGGCTTCGCGGCGCCTCCGGTGGCCTCCGCCGGAGCCCCGACTGCCGGCGAGGGGTACCCGTTCATCGGCAGCAACCCAACGGTGCCGGTGCCCACCGGCATGACCGACACCGCCACCGTGCTCCCACTGCCGGACAGAGGGGACAAGGTAAAGCCGGCTGGTCTCTCCCCGTCTAGTGATGTGACGTGATCTCTCTCTAGTTAGTATTACTGTGTGATCTGTCGGGTTCACGCTCAGTTTTGCTTTGCCTTGCACTGCTGCAGCAGGTGGTGGGGCGTGCCGCGCTCGTTCGAGTTCAGATCGCCATGATTGGCTTTCTTGCCATCTTCTCCGTGTCGTTCTTGTCGCCGAGCTAATTGTCCTTCCATGGTGTGGTCCTTGCCTTGTTCATGTTGGCATGAACAAGGAGATTTTACCTGTCACTAGCCTGTAAATATGAGCGCACCATGTTTTGTTTCAGCACTGTGTTTTGTATCCCCTACCATGGGCCTCTTTGGGATTTAAAAACACAGGAATAGAAGAAAAAACATGGGATTGAAATGTCATATCTTGTTGAACGAAAAACATGGGATTGAAATGTCATAGCATGTTGAATTCTATAGGAAATAAAAACCACAGGAATTGCTTGAAAGAGGCGCTTGGATGACTTACAGGAGAAATGCAAAAATTTTGAGATTAGATGTTACTTGAGAGAGAGAGAGAGAGAGAGAGAGAGAGAGGACACATTGTGTATTGGACTTTTGAAAGGAATTCTTGACGTAAAGTTTGAGTAAATATTTTAAATCCTTCAAAAAAAAAAGTGGAGGAAAGAAAAGAATCATATAGGGCCAATCCTACGTTCTAAAGGGGCACATAGGAAAATTTTCCATGTGAATGCAATCCTATGAAATTCCTCCAAGAAAAAAACTCCATTCCAAAGAAGCCCTAAACGTTCATTTGAAATGTCGCGCATTTTGCCTTGAGAGAATGGATGCTGCAAAATTAGCATCTCCACGTTTCATTGAAAGAAAATAGCACCATGTCTACATCTCCTGCGATCTAAATCGATGGGTTGAACTTCCCAAGTTCTGATATCCACCATGCCATGTAAATCGATAATGGACCAACTAATATCCAAGGGAAAATACTAAGTTAACAGATGGTATTACGAGTTGATTGCCAAATAGCTTCAAGACAGTAGCAAACACAGCTCCCCTCACAATGACAACTTGACCACACTTACGTTACAATGAATCACGTAGAACTTGTGGCATAAGGTTAACTTTGTTTAACACTTCGGACAATAACGTGATTTATATAACATTCGCCTCAGAATTAGAGCAAAGAAAATGGTAATATAGTTTGGCACTACTGGATTCAATACCACTGCCTGAAGATGTTGAAATTTCTTACAGGATTGTACAACATGAGTTGGTTTTCTTGGCCTGCTTGTAGAACATCTGCAGAGGAACGAGGGAAACGATCAGCACAAAATATCATAAACGACCCCCCCCCCCCCCCTTTTGGAACGTGGCTGGAGAGCTGCCAACTTCATGGTTACGTGAGGGTATACAGAAAACGAACCGATTGATTAACCTATAAGCCCTCTATGTAAACAATGGAACAGCTATCAGATGTTACTGAATGCAAGGATCAATACTTCACATGCTCTACAAAGTCTGGATATTCTTACAACCAGGCAATCGTCATGTTAATGAATGCAAGGATCACCCATAATTTTCAGTACCGTGGACAAAGCTAAAATCGCAAAGTTCCATACATAGTTTGTGCAAATTATAAAGATTTATGGTGCCATCTATCTAAGAAGCAACAGAATTTTTAAGATAAATTGTCTTACATGCCGTATTAACTAAAAAATTCGAGTACTGGGTTCATTTGAACCAGAAGCAGTACCCACAGAGTGGATCTGTCAATTGGCATACCACAATAACCCAATGAGAACATTCCTACCTGCGAAGCTGCGCTTAGATCTGAACTCTTCTCCACTAGGCTATCCAATCGTTCGCCTCTTGCAAGCACACTATCAATGGTCTTGTGCTGCATTGATCCAAATTATGGATAAACACATGGATAATTTTGAAGAAATAGAACAGAACCATAACTAGTTTCAACAGTCATTCATGGGCATACTCATCTAGCTACATAAATAGCAAACAACTGAAAGATAAGTATAAGAAATAACGTTTATAGTCTTGTTGCGCCATGAGTCAGCTGTGCAAAATCCAAAGGAGTATGGACTTAGAATTCAATGTGCATGTTTGTATGTATGTTTTACATAATGAATAAGCTGGGCGAATCTTAAATGAACTGTGATTTCCATGCACAGTTGTAAACAACTGTGTTCCCCATAGTTTTGCTAGCTATTATTGCAGCACGCACTTAAACAAGCAATGCAAAGTTGAACCTATAGGAGTTCACTTTTATTGCGTGGCACTTCAAATTGTGTGACTGTGAATTCTCTGTGCAAGGTGCTTTGCTATTTTTTCTTTTTCTAAAATTTCTGCCTTTTCAATTGTTTGCTATTTATGTACCTAGATGAGTACTGGTTTAAAGCGCATATGTGTATGTAGTCCGTGCTGAATACCATCAGTGGAAAAATATACATGATTCATGCACATCCATAAAAAAAATGCCAGCATAGGCTATAAGTTGCATGAGGAACATACTGGTTCATAAATGATAGCATTACTTACGAGAATAATCTTGGTTTCATCCAAGTCCCTCTGAATTTTCAGCAACTTGTCGGCCTCTGCAGGATCCTGCAACAAAAATAATTGGAAGACAAACAAATTAAATCATTGACAAAACAAGCATCGCTTAGCCAGTGAAATCAAGCTGATAGTCAACAAGAACAAAATAATATATGTAATATTTGAGGTACATATTTTAAATTTTTAGAGATGCCCCTAAAAACTAGAAGTACAGAAACCATTTGGTAGCATACAAGAATCTTCAATGAACCCTCTCCATGGACAAACTACTACTACAGTTTACAATAGATGACGTTTTAGCAAGTTGGTTTTGGTTGCAGATACTTGATGTTTTGGTTCATCAAAGCAACATTTCCACCAAATGAACCTATTGGTTGCTTATTGGCAGTAGTGTTAGAGCGATGGGTGTACAACTATTAGGGAGAAAAACCATTTTCAATAATTGAAACATTAAATCTTTATTATCTGTGTATGGAGCAAAAACTACAAATAATTCTGTTGAGAACGTTAGTTCACAATGGACAACCACCTTAGAGAGGAGGCCAGACGACATGGCTAGAAGGGAATTAAGGTATCAGATAGAGGAGATTGGACTGACTGGGACGTGCGAACTTAATATGAGACTTAATCCTTCCTTGGTTGATTGATAATGGAAACAATGCTATCCCTTTATAAGGACGGCTTGAGCCACCCCATAGGAACAATCTCTAAACTTCAGGAAAGTTATCTCTAATACAAGGAATATATCCAAAAGGAAATAAACACAATTAGCAATGAAAACTAATTATTCTTATGATCTTATCTCTAGTTTCCACCTAATGCTACACCAGCAGGTCCCACATGGACATTAAACGGCACTACAGCACCACATGAACAGTGCCTCGCTACTGCAATTCTGGTACAGTACTGAAAACTGCCGTTAGACAACAAATTTGGACAGGAGGAAGTATTATGAATGTCGGGATGTAAGTTTTCAGTTCATAAGCATGGGCATAGCAAAATATTTATATCATTTGTTTGTTTTATTAGTTGTAATACATTTAAGCAACGCCTTGGCCTAGATGCAGATGCTGTTGTTATCACTATTCACTGCCAGATAAATAATGATTATGAAGTAAGAAATCCAAGTCACTCCATCAGTCCGCATAGATTGTAAATTTACTTCTTCCAAAGCAACAATCCCCAAAGAACTTCTTACTCCAGCAGTGATAGAAAACATTAGAGATGATTAAATAAACGAATAAGTCTATTTGACCCCCCTGAACTCTTGCAATAGTCTAAGTTTCAACCTCAAACTACAAAACCAGATTTTGACCCCATTAAGTATTAATACCGTTTATTTTACCCCCCCCCCCCCCCGAGGCAGATCAAAGGTAGTTTTAGCTGATGTGGCACCTACACGGATAAGTGTACTCACATGTACGCGCAGAATCACCACCTAGTCAGCCTTCTTCATCCCCCTCTCTCCCTCCCGTGACATCTAGCTCCGCTGACCTGCTCTCACAACCGTCATTTAGCCGTCGCTGCCGTCGCCTTCGTCTGTAGCTGCGCGCCGCCATAGGCCGTCGTAGGCCACGCCTCCACCACCCTAGAGCTCGCATAGGCCAATACAACCTGTTTTTGCACTTGCCCGTCACTGTTGTTGTTGTTGTCGCCGAAGCCAAGCTTGGTTGGGCCCCCTATGGCCACCTCCCTAGTGCCAAGAGGTAGGAAAAAGCTGGAGATAGAAGTGAGGGACTGGCGGTGGGCCCTACCACTTTTTAATTTATTTGCTCATTTTGCTGACTGGTCTGTGCTTACATATCAACACCCCCAACCCAAAACCAGCTATTTCTGCCCACATGGCTGCCACACTGGCGCAACCTCAGAGCAAAACCGCCTTCAATCAGCCTCGGTGGGTAAAATAAAGGAAGAAGTCCATTCTACCCCCCTCAACTTATGGCCCGAGTCCGAAAAACAAAACCGTTCACTTTACACCCCTCCCCCATCTATCAAAACCGGAGGAAATCACTCCCATGCCCTAAACCACCCCGGCTATGGATGACTTGGCGTCCACGCGTACAAGTTTCGCTGATGTGGCATACTCAGGTTTTTCTTCGGCCACAGGAGGTGGGTGAGCAGAGGAGGTGGCGACGGCAAGACTCGATGGCAGAATGGTGACAACAGCGATGTCTTGATGTGTTCCTGCAAATGGCTAAGCAGATGGAGGAATTCTGCAGCGTGTAAGCGGATGGAATGCAACATTGACAGGGTCACTGAGCACGGAGAAGTTGAATAGGGTGTCAGTGTATTTCGGCATAGCCATGGTGTGGCGCAGAGGTGGCAGCCTCATGACAACGATGCTTATATATGAAGATGTGGCTTGGGGGAGGTCACCATGGCCAAGGGTAGCGACAGTGGAGGTGTCGGAGCAGGCAGATCTGGTGAAGACAAGCGTCGACGAGCGCCGGAAGCAAGTGGGGTCGATGGGACGGAGCAACGTCAGTGGGGTCCGACGGCAGCGAGACGGGGCAGGCTGAGAGAGAGAGATGGAGAGGAAGATGAAGTAGTCACGGGCTCGCGGCGACCGGTTGAGCTCGGCGAGGTGGGAGAGCATAGAGAGTGCTTAGAAGGATAAAGAATGAAGGCAAAGAGAGAGAGGAAGATGGTATGGCAGGTGGGCCACATTAGTTTTTTTTCTGATTAAGTGTTGCTGATTGTAATGTATCTATCCACCTGGAAGCCATATGAGCAAAATTGTAACACGTGGTTGCCACGTTATCCAAAACCATGGTGGTTTTGGACGTGGGGGTAGATTTGCACCAGTTTTGAGAGCCCAGGGGTGTAAAGTGAATGGTTTTATAGTTGAGAGTGTTTTTCAGATTCGGGCCATAACTTAAGGGGGTAAAGTGGACTTCCTCCTAAAATAAACGGTATTGATACTTGAGGGGTTGTAAAACATCCAGTTTTATAGTTCAAAGTTGAAACTTAGATTATCGCAAGAGTTCAAGGGAGTCAAATAGACTTATTCCTTAAATAAACAAACCTGGTATTTTGTTAAGGCGTCATTCAAAAATTGCCAAGGCTGGGTAGCATCGGCTTTTGCTGTCCTCCATGACTCTCCAAAAGTCTTCTGGTACTCTTCCAGCACCTGCAGAACTCAAAAGGAATAACCTTTGTGACTTGTGAGGCTAATGGGAACAGAACAGTTAAAATCACTACTACAAGAATCTAGTCTCCAGCAACAGCAAAATCCACTGCGAAGGGCTGGAATTGTTACAGAACAATGTGTCATACGATCATGAACAACGTAAGGTGGGAAAACTAATCACAGGCGTATCGCACAGGAATGCAGTCAGCCTATTCAGCTTATATAAATTGGTGCAAAATTGGAGCAGTCCTAGGTCCAGGGTTCATCAGATCAGCAGGTAAACACCGTAAGCATAACATCGGCATTCATTGAATTGAATGCAATGGTAAAGGAATGGAGAGTTCACACCCAACGTGGGAGAGAATAGAATGAGATTGGGAATGAAAGAAACGTACCATGTTGAGGAGGGAGAAGGCGCTCCTGACGGGGTAATGGTCGTCGGTGAAGGCGATGGCGCAGAGGCCATTCTGGTTGTAGCAATGCACCTTGTACTCTGCAGGGTTGGAGAGGCGAAGGATATCAATTGCTAGGTTAAGAAAAGACCGGAACGATGGGAGGAGGAGGAGAGGAGGCTCCAAATTAGGGAGGTATGTGCGTGCCTTCGTGCTGGACGGACTGGCGTCGGCCGGCGGGGGTGCGGAGGGCGACGGTGCGGGCGACGAAGAGGATGAACTCGCGGGCGGCGGGGCGCTGGAAGTAGCCGAAGTGGCTGACGTCCGACGCGTTGGCCAGCACCACCGCCTGCTGCTCGCCCCCCGCCGACGAGGACGAGGAGGAGGAGTCGCCGGGGGACTTGAGCACCAGCAGCGCCGTGATCTTCATCGAGGAACTGAGGAGGCGGTGCCGCGGCGGAACGAAGGTGGGATTTGATTGGGATGCAAGGAATTCTTCGAGGGCAGAGGTTGGGGACAACGAACGGGGCTTCACTGTCCCCCTGCTCCCTGTTCCCTCCCTGTCCCCTTCAATCTGAGCCATTCAAAGTTGATCCAACGGGTAGGTTTTTATATTTTCATTTTTATCTGAAATTCAAAAATAAAAATATGTTAATCCATAATAAAAAATAAAAAAATACATAAAAATAAATTTATTTTTTTCTGTATTTTTTATTAATACAGAAAAAATAAATTTTATTTTTATGTATTTTTTTATTTTTTATTATGGATTAACATATTTTTATTTTTGAATTTCAGATAAAAATGAAAATATAAAAACCTACCCGTTGGATCAACTTTGAATGGCTCAGATTGAAGGGGACAGGGAGGGAACAGGGAAGAGGGGACAGTGAAGCCCCGTTCGGGGACAACACGGTGCGACCAACCCCCCACCCCGGAAAGGCTTACTGGTGTTTCCCTACTTTTCTTATTCTGTTCTCCGGCTTTCCCCATGTTTCTCACATGCAATTTCTGTAGATTCATTGCCATTGAAGAATTCAGATCTTTCTCTGCTTTGTTGCTCCTCTCATTCTGAACAATGACAAATTCATTACCGGTAATCTACGATGGCGCCAACCTTTGAAGGCGCCGCCGAGCATAGCAAACTTTAGCAGTTGATTATGGAGAATATGGGTGGTTTTTTTTTTTTTGCTAGAGTTTATATCTTTTTATTTAAAATTTTAAATTATGATGGCTCACGAAAGAGAGTACGGAGAGACTTGTACATAATTTTAATCGATATAAATGAAGTTCCTAATATACACTATAATTGATTTGTAGACCATATCTTAAAAAGATATATTATTTAAAAGCTAGTTGCTGTTGAAAGCTAGTTACTATATATAAGTCAAAAACTATAAATAGAAAGGAGGAAAGCCTGTGTATATGAGAAACCATCAGAAATTCAGTACATCGCAGAAACAAGCTTTGCAATCTAGTAGCTCAACGAAACCTCCAAAGGCATCCCTTCCATCAACCATGTCGCCTGCTAGTGCTAGGCTCTTTTTTTTTTTATGGTTTGTGACTTTTGAACTGTTTGTACGAGATATTATAGAGTAACAGAAACTCAAATACCCTATTTAAAAGTTAGTTACTATAGAAAAGCTGAAAAACAACTTTTAAAAGTTGGAAAAAAAACAGGGGCATAGTATATTCATTCCACCGAACAACTGTACGCATATTGCATAATCAAGACGCCTATCTGCCATCAAATGTTCGTTGGGGGTTACCAGTCTCACGCCTCTACGCACCAAAAACTTCGACCAGTAACGTAGGAAGACGAAACCGAAAGATCATTTAGTTTCACGGTATCAGAGCACCACTAATTTAATCCTTGAGCAATTTAACTTCGTTTTCCTTTCAAGGCATAAATTCCATCACACCAACTCGGTATGATCCCCACAGTTCCTAGTTTCATGCGGTATTACTTGCTTTAGCAAGATAGACGAGGTAACCATTTGCTAGTTTCGACGTGGCAACCATTTACTAGTCTCCTATAGCATTATTTTCCCTGGCAGGAAACAAGATAGACCAAGTAATCAGTGAGCCCCACAGAATTCTCCTGAGACGATCATCAAAAGCAATATAACAGACACAAAATAGTTCAAAATGCCACATAATTCTCTACCCCCAGACAATTTATAGGACTATCAGCTATTACAACTCCAACCAATCAAGCCAACCAAGTTCCACATGTGACCTCGCATAGTCACAGAGAAGGAAAATAGTACAAAGCTAGCGTGCAGATAACTGGAGCGACCACAGATATGAGTGGCGTCCAAATTAAGGACAGTCATGGCTGCAGAAGCCAAACATAGCCTGCAAATATTTCTCCTCTACGAAAAAACACATAGAACTACACTTGGCTGAGAAACTCAGAAGCACTTCCTGTGGACAATTGCTGGACCAGATTCATCGTACTCATCCTTCGATATCCACATCTGTTTCATCAATCACAAGCAAACAAATCAGATGCCATAAACTGGTATAGCAAGCAAAGAGAACTTGAGGTATGATCAACTATAAACTAAATTCAATAAATATCTTAGCAAATGTATTGGAATGGACAGTACCTGTTGGAAGGTGCTGAGAGAAGCCAGGATAGACCCTCCAATCCAGACACTGTACTTACGCTCAGGTGGAGCAACAACCTTGATCTTCATGCTGCTCGGAGCAAGGGCAGTGATCTCCTTGCTCATACGGTCAGCGATGCCTGGGAACATTGTTGAACCTCCACTGAGCACTATGTTGCCATACAGATCCTTCCTGATATCCACATCACACTTCATGATGGAATTGTAGGTTGTCTCGTGGATTCCAGCAGACTCCATACCAATCATGGATGGCTGGAAGAGGACCTCAGGGCACCTAAACCTCTCTGAGCCAATTGTAATCACCTGGCCATCAGGAAGCTCATAGTTCTTCTCAATCGAGGAGCTGTTCTTGGCGGTTTCCAGCTCTTGCTCATAATCAAGTGCCACATATGCAAGCTTTTCCTTGATGTCCCTCACAATTTCCCGTTCAGCAGACGTTGTGAACGAGTAACCCCTCTCGGTGAGGATCTTCATGAGAGAATCCGTGAGGTCACGGCCAGCAAGGTCCAGACGAAGGATAGCATGAGGAAGTGCATATCCTTCGTAAATGGGCACAGTATGGCTCACACCATCACCAGAGTCAAGGACAATACCTGTCGGTTGCAAACAGCATTAGCCAGACACTAGTGGAATTGCTTCTTGGTATATTAGTTACATAAGCATCTGGGTAGAATACTCAAATTATGCCAATGTGGAAAGATAAATTGAATACGATGAATATGAACAAGTACTTCTTAACCATCCAAGTTTAAATGCATATGTTAGTTTAGTGAAGAACAGCACAACTGAATCATAAGAATATAGCAATGAGCAAATTATGTCGAATTGGAAAGCAACAGGAATAGGAGATACCGAGATAGGTAAAGAGTTCATACCTGTTGTACGACCACTAGCATAGAGTGAAAGCACAGCTTGAATTGCAACATACATGGCAGGAACATTGAAAGTCTCGAACATAATCTGTGTCATTTTCTCCCTGTTAGCTTTGGGGTTCAAGGGAGCTTCAGTGAGCAACACAGGGTGCTCCTCAGGTGCAACACGGAGCTCATTATAGAATGTGTGATGCCAGATCTTCTCCATATCATCCCAATTGCTTACAATACCATGCTCAATTGGGTATTTCAATGTGAGAATACCTCTCTTGGACTGTGCCTCATCACCGACATATGCATCCTTCTGCCCCATCCCTACCATGACACCAGTGTGGCGAGGGCGACCAACAATGCTAGGGAAAACAGCCCTTGGTGCATCATCACCAGCAAACCCAGCCTACGACATTAAATACAATTCAAATTGGTATGATCGCAATAGGAGATGATAGATGTAACCCTGGTTAAAGGATGCAGTTCCTGACCTTGACCATTCCAGTGCCATTGTCACAGACAAGTGGCTGGATATCCTCGCCGTCGGCCATTTCCTAAAGATTTACTCTGCAAGAGAGTAGCATACAAAGGCCATCAGTTAACAATGAAGAAAGAATATCTTGTTTGGTATTCTACTGCAGAGGAAATTCAGAGGCGTTAATAAACATGGGTTTTGAAGCCGTAGGAATATTAGCTGAAATAACTAGATTCATGTAATACAGCTACAAGTCGTTAACAATAAAATATGTACAGAGCTTACTTTCAGGCTAAAGTGAGATCCACTGCCACTCACTATGATAATGTAGAGTGCTAGCACAGTGTGAGAATGTTGCAATTTCAAGTAAGAAATAAATAAAATGCACCACAATCACCTAGGGTTCACCTGTTAACTTTGCGTCCCAACAAAGTATTAGAACGCCTAAAGTATCTTCATGAACTACTACTATGATTGCAATGTCTAGACAAACTAGCGTACATCTACAAGTTAGTCGGCCCTTTTTAATTTATGGCCCACATCGTACCCATAGTACAAGAAGCTGGAAAAGTCCAAACTAATATTTTTTCCCTCCAAAATGTGTACTGCAGAATTACCTAAATTGGCATGCTGAAGTCATCTGCCTAAAATTAGGCAACCACCACCCAAATTCAAGATGCATAATCTACAAAAGTAAGGAGCATGCTAGTTGATCCCATAGTCAAGTCAATCAACAACCAATCAACTGTTACTAAATCACCCAGGGTCAAACAACCTGTAGCACTAGGTTTGGAAGTGAGTCTTCCACAAGTACTCGTCATGATGAAACATCGTAAAAAAGCATGTAGATCACAAGGTTTTGCCTGTACCATATTTGATATTCCCTGTGAATTTTAAAGCAACTAGGGTTGGAAATAGGCTGGTGATTACACCAATTTCACTTGTTCTTATTTTGATCCAACCGTAGCTGCTTTAATATTTGAACTAACTTGCTATGGTTGAGAACAGCATGAAGACCACACCTTCAAGCTTCAAACTCATTTCTACAGGTGAATCAACACCAGAAACATATATAGAAATCCACCTCGCACTACCTACCAAAGGTAATCAACCTCACAATTTCAGCACATCCAGAAGCACCAAAGGCAGCGCCAAGACCCAAGCCGACATGGTCATTTGCACAAATCAGATGGATCAGCACCCAAAAACACCATCCTACAAACAACCAAGCTATCATTTGCCCGCCACAAGTTGAGCGAGCGCACATATCAGAGAAACACCTAGCACCATGAGCACAGCCAAAACACTGATCCAACCCGTTCGCGGATCCCACGCTCGTCGCCCCGGATCTCACGAGAGCGCCCGTAATAGGCGACTCGAACGCAAGGCTCGACCCCAGATCTCGAGCCAGGCCGCTCAGATCTGGCCGCCGAACAACCCCTAAAACCCAAATGATTGGCAAGGCACGGGCGCATAGAGAGATCTAGACTAGAGCAGATTGTTCTAGAGAGGAGGGGGGAGGGGGGAGACTACCGTGGACGGATCGAGATGGAAGCGCGACGGCGAGGGGTGGTGGGCTGCGGCCGCGGGAGCGGAGAGGCGAACGCGACGGGAGCACGAGAGCAGAAAGTACTGGCCTCTCCTCGCCTGCGGGCTTGGTGCGAATCAAATATACATAAATTGTTTTAAAAGAATTTTTTTCTATAAACCCTTTTAAAAAAAGATAAATCGCTTCGAAAAATCCTTCAGCTTTTTTTTCTCTTCGTTCGTCCTTCTCTTTTGAAATTTGTATTTCTTCCACCTCCTTTTTGAAATTTCTATTTCTTCCTTCTTTCTACTACGGGAGCAGAGTAAGCTGTTTGCGTACGCAGAATCTGAAACAGCAGGGATTGTTATGTAAATAATTATCTGGAGAGCAGACTTGGCAAAGACAAACAAAATAATTCCGAAGCAAATACAGAGGATATACACCATTTAGGTATTTTATTGATGCTCCAGGCAGGGGCGGAATCAGGCCTCGTACTAGGTGGGCTATAGTCGGAAACCTAAAAACCAAATTCCATAGAAAATAATGAATTAGATGTGAAAGTCTAGAAACGAAATCCTATGATAGCCCAAAACCTGCTAGCCTAGCCCGATGCTTGGGCTGAGCCTAGTTCCGCCCCTGGCTCCAGGTGTGTTTGGATAGGAATGATTTTTCCCCCTAATCTTTAGGAATTTGATCAAATCTTTAAAAAAAAGTTCCAAAGAAATCATCCGTGCAAACGGCCGCTCCATGACTAAAGACATGCTACATATGTTGCCATGATAGATACTAGACAACAAAAAAGGAGAACGACATGCAACAGAGTCTAATTCCCAAATTATGTGTACCCTTAAAACTCCACTTTAAAGTTCTTGTTCTTCAATTCCTCAACAATCTATTCAATTCGTGACTTCTTGTTATAAAGATCGCATAAACAGTTTTTTTTGGCCCTATGTATTGTGCAACACATGGAACACAAAAAAACTCTTTACGTCTTGATTCCAAGTAGTGCTTCGCTCTGCAGCAAGCTCTTCAACAAAACTAGTGAGCTTCTCTATGATGACATTTCGGCGCGATTCTTTTTAGCTTTTCAACAGTTTTTAGTTTCTCTCAACAATCACTATTTATTATACTAATAATCATAGCTAAAAATTATAAGTCATAGTCTAAAAAAATAGACTGGTGAGGACATCACTTCGTCAGATACACACAACACTCCTCCACTTGACATTCAAGGACCAATCACTAGAACTCGCGCCCGACAATTGAATTTACAGGTGAGCTCGTTCCTAAGTACTTCTTTTTGTTCATTTGAGAATCGATTGCTACCTAATGATTTAATTATGATTTGAAACCATGGAGAGGACCTAGAAGTACTTGGAGAAGGGCTACGAGGCGCACAAGTCCAGCAAGGGTGGTCGAATCATGATGGATGTCCAACTCAAGCCGACTTCGAATCCAATTCGGAGTCCAGGATCAGGCCGCACTAAAACGGACGCCCAGATCGCATCCGGACTCCGTTTTGGACGTTCCACATATGTATGGAAAGCTGAGAAGACTACCTTTCCAATGGCTCTGGTCCCATGTCAAAATTCCTTCTGAGTCAACGGGAATCGTCGAAACAAGTGGGCGTTCAGAATCTGTCAGGGTGTTGCGCCACCGTCTTTGGGCCGTTCGACTTTGTATCGTGTTGGAGCCCATTAGGGGCCCGTCCAGGGGTTTTGCACGCCCCTAACTCCTTTATATCCAGCCGCCACCCCCACCATTAGGGTTGGGTTTTGCTTAGATTAATTCTGTCTTTGAACAGTTTCGCCGTTCATCGGTTTGTGAGACCCCAACTTGTGAACTTAATATTTATTCGCAATTTCAGATTGCATCTTGTACTCTCTTGCTTGTGTTCTCGATTCGCTTGCAGGAGATAGCCTTCTTGGCGAGGTCAATCGTGTTCGGCACGGTTGATAACCAACGGAGCAGTGGTGTAGTGATTGCGAGGGGTTCGATCTGTTTTGGTCGGAGCCTTTGGATCATCAACGTCGAGATCTCCACAATCGACTTATCAGTACCTCTCGGAAGATCGGGCCATCGTCACATCATAGACCCTTGGCATCACCATTACAAGTGCTATGTTTCCCTTACATGCAAACCGCCACTTATGCACAAATGCTTAGGGTGGATTCTTTTTTTTACTGCGGCTAATAACATTTGGCACTAATGCGAGCACTTGTGCGAACTTATCAAATGCCGATAAGCCGCTTCAAAGAGATAGTTCCAATAAGCCGTTTTAAAAAGACGACAAAAAAATTATCCATTTATTTGTTCGAAAAAAGTCACAGAAGTTAAAAAAAGAATAGGGATTTCATCTCTCAGCCTCTGGAACACCACCAAGGATGCACTAACTCCCACTTCTTTGAGATGGTTTACAAGGTAGTAATGTACATTTCTTAGGCACGTTTGAACTTTTTTACGAATGCCTTTGTAACCCTTTTTGTTTAGTGTGTAGCACAAGAAGGCTAGAGCATGCCCGTTGCGGCTTCTGATGATGCTTGCATCTTTTTAGTGGCGGGCCTAGAATCAATTTTTAGGATGGCCGATGGAACCTAATCATCGGTCTATCAAATGCAGAGTTACTGGCCTATGATAGAACGCCGCATTGCCTCCTTTTCATTGCACGTAGGAATCTGAACAAACAGCAATGCACTGATAATCTCCGTAGTAAGGGTGTCCCCCATCCCCCCAAAAAAAATCCTTCTGAAGAAACAGGTCGACCAGGTTAAACCCGGCCATGAGCTTCAATTCAGTGTCGCCTTGTCCATCTCCTCGATGAACGCCTCTCGCTGGGGCATCTGACCCTGACCACAACCCTCACGATGATGTCGACATGGTGAGCCTCATGAAGGTGGAAACTATTCACGCGCTTAATTGATTCTGTGAGTAGCCTCACATATAAAAAAGGGAGTGTCTATACAACATGTGACTGTTTTTTAGGACAAAAATAGTCAGATTTTGAGCCGTTAGATGGAGATCCAACGCCCTAGATCATTTTTTTGAGGGGGTCATTTTTTTGGAGGGGGCTTGTATAGGTGGATCCGTTGGATAGAGATCTAACGCCCCAGATCAATCTGACTGTTTTTGTCCTCAAAAATAGTCGAATGTTGTATAGATATTCCTTATAAAAAAAAGTATAGGAGAGCAATCAGTTCTAAAGCCAAGAAGGAAAGCAGAATTACATGACTAATTGGCAAAGACTAAATATGGCGAGTGCCAAAGCTAGAAATGGCAAGAGCTAGGTTGGAGCATGCCCGTTGCAGCTTCCCATGATGCTTGCATCTATTGACGATTGGTATTCAATATTGGTAGAGAACACTTTTACATGTCTCTAGCCTAGTAATTACAACACCGCACGGTACAGGGCATCCCATGAACTTATGGCCAACACTTCCTATAGGCTTTTTGAATGTCACTTTTGGTGCCTACAAAATAAAAATTAAAAATCAATTCGTTGAATTGTTTCTGTCCACCTTGAGCGTTGTCACAACTGTTGTGACATGTGACAAGTATTATCACTAAAAAAGTAAAGGTGCGTGTGCGCTTCTATGCTACTGAAATACTCCCTCCGTTCTTTTTTTACTTAACAACGTTTTTTTATTTTTTACGGTCTCCAAGATATGATTTTGATCGCTATTTTTTATAATTTTACACTAAGATATACTAGTAAAATTAAAATATTATGAAAGTATTTTTAACGATAAATCTAATGATATAACTTTCGTATAACTAATCTAGATAATTTTGAGTCCATTAGCGATCAAACTTTAAAAGGTTTGACGGCACGGATTCTAGAAAGTTATGTAAAAAAGATCTGTGACACCTCGACCCTAGGGCGTTACAAATGGTATCAGAGCCGACTCTCGCAGTTACATGGGCGCGTGCAGGTCAGGGGCGCGGGCATATGGCGCATGGCGCATGTGGGCCCGGAGTGGACACACGGCGTGGCATATGTGCTGGCACTGAACGTACGGATATGTGCCAAGAGGGGAGATCCTTATCATTTGCTCTGGTGTGGGTATGTTGGTCCGACGAGGACGTCGGGTCATTTGAGGGGGGTGTATGTGACACCTCGGCTCATGTGTGTGTGCACATGAATTTCTGGGTTAATCCCACCTTACTAGTTTACCTTAAGAAGCACTTACATATAAGTCTAGGAGTTTCAATGGTAGCACCCCCGGTGAACCGTTTTGCGCGAAGCGAGGACGAAAGTGCAAGCGGATTGTTACGTGTGTGTGGCCTATCCAAAATGTGGTTAGGTCTGAGCTGGTTTGGACCCTAGGGCGTTACAAGAACGGAGGGAGTAAATTGTATGCATGCATGCATGGATTCAACTACTATCTTGCAAAGCAAGAATACATGACCCACTTGTTTGATTAATGGCATCATAAGGCCAGCTAATGCACCATCACAGTGTATATATAATCGATCTCGAAATCCACATTTTCTTCACAGTTGTCCCTACAAGAAAGAGAAGGGGAAAAAAAATCAAAGATCAACTTAGCAGGAGTCCTGTAAGCAAAGCAAATGTGAACCATTGGAAGCATGTGTATCTGGTAAGTCAGAGTAAAATACTAACCAATATTCACATTAACAATTGCAGGGCTTCCGGTGTTCTGGAGTAGTTTGGATTTGAAATCAGCACAGTTCATCTCTCCAGAAAACCAGTGTCAATTTTAACGCACTTGACTCTGTACATTCTAGCAGCCTTGAATACAGAGTAATGTGCTACACAAGAAGCATACATAATAATCCCATCAGGAAGGAGCTCTTTCCTGTGCATAGCACAAGTGTACCGTGAGTCACTAATTCGCAAAAAAAAAAAAAACTACCATATAACAGAACTGATAGCAAGAGTTTTAGAGATGCATCTTCATCCATCAACTACGATTTCATTTCTTCTTCATTTCAGCAAGAAAGATAACGTGCTTGTTGCACAATAAATAAATTGAAGGGTGATTAATTTGTTAGCAATTGTATGTACTCACTCACTTGACTAATAGACCATGCAAATTCCCTTCAGTTCCACAGCTGGTGATGTAACCCCAGTACTCATCCTTGTGGAGCTCCCAGAGGCGAGCGAGCCAGTCCAACACTGCGATCTTGAACTGCCTTGAGTGCACGCCGTAGTTGCTCTCGATGAAGGGTCGCCAAATTGTTGATGGAGAAGCCCTGGAACTGAGCAAGAAGGCTGAAATCGAAGTTCAGATTGTACGGGTAACCTGCAAATGTAGAAGACCAAAGCATGCATGAGAAACTGCGCATGAGAGAGAGGGAGGGAGAGAGAGCATAATCCATGCATGTACATGTAGATGTTTACATGATAATCGAACGAAGCACTTAGAAAAGGGGCTCCATTTAGTCATTTACTACATAGTAAGGAAATGAGAACTACCAAAATTCAGAACCAATGTTCAGACTTATTAGTAGGATGATAGTGAGGTGTTGGCAATGGTCAAACGATGAGGTAATTGTACCTTTCAAAAATATACTACTTGATTTCTAGTTGAAAATAGCTGTTAATACTACTAGATTTTGCTGCTATATACAGGGGCGGATTTAATGGTATTCCTGGGTATTCCCGGGAATACCCAACTTTTTTGGTGTAATCTTTAGTATATATGTATGTATACTTATATATATAAATGTATAATAATGTATTCTGTGATATTTTCGCTATTCTAGCCCACAGCGGCCCAAAAAACAGCCTATTGGCCTGGCTCCCATCCTCTCCGAGCTGCGGCGGCTGCCTCCCGATTCCTGAATCCCAATTCCCAACCCCTAGCTGCGGGCCGTTCCGATTCCTGCGGCTGTTCGGCGCCTGACCAAGCTGCTGTCTGCTGAACGAGCTCCACCCCTACCAGCGCCAGCGCGAGGACGCCGTGAACTCTCTCACCTACGAGGCCGATAGAATTGCTTATTTACATGGCTTCATTCAGTCCTATCGATTCATTTGCTGCTTTTGACAAAGACAAATTGGTTAAGCTTGCTGGATTTTATCCTAAGGATTTATCAAGCTTAGAGTAGATCCATCTTCCTCCTCAACTCAATTTGTACATTACTAATATGTGCACTGATGAAAGGT
The DNA here is from genome assembly GCA_017311315.1 of Dendrocalamus latiflorus. Taxonomy (NCBI): domain Eukaryota; kingdom Viridiplantae; phylum Streptophyta; class Magnoliopsida; order Poales; family Poaceae; genus Dendrocalamus; species Dendrocalamus latiflorus. The sequence goes on along the minus strand of CM029665.1, from coordinate 920,801 downwards.
TTAGAAATGTGAGAAGTCTTGCTGAGCTTTCCATTAAGCTTGTTGAAACAAAGAAGCATCTTAGACATGAAGTTGTTTACATGCTTCTCAAATTGGTGCTAGTGCTTCCAGTAGCAACTGCAAGTGTTGAAAGAGTCTTTTCAATCATGAATTATGTGAAGAACAAATTGAGAAATAAGATTGGGGATCAATACTTGAATGATTGCTTGGTTACATTTATTGAGCGGGAGTTCTTTTTACAAGTTAAGGACAAAGACATCATCAACCGCTTCCAAGCCACATTATAGTTTGTTATTTGACTTTTTAGTTTGTTTCATGCATATCTTAGAGCTGAACAATTTGTTATTTGACTATTTTTGTGACTTTAATTATCGATAACGTACTACTCTGAACTATATTTTAAATCTATGGATTGGATTTTTTTATGTGAGAGTGGGAATACCCAAGGTTGAAATTCTGGCTCCGCCACTGGCTATATATGTAGCTTAGTTTTTAACCTTTTGTGACATAATGCCTCTTGCATTTTTTTTTATCTCTGACGCCTGCGATTCACAACCCCTTTTTTCCTCCTTTTTTGGTGTATGGTGGTTATGAGTATTTCCACTGGGATACCTACCGATTGTCCTATCACACCCATAAACTTGATCTAGAACATCTCAACTACTGTGAAGAAATTTCAAAGAAAACTAAGGTACACATCAGCTTGTCTAAGTTTAGAACTTTGCTCAATATATTAATTTTTTTTGGGCTGATAGTTTTTTTGACCATGACAGTGGATTGAAGATTATGTGTGTCTAGATCCGACAAGTCTTGAGATAAGTATAACCTAAAAAACCATGGTATGACATTGAATGCATAAACATTGTATCACCTTGATAACTTCTCTGCTTTTCTACTTAGTGGGTCCTCTTTTCTGCGTAGTAAAAGGTGCAAACACGTCAATTAGGGCATAAATACTCTTAGCAGTTTCTATTCATGGTGATCATTTGACACATTGCCATGGCCACCATAACAGCTAGTCAGCTATGTTAGAGTCTTACTGTAACATCTATCTTAGTAGAAACTTGAGAACGCTTGCAGTTTCTTGGAGTGCTAGGTCACATAGAGCAGGAGACATGTGGATAAATGACAATGCAATTATTAACTTGATCCATGCTGTTAAGGAATGAAGAAATGGTCGATATCAATCACATGATAGGCCTTCTCTCGAGTAGCAGTTCATATAGTTTAGTTCGCACACAAATATATTTTTTATTGGAAAGAAATGTCACACTGAAATAAAGAAATTAACAAAAATGTATCGTGCAAATGTGTCTAGTTGATCTATCCGGGTGGTTTGATGAAAACAGAGCATGGAAGCAATAAAAAATCTAAACGATGGAATAAAATAGCTGAATGTTTTATGGAATAAAAAAGGCGGTGGATTACCCAAATTAGGGAAGTATTTGACGTACACAGAGGCCATCCAATTTTGAGTTGTTGGAGGATTATGGTAGTTCTAAGGAACAAATCACTTAACAAATGTTTTGAGATTCGAGCAATGTACCTTTCGTTTGTTTTAGCCAGTCTCGTTTCGATCAGCATAGCTTGGAAGCTTGCATCAGTTCCACCGTCTAGCACTTGTTCAAAACAGAACATATGTATGTTCAGTGATTAACATTTACGTAAGAAACAAATCTATGCATGCAGTTAATAATGTACCTTTTGATAGATTTAGTTGTTCTCGTTTTGATCGGCATAGCACGGAAGCCTGCATTCAGTTAAACCGTTTTGAGTAATGATTAAAGAATCAATACCAATCTATGTTCAAAAATTGACATTTTCTTAAGAAGCACATCTATGTATACAATTTTAGCTCACACTTGATTCTATCATATTTTCTACTCATGACAAAGAATGTTTGCGTCAATCCGTTTCTCTAACCAATCTTTTGTGGATATACAGCCACAACTGGATAGCAAGGAGATTATCATTTTTTTTAATCCGGCGGAAGACATTTGCTACTAGCACATTCCTTCAAGGACATGCAATAGCTTTCGTGTGCTGTCATATGGAAACTTGTACTATGTTGTGTCAGGCTACCCGTGGCAATCTATGCTAAGGCCGGTTCATATTAGCTTTTGTCTATAATTTTTTACTTTAATTTATAAATAGTAATAGTTTATAGAGAGTCGTACAGAGTGAGAGAAACTCGTGTGCTAATTTTAGCTGATATAAATAAAGTCACTACAGTGTGTACTATAATCGACTAATAGACCTTATCTTAAAAAGATACTTTATTTAAAAGCTAGATACGTAAAAAAGTTATTTACCGTAAAAAAAAGCAGACATATGCTTCATCGTATTTAGGGAACTGAACACTGTCGTAGGAAGATGTTCTCGTATATTTTTGCAAGATTGTTACATTGTTAGTCAAGATTTTATTGTATTACAGGTCCACACTGATTTCAAACTTTCAATTATTGTGCAAACATACATTAGCTCCATTAGTCTATCTCAAATTGACAGAGGTAGGATCAAGCATTAAAAAACCGGTTACAGGAAAAAAAAAATACCGAACCTTGGCCGGTACTGGTTACCAGCGGTAACCGTTTTTTAATTTGCTGGATACCGTCTGAAATTATTGTTCATTAATATATATATTCAAAAAGAAAAAATTAAATTCGAAACTATTTCGGACTAATATTTTTTACTGATTTGGGTTGGCACGGCTGGTTACCCAGTAGGATGATTGATGGATAGAGACCGGGTCGTGTTGAGTGTTGACGTTAATTCTCTAGTGTCGGAATTGAGCCAACATTAGCACCGAACTGCAAAAGCGCTTTCGTTACGGGAACAGGCTAGCACCACGAGCAACGGAGCAAGTTCCGTTCTGCTTTCTTGTTCGAGCTTTTTTACGATAACTTAAAATAAATATGAGCCGTTCAATCTTTACGATCTAATGATTCATATTAGTTAAGATTTAATTATATCTCTACTAATAGTATAATCTTCAAAGAGGTAAAATTATAAAGAAGTCGTCAAGATGACTACGGCCAATGGATGGGTCGAAGGGGCCGGATGGACAAGCACACCGAGATGACGTACTGCGGATTCGAGGCGTTCAAGTTCCTCGCCAAGACCTACCTTGACATCGAGTCGCATGAGATGTTCAACGTCATTAGGGAGCTGTTGCAGGAGGTGAACATGACGTCGGCGGATGTCACCAAGAATCTGACACCGAAGAGCATGGACGACAATGCAGACTCATGTCTTAGGGAGTTAGTGAAGGCACTAGAGAAGACCAAGGAGGATAAGGTGAACACATAAATTTAGACAGTTCAAAAAATCGTCTGTGATGACAGTTTTGAATCGTCTGTGATGACCCTTTTTGTAGTAGTGCATCCGGGCAACACGGAGGGGCCCTCGTCGCCCCAGCGCTGCAAAATAAAATAAGGTTGAAAAATAAAATCTATAATAACCTCACAAATCAATGATCAAATTTTATTTCTACTACTACTTTTCTACTATCAACATAATGTACTATAAAAAAAATCCTCTTCTTAAACACTGTCTAGTGGTTTGTTGGTAGGAAATGAATGAAATTGACCTCTTATTAGTTGGGACAAACAGGTGTCTAGGCATAAGAAAATATTTCAGTAGCAGCCGAGGTACACACTTAAAGTGCGGCCCAAGAGGTAATAAAGCATCAACAACCCTTAGAGGCCTCACTGTAATGGGCATGCATGTTCTTGTTGCTCCTATGGACAAGCAAAAAAATGCACTACTGTAGTGTTCATTTGTAGTGTTTTCTTTCTTCTTGTATGCCGCCGCCGCCTGCACTCCTTGGCCCGGCCGACGGCCACCGCCCCACAGCCACACGCCGTCGTCCTTGGGAGCAGCCTGGCCAGTGCAGCCACGGCAGAGGAGCCAAGAAGCCAACAACAGGTTGACTGCCCTGCCAATCTTCTTCTCGCCCATCACCTACCTAGACATAGGTCAGCCACCTTACCTGCTTGGTCTGCTGTGCTCTTGGCAAAATAGCACTGCTCCTCCAATCATGTGAGCTCCATCAACTGTCTTTCTTCACCAATCAATCCAAATAAAATACTGCTGTTAATTGCAGTTCGAGCTTAATTTCCTATCGTTAAAAGCTTTACGATGGCCTGATGTGTGCAGCGCAATCTTGTTCCGTTTCTGTGTCTGTATCACTTCCGGCACAAACATGACCGTACAACTAACTCACTAAACAATATCGTATGCAAGATAATATTTCTCTCTCTTTTTATCTTCTGAACAGTTGATGTCCAATTGATAGGTAACACAACAGAAAGGTCGTAGCATGATCATAGCATGCACAAGCAGGTGTGAATTAATCGTGTGATAGAATTGATTTTGTTCCGTAGGGAAAATCAAGCGTACTAGTTGATTGCTTTTCTATGAAGTCTGTAAAGTGAACGGCCGTGCTTAGCCATGTGCCAATAACAACACAGTTAGGTTTCCCCGATCGAGTCCTGCTCAAATCTTGAAAAAAAGCACAGATCTACAAGGGATTGTTCAAAGGATCATGACACTAAGCGTGCATATATACTGATACCCATACAAGCAAAGACAGTAGAATCCGGAAAAAAGAAGAAGATTATCCCTGAAATTAAGATATCTACACGCATGAGATTGTTCAAAGGATAACAGTAGGCGTGCACACTAATACCCATACAAACAAGGTATAATAGAATCTAAGATTTTATCTACATGAATGATCTGCTGCTAGTGCATGGGGGACATGATACAATTGATTACTTCCTCCGAAAAAAAGGAACTTGTAAAGCTATCCTTTTCATCCCTGCTGCCTTTGTCTTCTTCCATAGGATATATATATATACTCCATAACAGGTAGTAGCACTACGTAGTACTCTTATCAAGTTGTTGGTACAGTCGTATAAGCTTAGTTAGTTTTATACGGGCCCTAGTCTGCATTATATATCTTGATCTCATCAAAAGCAACACCAAGTAAGTTCGTTTAATTCATTTGAGCAGATGCTATATCAGAGAGATGGGATTGTACATAACATAGGTCTGCTTAACGCCATATACGCCGCGGATCTTTCTTGTCAAAGTTAGGCAAACAGCATGCATGTAGAAAACCATGTGTAGCTAGACGCATTCATAATCTATCTAGAAGCTATATACGAACGTACTGTAGAGCCTGTTTGTTTGACTGCGGCTTATGACTTTTAGCTGCGGCTTATGGTTTTTAAGCTATCTAAATGAATTCGGTAGAAAACCATGTGTAGCTAGACACATTCATAATCTATCTAGAAGCTATATACGAACGTACTGTAGAGCCTGTTTTTTTTACTTCGGCTTATGACTTTTAGTTGCGGCTTATGTTTTTTAAGCTATCTAAATGAATTCGGTAGAAAACCATGTGTAGCTAGACACATTCATAATCTATCTAGAAGCTACATACGAACGTACTGTAATCTCTCGCAGTCGCAGCAGTATTGGTTTGACAAGCCCCTTAGCGTACCGAGGTGACAAACTGACAATTCAATTGTTTTTTAGTTGGGTCGGTACACGATTCAGTCAAAGATCTTATTTCTTGAAAAAAAAAAAGAACAAGTCACATCCTCCCGGTCTGAACCAAGGGGAGTTTACGTCAAAGCTAGCGTCAAGTTCGTTATTACTCTACAGTATTACTGTGAACTGTGGTGAAAGGTGTTTATTGGGTGAATTTTTTAGTTGTGGTTTTGACTTTTAACTTATGTTTTTTGAATTTTGGTTATTTGTGAGAGACAGTATGTAGAGAGAAATAGCCGCATGCGATTTTGGTCGGTATAGCTGAACTCGGTACAATGTCTACTATAATCTACCTGTAGACACCGTCTTAAAAAACGTATGTTTAAAAGTTAATTACTATAGTAGAAAATGATAAGATAAGATCAAAGCGAAAATTTGATAAGTAACAAGTTCTCTCTCTTCACTCTTACTTCCTCTTTCGCATCACCCAAATTTTGATTTGCACTGTCAGGAGCGCCATTACTTTCTTTGGGTTATTACCACAGCAGTCACCGGAGTGATCTAGATCATATAGATTTTTCATCTTGAATAATACTAATCTTAAAATACCGTTCAAAATCCATGAAAAAAAGATTTTTTTTCCGTAGAAATATTTCGTGATGGGACCAACGTCCATGCATAAAAATGTTAGACATCAGCCCCCACAATGAAAGCAACATCAGTTGTTGGATGCTAAAGGCTGAGGCGGAAGAATCGCCACTTAGCAAAGATAAGACTTTTTATTAAGATTAGTACCGATGTCGGTTTTTCTTTAAACCACACTATGACACTACCGCATTGATTTTTCCTATCCTACTTTTTCTTTGCGAGGGGAAGAGAGCTTTACTGATTACTCAACGATTTGTGTTAACATCTTGAGAAATAAGGTGCTCAACACAACTAGTGGAAGACTCACGCCACACAGCACTATGACGCAAACGCTTCGTTAACTGTGCGAGCTCACTTGCTCTTGTTATAAAATACACGATAAATATAGAGTGTCAAAAGAACGGGGATATAAATTTAACGTAAAGACTCTTTGCGGAAAAAATTATAGACACACGAAGACAAAATTTACTATATGAGAAGATATTATAAGTACGAAAAACTTCGACGTATCTAACATGTGCGACTACGAGGGTATATATATAGGCTAGAAAATAAAAGTTTATAACAGAGAAGGAAACCGAATCAGATTCGGATGCGTCTGTCGTTGCCACGTCTGACATAGCTTGATGCATGCACCACTCGGCGCCACGACTGACGCAGTGTTGGGCATGGACACTATTAGGGGAGTGGCCCCCATCTTGGCCCAATCGGCCCATCATGCACGAGGCCAAATATGTATGTAACTAAAAGGCATACCCACGTAGGCCATGTCAAAGAAATAACATGTTTGCCCTAACTAGTAAAGACTTCAAATGGGGCATTTATGTAAACACCTTCATCCACAGCTATAAGTATAGTCTATGAGGCGCCATGGGGGAGAGAAATATTGTCTAAGGAAAAGACTAGGTTACGATCTGAGTATGGAGCATCCACTTTACACCTCTCCTCTCTCCTAAGTTCTAGGCTTCGAGTGCCTTGCTTGGACTCTGCAAAGCTCTAGTAGTTGAATAACAAATCTCCTCAAAGCAAGTCTTCAGCACCAAACCTTATGCCTCAAAAGTTCATCAGACTAATCTTCAACAAGAAAGACTGAAATAATCTTATCCAAACGCTTTTCGCAAAAGTGAAATATTGTCTAAGGAAAAGACTAGGTTACGATCTGAGTATGGAGCATCCACTTTACACCTCTCCTCTCTCCTAAGTTCTAGGCTTCGAGTGCCTTGCTTGGACTCTGCAAAGCTCTAGTAGTTGAATAACAAATCTCCTCAAAGCAAGTCTTCAGCACCAAACCTTATGCCTCAAAAGTCCATCAGACTAATCTTCAACAAGAAAGACTGAAATAATCTTATCCAAACGCTTTTCGCAAAAGTAAAATTGAACAAATCACTAGCAGATTCAAACACACAACTATCAACAAAAGTAGATGAATAAATCTGGATCTTTAGTAGTTTATAACCCTAGTAAAGTCTAAATCAGTGCAAATAACCTCCTGAAACAAATACTCAATCATTAAATGACATAAGCCAAAACATCACTTGTGGCGCTGCATAGATAGCAAAGAACTCATATCATAGGATCTGATATGCTCCTCCTGGAATACAAAATTCAGCAAACAACGCTCATTAAAAGAGCAATTTGCACGTGTGGCCATCACGTACATCAAACTCCTGGCTTCAAAGGTAGCTGAATTTCATGACATGGTTGAAACTGCTCCTGTAAAATTGTCTAAATGAAAAGAACTATTGCACTATCAATGGAGTATAAATTACAGTAGACCCCTATATCGATATGCGACAACTAGACAAATATTATAGTATCAACACAAAAAAACTTCTTATTGCACTTAAAATCCTTTGTCTCAAACTGGAATTGGAGAAAAGCATTCACTTTTAAACAATAGAACTCCAGAGGGTATCATACTAGTTGCCATCAGAATGTCATCAAACTTATGAAATTAAATGTTGCCAAAACGTCCATAATAGTCGCGCAAGCAATCCAAATTACAACATATCTAAACGGTGAATAAAACACCAAATTCAGTTGTCTCCACAACTGATATTGATTTTTTCTTTAAATTTTCCTCAATTAAGCACAGCCTAAATTGTGTTAAAAACATTCAACTCCGCTTTAGACTCCTTATGCATGGATCTTGCCACAACAACCGTAGAAGATGATAGATTATCAAAGAAATGGCCAATGATTAATCCTAGATATACAATGTTTTCTCTATGGCAAGTCAAGATGTGGGCTATTCTTGCACATCTCAATTTAGATGACACTCTTTTGGAGATCAACAAGATGCCTGCTACATGGCCCCTTGAAGAGAAGCAATGTAAATATCGTAAGGCATTATCTCAGATCCATCTTCATATATCAAATAATATTTTGTAGGAGGTTTTGAATGAGAAAACTGCTACCACATTTTGGTTGAAACTGGATTTGTATGACCAAATATCTGACCAGTAAGATATATGTGAAGTAAAAGCTTTATGTGCACAAGATGGCGGAAGGTAGGTCGTTATTAAACCACCTGACAATGTTCAAAGAAGTACTCTCGGATCTCAGGTCTATGAAGGTAAAATATGATAATGAAAATTTAAGTCTTATTCTTTTATGCTTGCTGGCTAGTTCATACTCTCGTTCTTATTTTTCTATGCATTATTCACAACAAGTGGCATTAGAGCACAGGGGATTCAATAAAGGAGAAACAAAATCATCGGATTGGCTTGCGAAAGGGCTTGTTCTTTACACTGCGGCTGATGACTTTTGGCTATAGTTGATGTATTTTATCTATATTTTTTGAGACAACGGTAGATAGCCGAGATGCCAATGTGGACGACGCATACGGTTTTAGGCTCAGGAAGGTGTTTGGAGAAACCGCTTTGAGAAGTCATCCCATTTGTTTCGATTTCTAGAGAAACTAAAGCCAAAAGGCAAAAAAAAGCAAAAAAGAATTGGACCAAAGTTTAAATTTAAGCTTTACAGATGTGTTTCTTGTTCGAATTTAGCCTTGAGTCCATTTGAGTTGAATGAGTGGTAAATTAAATATATGGGTCTATTTGGTAGAGCTTCATATTCTGATTTTTAGCTCGTGCTCCTGATCCTCCAAGAATCTACTTCTCTGAGAATTTGGAGATGGATGAGGGCGGCATTTGCTTGGAGGTTGGCTCCAAAAATCCTAAAAGAGAGGATTGGAGGCAAAACGACCATGTTACCCCTAGTTTTATCACCTCAAAAAATCTTACTCATTTCTATTTATACATAAATTTGTGAAACTTCTCTACAAATTTCTCAGGATCAAGAGTATTTGAATGTGATGCATACAAACACAAATCATGTACAAGAAGGAAATTTGTTCTTCAGCAATTTAGCAAGCAACAAGTGAAAATATGCACCTAGTTTATGACTTGTAACATACATCTCTGAAAATTTACACATTAGACAAAAATGTACACATCTCTGTATCTCTAAACATCTAAAATTACACATTTTAGAATGAATACGAAAAATGCTACCAACTTATTCCATCTAAAATTGCTAATTCAAATCAACTGACAATCTTGAAAAAGCTTAGCAACCTGCACACCAAGATAGCAAGAAAAAAAATATGGAATCAGTTCATGTAATTAGCATGTATAGATTAGCGCTATACATATGAATTCAACATAAATAAGAGTTTATGCGTTTGCTAGGGCACCTTCATGGACCATTTGGCATATTCATTCATGGATTCATACAGAAAAAAGCCATCTAGCATATTCTCGTCACCCATAATCATGTACAACAAGTAAAAAAATTGTTCATCAACACATATTCCAATATAAACATCAATATGTTACATTTATGATGCTAGTAAAGCTAGACAATTGCAAGCAACTAGCAGTAAGTTCATTATTCTGTTGTTCATGTAGGAAATCAGTGACAATCTCATCAGTCATGTAAGAAATCGGTTCATTGTTCATGTAGACACTTAGAGAGAGCTATGCATTCATTATTCATGTAGGCACATAGAGAGAGTTAGGCATTGATTCATTATTCTTGTAGGCAATCAGTGACAATCTCACCGGTCAAATTCATGGACTATCATCGAAAAGTTTTGTTTATTCACTATCTGTTGTGAATCATAATAGCACCGATTCCTATACATATTAGGGGTACAAATATAGAAAGTTCCAGATCTATGCAGCTCCAAAATAGGACCAAATTTTACAAGTCACAACCAAAATACTTTATAATATCCAAAAAAGGAACCAATCCTACAAAGCATTTTTCATCTATTCATGGAAAAAAGGGGCTTGAGCAATTGAGGGAGGCCAAGGGGAAAGGCCAGTGGGCTCTAACCTTCACAATCACTGACAAGGTCACTGGTAGTCCGGTATGTTGGTCACCGGATACATAGGACAGGTGACGACGATGACAAGATCTAAGGCTAGCAATAGGGACTGGATCTAGGGTGGCGGCTAGGGGCTCTGTGCTGGCAGCGGAGACTGGCTTGGGAATGACGAGGACAGTCTTCGGGGATGGTGGCGTGGGCCTCCTGGCCATTGGGAAGGGAATTCAGGTGCGATGGCGCTAGATCCTTCGTTGAGGAATCCCTAGCTTTGCTCATGCTCTTGATTGGTAGGGCATGGACGATGACATGTGGGCATGAGAGAGGAGAGAGGTGTACTTGGGCTCCCGACCACTGGTGATGCCTCCCAGAGCGACGACGGCTAGAGCTAGATGAGTACGCATGGGTGAGAGAGAGGAGAGAGCTGCGGGGGTGCCTTGTGGAAAGAGAGATTAGAAACAAGGAGTGGAGACAAGGTTTTTTGTGTAATGGCAAATGGTAAGTAATTACCTTCAACTTTTAAGGATACTATTGTTTCTAGTTGGTTAGCTTCACATAAGAATCTATTGGAAGACTGCTTCTCTATGTTAGTTTATTTTCAAGACAGCTATTTGTGAGAAGCAGAATCAAGTTATTTTGGTAAACTAATTATTTGATATAGTTTCATATAATCTGGATAAGACTCTGGGAGCAGGATTGTACCAAACGGGAACTATATCCTTATGAAATTCCTAGAGACTTCCCGCGTTCCATGCTTACGCTTAACTTTGCTAGCCACATCAGGCATGAAAATATTATTTTGAAGTGTCAGTGTTACCATATAGTCTATAGTGATTCAACTCTGGAGAAACTCTGTAATTATACTGCTGTCAAAGAAGGATAACGGAGATTCTCTTCGCTAAGACGAGCACACAAAAAAAAAGGAGAAAAAGACAGAAAAAAAAAATAGAAAGGCAAGGAACGAAGCGAGGAATAAGCAAGCACCCCTCCTGCAGGAAGACTAGCGAGAGAGAGAAGGCGCAGCACACCAGCAGCAGCGCCCACTCCTCCGGTCTCCGCCTCCGCCCGCTCCACCACGCACCACCACCTCCCCAGAAAGAAGAAGAAGAAAAAAGAAAAGTAAAATTGGAGAATCCACATATTCCAGCCCCCCGGCGTACGGAGGCCGGGCCATCCGCCGCATCTGGCCTGGCTGCCCTCTCTGCTTCCCCCTCCTCCTTCCCCGGTTCGGCCGGATCTTGGTGGAGCCGGAGCAGGAGCAGGAGGAGAGGCTGCGCTGCGGGGTCTCTAAGGTTCCCGGCGATCTCAGCCGCTTGATTCCTGCCTACTCAGGTCTTCAGGTACGGAAAAATCCGCGCTTTTGGGCTCCGCGGCTGTGTTTGGTGTCGAAACGGCTAAAAAGGAGGCTTCTTTCGCGTGCTTGCCTTAGGTCGTAGCTGTGGTGCTGATTTTGCCGATGGGGATTTTGCTGGGGGCTTTGCCGTTTAAGATTTGTTCTGTGGTTTCGTTGTTGGAATGGCAAAAAAGGAGCCTGCTTTCTTGTTTGTGCTTGGACTTGGCGTTGCTGTTACTTGCACGCTTGTGGGTTCATGAGCGTAGGAGAATGTGTTGTGATCCTCACTGGGAATTGTGGATGCAAGCTGGTCAGGGCAGGTTGGTTTGTGCATGTTGCTATCTTGATTCGACTTAGGCTGCGTGGAATTCGTGATGATAATATTTGCCTTATCTGTTCTGTGCAATGCATTCTGGGTTAAATCACTACGTTCAAATGAGCTGCTGCCGGCATTTCCCCGTGCTTAAAGTGATTTAGCTAGCACTTCCAAACATGTAATCAGCATTTTTAAGTGATACACAGCGTATAGTGTATCGTCGTGTGCTGTCGTAGCAAATGAATGTTAGGAGGTGCTGAAGTAGTGGACAGCGGCCAGATCCTCTTTAGGATGAAGCTATAGTGTGAGTCCATGCATTTCAACAGAATCACTCTATGTTGCTTATGATCAATGCGTGCACAGTTTTACAGAACACAACCTAAACCTAGTCAATTGCATCACTTCATAGAACTATACAGATGATTTCTTTTTTGGAACGATCTACGGTGGGGCTCGTGCCTGACCTGAACTTTTATTCATAGCACCCAAAACGGCAGAGTACCGACATGAATAAGAAAAACAAGTGGGGCAGAGTACAACAAGGGGGTCACAATCCAACTAAAATCATCCTAAGTCGCTGAAGTTATTGTTAAGGAATAGGGTATTTATGGTATTTCCTACTTTCTAGGGTTTAGTCTTGTATTCCTTGAGTCTTGCACTATATATTGCCCCTTGGGGCTATACAATACTTGAACGATTCATCTATTCATCTATAGATCTAACATGGTATCAGAGCAAATGTTCAAATCCTAACCTTCGTTCTTCTTTCGATGCCCCTGCCCCCGGGGGGATCAATCTCCACTCCCGAGGGAGCGGCCACGTCGTCGTCTGGTCGCGCTTCTTCGGGTCGCCGCCGTCCTATTCGGGGGTAGCCACCGTCGCCCGCGCCATTGTCTGTGTCGTTGTCTGTGCGTCTCCACTACCACCAAGATTGGATCTGGCCCTCACCGCGGCAGATACAGGCCGTCTTCGCTCGCAGGGGAGGCATCGTCAGCCGCCATCTCCATACTGGCCGAATCCTTGTTGCTGTTGGCCTTGACTCGCCCGGTTGGATTTTTCTCCCCGTCACATGTTGGCCACCTCTGCCACCTCTGCTGCCGTGCCGCCTGATTCTGGCTTTCTTTTTGTCCGCCGGTGGCTGGAACCGGTAGAGGCATCTGCTGCGCTCTCCAGGCCAGATCCTATTGACCTCTGTTGTCGTCGTCTTCGGTTGGCGCTGTCGTTTCGCTGGACGCCCGAGCTCTCCATCATCGCCACCACTGGCACTGACATATCCCCTAAGGAGGCTCTTAGTTGGGTGAATCTGACTCAGTCGGCTCATGTCCTGCTCACCACATGCCTCCTCTCTGGCCTTTATCTCCTTTTGGATGTCTCGCCGGCTGTGCTCTACTGATGCTCACGTGAGGAGGATGCAAGTCAGGGTTGCTTGGTCACATAATTGCTCGCGCTAGATCGCCATGTGGATCTGATGGCTGCGTACGATGTGTTGTTCACTTCTCATAGATCGATTCGTTCTCCGCGTTCAACAATATCTACAACCATTCTGGTCCTTTTGGAATTCATGCAATATCTAGCCCAGATTTTGTCTCAAAGGCTGTGATGCTCATGGGAGGAAGGAGATCTTTTGTGTTGGTGTTACCGCTGCTAGTATATGTTGCTTTTGAGTCTTTTTCTTTTGGGTCTTTTATTGCGTCCATCCAAATCCATAATCTCTATTTTTCGATTCATCCAAGCTGTCTGAGTCCACAAATTTCTTTGTCAGTCAGCTGATTACTTTGTTAGCAACGGTCCATCCTCTTGGATCGAGTGTGGTCCCTTCCTTTACGCATGGTTGTAGTCGCCACTTTTCTCTCTGAGCCGCTGTAGATCGTAGAAGTTTTAAGGCCGTCGTCATCGTCTCAAACCTCGATCTGCGCCATCATGCTTTATGGGCTATTGCACGAGCCCGGATGGAGGCATTTTGGTACTCGACAATTTTTTTGGTCAAGAGCTGCACGCTACGACGATGTTATCAAGTGTTGGACTTCGGATTTGTGGTATTTTAGTGTTAACCCTTTCAAATGCAATGCTATTGTATATGTCTTGCATTTGAGGGGGTGTTAAGGAATAAGGGTATTTGTAGTATTTCGTAGTTTTTAGGGTTTAGTCTTGTGCCTCTTGAATCTTATACTATATATTACCCCTTTGGGGCTGTACAATACTTGAACGATTCATCTATTCATCTATAGATCTAACAGTTATAAGCCTGGAAAAGGAGTGCCTCTTTATCAGCGTGATCGTGGCAGCGATGGGCCCAGTGAGCGAGATCGTTATAGATGCGCTGAAGGATGATGAGGGTACCGAGCAATTCTCCTTGGAAAACTTTCGCATTCCGCTTCTTCCAAATGTTCCAAAGCACGGCCGTGAGGATGGTGGAGCGGACTCGGTGCGACACTTCATGAAGAATGCCCAAGGAGGGATCGTAAAGACAAGCAAGCAGTGGCATATCACTGACAGAGCAGAGACCAACTTTGTTCTAGACAGCCCTAGCATGGTGGCAATGCTGGAGCAGGTGCGGCTGGTCTTCAACCTCGCCACAGAATGGGCAAAGGGGGGATTCCGCAATCCCTCTCCTAAACTGCAGTTCACAGATGGGGAGGCGATCCCTGTGAACGAGCCATAGGAACTGCCTGCACTTTGAGGGGGCGTAAGAGTGCCAGATTGACTCGACCACCAGATCTTGGGGGTGAATATCCATAGATACTCCATAAGAGCCCTGAGATGAGAACGGGAACTTCAAGCTGGCGAGGTAGCGCTCATCCTGCCCTCATGGTAAATTCAAAACCTTCCAAACTCCTTGCGAGAGCTAGGAGTTCTTGAGAAGACACATTGGTTAGTTGAGGTTGAAGATGCAGCTCAAGGTTACCATGAGCAAGGGCCCTGGCAAACGAAATGTTGGGACACAGCGTGTGAGAGAACAGGGTAGGCATGGCCTCTGCAAGCGGAGAGGGCCCGAACCACCGGTCCAGTCAAAAGAACTATATTACAACAAGTGCAATGTATAATTCTAGGTTTGTACCTACATCTGGCATTGCAAACCTGTTTTACTCATTTCTAAATTCTGCTTTCATGGGACAGCAGTTTACCTAGAGTTTCTCAACCCCTTATTATTTTGACTTTTTAGTATTAAGTGCAACCTTGGTTTTACCTTCACAATAACCTCATTTTATTGCTGCCATTCAGCTTCATTGGGTGCACAAAACACTGCCCATTGTGCCCATAGCACCCAAAATTTCTCCACTTCTCTAGTTCACTTAAATAGGGTTCTTTGTATTTGAAAGAAAGGCTAAACAAGGCTGCAATGGCAACGCCTTGATCTGCTGTATTGCTTTGCTTATATAGTTCAAGTACATACGTGAAATACTAGTAAAGCTATTGAACACAAGGAGACGGAAATACACATATACGTGGAGTCTTGATCCTGTAGTTCAACTGACAAGGCAATGGCACAACCGGACGCACGGCTGGACGAGTCAGGCTTGTATTCATATGTAATGCAGATACTTTGGCAGGAAGAGTACACATAGAAGATGTTGGATCGTAAGGACCTTCTCACCCTAAAAGGTAGCTAGTGAGGTGAGGGACTCCTTCACTTTTAAGTTAGGTTTCTTACCCTTCTATAACCAATGTGGGATTATTCCAATAATTTCCCCTTCACATATTGGTGTTCCTCAGCCCTTCATCACCCCTTCACTGTACACCAGCGGTCCCTTCATCGTACACCGACGGTCCCTCAGAGATAGTTCATCAGACATTCACACACTAGTATCCATTGGGCCAGAGATGTTAAAACCGGGCTCTGATACCACTTGTTGGATCGTAAGAGTCTTTTCACCCCAAAAACTAGACAATGAGGTGAGGGATTTCCTCACTTTTAATTTAGGTCCCTTATCATTCCATAACCAATGTGAGACTATTCCAATAGAAGAGATTTCGGAATTCATCTCTAACAGTATTTACTTTAACATATCAGTTTGATGTTATATAGTGGTTTTAACTGCATTGTTATTAAATATGTGCAGGTGGTTCAACTTTTGATCAGTTTTGTTAGTCCTGCGACAGTTGTACATATGTATTGGTACTGTTCTTAGAACTCCATAGTTACTTGGAGATCAGATGTGACAAATATGCACACTAAAGGGGCTTCTTCAGACGTTATCAGAGTGAGCACTTCTAGTGCCCCTAGTACATCGAGTCATGGTTCTGCACAAGATGATTGTGATTCTTCAGGTGATGTGTATGTATGGGGTGAAGTTTTTTGTGATAACCCTGTAAGAGCTGGTTCTGATACAGTAATTAGGTCAAATGTGAAGACTGATTTCCTACTACCGAAGCCCTTGGAATCCAGTTTAGTCCTTGATGTGTATCATGTGGATTGTGGGGTCAAACATGCTGCTTTGGTCACAAAAAATGGGGAAGTCTTTACATGGGGTGAAGAATCTGGAGGACGCCTTGGCCATGGGTCACAAGAAGATTCTATTCACCCTCGTCTAGTTGAGTCGTTAGCAGTTTGCAATGTGGATTTTGTTGCTTGTGGGGAGTTCCATACTTGTGCTGTGACAACAGCTGGGGATCTGTATACCTGGGGAGATGGAACACATAATGTTGGACTTCTAGGCCATGGTACTAATGTAAGCCACTGGATTCCTAAGAGGATTTCAGGAGCACTGGACGGTCCTCAAGTTGCTTATGTTTCTTGTGGAACCTGGCATACTGCCTTGATCACATCAATGGGCCAGCTATTTACCTTCGGTGATGGTACATTTGGAGTTTTAGGCCATGGAAACCGTGAAATCATTTCATGTCCAAGGGAGGTAGAGTCTTTATCGGGGTTGAAAACAATTCATGTTGCATGTGGTGTATGGCACACTGCCGCCATTGTAGAAGTTATAGTGACTCAGTCCAGTTTAAGTATATCTTCTGGAAAGCTCTTCACATGGGGAGATGGTGACAAGCATCGACTTGGTCATGGTGACAAGGAACCACGACTTAAGCCTACATGTGTGGCTTCACTTATTGATTACGATTTTCACAGGATAGCATGTGGTCATAGTCTTACTGTAGGCCTGTCAACATCTGGACACGTTTTGAGCATGGGTAATACTGTTTATGGTCAACTTGGAAATCCCTGCTCAGATGGTAAGCTTCCATGTCTAGTTGAAGAGATTATGGGTGAGCATGTTGTCCAAGTTGCTTGTGGTTCCTACCATGTTGCAGTGTTGACTACTAAGAGTGAGGTTTTTACATGGGGAAAAGGGGCCAATGGAAGATTGGGCCATGGAGATATAGAGGATAGGAAAATACCTACGCTGGTTGAGGCATTGAAAGACAGGGCTGTTAGGCACATAGCCTGTGGTGCTAACTTCACTGCTGCTATATGCCAGCATAAGTGGATCTCAGGAGCCGAGCAGTCGCAATGTGCATCATGTCGGCAACCATTTGGGTTCACCAGAAAGAGGCATAATTGCCATAACTGTGGACTTGTCCACTGTAACACGTGCACCTCGCGGAAGGCTCTGAGGGCAGCGTTGGCTCCTAATCCTGCAAAACCTTACCGTGTTTGTGATTCTTGTTTCTTAAAATTGAACAATGCCATAGACTCTAGTGCAATTAACAGGAGAAAAGATGCTGTGCCTCGCCACTTGGGTGAAAGCAACTCTGACGCTAAATTAGCTAAAGCAATTATACCTAGTAATTTGGATATGATTAGAAGTTTGGATAGCAAGGCAGCAAAACAAGGGAAGAAGACAGATGCGCTGTCATTTCTTCAAACTCCACAAATGAGTTCACTTCTTCCGCTGAGAGATATTGCTTTATCTGGTGGACTTGATCTGAACAGATCAGTTCCAAGAGCAGTTCGCACATCAGCAGTTCGGTCAGTAAACTCTTCTAGGGCTGTTTCCCCTTTGTCCCGCAAGCCCAGTCCACCACGTTCTACCACACCAGTTCCAACAACTCATGGCCTTTCTATCGCGAAAAGTACCGCTGAGAATCTTGCGAAAACTAATGAGATGTTAAATCAGGAAGTTGAAAGACTCCGTGCACAGGTATTTTGTTTTATTTATGTGCAAGTACATAGCTTTGGTATTTACTATGTGGGCAAAGAATTGAATTTATTCACCCATTTAGGTTGATAATCTGAGGCACCGCTGTGAGCTTCGAGAGCTTGAGTTACAGAAATCAGCCAAGAAAGTTCAAGAGGCCATGATGCTGGTTGCAGAGGAATCTGCAAAGTCCAAAGCTGCAAAGGAAGTCATAAAATCCCTAACAACACAAGTAATATTTATTGGCTTAATGCTCTCGTTTCTTCTTAGAAACCCATGAATTAATAGTTAACTGTTGCGGACCTGTAGTATTGCTTGCATATAATATGTACATGCTAATGGTTTTGTGGTGGAGGTTTGATCGTTTCACCAGACACAACAGGCATATGTTTCACATTGCAAGAACAGTAATTGCTTAATGTCATCGGATTACACAGATTCAAAATGTTCAGTACCTAAATATTCATTTAATCTTTTTAAAAAGCTATTAGTCTGAAAGAAAGTTTGCATTTGACACCTAACCTTTCAAAAATACTCAGTTGAGCTTTCTTCAGTGAAGTGCCACTTTCTTTGGTTTTGTTACTGAAATCCTCTTCCCTGATGGTTATTGTGTCTGCCTTTTGCTTTGGCTTGTGTAGCTTAAGGATATGGCTGAAAGACTGCCTCCAGATCAGGGAGCCTATGATGGCAATGAAGCAAAACCACCACACTTTCCAAATGGCATCGAGTCATATGCTTCTATTTACTCTAGCATGAATGGGATTCACCAGCCACAAAATGAGTCTATCAATGCTTTAAATATACCTAGCCTGAACACTGGGCGATCTTTGCACCCAAATGGAATCTCAAGTCAACATAAATCACCAGGTAGTATTAGTGAAAATAGTGAAGTGAGTGCTCACAGCTATAGGGTTTCAAGTCCTCATGATGCTGAACATTCAAATCGAAGAGCACATAGCAGTAGTGATGAATTGCTCACTGCAAGCATTAGAGCTGGTGATAGTGCTAGCATGAATGCTAGGTCCCTTCAAAATGGTGAAG
Organism: Dendrocalamus latiflorus; assembly: GCA_017311315.1. NCBI lineage: Eukaryota > Viridiplantae > Streptophyta > Magnoliopsida > Poales > Poaceae > Dendrocalamus > Dendrocalamus latiflorus. The sequence continues at coordinate 901,551 of CM029665.1, read as the reverse complement.
ATGGTTACAATTCTCGAGGCATGATATCACTGTCCAGCAACCAAGTTCAAGCTGAATGGATTGAACAGTATGAACCAGGTGTATATATAACACTGACAACACTCAGCGATGGGACTCGGGATCTGAAGCGGGTACGCTTCAGGTAAATTGAGTTTCTCTTCTTTCTTAAGTACTTCTATGGTCGTTTTTTGCTTGTTTGGTTTATAAGTAGATATTTGTATTGCTTGAATAAAATATATTTTTTTGCAAATCACTTCATGAGTCTGACAATCTTAGACTAGCTGGCTTATGCGGCTACATATTGCATTATTTCTTCAAGGTGCTGGTAGTGGCATGTTCCAGAAGATAAAGTAGAAGGCCGTCTTATTCCCTGATTCAATTGTCTAATCACTAATCAGAACTTCTGCTTTAATGTTTTGAGCAATACAGCCTAATGAATTGTTTCTTACCCTCTTTGTTTTAATCAGCACTGCAAGCGCTGCTAGCCTACTCTATTTAATGGCACACACAGTCTTTACTGGGATCTTATTGAGAACCATGAGATGCTTGCTTGTTTTTATGTGTACATTTCTTAAGCACGTCTAATTTTCCTGTCTATTGGCTCTTGTTTGAAATTGCTCTCCAGTCGGAGACGGTTCGGTGAGCATCAAGCAGAGAACTGGTGGAACGAGAACCGTGAGAAGGTATACGAGAGGTACAACGTGAGGAGTTCTGAACGAGTCTCGTCAGCTGCATCAACCCGGTCAGACCGATGACCTGAGGATGGCTTGCTGGCTGGCAAGTGGCGATCACCGGAGAATATGAAATGAGGCTCCAAGACACACACAGAGTATCAGGGGCCTTGCCACTATGGGGAAAGCCCCTAAGATATTCTTTTTTGCTCCTGTAATGTCGATAATCATTTTTTGTGTGGCAATTGAATCATCCATCCAGGACTACAAGGGATTGTAGCGCTGCCCCGATGTAATGTATATAGGGCCGGTTTTTTTTTCAGCTTTTAGCTTTAGCTTTTGGTTTTTCTATAGTAATTAGCTCTTTAAACGGAGTGTTTTTTTTCAAGATGGAGTCTACTAGCTAATTGTAGTACATACTGTACCGATTTCATTTATATCGGCAAAAATCGTACGTGAGTTTTTAGTTACTCTATAATCTCTCACACGAACAGCCTAAAAGTCACAAGTCGCAGCCAAAAGTTATATGTCGCAGCCAAAAGTTATATGTCACAGTCAAAAATAACAGGTCTTATAGAGTGGTGAAACACTCTTCCCCATTCTGTAGTGTAGTGGATGCAGTTGTAAAAATTCCAAAAAGATTCGTCAATCCTTTGTCACATCTTCCCCCATTACGGCCCTGTTTGGAATGCGGGAATTTTTCCCGATTCCTGCGGGAATTGAACTGTTCCTGCAAAATTCCTGCAAAATTCCTGTGAAATTCCTCTGTTCCAAACAAGCCCTACATATGCACATGTTGATGTGCGTTGAGCAGAGCTGCAAAACATGATGACAGGAGCATGATGTTGTGGTAGAATAACGACGGCACAGCATTGCGTTTGTCAGCCGTTGGACGAGGGCGGCGGCGGCAACAGCTATGGTGGCGGCGGGGCAGCCCTATCTCCAGTTCCCTCCCCATCTCTCTCACCCCCTTCTTTGTAGCCTCAAGGTTTGCTTTTTTCTGAAGTCATGGCAGGCGCCGACGAGCTCGGCAAGGGAGATGGCAATGACATGGAGCAAGCCCGAGCAATGTTGCTGCTGCTACTGTTGGCTGCCGCGGCTCGAGTCGGCATCGGGGTCGATGGATCTGATCAACACGGCGTAGGGGCCGATAGGTCCGGCCACGAAGCGAGCAATCGAGTCACCTTTCTGCAGGTGGCATCCCTGTCGCCGAGGTCACCGAAGGAGCAGCTGCTTTGTTCGTTACGAGCGAGGTCATTTCGACTGCGGTGCGGGCACGAGTAGCGCGCTGCCGGTGTGGTCTCGGCGTCATCCTTGTCCCTAGATCCGGCCGACGGCCACGCGACTTGCGTCGACATCATCGATCTGTGGAAGGCAACCGCGGGCGGCACCCCCCATGTCAGATCTGTGAGGAGCCTAGGTGCCGCAGGTCGGCGCTGCCGCCATCGCCATGCCTGAAATCTGTAGGACCGAAATGGCAACAGAGGGGGGTGAATGGTGCCTTCTAAAAACTCCCCAAGTACTCACACGACAAATCGGGCGAAAGAACTAGCTTCTTCGATCGAACACACGTGGTCGTAAGCCAACTGATGGTCGAACACCACGTGGTCGAACACTTGCCTGAGCCGACAAAAGAAATCAAACAGTGATAACTGAGAGGATGAACCAAGAACAGAAGGACTCGAGACGCACAATCATCCGGAAAAGTGAACTTCTCTAATTTGACTCCTGCTCTCGGGAATGAACTGGCCAAGTGGCCTTGAGACAGATTCCCAGTTCTGAGCTAATCAAAGCACACAAAGACGAAAGTAGACTCACGAAGAAGAGAGGAGAGAAAAGGATAGCAAGAAGCCCAAGCTCTCAAAACAGATCGCAAACAAGTCAATCACAACATCTCAAGACGACTGAAAACAAATAGAGGAAGAGAGATGAATGATTGATAATGGAGGTTTCTACACCCACTCCAACTGGGAGATACATGAGCACACTTGCTCCATCCCGAGAACCCACACACTCACAAATAACAAAGGAAGAACAGAGCAACTCGGGGATCAGGATCTCACAAGTACCCGAGCTCTACCCTCTCTATTTATAGCCGCACACTAAAGAGGGGGAACCCGCAAACCCCCACCTAACACCGGGTTTTCAACTCACTTTACCCACTAGCGAGAACGAGCTCCAGTGCTTTACCCGTTACACCCAACGGCTCCACTGCTTTGCCCGTTAGCGCCAACAACTCCTGTGCATTGGCAGAGACACAGCTTCCCTTTGCAGCTTTCCGCATTTCTCCAAAATGCCACTCCACTGCCTTCCCGGAAGCTTCCTCCTGCCTTGTCGTTCAAGCTTGCAACCACCTCTCAAGACTAGGTCTCCTTCGGCTTCCCCTGGTCGTTCTGGACCTCGACATCCCCCATGTCTAGTCCCGACCACTCCAAGCCTCATCAAGACTTGTCTCCAAGGTCCTCTGGCAGCTCCAGCTCCGGTTCCTCATCTCCTCGGCTTGCAACCACCTTACAGACCTCGTCGTCTTCAGCACTTCCTGGCCGCTCTTGACCTCAGCACCGCCCGTGCCTAGTCTCGGCCCTCCATGCCTCGCCACGACTAGTCTCAAGGTCCTGCAAACATCACAGACAAGCAAACCATTACATAGCACCGCACAACACAATGTGTACAGACATCTGCATAAAAGGAACTCAAAACATGCTTCACAAGGTCGTACATTCACTACGATCGGTCAAAAATACTTAAACATTAATTCTCAAGACCTACGATCGTTACCATAGACCATACGACCACCCCAGTGGTCCTTACGACCGCCTTAAAGCTAGCTACGACCATCACAAGTTTCAGTTCCAACTTACCCGACCAAGTTGTACCAACTTATGACTGGTCGAAACCATAGATCAAGACTTTCTTAAGTCCTACGACCACATCTCAAGATGATACGACTATCTCAGAAGTCCATACGACCGGTTCCCAGAGACTACGACCAAAACCAGAGATTCCATCGTGGTCGAACCACTTTCCGACCACGTTCATCGCTTTCCACCGTGGTCGAAACCCTTCTCGATCACGTACGACTTGGTTCACTGTGGTCGAAGCCCTTCCAACAACGTTTGAACACTTCCGACCACAGTCGCCCACTTGCGACCACGCTCCAAGCTCGTCTGACCGCATCCGACCGAGCTACGACCATGTTCGCCCATAACGTGGTCGAAACCCGCTTTCGTTCTTAGGAAGTGAAGTCTACGACAACGTGGTCGTATGACTGCTTTCGACCACCGACTACGCCTTACGACCGCGTTCTCCGTCAGTGTGGTCGTAACTGCCTTCGACCACGACCAAACGTGGTCGTACTAGGCTTCGACCACGGCCAACGTGGTCGAATAGATTTTCGACCACGGCAAAACCAGTCGTAGACTTCCCTGGTGACCTACGACCAAGGTCAGAGTGGTCGTAAACGCCATGTGGTCGTACAGCCTTCCGACCACGGCCAGAAAGAGTAAAACATTGTTTTCCGGCTTTCGACTGCTGATAGAGTGGTCGTAAACAACCCGGCTGGCTCCCGATTGACGACAATAAGTTCATAACCTGCCCGACAGGCTTCCGACCACAACCAATGTGGTCGTAAGAGCCTACGACCACAGTCAGAAGCTACGACTTTGCATAGAAGGCGATTCCGATCACTTCTAAAGCTATGACTTGGCAGGAAGTGCCCAACCCAAACTCAAACTTTCTAAACCAAGAGTCAATTACTCATCACAAACATGTGGTCACCTCCACATGGACTCTCAAAATCCCTATCAAATTTGGAAGAATGGCTGTCTTTCTAAATGCTGTCATCCTCAGGATCCCCTATTGCCGTAGCCGGAGCTTGCTAGATTTGGGCACCCGCCGCCTAGATCCCTCGCTGGCGGGTTTGACCCAGGCCTTTGTGTCTCCTGTACCTCCTCCTAAAGCAGCCCCACCGGTCCCTCCGAGAAATTTCGATATTTGACACTGAATACGTGCGCCTCTCAACTTTTAACCCCCAATTCGCACGCCTTTGAAAATTTAACCCTGTCACTGCGAATTCTTTTGATTCAAGGGATTCTCTTCGTTTTCGCAGTGACAAGTGTCAAAATATAAAAGGAGAGAAAATGAGGACAATCCCTTGAATCAAAAGAATTCGCAGTGATAGGGTTAAATTTCCAAAGACGTGCGAATTGGGGGTTAAAAGTTGAGAAGCGCACGTATTCAGTGTCAAATATCGAAATTTCTCGGTCCCTCCAGCCGCCGTCGGCCTCCTCTAGCCATCATAATAATGTTTCCTCTAGATCCGTCAACGTTCATCGTCGTTCGAGATTCTACCTCGCTGCCAGAGCTGAATCCTCCCCATCGTCCTTCTTCCTTTCCAGATCTATCATCTGCCGGGAACTTCCTTGGTGGACCTCTCTGCTCGTGGAGAAGGTTCGGCCTTGCTGCTGTGGTTGGGGGCACTCATCCATGGGGCGTTGTTGTAGGTCGATAGTTGAAGAGGCCCATGGGCGCTTGTAAAATTTTTGCTTTTTAGCCCAAAATTTGAAAGTTTATTTACATATTTCTGGAGAAAAGATTTGCAAAAATGGACCCTTACCACGGCGCCAAAGTATATGGCGCCCAGGGTAAATAGCACGGAGCCATATGCTTTGACGTCGTGCGTGGACACGTAAGATCCACGGTGGTAGAGCACGGCGCCGAAGCACATGGCGCCGTGCTGTGCAACAACGGCGCTAAAGGCCGTGGCGCCGTGCTCTGGGACTTAGCCTGAACTTAAAGTTTTGGTGCAAGTCCACATATCACGGCACCAGCCCCTTTGGCGCCGAGAGGTTTATATACGACGCTAGCGTCTTTGGCGCCTCCTACGGCGCCAAAGGATCGGGCGCCGCAGTCCAATATCTCGGCGCCAGCGGCTTTGGCGCCGTGCTAGCTACACCTGCAGAAAAAACAGCAAACTTTGCTGTTTTTTCTGCAAAACATATGCACATACACATATACATATACATTCACACATAAAACATTTGAAAAACGTAAACGACAACATCGCATAATTATCAATAAGTCTCAAAATATTACATAACATCACACAACCATAAAAGTCTCAAAACATCACATAACTATCAAAAGTCTCAAAACATCAATAAGTCACTGCCTCTTGGCCCTTCCCTTCCTTTGGCCAGGGCATCAGTCCCTGGAGTGTACGTGCTCGGGGGACGGGCCGAACAACGAGGCCGCTGCGAAGCCTGAGTAGATGGTGCGTCGGGCATCTGCGACATCCCAATCTCGTCGTGGGTAGAAGCCTTCTCATCCTCGTGCTCCTCCTTGTCCTCGTGCTCCTCCTCCTCGTCATCCTCCACCACTGGACGTAGTCTCGGTGGTGATGAATGTTTAGAAATATATATGTTTAGTAATCCTGGAAGCTGGCGTTGCTATGAGGGTTTGATTAATCTCACTCAAATCAAATCCTAAAAACATATATATTTCTAAACATTCATCAATCTCACTCAAATCAAACCCTAAAAATATATATATTTCTAAACATTCATCACCACCGAGACTACGTCCAGTGGTGGAGGAGGATGGAGGACAACTGTGAGCGGGACAATACCCCCCACAGCAACGCCAGCTTTCGGGATTACTTGTTCTGGTACCACACTGCCACCCGCTACAGGCTGAGGCAGCAGTGGACCGATGTCTACTACACGGACCTCGCTTCCTCCAAGGACGAGGACACTGCGTACGACAGGCGTGCGAGGGAGGGCACAATGGTCGAGGCCGCTCCGATTCTCGATCGAGTGGTACGGAAAGCATGATATTTGCAATACTTTGGTTCAATACGTTTATGTCGCACTTATGTTTGCAATACTTTGGTTCAATACTCTGGCTACTACTCTAATTACTCGGCTACTCTGACTACTCGGCTGCTCAGACTACTTGGCTGCTTCAACGACTTTGCACAGAAGGCGATTCCGATCACTTCTAAAGCTATGACTTGGCAGGAAGTGCCCAACCCAAACTCAAACTTTCTAAACCAAGAGTCAATTACTCATCACAAACATGTGGTCACCTCCACATGGACTCTCAATCTCCCCCTTGATGAGTATATTGACAAACCCAGAAAAAACATGAAGATGAGTTTGAGTTTTAAGAATCCAACATGGTCCAAAGAAAGAGAATGGAGCTAATGACCATGTCGACAGAAGGAACACTAGAGCAACAACTGAAAGAGCAAATTGTTCTCCAAAGCTCTAAAAAGATCCCGACTAGCTTTTTCTACCACTATTCTCCCCCTTTTGGCAATAAACACATCAAGGAGAGAATATGACATGTCAGAGAATGAATATGGCTGAAGCTTGTTTATTTAACCATTTAGAGCCATGAGAATTATCCATATTGATCATAATGTAATACACCAAGCCATAACTCAATAAAACACTATCTAGATCATGACAGCATATGTATAAGCCAGCTAGAGCACATAGATGACAATCTGAAATGTAATGCATTTTGTGAGCAAGTCACGTCATCAATGAGTAAAGTCCAGCTAGAGACATCCAAGGATGATGCATGCCATGTCAATAAGCTAAGCGGAACAAAGAAGCTAACATTGAGTCCAAATAGAGTGCTATAAGCTCAAGATTGAAACATTGGTTAAAGTACGTGGTTCTGATTGTAGATTAAGCAAATTGAGCACATTAAACATTGTCTTTTGAAAGCATATGGTTGTTGTCAACCCAATTTTTTGTTTATGTGCTAGATCTCAAGCCTTATGCGACTACTCCAAGCAATAAGCTTAAGAAGATAGTCTGGGTCATCCAAAACTCCCCCTGAGTTCATGCCTAGTGCAATGGCAAGCTGTCTCATGAGAAAGAATTGGTGAAATCAGTTTTTTCGCACAAATATGGCGGTTGTCAACCAACATTTTGTTTTATCATGTGCTAGATCTCAAGCCTTATGCGACTACTCCAAGCAAGAAGCTTAAGAAGATAGTCTAGGTCATCCAAAACTCCCCCTAAGTTCATGCCAAGTGCAATGGCAAGCTGTCTCATAGGAAAGAATTGGTGAGATCAGTTTTTTCGCACAAAAGATATCCCTTTTTTTCTTTTCAACACATTGTACTAACTCATGTATCATCAGGAGACTAAAACATCTCAAACTAAGGCTCCATATAGATTCAACGCTCTACTCAGCCTATTTGACATGGCATGAATCATAAAAGGATAGCTCAAGAAAGACTAAATTCAAATGCGAGCATGATAAGTTTAATTTAAGTTGATCAATTTTACTTAACTTATCATGGCAAACGCTAGTCTATACATATGAAGTCATGATAAATTTAGCAAGCTAAGCACAAGTCATGGCAAGGTGTAAAGCACTGAAGCATGTCATAATAGGATAATAATCAAGGCTCAATGCAGATTGATTATAATACTAGAAAGCTGAGAATGCGCGAAAGACCAGTTCCCCCTCAACATTAGATGCAACTTTTAGTTCAAGTTGAGTTAAGTCAAAATTAAGCTCCAGAAGCTCCCAAATGAACTCCCCTTGAACCAAAGCATTAAGTCGAGAAGCTGGCAAATAAAACCAAAACAGACAGTCCTTAAAGCATAGATAAGATATAGAGACAACTGTGGTTCAGACTAACTCTCATCTACCCCATATGACTCCAGGACTAACAGCTGACCGGAAAAACACACACTAGAGAGCAATCACGTACCCTGTCTACCCGAGGGTGGCCCAACCCTCGCTAGAACCTATAAGAAGTGAGTGAGCTCAATCTAGTGAGATAAGAAGCAGCTAATAAGAAGCATCCTGGAAGCACAAGATAAGAGTAGGAAGTCTAAGCAACTAGGCAAGAGAAGCACTCTAACCTATGCTAGAAGGACTAAACCCAATGCACCCAAATGCAATGCAACAGAAATGAGACAGAAGCATAATTAATATAATAAAGCAGTAAAGCCCAAGCTCCCCCTCACTACAGTCCGTAAGGACAAACCACCCCAAGCTCTCCCCGCAGAGCTGAAAACCTCGAACTGTCCAAAGGCTTGGTGAAAATATCAGCCAACTGGTGGTCACTCTCCACAAACTAGAGCACTATGTCACCCTTCTCTACATGGTCTCTAAGGAAGTGGAAGCGAATATCAATGTGCTTGGTCCGGGAGTGCTGCACTGGGTTCTTAGCAATGTTAATCGCCGAAGTGTTATCACAAAAGAGTGGAACACTGTCGATAGCTAACCCAAAGTCCCGCAGGGTCGAAACCATCCAAAGTACCTGACTGCAGCAGCTGGCTGCAGCCACGTACTCGGCCTCTGCGGTGGACTGTGCAACACCGGACTGCTTCCTCGAAGACCAGGAAACGAGAGAAGTGCCAATGAACTGGCAGGTGCCGGAAGTGCTCTTCCTATCTATCCTACAGCCAGCAAAGTCTGCATCCGAAAAGGCTCTCAAGGAAAGACAGGATGAGGAAGCGTACCAGATACCATAGTCAATGGTAGCTCGAAGGTACCGAAAGATGCGCTTCACCGCCTGGCGGTGAGATACGCGAGGAGAAACCTGAAAACGAGCACACAGACACCCGGAGAAGTGTATGTCTGGTCTCGAGACAGTGAGGTAAAGAAGGGAGCCGATCATACTTCTGAACTCTTTCTGATCAACTGGCTCGCCATCCTCATCTGGGTCAAGATAGACTGTAGAAGCCATGGGAGTCGACACAGACTTACCATCGCTCATATCGAAGCGTCTCAGGAGGTCACGAGTGTACTTTCCTTGATGAAGAAATGTACCCTCCCGAGACTGCTTGATTTGGAAGCCAAGGAAGAAGGTCAACTCCCCCATCATACTCATCTCAAACTCGGTGCTCATGACATCCGAGAACTGTGAAACCAGAGTATGGGAAGAGCCGCCAAAGATGATGTCATCGACATAGATCTGGACGAGCAGAAGGTCATTGCCATGACGGCGGATGAACAAGGTCTTGTCTACTTTACCCATCTCAAACCCATGACTCAACAAGTAGGACTTAAGCCTCTCATACCATGCTCTGGGGGCCTGCTTAAGTCCATACAACGCTTTCGAAAGCTTGAAGACATGGAGTGGGTATTTGGGGTTCTCGAAACCTAGAGGCTGTCTGACGTAAACTTCTTCCTCAATGACTCCATTAAGGAAGGCACTCCTGACGTCCATCTGGTAGAGCTTGAAACCCTTAGAAGCTGCAAAGGCAAGCAGGATTCTAATGGCCTCAAGTCGAGCTACAGGGGCAAAGGTTTCCTCGAAATCTAGACCCTCAACCTGGGAGAACCCCTGAGCTACCAGTCTAGCCTTGTTCCGAATAACCACTCCATCCTCGCTCTGCTTGTTCTTCAACACCCACTTAGTCCCAATAATATTGTGACCTCGCGGGGGCTCGACAAGCGACCAGACCTTGTTCCTCTCGAAGTTTTCTAGCTCCTCATGCATGGCATTGACACAAGACTCGTCGGAAAGAGCATGAGAAACATTCTTGGGCTCAAAGGAGGCAATGAAAGTAGAATGGAGACAGAATTGAGATAAGCCAGATTTTGAGCGGGTAACACGCTCGAACAGGTCTCCAATCACCTGCTCAGAAGGATGCCTTTTCTGGATATGTCTGGGAGGTCCTAGATGAGATGAAGAAGTGGCCTCTACCTCGTGAGCTGACGAGGTAGGAACAGAGCCACTAGCTCCGGAGGAAGCAGTAGGCATGGGCTGATCACCTAGAGGTGCGGTGGAAGACGGCACCTCAAGGGGTGGATAAGGGACTGGATCGGGTAGACAACCCTCATCTCCATCGTCCTCGTCATCTACGAAGATGGTCTCGGACTGCTCTAAAGAACCTGAGATATCAGGCCTAGTCCCCGGACTGGCCTCGTCAAAGGTTACCTCACAGGTCTCTACCATTTTGCTAGACTCGCAGTTCCAGACCCTATAAGCCCACGAAGAAGGCGAGTAACCTAGAAAGATCCCATCACAATAACGTGACTCGAACTTATCTAGGTTCCCGGACTTCAGAATAAAGCACTTGCAACCAAACACACGAAAATGAGAGACGCTGGGCTTTCGCCCGTATCTCAGCTCATAAGAAGTGCGGTGCAAGTGTGCCCGAAGAAAAACTCGATTTGATACATGGCACGCGGTGGCTAAAGCCTCAGCCCAAAACTTCCGCGGTGTAGAGTACTCATCAAGCATCGTCCTAGCCATCTCGACCAAGGTACGGTTCTTTCTCTCCATAACGCCATTTTGCTGTGGGACGTGCGGAGAGGAGAACTGATGCTCTACACCTGTCTCACCACAGAAACTCTCGAAGTAGGAATTCTTGAACTCCGTGCCATTGTCACTGCGGATCGCTCGTAAGGCACCCGGGAGCTCAACAGAAAGCCTACTGAAAAGACCTCGGAAATGTGAAAATGTCTCATCCTTCGAGGCTAAGAAAAACACCCAAGAATACCTCGAGAAGTCATCGACCACGACAAGAACATACCACTTCCCTCCTGCTGACTGCACTCGAGCTGGTCCAACTGTGTCCATGTGGAGCAGCTGTCCCGGTGCATCGGTCATGGTCACTGTGACCGGAGGATGAGAAGCGGCAACCATCTTGCCGTGCCGGCAAGGAGAGCAAACAAGATCTTTGACCATCTTGAGCTTAGGCAGACCACGAATGAGATCGTGACCGCTAACTCGGGTCAAATGGTCAAATCCTATATGACCAAGTCTCCTATGCCAGAAAGTCAAGTCGCGGGACTCAGAAGCAACTAAACACCGGAGAGGATCACCAGAAGACTCAGAAAAATCAGCACGAAAGATCCTCCCAAAATGAGAAATCCCGCAAACAAGACTACCCGAAGAATCAAGAATTTTGCAATTGTTTTTCTTGAAGCTTACCTCGAAACCGTCATCGGTAAGCTGAGAAACGGAAAGCAAATTGTACTGCAGCTTACAAACCAAGGCAACATCCTTAAGAATAAAAGATGCATTAATGCGCACAGTACCTTTTGCGATGACGCGCCCAGATGAAGCATCTCCGAAGGTGATCATCTCATCACCTGGAGCACGGGCAAGGGAAGAAAACCAACGAGAGTCTCCGGTCATATGACGAGAACAACCGGAGTCTACAAGCCAAACCTTGTCCTTCCCTACCCGGCGAACCTGAGTCAAACAGAGAGTAAAGTCTCAGTACTAGGGTAAATCAAAAGTGATTTTGGCACCCAATACTGAACAACACGTCGAGCAGATGAAGTAGTCAAGCACGACTGACCTCTATCTACCCTACGCTCCCTGTGACTCAAAGAAGAAGGTCTGTGTGCAGACCTGAGGCTGTTGCGGGGTCCGACTGCTACGGAAGAGCGAGTCGGAACACCGGCAACACGCTGATCACGCCGTGGGTAACTGTCTCGACGGGGGAGACGAAATGTACCCTCAGGACGGCGAAAGTCATGACCCGGAGCAGCATGAGGACGAAAACCAGAAAACTCGGAAAAACCAAGTCCTCGATGCTGCCCAAACCCATCAGAAGCATCTGAAGCAAACCTAGACCTCGTGTTGGTCTTAGATGCACTCAAGGTCTGGGGCTGACCCTGAATACGCCTAAGAGCTACAGCACGGTCTCTCTGCGCGATCCTGGCGCGCCTGAAGCATCGATCGATCAAATGTCCATCCTTCTGACAGAAGGTGCAGTGGTACCTCACCTTCGAAAAGGTGGAAGTAGCACGCGAGGGCTTCAGCTTCTGAGAAGCCGAGGTAGCAGGTGAACTCACCTTGCTGTCAGAGATCCCTTGGGCAAAGCCTGCTGATTTGAATTTGACTTCATCAGACCTGGGCTTGACCTCGATCACACCTCCTACTATGGATCTGAGAATAGCAGGTGGATGCTTCCTCATGTCCTCATAGAAATCATATCCTAGACCCTGATTAAATCTGCAGATCTTAGATTGGTCTAGAATAAGATTGAGCTTCTTCTTGCCACCTACAAATCTCTCGAGAGTGTTCATAAGATACTGACACTCCCGAAAGAGAGAGGTACAAGAAGAGCAGGGAGAAAGGGGAAAAGCAGGAGGTAAGGAAGCAGATGAAGAACCAATAGCAGAGAAACGAATGGCTTGTGCACGCACAGCCGACTCAGAATGGACAGTCCTACTGCTAGCAGATTGGTTCACGTCGCTAAGCGTCTCAACCTTACCCTGGGGCTTCTCCCCCTTCTTAGCACAGACAATACAAGCAGATAGTGGCTTCTCTAGTAGGTCCTTACTTAACTTCACACATTTCTCATCCAATGCAACCAACTCAGATTTTAGTTTGTTACAATTAATGCATGGTGAGCTAACAGGGTCCTTAGAAGCATACTGAGCCAACTTCCTATCATGATCAATCATTTCTTGAAACTGTTTGGAGACAGCTTCAAGTTCAGCAGTTAACTTAGGACAGTTCAAGCATGAATCAATCGGCTCGAGTAAAGAAGCTTGTAGTTCAGCAATTTTATGATCTGCCCGTTTTAAGTTCATCTTCAGGTTATTGCAATTTTCACAAGAATTGGGCAGATCAAGGAGCATGGCATAAGGTCCTCTAGTAGCAATGTCCTTAACCTCACATGAGGTGGGAGAAGTAGTCTCATCAGTAGTAAGTAGGGTAACAGCCATCCTACTCAACTCTAACTCAACAAGCAGACTAGCATTCTCCACCTTCACAACATCAAGCTCGGAGGACACACTATCATGCGAGGTCCTTAGTTTCTCCAAATCACCCAGCAAAGCACAGCATGTATCACAATCGTCACGGGAGGGAGCAGATGTAAGTGAAGTAAGCTCCCGTGACAGTCTATCTACTTCCTTCTCTAACTCGGTACACCTAGCCCTAGCTCTAGCATGAAAACCACCTAGCTTAAGAAATGCTTGATTGAGCTGGTCGTAGGTGGGGCCTACCTCGTCCGAGTCGGAGTACAACTCGCTGTCGCTGAGTTCGCCCTCGAGGGCCATGAAGCACATGCCGGAGAAGTCGTCGCCGCCATCCTTGGGCACTTGGTCACCCGCCCCGTCGTCGTCGCTCCATCCCTCCACCTCGCTGAGGTCGAGGTCGTCGAACGCCGTGAGGACGCGGTGGAAGAGCTTCTTGGCCTTCCCGAAGTCGCGGAACTTCTTCTTGCCTTGTGGATGTACTGGAGGCTTCTTGTTGCGGTTCTTGTCGGTGTAGTCGTTCTTGCCCGAACCGCCGTAGTCGTTCTTGCCCTTCTCCAGCTTGGGGCAGTTTGCCCGAATGTGGTTGGGGCCACCACACTCGAAGCAAATCACGGGTCCTCCTCTCTTTCTGTCTCTCCTACCCTTGTAGGCATGGGAAAACCTTCGGGCTAGGAGGGCCAGCTGATCATCCGCAAGCTGCTCTAACTGATCATCAGTTATGTCACAGAGAGCAGCAAGGGAGAAACCGCAAGAAGAATCCGAAGAGGGCCCGGAAGAAGAAACGGGATCGGTGACCAAAGCCATCGACTGTGACTTCGACCGTCGAGAGACAACGTCAATCTCGTGAGTCTTGAGGCGCGAGTACAGCGCGTCAAGAGTCAGGGTCGAGAGGTCTGTTGTGTCTTTGATGGTGGTTACTTTCATTTCCCAGACACGAAGATCGAGTGCCGTGAGCATTTGGCGAGCGTTATCCGAGTCGGGGTATGTATGACCGACCGCTCGGAGGTTGCTCAAGATTTTGTGAAATCGCGAAAAGCACTCATCCAGGGACTCTCCAGCAAGCATCTCGAATTTGTTGTATTCGCGCTTGAACTGGTCCTGTCGGACCGTCTTAATCTGGGTGGTGCCCTCATGGTATGCATCGAGGGTCACCCAGATGTCGTAAGCGGACGACAGGTGAGAGATGCGATCGAACTCGCTTCTACTCAAGCCCTGGATAATGATGTTCCTTGCCTTCGCATTTGCCTCAACATCGGGCATGTTTGCCACATTGATGTTCTCATCGGTAGGAACAACGAATCTGACCTTCACCTTCCGCCAAATGGCATACCCCTGAGCCTGGATGTATGTTTCCATTCGGCTCATCCAGAAGGGATAATCCAGGCCATCAAAGACGGGAGGTTTGGTCGAGTACTTGTCCGTCGCCATGGCTCTTGAGACCGGTTAAGATCTATGAATTAGAGCTAACCGGCTCTGATACCAATTGTAGGACCGAAATGGCAACAGAGGGGGGGGGTGAATGGTGCCTTCTAAAAACTCCCCAAGTACTCACACGACAAATCGGGCGAAAGAACTAGCTTCTTCGATCGAACACACGTGGTCGTAAGCCAACTGATGGTCGAACACCACGTGGTCGAACACTTGCCTGAGCCGACAAAAGAAATCAAACAGTGATAACTGAGAGGATGAACCAAGAACAGAAGGACTCGAGACGCACAATCATCCGGAAAAGTGAACTTCTCTAATTTGACTCCTGCTCTCGGGAATGAACTGGCCAAGTGGCCTTGAGACAGATTCCCAGTTCTGAGCTAATCAAAGCACACAAAGACGAAAGTAGACTCACGAAGAAGAGAGGAGAGAAAAGGATAGCAAGAAGCCCAAGCTCTCAAAACAGATCGCAAACAAGTCAATCACAACATCTCAAGACGACTGAAAACAAATAGAGGAAGAGAGATGAATGATTGATAATGGAGGTTTCTACACCCACTCCAACTGGGAGATACATGAGCACACTTGCTCCATCCCGAGAACCCACACACTCACAAATAACAAAGGAAGAACAGAGCAACTCGGGGATCAGGATCTCACAAGTACCCGAGCTCTACCCTCTCTATTTATAGCCGCACACTAAAGAGGGGGAACCCGCAAACCCCCACCTAACACCGGGTTTTCAACTCACTTTACCCACTAGCGAGAACGAGCTCCAGTGCTTTACCCGTTACACCCAACGGCTCCACTGCTTTGCCCGTTAGCGCCAACAACTCCTGTGCATTGGCAGAGACACAGCTTCCCTTTGCAGCTTTCCGCATTTCTCCAAAATGCCACTCCACTGCCTTCCCGGAAGCTTCCTCCTGCCTTGTCGTTCAAGCTTGCAACCACCTCTCAAGACTAGGTCTCCTTCGGCTTCCCCTGGTCGTTCTGGACCTCGACATCCCCCATGTCTAGTCCCGACCACTCCAAGCCTCATCAAGACTTGTCTCCAAGGTCCTCTGGCAGCTCCAGCTCCGGTTCCTCATCTCCTCGGCTTGCAACCACCTTACAGACCTCGTCGTCTTCAGCACTTCCTGGCCGCTCTTGACCTCAGCACCGCCCGTGCCTAGTCTCGGCCCTCCATGCCTCGCCACGACTAGTCTCAAGGTCCTGCAAACATCACAGACAAGCAAACCATTACATAGCACCGCACAACACAATGTGTACAGACATCTGCATAAAAGGAACTCAAAACATGCTTCACAAGGTCGTACATTCACTACGATCGGTCAAAAATACTTAAACATTAATTCTCAAGACCTACGATCGTTACCATAGACCATACGACCACCCCAGTGGTCCTTACGACCGCCTTAAAGCTAGCTACGACCATCACAAGTTTCAGTTCCAACTTACCCGACCAAGTTGTACCAACTTATGACTGGTCGAAACCATAGATCAAGACTTTCTTAAGTCCTACGACCACATCTCAAGATGATACGACTATCTCAGAAGTCCATACGACCGGTTCCCAGAGACTACGACCAAAACCAGAGATTCCATCGTGGTCGAACCACTTTCCGACCACGTTCATCGCTTTCCACCGTGGTCGAAACCCTTCTCGATCACGTACGACTTGGTTCACTGTGGTCGAAGCCCTTCCAACAACGTTTGAACACTTCCGACCACAGTCGCCCACTTGCGACCACGCTCCAAGCTCGTCTGACCGCATCCGACCGAGCTACGACCATGTTCGCCCATAACGTGGTCGAAACCCGCTTTCGTTCTTAGGAAGTGAAGTCTACGACAACGTGGTCGTATGACTGCTTTCGACCACCGACTACGCCTTACGACCGCGTTCTCCGTCAGTGTGGTCGTAACTGCCTTCGACCACGACCAAACGTGGTCGTACTAGGCTTCGACCACGGCCAACGTGGTCGAATAGATTTTCGACCACGGCAAAACCAGTCGTAGACTTCCCTGGTGACCTACGACCAAGGTCAGAGTGGTCGTAAACGCCATGTGGTCGTACAGCCTTCCGACCACGGCCAGAAAGAGTAAAACATTGTTTTCCGGCTTTCGACTGCTGATAGAGTGGTCGTAAACAACCCGGCTGGCTCCCGATTGACGACAATAAGTTCATAACCTGCCCGACAGGCTTCCGACCACAACCAATGTGGTCGTAAGAGCCTACGACCACAGTCAGAAGCTACGACTTTGCATAGAAGGCGATTCCGATCACTTCTAAAGCTATGACTTGGCAGGAAGTGCCCAACCCAAACTCAAACTTTCTAAACCAAGAGTCAATTACTCATCACAAACATGTGGTCACCTCCACATGGACTCTCAAAATCCCTATCAAATTTGGAAGAATGGCTGTCTTTCTAAATGCTGTCATCCTCAGGATCCCCTATTGCCGTAGCCGGAGCTTGCTAGATTTGGGCACCCGCCGCCTAGATCCCTCGCTGGCGGGTTTGACCCAGGCCTTTGTGTCTCCTGTACCTCCTCCTAAAGCAGCCCCACCGGTCCCTCCGAGAAATTTCGATATTTGACACTGAATACGTGCGCCTCTCAACTTTTAACCCCCAATTCGCACGCCTTTGAAAATTTAACCCTGTCACTGCGAATTCTTTTGATTCAAGGGATTCTCTTCGTTTTCGCAGTGACAAGTGTCAAAATATAAAAGGAGAGAAAATGAGGACAATCCCTTGAATCAAAAGAATTCGCAGTGATAGGGTTAAATTTCCAAAGACGTGCGAATTGGGGGTTAAAAGTTGAGAAGCGCACGTATTCAGTGTCAAATATCGAAATTTCTCGGTCCCTCCAGCCGCCGTCGGCCTCCTCTAGCCATCATAATAATGTTTCCTCTAGATCCGTCAACGTTCATCGTCGTTCGAGATTCTACCTCGCTGCCAGAGCTGAATCCTCCCCATCGTCCTTCTTCCTTTCCAGATCTATCATCTGCCGGGAACTTCCTTGGTGGACCTCTCTGCTCGTGGAGAAGGTTCGGCCTTGCTGCTGTGGTTGGGGGCACTCATCCATGGGGCGTTGTTGTAGGTCGATAGTTGAAGAGGCCCATGGGCGCTTGTAAAATTTTTGCTTTTTAGCCCAAAATTTGAAAGTTTATTTACATATTTCTGGAGAAAAGATTTGCAAAAATGGACCCTTACCACGGCGCCAAAGTATATGGCGCCCAGGGTAAATAGCACGGAGCCATATGCTTTGACGTCGTGCGTGGACACGTAAGATCCACGGTGGTAGAGCACGGCGCCGAAGCACATGGCGCCGTGCTGTGCAACAACGGCGCTAAAGGCCGTGGCGCCGTGCTCTGGGACTTAGCCTGAACTTAAAGTTTTGGTGCAAGTCCACATATCACGGCACCAGCCCCTTTGGCGCCGAGAGGTTTATATACGACGCTAGCGTCTTTGGCGCCTCCTACGGCGCCAAAGGATCGGGCGCCGCAGTCCAATATCTCGGCGCCAGCGGCTTTGGCGCCGTGCTAGCTACACCTGCAGAAAAAACAGCAAACTTTGCTGTTTTTTCTGCAAAACATATGCACATACACATATACATATACATTCACACATAAAACATTTGAAAAACGTAAACGACAACATCGCATAATTATCAATAAGTCTCAAAATATTACATAACATCACACAACCATAAAAGTCTCAAAACATCACATAACTATCAAAAGTCTCAAAACATCAATAAGTCACTGCCTCTTGGCCCTTCCCTTCCTTTGGCCAGGGCATCAGTCCCTGGAGTGTACGTGCTCGGGGGACGGGCCGAACAACGAGGCCGCTGCGAAGCCTGAGTAGATGGTGCGTCGGGCATCTGCGACATCCCAATCTCGTCGTGGGTAGAAGCCTTCTCATCCTTGTGCTCCTCCTTGTCCTCGTGCTCCTCCTCCTCGTCATCCTCCACCACTGGACGTAGTCTCGGTGGTGATGAATGTTTAGAAATATATATGTTTAGTAATCCTGGAAGCTGGCGTTGCTATGAGGGTTTGATCAATCTCACTCAAATCAAATCCTAAAAACATATATATTTCTAAACATTCATCAATCTCACTCAAATCAAACCCTAAAAATATATATATTTCTAAACATTCATCACCACCGAGACTACGTCCAGTGGTGGAGGAGGATGGAGGACAACTGTGAGCGGGACAATACCCCCCACAGCAACGCCAGCTTTCGGGATTACTTGTTCTGGTACCACACTGCCACCCGCTACAGGCTGAGGCAGCAGTGGACCGATGTCTACTACACGGACCTCGCTTCCTCCAAGGACGAGGACACTGCGTACGACAGGCGTGCGAGGGAGGGCACAATGGTCGAGGCCGCTCCGATTCTCGATCGAGTGGTACGGAAAGCATGATATTTGCAATACTTTGGTTCAATACGTTTATGTCGCACTTATGTTTGCAATACTTTGGTTCAATACTCTGGCTACTACTCTAATTACTCGGCTACTCTGACTACTCGGCTGCTCAGACTACTTGGCTGCTTCAACTACTCGGCTGCTCGGCAGCTCCCTTGACCCCTTCTTCACCCTCAAGGAGGATGTCACCGGTTAGGGTATGCTACGGTGGGCTTGGGCTTGGCCAGTGGTTATGGCTGGTGGGCTCAGCTTCGCCTACTCTCTGGTTCTACCTCCTCTTCTACCTCTATCTAATCTTATTCGTTTTGGTTTTAGTTGACGTTTTCATTACATTTGCACATGTTTTACCACACACAGTTCTGGGAAATCCTAGTGGCTGTGATGACGGGGCTCGGGCTTAGGGTTCTCATGCCCGGGATGGCTCTCACGACGCTAGGACGGACACTGGTTGCTGTGGTAGCCACCGATTGGGCTGGATGGGTTCTCCTTCCTTCTCAGCTGCCTGGCTCAATCGGACGAGCTGAGGAGGAGTAGTGCTGAGCATTTGTGTGCCTTAAAATGGGAAGAGCCAAAAAATAAAGGAAGAAAAACAATAGGGGATGTGGGCCTACTTGTGTTGAGCTGAGAATAGAAAGTGCCGGCTGGTTAGTGGAGGCTGCGGTGTGGTCCTCACGCGGTTATAGACATGGATGAAGGCGTGGTCAAAGTACTAGTCTTAATTGGGGCGTCGTCTTGTGGTGGTCATCGCCTTGTGATGGTCCACCCGGTTGGCTTCCTTGTCCCATGGTCCTCGCTCTCCTTTGTCTTCCTCTACGTTCTACCTCCCCTTCTCTGACACTCCTCTCTCTCACTCGGTGAGATGTGGCTTTGGTGGATTTAGCTCTCTGACCTTTGGCCAAGAGTGATGGGGTGGGAATGGATTTCGGCTGGCTTGGGGGCTGGGATGCCCTTGACAGTTCTTGGTGGTTCTCGATTTAGAGGAACTTTGGTGTTTTCTGTGGGCTTGTGAACTCTCGACTGGTTGGCTGATTTTGGCGGTTTTGGTAATGCAGTGGCAATGAGGCTAGATTTTTGGTTTATATATGTGGAGGTTTTGGCCTCCTCTCGATTTCAGCTGGGGTCTGGCTGTGCACAGCTGGGCAGGTCCATTCTTATCCTCCTCTAAGTCTTGGCTTCCTATGGCTTTCGATCGAAGGTCTTAAATGTAGGTTGTGCACTATTTTGGGATTCTTTGGGGCTGAGATAAGTTGGAAGAATGGAGGCTTTAGATTTTAAATGCTGGATGAAGAGGTCCACTATTGGTGAGAGGCACCGACCAGCCTGGAACGGTCTGGGAACCTTGATGAACGCCACTCTAATTGACTCTAGTAGTTTGAGGGTACTAATGGCAACTCTAGTTCGTTCTCTTTTTATTCTCTCTTGGATTGTTATTTGATTTGCTCTCCAACTGCAAAAGAAAAATAGGGTGGCTGGTTTGGGAGTTGACGTTGACTTACCGCAAGGACAAGGCACTAAAATGCAATGCACCCATGGACTTAGCTTTTAGTTTAATGCAACTGTAACTTTAGAAATTAGTTTTTTTTCTTATGCACCATTTTGTAAAAGGGGGTGTAATAATTAGTTTTAATTCAATTCTTTGAGATTTTGAAATGGAGAGTTGTAATTCATTCTTGTAATTAATGAGTTGTAATAATTCTTAATTTATTTTTAACTATTGCTAATTGTAATGTTGTGAGTTAATTAAAGTTGAGGTCCTTTCAGCTGGTCTGGTCCTAGAGGTAGGTCACGTCGGTGAGCCCTATGGGACGAGGAGAGGAGTCAGAGCTACCGGCTTCTTCTGCGTGCCGCCCATCATCGTTGTCGAGCGATGATGCCGCTTCCTCACCATTATATGCTAAATATGTTTGCCTCGTCATCTAGTTAGTGTGGAGTGCTTGTCATGGTTCTTCAACCATGGTGGAGCGTGGTTCTTCATGCCATTGCTTCTATTATTCTCTCTCAAGCTTTATGCAATGGTGATCCTCTTTGGAGTACCAGGCTAGTCAAGTAAGTAGGTCACTATTGGTGAGCCGCATGGAAGTTGTGTGAGAGGGGAGTGGAGTTAGAGTTATCGGCTGCTTTTGCGCGCCGTCCACCGTCGTTGCCAAGCGGAAGGGCCGCTTCCTCGCCCACTTCATTCTGAAGATGATTGCTGGTCATTTTGTTAGTGTGTGGTGCTTACCGTGGTTCAACCATGGTGAAATTGTGGTACATCTTGTCTTTACTTATATTCTTCTCTCTTAAGCTTTGTGCAATGGTGATCCTATTTATCAAGAATCGGTAAGAACAGTGTGTAGTTGGGTGAAAGCGCTTCAAGCAAAACAATATTCAAGATGGCAAATTTGTATGACAAATGGGACATCAATGATTGATCAGTTGTCAAATACCTGACAGTGCGAACATGAAGTGAAGTTGCTTTCCTTCCCTGTGCTCTTCTGCTTGAGTTTCAAAGATAGAAATCAGTGTTAATGCTGACACTAAATTACTGACCAAATACACTTGCGCATAGCTTTTGTTTGTACCCTGCTGTTCTTGAGCCGGAGGAAGTTGAAACATACCATGTTCAGTATCTTCCTCAGCTCGGCGATATGGGAAATGAAAATACAGCGCACAACGATCGAGCACTGATGTCAAGTAAAGAGATTGTTTGTTGATGCGTACGTACTGACCTTCGCGTTTGTCGATCGCGGTGGCGCCGCACGACTCGCAGCTGCCAACCTGCAGAGGCAGGCCAAGCGATGGGCTCCCCAGAAGCTGGCTCGGGTGCGAGACGGGGAACTCATTCGTCGGCTGCGCCTTCACCTGCAAGGAAGACGCCATGAGGGCAGCAGCAAGATCACAAAACGCAGAGAGAGATTGTAGCATGGGCGATGAGAGGTGGAGATAACAGAGAGATAGTCGCCACTACTTTTGGCTCCGGTACCAAGTGTTGAAATCAAAAGGCTCACGCGCATGAACACGAGGAAGAACACAATAGCACACAGATATTTTTCCAACGTCGCCATAACTTGATGTCTTTTATTTTTTTTTTCTCTTCTCTCTTATAATATTCAGATTGCATGCTTCCTATTTATAGAGCGTGGGGTTTTCATAAACACTGGACTCAATCTCTAGGCTCAACATGTATTGGATTTTATCTCTAAGTTGAACACAATTATAGCTTGGGTA
The DNA here is from genome assembly GCA_017311315.1 of Dendrocalamus latiflorus. Classification (NCBI taxonomy): domain Eukaryota; kingdom Viridiplantae; phylum Streptophyta; class Magnoliopsida; order Poales; family Poaceae; genus Dendrocalamus; species Dendrocalamus latiflorus. The sequence continues at coordinate 879,112 of CM029665.1, read as the reverse complement.
ACAAACTTCATTAAAACTCTAAGTTGTGATTATTTCCAACACCTTCCTGTGTAGCCATAGCATCGCCTCTAGCCATGCGGTGAGCACAAGGAATTCTTCATTGAAGCACGTGAAGAACAGGGCCACATCAAGGTCTGACAGGAGCATGATGCGATACACGGCGGCGACAGCGCCGAGCAGCTGGTGGCGATGGAGGAAGGAGAGGACTATAGGGACAAAGAAGGGAAAGAGCAAAACTACATCTCGCTCCAAAGGGTTTTAGCTTCTTAATTTTATCTTTTTTTACTTTTCAGCTTTTTGGGCTTTTTTACTTTTTTTCTCCTTATTCTTTTGCGTTATCTATGATGATATAATGTTTTTTAAATTTAATTATTAAGAAAAACTAACAGCCGCTACAGTGCAAAAAAAACCCAGAAGCTACGACTTATAAGCCACATTGAGCAAATGCTTTAAATGTCTTAGTGGTATATTTCAAAGCAAACATCCAGATGTGCCCAAATGGTTGGCACAGCACGCCACGACACGGGCTCATTAGGCACGACCCATTTAGCCCATTAGTCAAAACGAGCCATGTCATGTCGGCCCGTGGGCCGAGACGCCGGCCCAGGCATGGCCCAGAGAGGGTTTGTGTCATGTGGGGCCGGCACGCGGCCCATTCAACCTGATGGGCCATGAAGGCATGGCTCGCCGTTTGGCCCGACAGCTCGTTCACCTCCCAAAAAATTAGAAAAGAAAACTGAATAGTTCAGAAAAAGTGTAGAATTAGAAAAGGACACAAGAAATTATAGAAAAAGACACATTAAATTATAGAAATTATGGAAAAAGACATAGTAAATTATAGCCACAACAATGAGCTTTGTTGATGTTAAAATGGCTGCCTTATTAAAAACTTTGCAAAGTAAAAAACTCAACTCAAGAAAACTTTTGCAAAGAAAAAGTACATCATGTAGTTCAACATTACAGGTAAAAAATCATAAAAAGTATAATGTATGCATGGATGCTCTAAGAATCGTCAATGGTATCGTTGGCGTCTTGACTACCTTTGCAACCATCTTGATAGAGATTGTTGAGCGCATGTTCCAACTTTGTACCCGTTATGCAGTGTTGAGCTCGTGCATCAGTTTGTTCATAATCTTTTACTGTGAGAAGTTCTTCCACCATCTCACTCATGAGTCTTGTTTTTCTCTACTGTAATATTTTTCTAGAAAGACTGAAAGTGTACTCGAAAGAAACCATCGAGACAGGAACAATTCACACACCTCATGCTAATATGGATAGCACTGAATATGTTAGCATGTACTCATGCCACCAATCCAAAATGTTGAAATGCTCTGTGTGGTGAGGCACATGATCGCTGTCCAAAAAAAACTGATAGTTCTTCGCGAGATTTGGTATGGATTGCTCCACCACTTGACGATGTAAAGCTTGATCTTCTAGAGAAAAAGATGGTGCCGCACATGTTTGTCTTCTTACCTGTGGTGGGTGCTAATGAAGGTCATTGCAAGCGAACTCTCTGAAACTTATGCTCGTACTTCTGGTAAACTTCAGATAATTATACATGAACAGCTATAAAATAGTTAAAATAATCTATCCCTAAAGAATCACCTATAATTGAAAAAACATTAGTAAATTCTGTAATTTTTGCTCTTGGATCTAGAATAAATGCAAGTCCGTATAAGTATGAAATATCATTCTAATATTTTAAATATTTAGTTTTCACAACGCACACAGCCTCTCATAACACTACATCATTTTCAATTTTTTTTTCAAGTGAATATCAATCGCAAGAATATGATGGACAACTACCGGAGTTGTTAGATAGTACACTTCGGATAAACCAACAGTGGATTCGTAAAAGAATTTGAAAAAGTATTAGTAACTTCTCAACAACATTCCAGTGTTACTCAATCAGTAGTATGTTGCAGGTATGGTTATCATAGTGCGTGTGGATAAAAACAGAAAATGTGGACTTATAGGGTAAAAAAATTTATAGCATGAGATATATTGAGTTCCACCTTACCGGTATATCCACAGCGAATTTCCGTAGATGTACACCCATCGCATTGCAGTAGGTCTTATATGCTGCAATTCATTAGTTAGAATTATTTACAAAATTGTATCGTGAAAAGCTTGAAGATATAGATCCAACTTTTTCAAACCAGTTTTAACTATAAAATTAATAATATGACAGGCGCATTGCTGATGTAGCAAAAAGGTATGTACCAAATAAGGAAGTGAGAATATCCATTGCCTTAGAGTTTGTTGTAGCATTATCTAAAGTAATTTCAAGAATGTTATTTGTAAGACCAAAATCTTTCACAACTTTAATAATATATTCTGCTATATTCTAGCCCATATGTGCTACGTCAATTCGTTTGAAACCTATGATTTTCTTTTCCAAAACCTAGTCATCATTAATGTATTCAGCGACTACACTAAGATAATCCTCTCTAAAATGACCGCTCCATATGTCCAAGGTCAAGGCCAATGAAAATGTACAAGTTCCAAATAGTTCTTTAATATTTTCACGACTATTATTGTAGTACTTAACTAAATCTCTAGTGGTTGTCTATCTAAAAATGTGAGTAAATCTAGAATTATGAGTTGTTCTAATGTACTTTTCAAATGCCTCTAACGCACCAAAGTTTAAAAGAAAATCTTGTGATGCAATTAAATGAGATAAAGATTCTTGGGCTACCTCAGGATTATAATCCTAGTTACGTACCGTATCGTTGAGGTTGTACATCAACTGCGTCCGTCGCATGGCGATGCCTTGTTTTTGTTTACATTTTTGGGCATGTCTGTGCAATTGCCCGATTTTACTTGTAGACTTTACAGACAATTTATAACGACATATTTTACAAACAACAACTCTTACTTGATCTTTGGATGGCAATTGCTTTATGACCTTGTCGAAATCTGCCCACACGTCCGATATGCTAGGTCTAGACCTCTTTGCTCTAGTGCTTGTTGACGCAGAGGCACTGGTAGAGCCTAACGATGGTACATCCATAGTCTATTCGATGGCGGCGGCCTTAGCCGTTTGAGGTGGAGGCAGAGACGTCCTGAAGGATGCAAGATCTTTCGGATTAATTCTGTACTCACTCATAGCAAATTCGTCAAAATGTTCCATGAAGAAATTTAGAAATGCGAAAACCTGCAAAATACAAATAGAAAATTAAACTATTACCTATTTTATATCACAATAAAGAAAACTAAAGACAATATAAGAACATGAAAATTAGTATTGTTGCCTCTTTACTTGACTATACGACGGATTTTGAATTTTCGAATTTTGCTAAATTATCACAAAATGATTCAGAATTTTCACAAGAGAATAAGGAAAGGATATTGCTATTGAGTGTGGATAAATGAAGGGGGTATGCTGCCTATTTATAGAAAAATTGAGATTTTTTGAATTTTTTTCATATTGTTAAACTCACAAATAGTCATAAAACGGCTATAATTTTCAAAAAATCCACTGTTATCGTACTAAAAGGGCTGTGGCCATCGTGTCGTGCTCATGCCTAATGGTAGGCAACCTAATGGGCTGTGCCTATAGGCTACGTGTGCCAAATTGGTCATATCGTGCCGAACAGGCCACAAGTGCTGGCCCATGTCGGCATGGTGGGCCATGCCAGCCTGGCCCGTTAGCCTTCATGCTATGCTATGCCATAGACTGTACCTACAGTACCGAGCTGTGGGCTGGCTCGTTAAGCATAACCTATTTAAACACCACTACAAACATCTTTTAAAGTGACATTTTAGCCCTACTTTCTTTTAGAGAGACATCCCTCCGATAGACATGTTATAAAGTGGCAAATATCAAATCTTGCCATGTATTCACACCACACCAGTACACCACCACCAGGAGGTGAGAGAAAAATAGAAGGAAACGATGATGACGTGGTTGGCGGTGAGAATTACCAACGGCCACCTCGAGAGGTTGGTTGCTCGGTTTCTTTTTCTTCGAAGTTAGGCTGTAAGAGAAGTTATAAAATCTAGGCTTCAAATTCACAGTTTATTTTAGACTCGATCTGAAATATTTTGTTCATTAGACTAGAAAGTCTGAACATTTGACTAGAAAAACAACTTCAAAGTTAAAAAGAGCCTTACCTTCGCTTTGCTTGCCTCGTCGCTTTCCACGCCAGCACAGCTCAGCTCCCGAAGTCCCTGACCCGCGAGCGAGGTGATCCCACCGCCCTCGCCACGTCACCCCCTCTCCTACACCCGAGGTCACCCGTCTGCCGCCGCCATGGGCCGCCGCGCGCCATCCACGACGACCTCGCCGGAGCTCCGGCGCAAGCGCACCGCCGCGCCGCCCCCCTCCCCCCGGCGCTTCTGCTCCATCTCCGACGTCATGCTTCGCGCGCCGCCCCCCGTCGCCATCGCTCTCTGCGAAGTGTGCGGCTCCGGCGAGCGCGACGAGGAGCTGCTGCTGTGCGACGTCTGCCACCGCGGCTGCCACATCTCCTGCCTCCGCCCCATCGCCGCGAGGGTCCCCTCCGGCCGTTGGCTCTGTCCCGACTGCGCCCCGCCCTCCAAGCCCCTCAAAAGTGCGTCACGCGAGGCGCCACGCGAGCTCGAGCTCGCCATTTTCCATTTTTGTCATTCCTTTCCGTGCTCACCTGCCGTGGATTGCTATCTTACTGTTTCTCTTGGTGGCGACGGGGTTTTAGGGTTCCCGATGACTCAAACGAAGATCGTTGATTTCTTCCGGATTCAGAAGGGCACGGAGGATTTCGAGGCGGCAAAATGCGGGCTTTCTCAAGGTAATTGCAAGTGGGGGGGGGGGGGGGGGGGGGGATCATGAATAGTGCACCATTGCTTAATTGTGAAATGTGAGACCACTTGATTGCATGGGGTGGCTGATTGATGAAAGTATGAAACAGTGGATAGGCTATCAAGCTGGATTTTATTGTATGTCTATGAAGCTTTGGCATTAGTGACGAGGAATAGCCGCGTAATAAACATACTGCATTGTAACCTGCTGATTATCTTAGTGTAAATAGTTTATCTAAAATGTGACTGGTTACAAGTAAGATGCACCCACAGGAGTAAGCAGTAGCGAAATTCTGTTTTTTGTGTGGTGTTTTATGTTTATTCTGGAATTGTTTTGGCTGCATGGCTGCCCCATCAGTGCAATAGTTGCCTGCAAATATCTCCAGTAAATTGGATTTTCTCGGTAACGAACTTACATCACCACTGGAAAATATGCGGGAAAGCTATCACCACTGGAAATAGGTGGGAAAGCGTTATCGAACAAACATTTAATTCATGTTAATGGTGCATGCTTTTGTTCTAGTGATAGGAACGTGTGAGTAAAACAAAGATCTTGTGACTCACTTTGTCGGTCGGTCAAGCTTTTACTGATTAACCAACTTCCATTGTGGGATATTTCGTGCGTATACCCTCTTGATGAGATCCTTGCATTCATTGAGCCATAAAAATAGATATCACCTTTCCATAGTAATCCATATACGAACCAGTCTTATTGCAGCCTTAAAACAGGCATCTATATGTTGAACTGTTTTTAGATAGTAGCTAAAAGCCTTAAATTAAACTTGTATCCACCTTTTAAAACACCATTAGATACTAGGATGGTCCGAAGTGAATTTTTAGTGTTCACTTAGAGCAGTGGTTCATGAAGTTTGATGTAAAAGATGAGTGGATGACTTGCCATGCTATCTAATTCTTTAGTGGATTGGTTATTGTACCTGATAACTAGGAGCAATCAAGCACACAACTTCCTTCTAAAATTTTTCATTAGAACTTGTATGGAGTTATTCACTTAGGAACAAGTCCACTTTTCAACCCTCAACTATTGGGTTGGTCTAGAAATCAATCTTGAACTTCAAAACCGTCTGATTTGCATCCTCAAACTAACAAATCTGTCTGATTTACCCCCTCAAGGCAATCCACCCCGGTTTCGTTGGTGGTTTTTGCCATGTGGCACTTGTATCTGAGTTGGCAAGGATTTGCTGACTTGGTAAATTGGTCAACAACAAATAAAAATTGATGGTGGACCCATGGGTCCCACATGTCAGCCTCGTCTCTTCTTTCTCCCTCCTTGAGCTCAGTCGTCTGCCCCTCTCTCCACCTCTCTATCAAGCCCAAGTCGGCCAGACTGGGCTTAGCTCGCCACCAACAACCACCTATCGGCCCTCGCAGCCAAGCCACCTTCTCCTCCCTCTCCCTCTCTCATCTTCTGCCCCCACCACCTGCTGCCGTGTCCACCTCCCATCCTGCTCCTCCTCTACAACGCCCTCCCCTGCCTCCGATGAGAACCCGCCGCCCAATCTATCATCGCTCTTCAAATTCCCCAGTGGCCGCACCAACCTCCACTGCCACCGCCTTCTCTCCCCCTCCCTCCCTCATCTTCGGCCCCCACCACCCACTGTCTCCTCCACCTCCTATCTTGCTCCTCCACCATGGCGCCCTCCCCTGTCGGAAGAGAACCTGCCACCCAACCAGTCGTCACTTCAACTTCCTCGACGGCCACACCAACCTCCACCACCTTCGCACCACAAGCGCCATGGCCGCACCGATATCCACGCCCTTCTTCCTCCTCCCCATTCCACCGTCTCTCCCCTTCAAATCGAGCTCACGGTGGAGGAGCCAGACATGGCGACGCTGGCGGCACAGAGCGCACACTCGGCCACCCTGAGCTCCTTATCCACAGCCATCGTGGCCTATCGCGATGCCGACGGCCCTGACCGGGAAGGCAGCAAGCCCGACATGGCAGCATCGGCGGCAAAGCGTGCGCACTCGGCTATCCTGAGCTCCAGGTCCGCCGCGGCCGATTGCTAGCACGGCTGCACTGCGGAAGTGGCAGCCATGGCTATTGGAGAGAGAGAGAGAGGATGAAGTAAGGGAAGACTAGAAGAATAGAATAGGGGCTGATAGGTGGGTCCGCTATCTATTTTTAATTTAGAGTGACATGCGGGCCTCAATGCTGACGACGCTTCATTTGATAGTGAGGATCCGACGTGGCGTCCTAGTCAGCCCAAAACCAGAGTGGAGTGGGTCGGGGGGGGGGGGTGAAGTGAATAGTTTTCATAGTTCAAGGTTGTATTCTAGACAGTTTCATAGTTCAAGGTTGAAATTCAAACCGCTGCTAGAGTTCAAGGTTGAAAAGTGGACTTGTTCCATTCAGTTATGAGTATTTCTTTTGGTTGCACATGATGTTTCTCAAGCACACACTTTTCTTCCACCTTGCACCTCAAGCAAGTTAAGGACATAGTGCCTCAAGTGAGCCTTTTGCCTTTGACTTCATTGAATTAGGCTATTGTCAGATTCAAACACCAACTGATATAATATTGAAAACAAATATGAATCAGATTGAATCTGAAACAAGTTGAGGTGTGTATTGTTTTTGTTTCTTAGCTCCTAAATTTTATAATCACAGTTTTTGTTAATGTAACCAGCTTTTTATTATTCAATTTGGTATACAGCAAACTACACTACCACACCTAGATGATAATATAAACGCTTTTCCATAGTCAAATATTCATTGAACTTAAATTACAATACGTGCTTGTCATGCCCATCTGTTGTCTAGCCAATTAAGCTCTTGAAGGTTGGTCCAACATGGAGTTCAAGACTTAGTTTTAACTGCATGGAACAATGGACTTAACATAACAAATTTACTTCATGCTTGTTAAGATGCAAGGAGGCGAAGGAAGCGTCCTCTCGTTATGCACAAGAAGAGGAGGAGGATACTGCCATTCGTCCCAACTGAAGATAGAGTTCAAAGGCTTAAGCAAATGGCTTCCCTAGCCACTGCTTTGACATCTTCAAAAATGAAGTTCAGTAATGAGTTGACTTACGTCCCTAGTATGGCCCCTAGATCTTCCAATCAAGCAAGATTGGAGGAAGGTGGTATGCAGGTTAGCAAATCTTTTACTTAAAACAATGTTAACCTTTTTGGACCTTTTGGTGTCTAATTATACACTCCTCAACTTCAAGATTCTTCCAAAAAGGGACAAAGAAACAATAGAACTTTGCAGAACCATGCAGAAAAGAGGAGAATGCCCTCCACTTCTTGTGGTTTTTGATTCCCGTGAAGGGTACATTCTTGAACTCATGATGCTTGGATGTTTTTACATTTTCAGGACTCAGAAATTAAACTAACACATGTTTATTTTCAGTTTCACTGTGCAGGCTGATGCAGATGTTAAGGATATGACCTTCATCGCTGAATATACTGGAGATGTTGATTGTTTGGAGAACAGGATGAATGATGATTGTGATAGTATAATGACCCTTCTTTTGACAGCAGATCCTTCTGAAAGGCTGGTTATTTTCCCTGACAAACGTGGAAACATTTCTCGCTTTATTAATGGCATTAATAACCACACACTGTAAGTAATTGCCTTTTTATTCTTAGTTGCGTAAGATATGGTAAATGCATCTGTATGCCAGTTATGATCATCATTTGCATCTTATGCATCTTTTTTCATGGCATTCTACTTTTATTTCTACATTCTTGCAGAACTTGGTGGAAATAATTTGTTAATCTGTCTTCCAGAGAGGGAGTCCACTATATTCGAAGTTTGAAACTGTTAAATTTTTGCAGGGATGGCAAGAAGCAGCAGAATATTAAATGTGTCAGGTACGACATAGATGGTGAGAGCCATGTCTTGTTGGTTGCCTGCCGTGATATAGCTTGTGGTGAAAGGCTATATTATGATTACAATGGATATGAGCATGAGTACCCAACTCATTATTTCGTCTAACTTAGTCCCAAAATTTTTAACCTGTCCAACATTGAAGAATCTGGGCAAGGATAGAGCTTAATGGCAACATTTTCAGCATTGCCACCAAAATCCAATAATTTATATTCTTTGTCTTTTGGTACAAGGACAAATTTAATCCAATTTTCAAAAGAGGTCTGAAATGACAAAAAATGATAGGTGCTGGTGATATTGGTAGTGAAAGCAGTAATCATCATTCAGTTGTTGAGAGTTAAGACAAGAGGATTCTTCATTTTTCCTGCCCTCCAAGATGTCACCTTCTCTTTCATATTCCTTTTTAGGGATTCACATCCCTTTTGTGGGAGTAAATATCTATTTATAAGGATGGTGTACTAAGTTGCTGTTCCCAGTTAGAGGCACATTTCAAATCGAAATAAAAATATTTCATCCCTCCCAAAGTGTGATCCCATCTTTTGGGGTTTGTTGTTCCGTTAAACTAGCATATTTGTCTGCGTAATTACATGACTAGATACTGTAATACAGTTGTCTTTAGTATACAATTCCGCCGTATATGATTGAAATACAATTGAATTTCCTATACAACTCTAATATACATATATGATTAATCTATACTGTTGTAATCTGGTCCCACTAAAATAAGTAGTGGAGATGTTTCTCTTTTCCTTGATTAATGCGAGACTATTTAGTTTTTTTTCTTTTTTAGAATTATTATCGGATATTTTTGTCTTCAAAACGAAATAAGTGTCTTGTCTGTTGTTTTTATTTATATAGATGTTGGTGTAACTGGCTCGAAGTTCCTTTTCAGTTTCTGTAGCTACAACCTACAACGGTGGCTATGGGTGTCGTGATTTTTCTTTACGTTTCTTCCTGGTTGCGAAGAGCTGTCGTAGGGCAACTGCCACAACTGGGACTTAATTAAGCTTAATTGAGCTCAATTTACTACGCCAGCTCGTTCAGCCAGAGACTTGCTATAAGATGGAAGAGTAAAGAAAAGAAAAGAGATGAGCTTGCTCTGATTCACCATTGAAGTCTCGTGGTAGTGCATCCATAATTTGGTTGGATGAGCTGTAGACCAGCTCAGTTGCTTCTGTTCTCCACTGCAGAGAGGATTCCTATCCTATGTCTATAGCCCCGTTCGTATTGTTCGTATTGATTTCTGATTAACTAAAAGTAAATATCCGACTTCTTAAAATGGCTTTTTCACTTCTCTCGCTTTCATTTTGCTTCAAAGATACAAAAGAGTCATGGAAGTATAGTATATCCACTCCTCTCGTTTCTATCTCATATACGTATCTCTCTTTCATTTTCTCACCGCTTGCATCTTTCTTTTAAAAGTCACTTATTTTCATCACTACTATTTATTTTCAGCCAAAAAAATATATAACATATTAATGCCCCCAAGTAGTACAATCGTCACCAAGATGAGCGTGCGCCAAGGCAAGGCAGAGAGAATCGCAGAACGTGCAAGCTGTGCTGCTGCTCCTTCCCCAAGCGGCCCGGCAGATAAGGCCGGTGGTGATTGGTCGCACAAAATAGTCAGGCCGGCGGTGCAGGACGACGGTGCCCAGCCGTCCAGACAAGGGCAGCTTCTATCTCAACCGTGCCTGGTATGGATGGTACTGTTAATGCTGAGACTTCCTCATGTCTCACCGGAACACCGTGCTTCACATTACAATACAGGGAAATTACGTTCTACCGATACAGTAATCCAGGAATCACATCAGCATTCCAGGACACCACCGTGCTTAACATTTGGATGAGTCTTCATGCCCACTCTGGCTAGCATTAGGTCCTTGTAATCTCGGAAAGAATGTAAACCAAGTACAGAGATTTAATCACACCCGTGTAACAAAACCAAGGTCTGGAAGCAGCCTGGCAGGGGTGCCAATAGCAACAATTCTTTCAGTCAGTCAATCTGAACCCCATGCATCGTCACGTGCAGCTTGTCGAGCAGCGATCCGGTTCCTTCTCGCCTCCTCTTGTTTCTTCAGCTCATCCGACCCAAAGTTTGTAAACTGCCTTAACCCCATCCCATGAGCAATTAGCCTTTGCGCTGTTCTGGCTGATGTCTTCGGCCTTGGCATGGGCGGTTCCAGGTCTGCAATGTGAAAGCAAATTAAAAGATGTCATGCAACAATGCTTATCAAGAACATAGGATTGAAGTACACGCTAGAATAACCTACTCATCAGCCACAGAGAAGATCAAGCGGAAAAGAATCATCACAAGACACAAGTTGTTACCTCTACCATCTATTTTTGTCAAGAGATCATCCTCCTCCTTTAGTGACCGCACTTTATATCTTGGAGGCACGCAAGCTTGTGCCTCGTTAGCTACACGTTAATTGGTCAGAATGCTGGGATCAGGATGCATACAATAAACCCACAAAACAAAAGTAAAACAAAGGTTGCAAGTGTTAATAGTATTTAGATCATTTCCTATTGTCTAGGGTTTGAATACTTGTTGTACTTGTACTATATAAGCCCTATGGGCTATTGCAATATATTTAAGCTTCATATGTTCTTACATAGTATTAAAGTTAAGAGGTCTTGAGTTCAAGATCTAATTAGCGCAATTTAAAAAAATAATTGTGACCCACTTTTATTCCACGTTGTAGACTGTGAGAGCCTCCACGTGAGAGGAAGTGTTGCAGTATAACTGAATTGACTACCTTTCCTCATCAACTTAAACTTTTGGGTGAACTGATTAATGCATACAACTCAACATGGTATCAGAGCTTAAGGTTCTCAACTTAGCTCCTGCGCCGCCGCCCTCGGGAAGAGTGTGCTTCACTCTCGGGGACGGTCACCTCCTTCCGCCGCCCGCCGTCGCCACACCCGCATCTGCGCTCGCTTGAGTCGGCCTGAGCCGACGCCTCCACGCCTCATCTTCTCGGCGTTCCGTGCTGCTAGTCCGCGCCAGTGTGTCCCCGCCGCTGGGCTGCCTCCTGGCCACCGCTGCCTCGGATCTGGCTCCGCCCGGATTCGGCCGCCACCGACCTCGGCCCACCGGATCCGACAACCCCCGTGCAAGATCCGGCTGTCATCGGCCACGACGTGCCCGGATCCGACCACCTCTACTCCAGATCCGGGCGTTCCCGGCCTGGGTTTCATCGCGCCACCTCCCGATGGCCCCACGCCCGCGTTCGCCGTGCCAGATCCGCCCCGCGCCGCCGCCTTTGGCTATTGCCCTTAGGGTCGCCGTCCCATTCCCGAGCCGCCGCCCTCCCGGGCCTTCCTCCTCTCATGCCGAGGCGGATGACATGGCCGGAAGGAGACGGGCAAGCGGATGGCGGTGAGGAAAAGAAAGATGGGGGAGAGAGGAGATGGTCTTATTTTACTGCTAGTATTTTGAGTTTTTTTCCATTGCGTCTTCCGTTGCGTCCATCCAAGTTTGTAATATATGTCTCTTTCAGTTCGTCAAAACCGTGCGAGTCCACAAAATCTGTCAGTCAACCGGTTACTTTGCTAACCATAATCCATCCTCTCGGATGAGTGTGGTCATCCACTTTCTTTCGCATAGCTACAACCGCTGCTCTTCTCTTTGAGCCGCTACAGATCGTAGAAGTCTTTATGATGCTGCCGCTTCTTTTTGAGCCACCGCTCCAAGCTTCTAAGGCCGCCGCGCTTCTTTTGCACCGCGCTTCTGTTGCGCTTCTTGTGCACTGCGCCGCCGCCGTCTTGGGCTTCAATCTAAGTTGTCATACTTCTATCTATCTCTTTTCGGTTTGATTTGACAGGTTTCTCTACTTGTGTCACCTTCCATATCCTCTTCGTCGTATTACCGCGGTCGACTTTGCTCCCACTTGCCTCTACCTTCTCGGCCCCTGCACTTTGTGCTTTATGGGCTGCAGCACGATTTCAGATGAGAGGCGATCTTTCCGACACAATTTTTCAAGAGCTGCACGCTACGACGATATCTTCAAAACACGGACTTTGGATTTTCCCTATTTTAGTGTCAACCCTTTTCAAATATAATGCTATTACATACGTCATACATTTGAGAGGATGTGTTAAGGGTATTTAGGTCATTTCCTATTGTTTAAGGTTTGGATCTTTGTAGTCCTTGTACTATATAAGCCATATAGGCTATTGCAATATATTCAAGCTTCATATGTTCTTACAGCAAGTTCATATCATCAGCATGAAGTTCTGGGCTCTAAGCCTCTTAACAGAATTAAACAACACTGAACCAGCATGATACTCGAACAATAAACCATGACTTGCAGAAAAGTATGCATTCTGCTGTCTATATTGGACTTTAAAAATACAATGTTTGTCCCCACGTACAAATCAAAATTAAACATATATCATGAAATAACAAAATGCCTTGCAAACAATTGAAAGAAGGGAATTGCAAGGGATTCCTCTCCTAATTTAGTGATGGAGTTATGGTGAGCCAACCTAACATTTCAGTTCAAAAGTTGTGGGGAAACGACGAAACACTACCAACTTTTATATTCCTTCTTCCAGATTACTATGTTTGTCTAATACAATATATCTGATATCAGAACTTGCTACCCGCAGGTGGACAATGTAGTTGTACATTTTGATAAAAATAAACAAATTTTTTTAAAAAAAAATCCAGGTTGAGCATTAACATGGTGACCATGTCTCCCTGAGCAGATCATGCCCATACAATGAACAATGCACAAAGATTATTATAAATAACTGTAAGAAACAAATTACCAGCTGATGGAGTCCGAAAAACTGCAAGTGCAACAGTATCATTAACCCAGCGAATCGCAACTCCGTGGTCTCCAAACTTTTCAAAAATCCTTTCCAAATCTGTTGTGCGTGTGCTAGGTGAAAAGTCATAAAGAACAAGAGCATGCCTTGTACCAAATTGTGTTGCAACTACAAAACCAAACCAATAATAAGTGCTTGATTTACTCACCATGAACAAGCTAACGACACAGATGAAAATGGATATCCTGATTACCTGTACCAGCTTTGTTCTCCTGCTCATTCACATGACCCTTTGATACACTACGAGGATTAGACCCCTCGTCATCCAAATCTCTTTCCAAACCACACTGGTCACTGTATAGAACACTCTTATCATAAAGAAAAGAACCCCTTCCCTTCCTTCTGGGTCCTGAAGACAGAGTGCTACTTTTCTCCGAAGAACTACAAGAAGACACCCTTGCTTCTTGCTCGAGGGAGTGCACTAGTGTCTCATCGTGTGCACCACGATCTGTAATAGCTTCCCAATCTGCATGCACCAAGGGAAGAATGCCGGATCTCAGTTCTGTCTGAGTTGTTTCCAAGATAATAGATGGCACACAGTCTAAAAATAATACCATCCTCTTCATCTTCATTCTTTTCATCAATATTAGCTGAGACTTTAGAGTCCTTCGATTCCTTCGAACCAATAGCACCCTCTTGTGATGAAGATTTCTCCGCTGTCCCATGATCCCTTCAATACATTATTAGAAACAAAACAGAAGTTAGGCGGGTGTCCCAAATAGGAGAGCGATTGCAGTTAAATTTGTTCAAAGCATGTGCCAATTTTTTGTTAGTCATGCTCTAATATTTAAGGAATCAAATATACAAAGAGAACTAAACCAAGTCTCAGAAAAATCAGCACTTCTTATCAAATAATAAATGCTCATTCCAGTCAGAATACAATACCAGACAATAACGACTACACAAACCAACTATATGTTCATAAAATCCACGACTGGAGAATTAGCTATATCCCAATCGCCAACCAGACAACCAGAAATGGAGACTTCTCCTCCGTAGTCTCAGGATTCCATCGACAAACATCCTAATCAACAAGCTTTGCATTGAGAAGTTTGACTGTTTCAGTAAGTAAAGATTCAGTTAAAGGCAAGAACAAGAAGGGAAGCAAACCCTAAGGCCCCGGGGACTGCGGCGCGGAAGCGGAGGACGATGGCGCGGGAGCGAAGTTCGTCGGCACGGAGGGTGTTTCCCTTGGAGGCGTGGAGTCCCGCGAGGTCGTCAAGCGCCGTGGCGAGACGAAGGTCGGCGCCCGGCGAAGGAGAGGAAGAGGAGGTGGTGGCGGAGAGGGTGGAGACGACGGACTGGAGAAGGGAGATGGCTCCATCTACGTCGCCGGCGTCGACCAGGTCGTCCACCTCCTCCGTCCAACGGTGGCCGGCGGCGGCCGCGTCCATAGGTGGTAGTCTGGCACCGGCGGCCGCGACCAGGCAGGGAACTTGTGAGAGGCCGAGGCAGGAGACGCGACGCCCTCACGCACGCCGCACGCGAGTCCGGGAATACTCAGCAGGAGGCGGCGAGCTAATACCTAATACTGCCTACGCGTGGTCCATCTAGTGCTGTCGAAATGGGGCGTACATTCTGACACTGTAGACATGGTCCATAATATGGCACGGCACGAAGGCCAATGGGCTGCGCCAACACAGCACAAAGGGCAATAGGTTGTGCCTCAGTCCATTGTGCCGGCACGGACTAGCACATGTGACCCGTCGACACGATTTAGGCCCTGTTTGTTTCCACTTAAGATTATTATAATCTAGTTTATAAGTGGGGGATTATATAAGCTAACTTATAATAAGCTGGTGGGAAATAAGCTTCAGGTGTTTGGCAGCCTGGATTACCAGAGTTATGGATTGTTGTATTCGAATGTTTAAAGACTACAATGCCCTTGAGAGAGACATACGGGAGTTGGGGGATGGATGAATGGCAAAGGTGGGTAATATTTCTAAAATTTATGGTCATTAAGATAAAAGGTGGATCTATAAGCTAAAATAAGCTCCTTTTTTGAGCTTATTAGATTACAATAATCTGGGCTATTAGATTATAATAAGTTACCTTATAATCTGGGTTATTTGTTTCCACTTATGATTATAAGCTAGATTATAATAATCTTAAGTGGAAACAAACAGGGCCTTAGCCTATTTGGCACGCATAGCTTGCGGGTATGGTCCATTAGGCACGAAGACCAACCGCTAGGCACAAAGGCCAGTCGTTAGGCACAGCGCGATGGCCGATGGGCATAGCACATTTGGCTCGTTTAGCACGATAATGATTGATTTTTTTTTTAGATTATAGTCGTTTTGTGGTCATTTGTGAATTTAAAAAATCTCAATTTTTTCTATAAATAGGTAGCATACCCCCTCATTCATCCGCACTCAAACCAGCAATCTCCTCTCCTTATTCTCTTGTGAAAATTCCAAATCACTTTGTGGCAAAGTTTAGATAATTTTGTCAAGAATCTGAAAATTCAAAATCCGATGTACAGTCAAGTAAAGAGATAACAGTACTAATTGTTACATTCTTATATTGTCCTTATTTCTTTTTATTGTGATGTAAAATAGGTAATAGTTTAATTTTGCATTTGTATTTTGCAGTTTTCCGCATTTCTAAATTTCTTTATGGAACATTTTGACAAATTTGCTGTGAATGAGTACAGAATTGATCCAAAAGATCTTGCATCCTTGGGACGTCTCTGCCTCCACCAAGCAAACCATGGTTGTACCATCGTTAGGCTCTACCAATACCTCTACGTCAGTAGGTACTAGCGCGAAGAGGTCCAGACCTAGCACGTCGAACATGTGGATAGATTTTGACAAGGTTATGAAGTAATTGTCGTCCGGAGATCAGGTAAGAGTTGCTGCTTACAAAATATGTTGTCATGAATTATCTACAAAGTCTACAGGTAGAACCTTGCACTTGCACGGACATGCCTAAATATGTAAAGAAAAACAAGGCATCTCCATGAGGTAGACGCAGCTGATGTACAATTCCGACGATATAGTACGTAACTGGGATTATAATCCCGAGGTAGCTCAAGAATCTTTAGTCCGGTTAATTGCATCGCAAGATCTTTCTTTAAACTTTGGTGCGTCAAATGCATTCAAAAAGTACATTAGAACTGCTCATAATTTTAGATTTACTCACGTTTCTAGACAGACAACCACTAGGGATTTAGTTAAGTACTACAATAATGGTCGTGAAAAAAATCAAAAAACTCTTTGGAACCTGTATAATTTTGGTGGCCTTGACGTCGGACATATGGAGTGATTGTTCTAGAGAGAATTATCTTAGTGTAGTCACTCATTACATAAATAATGACTGGGTATTGGAAAAAAGAATCATGAGCTTCAAACTAATTAATGCAGCACATACGGGTAAGAATATAGTAGAATATATTATCAAAGTCATGAAAGATTTTGGTCTTACAAATAAAATTTTGGTAATTACCCTAAACAATGCTACAGCAAACTCTAGGGCAATGGATATTCCCGCTCCCTTATTTGATACATACGTCGAATCCTTTTTTTTCTACATCAACGATACGCCTACCATATTATTAATCTTATAGTTAAAACTGGTTTAAAGAGATTGGATCCATATCTTCAAGCTTTTCACGATACAATATCTTTCGTAAATAATTCTAACCAACGAAATATAGTATATAAGATCTACTGCATTGCGATGGGTGTACGTCTATGAAAGTTCACTTGGACATGCCAGTAAGGTGGAACTCAACTTATCTCATGCTATAAAATCTTTTATCCTGTAAGCCTATTTTTTATGTTCTTATTCACATGCACTATCACAGCCATACCGGCAGCACACTACTGAATGAGAAACATTGGTATGTTGCTAAGAAGTTACTAGCATTTCTCGGACCCTTTTATAAATCTATTGTTGTTTTATCCGAAGTGTACTATCCAACATCTCCGATCATTGTCCATCATATTCTTGCGATTGTTGTTCACTTAAAATTTTTTGAAAATGACATAGTGTTACGAGAGGCTGAGTGTACTATGAAAACCAAATATTTAAAATATTAGAATGAGATACCATACTTATATACATTTACATTTATTCTAGATCTAAGAGCTAAAATCGCAGGATTCAATAATATTCTTACAATTATAGGTGATTATATAGGAATATATTATTCTAATTATTTTACAGTTGTTCGTTCATAATTATTTAAAGTTTACCAAAAGTACGAGTATAAGTTTCAGAGAGTTCGCTTGCATTGAGCTTCATCAGCACTCACCACAAGGAAGAAGACAAATATGTGGGGCATCATCTTTTCCTTTGAAAGATCAAACTCTACATCGTCAAGTAGTAGGGCAATCTATACCAGGGCCCATGGAGAACTATTAGTCTTTCTGGACAACGATCACATGCCTCACGACAAAAAGACTTCAACATTTTGGACTGGTGGTGTAAGCACAAGCTAATATATCTGGTGCTATCCATATTAATATGGGATATGTTAACCGTTCCTGTTTTATTAGTTTCTTCTGAGTATGCTTTCAATCTTTCTGGAAGAATATTGGAATAGATTATAACAAGACTCATGAATGAGATGGTGGAAGTACTTCTCACAATAAAAGACTGGGACACAACCTGATGTGTGAGCTCAACACTGCGTGGTGGATATGGAGTTGGAACACGTGTTCAACAATCTCTATCTAGATGGCGGCAAAGGCAGTCAAGACACTGACACCACCACCGTTGATTCTTAGAGCATGCATGTATACATTGTACTTTTTATGAGTTTTTACGTGTAATGCTAAGCTACAGGCTGTACTCTTTTTTCTTTGCCAATGATTTCTCGAGTTGAGTTTTTATTTGACAAAGTTTTTAACGAGTCAGCCATTTTAACATTAATAAAGTTCATTATTACATTTATATAATTTATCATGTCTTTTTTATAATTTAGTGTCTTTTTGTATCATTTCTATACTTTATTGTGTCCTTTTCAAATTCTACATATTTTTCTAATTTTTTGGGGCCAAACGGGCGTGTCGTGCCTCCGTGGCCCATCTGATTAAACACCTGACATGGCATGAACCCCCTCTAGGCCATGCCTGTGCTAGCATCTCAGCCCATGGGTTGGAATAGCATGGCCCATTTCAGCTGACTGGCTAAACGGACCGTGCCTAATGGGACCGTGTTATGTCGGGCTCGAGCTGTGTCGTGCCGCCCTTTTGGGCACATCTAGGTCCATCTCTCTACTCCCTCCTTTCCCTTCTATTTGGGCCCCTCGAAAGGCTAGAGGCACATTTCATGGGCTGTCTGGTGGAGATGTGGAGCGCTCAGCTTGGTCTAAAAAGATGGTGTGACCATAGATTTTGGCCTAGGGATTGCACAAATGGTACATATGGGCTGATCCCTATTAAAAAGTAGTTAATTGTAGTGCCTTTGATGTAACATGCTACCAGGCTCCCCTGTGTGGTTCTTCTCGATCCACAGCGCCTCTTCTCCAGCAACAGATGGGTTCACCAAGTCACCTCGGCATAGAGGGGGAGGCGATGGTGGTTGCAGTGCGGCGAAGCGACGGTGGCGCCACCGGCCACGGGTTCAGAAGAGGACGAAGTGCAGCGCCGATGGGTGGCACACAACAGTGGCAATGGATTTAGGTTGGGTAGGGCCTGGATGATGGCAGGTAGGGAGTGGAGGCGGAGAAGCGAGCATGTTTTAGATGTCCAATGCCATCTAACATCTAAGGCAAGATCCACAAATTGTGTCCACATTTATAACATTTTCCTTTTTATATTGTGAGACCATGTGGAGGTCACCTCATACTATGTGATGAGTATTTGACTTTGCTTGTACTTCAGAGTTGAATTTTGAGTTTGACTTTGTGCCATTTGCTCTCTGGTTTTTGCTAGCAAGTGGACAGTGGTATGATGTTTGACCACTATGCGTGTCCAGTTTGATTGGCTGTATAACAGTGATCTGACCAGTGTCTGGTGTGACCGACCGTGAGAGCAGTCCAACCGAAAATACGGTGTGACCAATTTTTAGTTAGTGGTATGTTTATTCCAAAAAGGTGCTCATTGCACTATGCAGGGTTTTTGAGAGCGGTATGACCGGTCATTCAATAGCAGTGTGACCGGAGGTCGTCGGGTGGTCAGACCAGTATGGTTGTACAATCAGACCGGTCCCTATTACTGGGAGGAGTTAAGTCAGTTCATGGCGGCATGACCGGTTGTTAGTTGATGGTCCGACTGGCCTCTAGCTTATGGAGTGAGTTGAGTTAGTTTTTTGTTGTGTTAGTCATAGCGGTAATCCATGCAAGTGTTAGTCATGCAGAGAGTCCATGTATTATGCGAATCTTGACATGGGTGTCAAATGGTGCATATTTGGCTTGGTTTTGTTGATAAGAATCAAGTGCATGTCACTTATGCTTGGGATAGTTACTTGTTCTTTGATGCATTGTTGCGGTCAACGGCTAGATCGAGACTAGAGGAGGTTCCCTAAGGCCAATGAAGATCGTGTAAGTCTGAGTGGAGAAATATGGAAGAAAGACAAGGATCATAATGAGGCAAGTGCATGCATGTGGTGTGCCATTGGACTTGGGAATTTCAAGCAGTGATGGCCCTTGGAGTAGGCGTACGATCTTGACAACAAGTCATTAGATATCATGTACTTCGTTGTGATGGTTGCTTCGAGAAGAAGCACCGTGAAGATCAGTGGGTGGCAATTGAGGAAATTATCTGATACTCGGTAGAGAGGCAGCTTGCAAAATAGTGATGGTGGCCTAAGTGATTGAGGTTACATTTTGGATGATGGAGCATCTTATGAGGCTATTAAAGCCATGTGGGAAGTTGCGCTTTGAAAAGTGTGCAAATATGTGTGTGTGTGTGTAAAACCTGTCTGTGTGTGGGTTACCGGATTTTCTCAGTTGTAAGTGGTTGTATCCACTAAGTGTGAGTCAGATGTTAGGGTTTGGTGGGAGGTGAGAAGCCCCCACTATATAAACCCTTGTGTATGTTGAGGGAGAGCTCTCTCTTGCGGGTGTTTGGGGAGAGAGGATAGGGTTTTCTTGTGTTAGAAGCTTTATGTGTGTGCTCTAGGTTTAGAGCTCCGTCCCCCATGAGGGATTAGCTGTAAAATATTCCTCTCAAAGTGAAACGAACATCCAAATTTCGTCCAAGTGAGTTGTGATATGGATCTCTCCTTTTGCTTTTGATTTGCTTGGTTTTCTTGTTTGAATTTCATCTGATCTCCTCTTGATCTCTCTTGGTACCAAGGATATGTAACAGGTAGAGATATATCTTGGAGATCAGATCTCATCTATCTAGGCACTTTCTATGGAAAATCCTTGTGATTGCCTGGTTTTGCTCAAGAGAGCGATGATTTTGAAGTTTTGATCTTGATGGTGTTTTGACTTGAGTTCATGTTGTGATCTAACTTGTTATGTGTTGGACTATGTGGAGTGGTCGTGAATTTAGTGATGATGAATAATTGACTTTTGGCTGGCTTCGACCACGCTCGGTAGTCGGTGGTTCGAATAGTTTTGTGTTGGGAGGTCCAATCGATAGGCTTCAACCATGGCAGGTTTTGACCATGATATTTCTACCACCGCAGGTTGACCACGGCATATTGACCACGGTAGGTCAATCACGGTGTTTCTATCATGGCAGGTCAATCATGCTATTTCAACAACGGTAGGTCAAGCATGGCAAAATGGCCACTGATGAACAATTGCATCAGTAATAACCTCGATCCAGAGTATTTAGAGGAGCCAAATACTCTGAAGTCAGAGAGCAGTCGGAGAGGTCGAAGACCCCAGAGTCAAAGGCTTTGGCAAAATCGGTCGTAGCTACAGTAAATTGGTCATAGCTACAGCGAACCGGTCGTAGCTACGGTAAATCGGTCGATAGTTGTAAGCAAAGAAGAATCGGTCGTATGCTTTAATGTAACCAGTTATAACTACTGTAAATTGATAGTATGCTACGGGAAACTGGTCATTCTGAACAGTGAACAAGATACAATGGACTACAGTTGGTAGTCGGCAGGCTTTGACTAGGACGGTTGGGGTCGTGAGCTTCAGTGGACTGGTCCAAAGTGATAGTGACCGGTCGATGGTCATTGCTATAGTATCAGGTAGATACTTGATAGTTATTGCTTAAGTACCTAGTCGATACTCGGTAGTTGGTACTCGATGGTTTGGTGACTGGTTGGTAGTCGATAATGCTACGACACTTGTGATTCCCAAGTGTTCTGAGTGGTGGTAATTCTTGAGTACTTGTAGTTTTCGAATACTCATTGAGCTAGCGGTATTGGTCGTAATGAATGGTTGAAGGTTGATTTTCTGGAGAACGTTGAATATTCTAGTCGTGGATGACCTGGTTGGTATTGATGGATGATTAAATGTGTGTTTCATGTGTGTGGACTAATGATGGTCAAATTGTGAAGAACTTATGTCGGGGAAAACGTTTCTTTGGTATTTGCATATGCGGGTGGGCGTGGAGATGGTCATGATCGGTGATGGGGAAGACCGAGACTAGGATGGAAAAAAAATCTGAGGTTCAGATGGTCGAGAATGTCATGAGGTGGTCGGGCTCATGCTGGAGCACATGGAGATCCAAGGTAGTGTTGCGTGGAAAAGGTACAAGAGGTGCGGTTCTAGAGGCTTCAACACGTGAGGTGATATGGCGTGATAAAGGTACAAGAGGTGCTATCCTGGAGGCTTCGTCTCGTGGTGAGTTAGGAATTGTGGATGGAGTCTATAACTAAAAAGATTTAGAGTTTAGTTAAAACCCATGTTCGGAAGGGTTTCGGGTCCCTTGGTTTTTAGAAGAGATAAAGTTTTGAGTCTGTGTTTGAGATAAACACGGTTTGGGACATTAGCCTATAAAAGCAGGGAGAGGTTAAGGGCTAACAGACCAGTTTTGAGGGCTTTCGTCGGAAAAGCTTTTAGAGGTGCTTGTGAGGGCACTTTGTAAATCCACGAAAATCTAGCAATAAAGATCATCTTGAATCAGACTACTACGTGTTTTGCTTGAAGAGTGCTGGTAGATTGAAGTTTGTGACCACATGCGAACTAGTTGTAGATCCTATAGGTTGAAGCAGTTGAGCGATCAAGCGAACGATCAGGCACTGAGTGGTCGAAACCATCTCAAAGTATATGACGACCAAGCAATTGAGTGTTGAGCAGTTGAAAGTTTCGCCGACCTCCGGGAGACTTCAAAACATGGCGACAATCATTCGCCCCCTCTCTGATTGCAATATTCGATCCTATATTATGATATGTGAGAATCTATCTAAAGCTATCTAGACTCACAAGTAAGTACAATGCGAAGTTTCTGTCTTTTGCCTGGTTTTGGTGCAACCGTCCTTATTTAGTATAAAGGTCAGGACTTTGGTATTGACCTTCATAATCTATGATTGGAATAGGTTCCTAACATCCTAGGGAGAATTTATACCATGTTTTATCATGTTTGGATGAGTGGCTCATGAGTTAGCCATTTTCTAGGTTGAGAGTCATGCTATTTTTGCCTCTGTTCAGCGAGCGATCAAACCGCTGTGACCTGAGTGGTTGGATAGTCTAGGCTCAATTAGACTGGTGGCACTTACGGTCAGACTGGCCGAGCGGACCGCCCCCTGGCTGGCGATCAGACCGGTGAGACTGAAAGTCTCAAGTGATCTTGTGTCCTTTGGTTCTTGGCTTTGGTGAACCTTGTGAGTTTGTATTTTTTGTTGTATCATGTTGCTAATACTAGAGGAAGATTTTAAGAAACCATTCACCCCCTCTGACTTATCATATCCAATGCTCCTAGTGGTATCAGATCACCTATTAGCTCTTCTTCATATATCCTAATTGGTCTTTTGAGCAATGCCATTAGAGAGGTATTACAACAAGTCTCTTGTCTTTGATGGGGTCGACTATCCCTATTAAAAGACAAGAATGGTTATGTACATTCAAGCTTAAGACCAAGCCATTTGGAACAAAGTGAGGAGTCCCTTTGTCATGCCTACTGATAGCGAGCTCCTCAATGCTGCCATGACAACTGAGATTGAGGCAAATGCTAAGGCACGTAATTTCTTGATTCAAAGCATAGGGAGAAATGACTTATATATGGTGGCTCATCTTGCATCCGCATATTAGATCTGGACAATTCTCTCAGATTATGATGAGGGTACATCGGAAATTAAGAAAGTGTGAGAGATTCAGTTCAAGAAAGACTACCATAAGCTGGAGATAGGACCTGGAGAGTCCATCGGTTCCTTCTCTGATAAGTTCCAGGAAATCTTAAGTGATCTGAGATCTATGGGGGTTACTTATTTATATGTCGACAATGCAACTCATGCTCTTAGCGCTCTTGACATGAGTGTTTGGGAGGAACTTCTTAAGATGCCTACAATACGACTAGAGTTCTAGTTTGTAAGAGATGAGGAGGGGAGGTAACTATTACTACATATGTACTACTGTAAATACTGGAGTTGATGGTGGAGTTAGTGGTGGTAGTGGTGGTGGTTTGTTCGCCCATCCCACCTTCCTTTCCACTCACTAACAAATATCTAACAAAAAAGAAAAATCATCTCCCAACAAACAAAATAACTTCAATACAAAATGTGGTGTGGATCACAACGAAGCTCGACCGGATGCAGCGGTTGAGCCGACAACACGGTGTAGGTCGAGCATGATGGCAGAGGAGCGACGTCAACTAGGTCGGGTCGTGGCTCAGTTGAGTGCAGAGGCAGAGCTGAGCTAGGGCGTGGAGCAGGCCGAGCCCAATTACGTCAACTTGACTTGCTGGGTAATATAATATTATTGCATCAATAGCAACGCACGAGCATTGAACTATTTATTTTAAAAAAACCACTCACTTGCCACGTTAGCAGTTACTTACATTCCTAGTTGCCTTTCTTTACTTTGTTGTGAAGCTGGTTACAGATGACAGCAGGAAGTATTAGATTCAGATTTTCGTTCAGCCCCTGCATGTCGAAGAATGCATAAATGGTTGCTTTGTTCAGGAAGTATTGATTCGGCGCCTGCATGTCATCCAAATATCCAATGCCTGAACTGTCACTTTGTTGGTGCAATTCTGATAAGACACCAGGTTTCAAATATCTTTCTTTCTTCTTTTTTTTTTTTGAAGAGAATTTCAAATATCTTGATCGATAGTAAGTAGTAACCATTAATTTTCTTGCCAAGGTTTTATTATTTTCCCTTGCATTTGAGCTTTCTTCACCGCGTTGTACAGCTGCAGAAGGCATTCATTAAGATGATTCATTCAGAGGATGCATAAAAGGTTGCTATGTTGGTGAAAGGCTGTGCGTTGTTTTTCGTTTTATTTACTTCCTGTTTAGTTTCAGGAGTTGAGGTGGAAGCAAACTTTCATCTCGTCTTAATCCTACGCCCCGATCGAAAAGTTGTTTGCTGCAAGATCTGGCAGCATGTCGTCGTCATCGGCGCCGGTGAGGTTGGACAATGGCACCACCCCCGCCACCATTAGCAACCCATTCCACGTGGTCAACTCTAGCAGCGGCACTGCCGGACAAGCGAACTCCGTGGCGTATCTGCAATCTCCGCACGCCGCGTTGCCTTCACCACCAGTATGCGCCGTCACCAACTACGGCTCTTCGACCACCGGGCGTACTTCCAATGGAGCGTCGACGCAGCCGTCGCCGCAGTTGCTGCAGCAGCTCATGATCTTGGCGGGCTGGGGTACCCGGCCGCCGTGGGTCCAGAACTACCCGCGCATGGCCCCGCAGGGCCAGGCGTCGTTCTCCTCCGGGACATGCTCTGGACCCCGTGGGGCGCCATCTTTGGTGTCCCGTACACCGGGAGCTCGTAGCAGCGGCGTCGATGGCAATGGCGCTGTCGCCATCCAACGCAGTACCGGCGGCAACTACTGTCCCGGAGGTAGCAGCGCAGGACGTCCCGGCAAAGTTGCTAACGCGAGCTCGCGTCAGAGCGCCACTGCTACCGGTGCCGGCGTCAATGCCAACACCGAGGTGCAACGTCTGAGCCCTGTGCTCGCGATGCCGACTACTGAAGTTGCCCAAGGGAAGGCCGCTCCGTCGCTAAATGGTCGCGTACGGAAGCGCGCGCCCAAGGGAAGCAGCAACCCGGCCGGATCCAAGAAGCCGAGGCAGAGGGTCTCCGGCAAGAACGCTGCTGCGGCTGATGCGAAGCTCGTCGCCGACAAACCATCGGGCTCGAACCCGGACGCCCATAGCAACGGCCTGAAGATTGTTTCTCCAGCAGCGCCGCCAAGCAACAGCAGGAAGAAGAAGAGCAACGCCGCCCCGCCGAGCACTAGATGCGGTCTCGTTGCCAGGAGGAACAGCGCGGGCACGGCGCCATCAGTAGTAGCAAAGAAGCACACCGTACTGACATGGCTGATACACGCCGGCTTCTTGAAGGAGAAAGAGAAGGTTTTCTACGTGCCGAGAGGCAGCAACGAGAAGGTCATCTCCGGCTCGGTCACCATGACGGGCGTTCACTGCAGCTGCTGCGAGGCCGTCGTGCCCCTGCCGGTGCTCGAGGCCCACGCCGGCTGTGATAAGCCCGGGCAGCCATGGGAGAAGCTTCTGCTCATGTCCGGGAAGCCCCTGCTGCGGTGCATGCTGGAGGCATGGGAGCAGGAGAGGGTGAAGATCTTCCATGCACAGGAGAAGGTCAGGACTTCGCTGGAGCAGGAGGAGAAGAAGTCGCAGGCCAAGAAAAAGCTCGCGAAATCGTTGCTTGCCAAGCAGAAGGAAGTTGTTGAGAGGGTCATGTCTCCTCAGATCAAAGGTGAAAAGGATTGCAGCGACGACGCCTGCGGCATCTGCGCCGATGGAGGCCAACTGCTGTGCTGCGATAGCTGCCCCTCGACCTTCCATCCAGATTGCCTCGCTATCAAGGTAAAGAAAAAAAAAACAAACAAATTAAGTTGCAGCATGTTCTGTTTGTAATCAAATCTTTGAAGGAACGACAGATAAACCATGCAAAAGTTCTTCCTCACTTTCTAATCTTAGCTAATATTAGCCTAATTTCAGGTTCCAGAGGGCACGTGGATCTGTCACTATTGCCGATGCATGTTGTGCATGGCAATTGATGAACATGGTTTGTCCACATGCCAGCAATGTGCTCGCAAATGTAAGCATATGTCTTTCTCTTTATCAACTTATCATGATAATTTTTTTCTCTTATGTTTCTGAAGAAGAACTGATGAACTGCACTGGCAACACCTTAATTTGCAGATCACCAGTACTGTCGTCCATTGCTAAACACTGGCCGTGAGATCGGTCCGTACTGCAGCGAAACCTGCAAGAAGGTGAACACTTGTTGATGTATTTCCATTGCACATCCTATCCTCGGCATTGGTTAAAAATTTTAAATTATGCATTTATGTGTGTTATGTCTGTGATAGTTTCCACTGATCAAGAGTACTGAACCTCACATTAAGCCTTTGCTTCATATGTATTTCAGCTGGCTGCTCGGCTATCGGATATGGTAGGGGTCATGAACCGTACTGAAGATGGTTTCTCCTGGGCTCTCCTGAAGATTCAGAAGGACGAGCTGGTCAGTTCTGAAGACATGCCTTTCGTTCTTGAGTGCAATGTGAAACTTGCAGTGGCTCTTGGTGTGCTCAATGAGTGCTTTAATCCTGTGAAAGATCGAAAAACTAACATTGATATGCTCCACCAAGCTGTTTACAGCCTAGGGTAAGTTCGGTCAGGCACCAGGAGTACTACTACCTACCAAGTTACTTACTATCTTACTAGGAGTTACGACTCAATTGCTTCAGCATTTTATTGGAATTGTTGTCATGGCTTCCTAAATATGCTGCCCTGGAATGTCATGTAGTTAGCAACTAGCCGAATTTCCCGCACAATTGCATACTACAATACATATGTTTATGTTTGGAAATAGCATTGTATTTGTTATCCGACTCTAATGCTCATGATTGAAGACTTTCCCGCGCAATTGCATGGTTACTGGTTAGATGCTGCAATATGTATGTTTATATTTGGAAATAGAGTTTTATTTGTTATCTAAATTTAATGTTCATGATGGAAGATGTAGTTGTATCTATTATACAACCGTAACAGTTCTTCCCTACGCAATTTGCGTAGATTCTACAATACGAATGTTTATATTTGGAAATAGAGTTATATTTGTTATTCAACTCTAATGATCATGATTGAAGTATTGTTGTATGTATTATACAACTGCAACCGTATACATCTAATTGGTCATATTATACAACTGCAATCGTATATATCTGATTAGTCTACACTGTTATAATTTGGACTCACCAAAATAAGCGGTGTATATCTTTCTCCTTTTTTTCTTTGGTTAACGTGGTAATTTTGAGCCCTTGAGAGGAATGCAGTAGCTTCTTTCTCTTTGTTTTAATAATATAATAGATTTCAGATAATTAAGCACACCTCGTCACTTAGCTATTTTCTAAAATATTTGTGTGTGTGTATATATATATATATATATATATATATATATATATATATATATATATATATAAAAGAGAAACATAACCTCAACTGTAATATTTGACTAGTTTTAAGCTGATATATATGAATGGAGCTGGTTTAGTTTTTGACATGCTATGTCATTCGGTAATTTCATACTTGAGCAGATCAAAATTTAAACGACTGAGCTACCAAGGATTCTACACCATGGTTCTAGAGAAGGATGGAGAGATCATTTCAGTAGCCTTGCTGAGGTTCGGATTAAAAAAAAGTTCTTGTTGTTTCGTTCCCGTTGGTAGTTTCTGTTTATACTGTTGCTGTTTTTACTTTGTTCACTTTAGTTTAATCAATGCCAGTGGACTACATGTGTGGCTCTATTTTGCTGCATTCTTAGGTTGTTTCTTACCCAGTTGATTACATGTTACTTTTGTGCTCTTTGTTAATCAAGCCTGGGTTTTCTGCTCTTTGCTTGAGCACTTTAGCGCTGTGTGTAACCTCAGGGGTAATGGAATGTAATATGTATCAGACATTCAGACATTTGATTTCAGTAATATCCTGGAGTCCTGAAGCTTACAAACAAAAACATTCAAAACCATCACCATGGCCTCAAAGAGTGGGCTGCAATATTTCCTTACTCATGTGGAGCAACGAGAGTCCTATACACAAAGTTCAGATTCTTGCATTACACTTGGCAGTAATGTTTTGATGCTTAATTCGTGGCAGCTAGCTCGCTGCTTCTTTTTGTCGTCGGCAGGTCATCTAGCTAGGTGCCACCCAGCTAGAGCTAGTTTTGCTACACTTTGCACTCACTCACCCTTTTTTCTTTTCTGTTGGAAAGATACAGATCAACATGACATGTTTCTTTGCTACAGGTTCCATGGCACAAGACTGGCAGAAATGCCTTTTGCAGGCACACTGCCACCTTACCAGAAACAGGGAATGATGCGTCGCCTTGTTAAGGCTGTTGAGCAGGTGCAAATTAAAACCGTTTCTTTCTCTGTTCCCCATGTTCTGTACTGTAAATTAAAAGAAAATGATGTTTTTTTCTTCAGGAATCAGTCAGTAAGTTATTGCTCTCGCCTTTCTTAATTATTAGGTGTTGGCGTCAGTGCAAGTAGAAAATCTAGTGATACCGGCTGTAGCTAGTCTAGTGGATACATGGAAGAGGTCCTTCTTCTTCAGGCCAATGGAGCCACAGCTCAGGGAGGAAACCAAGAAGCTGAGCTTGGTCGTCATCACCGGGACGACCCTGCTCCAGAAACCCATTGCCGCGCAGCAGTCAGCATCCCAGCAAGGTACCTGCACCGTACCACTCCCATCGATTTCATTCACACCAAGTTAATTATATATACGCATGCAAGTCTCACACACGATGTCATGTTAGCTCAAACTTTCCATTCAGTCAGTGAGAGGCTAACACACTGTTTACTGATTATTGAAAAAAATTCAGAGCTACGCAAGTATACGATGATTGCGCCGATCAGCAAGGACCACATGCCGCGCCTGACCGACGACGAGCTGGCGTTCTTAGAGATGACTCCGTTCTGCAGCTTCACCGATCTGGTGGCCGGAAACGTGTCCCTGCAATTCTGCGGTGGTGATGACCGGATCTCCATGGCTCCGGGAAGCAGCCCCGCGCCCTCCCGACCTGATGAGCGGCGTCCGGCGTTCCTGCGGCGAGGCGAACGCAAGCTGCAGCGCTCTCCGCCCTAGCTATGCGCACGGCAATCTTCTCCGTGGCATGAAATGATATTGTTGGCCACCTGCTGTCAGCGCCATTTCTGAAAACTTTGTTTTTTCAGAACTTCTGAAAACTTAAATGTTTGTTATGGTTGGCAAGACAAGAGAATGCAGTCTTTGTGCTGGTCGATATACGGGGATAGTTCAGTCATGTGTTGTAAGACTACGAAATGGATTTGAGCATACATATCCATATCTATAGTGATTGCTTTCCTTCCGATGGTCCCAATACCCTTAAGCCTCCCCTTATGGCGAGATCGAGGTACATCTATTGGTTCGATCTGAGCCATGTAATCGGCAAAGAACTCAATGACCTCTTCGGTTGTATAACTTTTGACAATGCTGCCCTTCAGCCGAGATTGATTCCGTACATATGACTTGAGAATTCTCATGAACCTCTCGAATGAGTATATACTACGTAGGAACAAGGGCCCGCACATTTTTATCTCCCACACAATGTAATAATGAGATGGGCCATTATTTCGAAAAACGATGGAGGGAAATACATTTCAAGATGACATAGAGTCGTCACCACCTCGTCTTGCAGAGCATATAGTCCTTCGAGATTGATGACCTTATGAGCAAGTGAGCTAAAGAAATAACACAGCCTCATGATTGTCTTTCGGATCTTGATCCGCAAAATACTTCTAATTGCAATAGGGAGCATCTGTGTCATTAGCACATAAAAATCATGAGACTTCATGCCAATTAACTTTAAATCTTCCATCGAAACAAATTTCTTCATGTTGGCAGAGTAACCAGATGAAACTTTCACACCATGCAAGTACTGGCACAGTTTAGTTCTCTCAGTCTTGGACAGAGTGTAACAAGCAGGGAGAAAGGTAAGTTCATCCTTTATCGGTGCTAACTCAGGACTGATGTCCATATCAACCAATTCAAGCCGTGTGTTAATACCATCCTTTGTTTTGTCATGAATATTTAGTAAGAGACCAATCAAACTGTCACATATATTCTTCTCTACATGCATGACATCGATGCAGTGGCGAATTTCTAGATGCTCCCAATAAGATAAGTCCCAAAATATTGATTTCTTCTTCCAGACGTTCTTCTCACGGGTTGTCGATTTACATACCTTTTTGAGCACAATATCTAAATCCTTAACCATATCATAGATCTTGTTTCCACTTAAATGCCTTGAAACTAAACTATCCTCATTCTCTCCATTGAATTATTTCTTCATCCTACGGTATGGGTGAGCCTTCGAAGGAACCTACGGTGAAGCATGTACACGATTTTGCACGAGTGTTTCAGCCACATACTCTCGTTATCATCTAAACAGTGAGTATAGGCTTTAGCCCCTTTCGTACTTTGGCTTGACAGGATAGCAAAGGCAGAATAATCATTTATGGTGCAGAACAACAAGGAGTGTAAAGTGAAGTTCTATTGTTTGTACGCATCCCAAACCTGTATCCCTTCAATCCACAATATTTTTAGATATTCGACCAGATGGTACTAGGTGCACATTAATATCATTCCTAGGTTGCTTCAGCCCTTGGATAAGTATCGACAATAAAATATACATCCGCTTCATACACAACCAAGGAGGAAGGTTATAGATGCAGAGAGTCACGAGCCAAGTACTATGTCGGCTGCTCATGTTACTGAAATGATTCATTCCATCTATATTTAATATAAACCTTATATTCCTCGGTTTTGCACCGAAGTCTGCAAACCTTCCATTGATGTTTCTTCACTAGGCGGAATCAGTAAGGTGTCATAGTATTCCATTCTTTTTACGCTCCTTTGAGTGCTAACGTAGCAATTTTGTTTCCTTGGGGTTCACAAAAAACCACTTCAAACGGGGAATTACAGAAAGATACTATGCCACCTTAGCTGAAGATCCTCTCTTCACCACTATTCCCTCGCCGTCATCTGATTGATTATTACGCTTGTATCGGGATGCGTTGCACACCGGACATATATGCATGTTTGTATACTCTTTACGGTAGAGGATACAGTCATTTGGACATACGTGTATTCTCTATACTTCCATTCCCAATAGACAAAGAAACTTTTTGGCTTTGTAGGTGATTTTGGGCAACTCGTTTTCCTCCAAAAACATGTCCGCTAAAAGAACTAATAGTGCTATGAAGTTCTTGTCGGATCAACCGTTGCTTGCCTTCAATTTTAGCAATTCAAGCATGGCTTACAATCTCATGTATTTTGATTTGCGGCACGTGAACAAGGGTTTCTCTGAGTCCTCTACGAAGCCTTGGAATTTAACATACTCTCTCTCTCATCACAGTTCACTTCTGCATCGCGAAGTATCTGATCTAGATTATCATCATTCAGCCTATCCAAATCGAAACTACAATCGACATGATCATCCATCGGTATATCATTGATTTCATTGGTGATGTCATTATTACTATCTTCCTATGAAGTTTGCTCTTCACCATGACTGATCCAACATGCATATCCCTTTTTGAAACCCATTCGAATCAAGTGCGCTTCAATTTGTGCTTAGTTCTTAAACATCTTTATATTCTTGCAGTCAATGCATGGATAATACATATATTGCACCTCTTATTCAACATATCCTCCTCGGCAGCTTTTGTAAAAGCAGAAACGTCATTAATGTACTCTTCACTTACACAGTTCCCAGCGTACATCCAGTTTCGGTCCTACGTTACGCATATAACAATTTAGTATAACACATTCAATTAATTAATTACTATACTATATATGTATGATCTAAATTAAATAGCTATATGTAGCAATAATAATTTATTAAATTAAATTAAGTATAAATAGATTATGAATTGACTAAACCCTAAATCATGCTAGATATAAAATAACTTTTTCTCTACATCAAGCTAGCTAGATCAACCATCTCCTTTCACCAAAAATTATAAATCTAAATTATAAAACAATTAGGAAAAAGTACTAACTATAGGTAGTAAAAAACTTAGCGAATCTATAATTACTCTAGCCAAATTGTCTCATTTCACTAAATTGCCTCAAAGCCCTGCCTCCAACTCAAAACAACATCATAGATCTGGAATTTAGGACAGAGGTTCGACAGGTCTGTGCGTAATTAATATAGTGGAATTATCATAGATGATTTTTTTATACAAATTGTTTATGATGACTTAATTATCACAGACGATTTTTAATACAAACCATTCGTGAAATATCACATATGGTTCTTGTTAAGAACCTTATGTGATACTTAACAAACGGTTTTCGCCATGAATCGTCTGTGATATTTTCTCTTGACAGATGGTTTTTAGGGCTAGCAGCAATATAGATGGTTTCTAAACTAAAACCGTCTGTGATTGTATTTAATACAGATGATTTTGAGGAACCGTCGGTGATGTGGCGTCTAATATTAGTCTTTTTTTTTGTAGTAGTGATGAGACATAGAGCTAAGAAACAGAAGAAGAAGAGTAACCTTTCCGCGGGCGACGGCGCTGGCAACGGTGAACCTTCTTGTGGGTCTTCCTCCCCTTGCAGCGGAGAAGAACAAGGGGGGCTTAGGAGCTAGGAAGGAGGCTTCCATGAAAGTCAGAGGAGAAGCAGGCAGCAGCTCCTGATCTGCCTTGTGTTTGGTGGATATTGGGCCTGTTCTTTTCCTCCGAAACTGACGGCTTTTAACTTTTGCTACAGTATCTAACTTTCAAACGAAATATTTTCTCAAGATGGGGTCTACAAGGTAAACGATGTACACGTTAAAAGCCCAACATTTGCACTATCCAAATTCACAAGTGAGTATCTCTCTTCGTAATTTGTACCATAAACAGTTAAAATTCAAAAATTTCAGCCAAAAGTCATAAACTACAGCCGTCGCCAAACAGGCCATTAAAGGCAGGCGGAGATAGAAGAAGGGCACGAACCCAAAACCAAGTGCTCTTTCTACTATTGGGCCTCCAATGAACGGCCTAAGCCCAGTAGAACACCCAAAACCCTACGAACCGACGCGCGCCTCCCTTCCCAACCACGGCCGCTGCGGGCTGCTTTCCTCCTCCGCCGCCGGCCTCCTCCCCCATCAGAAAGGCCACCGTGATGCTTCGCCTACGCTCCTCCGCTCGCCTCCTCAGGAAGGTGAGCCAACCGCCCCTTGCTTACCTTTCTAGGGTTTAGCGATGCTGCTTACCCCACGCTTGCGTGGATTGCCCATTGCAGCTATGCGAGTCGTCGCACGGGCGTCGCGATGTCCAAGGGTATCTGCCTCAGCCGCGATGGATCTCCGGCGCAGCCTCAGCCGCGCGCGACACATCGCTCATGCGCCCTCTGCCCGGGCTCCAGCTCCCGCCGTGCCTCCCCGACCAGCTTGACCGCCGCCCCACCCGTCTCACCACGCTCCCCAACGGCGTCCGCGTCGCCTCCGAGGACCTCCCGGTACTAGCCTAGTTTTTTTTACATCGTATGCTGTGTGCCTGTGCTGCGGCGGCGCGGCTTTGGTGCTGACGCTTTGTGAGGTTTTCTGTCAGGGGCCCTCGGCGTGCTTAGGGGTGTTCGTTGCTTCCGGTTCGATTCATGAGACGGAGGAGTCGGCCGGCGTCACGCACCTGCTGGAGAAGCTGGCGTTCAAGGACACCGCGCACCGTAGCCACCTGCAGATCGTGCAGGGTGTCGAGGCCACCGGGGGGAACGTCGGCGCCTCTGCATCCAGGGAGCAGATGGTGTACAGCTACGACACGCTCAAGGCCTACTTGCCGCAGGCCGTCGAGGTGCTCCTCGACTGCGTCCGCAACCCGCTGTTCCTGCAGGGCGAAGTTGAGCGACAGGTGCTGGATGGTCTCTCTCATGGCTCATAACTGGGTACTTTTTTTTGTGCACTCATATGGTTGTGGTTGTGTTGCTTGTCAGCTGGCCCTTGCTCGAGAAGAAGTCCAGGGGCTTCAGAAGAACCCTGAGAAGTTTCTTCAGGAAGCACTTAACCTTGTTGGATACACCGGTGCTCTTGCAAATCCGCTAGTAGCTCCTGAGGAGGCTCTTGGGAGAATCAATAACAGTATTATTCAAAAGTTCTATCATGTAAGACCCTTGCTTTTGTATCATATTTGATTTTTACATTCTCATGATTCATGAACATGATGACTTATCACTCGCAGATTCATGAACATTCTACATTCTCAACAGCATAGACATACTGGTCAACATGGAACACGTTTGTATTGTTGTGACACTTTGTTGTTTGGCCTCGTATAATTGGCCCCATCATTCGGTGGATGTACTCTAAATGGGTTCTTTAAACTGACATTCTAGTTTATTAACGCTAAAATGCAAATGTAATTCTAGTTATCACATAATATGGTAGAATTGATTTGTATGTAACTGATCCAATGGCAGCCACAGTGAGAGATTTCAAAATAATAACCAGGATGGTTCTATAATTTACAGCATTATGTATGTATGGACTATGGTATGGATTATACTTGTGTTCAAGAGACTTATTCAGCAATGCAAATATGCAATGCTAATATGCTGTTATCCTGCAATACCTTAGATGGCATAACTTACTCTGCAGTCTGCACATCTTTGACTTCGTAGGGTTTTTTTCTCTACAATTTAATGAAGAAATTTTATGCAAAAAATGTGAGAAGATGCTATTTCTGTAACAGGAAAACTTTACTGCTGATCGTTTGGTTCTAGCAGCATCAGGCGTTGATCATCAACACTTGTTAGACATTGCAGAACCTTTATTGTCTGATTTGCACAAGGGGTCCCCTGTGGAAACGCCGAAGTCTACTTATATAGGTGGTGATTTCAGACACAGGGCAGAGTCAGATGTAATATACCTTTTGTACTCTGTTTTTCCCTTTTAATTTTGAGGTTTCCTTTTCCTCTAGATTTAAATTTTGTTCATCTCCCTGCCTGCAGGAGACACATGTTGCGTTGGCTTTTGAAGTGCCCGGGGGCTGGCTTCAAGAGAGAGACGCTACAATTATGACCGTCATACAGGTAGAGTTAATGGCTGGCTATTTGTTAGTAACGATCTGGGCTACGTTGACATCTGCATCTTCACATTCTAACCATTAATCCACGATTGTCTGTAAACAACAACAATATTTTGCAGACTTTAATGGGTGGTGGTGGCTCATTCTCCTCTGGCGGTCCTGGAAAAGGGATGCATTCACGGCTTTGTAAGTCATGAACACACTACAATTGTTCAACTATAGTAGGGCAATTTTAGTTATTTCTGTTTTCAAGGGGGATGACATTTTTCCGAAAAGGCTAAGTTGACTGTTGTTTCTTTGCAGATCTGCGGGTCCTAACTAAATATCACGCGGTCCAGGCATTTTCAGCTTTTAGTAATGTATATGATGATAGTGGTCTCTTTGGTATCCACTTGACCACGGTGAGCTAATCTTTCCACAACATTATGCGGGCTTAAATATTTGATTTAATTGAACTTGTTGCATTGTTTACTTTGAGATTGTAACTTTACCATTTGATCATATTCTGTAATTATGAATTTAGAGCAACTAAAGTTGTGATGATATGTGTGGATCAAGGCCTTCTCTAACTCTACTAAAATTAATGTGTTAGTATCTTTCTTTTTATCCCAACACTAATTCCACTGGCTGATGACTTCCTGCTGGTGATATGATGGCAAAATAAGCCAATAGATAAAAAAGAACTCAATGTGAATAAGCATGGTAATGGTTGAACACAATTAACATTATAATTGCATATTTCTGGCAAAGTCTGAATTTCAGTTGCCCTTCTGCTCCATAGTATGATGGATACACATGTTGGGCTTTCTCATAGCAAAACTACGCTACTAATATGTATACCATCTTATAGCACTAAATTCTAGCATGAACCATGGTGGTTTGGTTTTTAATATGTCAAAATTGCAGGCTTTGGCTTTTTTTTTTTTGTATTTGAGGTCTAATATAATTTTTTTCCTTCTATTTGTAATTAGTTCAGCCATCAGATTTTGTTGCAAAGGCTGTTGATGTCGCAATACAAGAATTGATTGCTATTGCAACGCCTGGACAAGGTATGCCGTATGGATCATGCCCTACTTGGTAGAACAGCTTGCGTATTCACTGAAGCTGCCTGTTCTAAACCGTGATGCGATTTGCATGTATTCAGTGACAGAGGTTGAACTGACACGTGCGAAAAACTCAACGATTTCCTCCGTATTAATGAATCTGGAATCTAGGGTAATTTTTGAATCACACCGCAATCGCTTCCTGTTTGTTGTCAAGTTGTCAGTTAATAAGGTTTGATATCCCTCTGTTAACTTTGCACTACAGGCAATTGTTGCAGAAGATATAGGGAGGCAGCTTTTGACTTATGGTTGCAGGTAAGCCAATATCTTTGTCACTTCGAATCATTTTTTTTTCATAAGCCTAACGCATAGAAAATCATTGATCCCCTTTTATTCTTTGTTGACATCGCTGCAGGAAGCCTATCGACTGTTTTCTTCAATGTATGGACAAAATGACTCTAGATGATATCACAGCATTTGCCCAGAAGATGTTATCTTCGCAACCCACAATGGCTAGCTGGGGAGATGGTACGCTTCTTAATTTTCCCTCGGTTTGAAATAAATTGATAGACAAACTTGATTAGGCAGTTTAGGAATTAATGGGAATTCCTTGCCTTGCCCATTCTGCAGTTGATAAAGTTCCTCCGTATGAATTTGTTAGCAAACGGTTCCGAACCTTTCAATAGCATCCGTACAAAATGATCTCTGGTGGACATGAAGAATCCTTCCGTGGAAACTTGTTTTTTTTTGGATGGATCGTTTCTGCTTGTCAACGAAATGAAGGCCTCACCCCTTCTGAATGCTTCTCCGATCCTGAAGTATGGCTTGTGAGGGCCATGAACCGAACAGCGCCTAAGATGCAGCTTCCGCCACCCTGTATTTTTCTGCTTTGCTAATCCAGGCCTCCATTTAGTTGTCACCATATATGGGTGCCTTGCTCATAAATTGCATTCTTTTACACATAAGAATTAATGAGGTTAGGTTTTTAGCAACTATGTTCAGACAGTATATGCAGATGAAATGTAAGATCGACAGAAATGAAAATTTTTTAAGTCTGTTTGCAGCAAATTTTTCCATTTCTCCGTGTTGCATTATGTGCTTGCTGATCCAACTATGCGCCCTCATTGTTCATGTTGACTACTTCTCTTGCCAATTTCATGGCGATAATGTATAGCAGTGGTGGCTTGTTTTGGCTTGGAAAACTGGTGGCCGGATGATGGCCAAACCCTTTCGGAGACGGACATTTCTTGTTCGACCATCGACTGACTGGTTTGACCTGGCTCCTCTCATTTCCTGGTCCTCCTAATTCTGTTGAAAGTAACCCTGTCACACGATCAACCAGTATTATCTTAAGTACACAATATAAAGTGCTTGCAGAATTTGCGGCCTTACTAAACTACAAGGTTCAAACAATCGAAAAGCAAGCACATCGCCCAGTATACAGGAAAATCACGAGTTTCTCATCATCTCCAAGTTTCACAAAGTTCCAACCAACAGCATTTATAAGTCAGGGATACATATTTGAAGTGCCAAAGAACCGTCGAAAGAAACCGGGTAGTGCCTACAAAAGCTCTCCTTGCAACGAGAGCCTACAAAAGAATTCCAGTAACACTACTCATCAGTCATCACCAGGCTCGCTTGGCACTACTAATCCCAGCCTAACAGTCCACCCGTCCCCACCTCCGGCACAGAGGATAACATCTTAAGATCTGAGGAGCCGAGAACCGTGCCTTTGGATTTCTTCCTCTTCTTGGTGTGATCGATCACCAAGCCTCCGGCAAATTTTCCATCTGAAGCTGTTCCCTGGATTTTGTCCTTCAACTTGGGCTCTGGACCGTCTTCCTCTCTGGAAAACACCAGCTCTGCAAATGGCCTTTCTGTGTTATCAATTCCTTCCACATCTTCATCTTCTTTGTCAACATATTTCTTCCTCTTGGTTTCCTTCTTGGCCTTTCTGTCGGTATCATTGTGAGAAGGTTTATCATCCTTCCTCTTTGATTTGCTGCTTTTGCCATGTTCCGTGTCTACCTTCTTCATATCCTTTCCATCTAGCAGTTCAGATTTGCCTGGGGCAGCAACGGTGACATTGGGAGGAGTATTTTGGCCCGCAGGTTCTTCAGGGCCCTTCACTTGTTTTGACCGTTTCCCTTTACCCTTCTTTTTTGTATTAGGCTCAATGGGATCATGATCAGGCACCATATCTTCATCCTTGTTTGGCATACTCTCTTTCCTAGAGTTCTCATTCTTGGACCAGGCCTCCATGGGCTTTGCATTGAATATGCGCAAGGTTGGCACAATTTTCATGACCTAAGAGAACATTTAGAGTTACTCAATAATTGCCATACACGCTGGAAGGAAGAAAAGTCTGGGAAATCACCTTTTTGGCTAGAGTGTCTTTCTCAGCAATAGGATTTCCCTGCAAATTTAGGTTCCTCAAGTAGCGTAGTTTGGAAAGGATCTAGGAACCAAACAAATGATTGAATCAGTGTAAGGAAATCATGATAGATAAAAAGGTGGGTCAGATGCAAACCTTCAAATCCGAACCCCTCTCAATTAAGTTATTTCCTAAATCAAGGTTCAAGATTTTGACATTTTTGGCCAAGTCTGATGGAATAATCTGTAAATCAGAGTTTAAATAAGATGTTACACAGTGACTAAGTACATTAGACCATGCTAACAAGTAGCAATCAACGTGCAAAAAAAGACCAAGAAATAAAGTTGCTCTCCCTATACATACAGAGATCTTGTTGTGAGCAAGCCTAAGTTCCTTCAATTCCACGCATGCGGCAAGAGAAGATCCAATATTTTCTATTTGGCAGTGAGACAGGGATAGCTGAGGAAAGTGGTAACAACAACACATTAGTCAAATACAATTAGAAATGCTCCATAACAAAGTCAGCAAACATATTTTTATATTTATTCAGAATAAAGAAATACCAAGTACCTTTTTCATAGACTTTGCCTTGACCAAAGCATCACCGATAGTAACAACAGGATTCTTAGAGAGAACTGTGGCAGAGCAAATATTCAACAATTAACTTAGTGAAGGAAGAGATGGTTATTCTGTCTCTTAGCTACTGGATGCAAAACAATTTTTATTGGGCTATCGATATGAATTTACTAAAGCAATATGGATGTCTTATACATAAGTTAGTATTTACCACACAAACTTCCAACATCAAAATTACAAGTAGAGTTATGTATTGCAGTGGGCAAGGTCAATACTTTTAGTTTCATAAAGTTACTTTTCTTAACAACAGCCAGTGAACCTTTTAATTTCTTAATACTATCAATGTGAAACAAAACTACATTGCTTCCAGAGAGTAAAGTGATCCAGTCGATTCTACTAAACAAATGTTATCTCGATATACATACCAAGTGTATTCAACTGAAGCAGCTGGTCAAGCTTGCAGATGGAAGAAATATTGTTATCTGCATGCGAAATAACCAAGATCAATCGTTGAAATCAATTGAGCAACCCACAGGACAAGAAGAGTAGTTGAGTATTGACAGTGATAGCATTCGTGCATTGCATTACCATTCAGAATTAACGCTCCCAGGCTAGTCAAAGATTTGACCTCATCCATTCTTGTAAGTTTATTTTTGCCGGCATTCAATACCTGTACAGCCGGAGAGGATAACAATTGCAAAGCATTTTAAGTCAAGTAGTGAGCTAAGATTCAATCCTGAATGCAGCCATGTGAAAAACGCAAGGGTAGAAAAGTAACTCACTTGCAGCTTTGAGAGGCCTTCAACACCTTTTAAGCTCACAAGCTTGTTTTCAATAACCGAAAGCCACTTCAAATTGACACAGGAGGACAAGCCCTTCAACATGTAATAGCCAGAATAACTCTCAAGTGAAAATAAGAAGATACACAGAAGTTCAAAGGGCAACAGCTAGAGCTACGATTTCACGGAACAAGTTACCCATTATCTACCTCCATGAGCTACAATCACCAGTTCCTAATTC
Organism: Dendrocalamus latiflorus; assembly: GCA_017311315.1. NCBI lineage: Eukaryota > Viridiplantae > Streptophyta > Magnoliopsida > Poales > Poaceae > Dendrocalamus > Dendrocalamus latiflorus. Next base: position 838,551 of record CM029665.1, on the reverse strand, counting down.
GAGAACGCTGTCGAATGAGCTCATTATAGGATGATTTTACGATACGTCTGTTAAGCTATTCATGCTTGCAAAAATATTGTCACGCGATAACAATGGCAGCACATATCCACAGAGGTGAAATGTCAGCAAGAATCGACTTCAAGTCTACATCTTTAACTCGTGTATTTTTCATTAACATACTGTATGCAACATTGTCCATTGACCAGTTCGGCAATTTAGTGTAATGTATGTAGCTACCTGGAGGGTGACGAGGCAGTTGTAGCCGAGGTCGAGGCGCTCCAGGTCGCTGAAGCTGCTCAGGCACGACACCTGCACAACACCACACAGCACACAAGGATGAGCAGCCGAGCAGGACTCCAATCGATTGTGTGAGGAGGGATGGAGGGGCTGGCTCTACTGACGTCGGAGAGGGCGCGGTGGGAGAGGTTGAGGGACGTGGCGCCGCTACCGGCGGATCCCGCCTCGCGCGTTGCCTGCTCCACGGTGAGCCGCGCCATGGCGTCCTCCGCCGGGCGCCGGGGGTGTGAAGCGATGGCTTGTTGCGGCGGCGGCGGGTGAGCAGCGCTCCAAACCTCAAATACCCTAATAACGGCGGCTGCAGTTGGTAAATCGATCACTTACATGTGGGCCTCAGATTTAAGTGGGACCCACTGGCCAGTCTCGGTATTAGTCTACTCATGTGTGCGCGAGCGGGCGACACGTCATAACGGGGTGAAAAAGGAAAGCGAGTAGGAAGGACGAAAGGAAGGAAAGCTTCGTGTTCCCCGCCGGTTGCTCGCCGAGATGGCCATGACCGTGGAAGGTGAGTGGCTCAGACCGACTTATTCCCCCCTAAAATTTACCCTGCTGTTCGTGTACTACTCCGATCTCTGCGTCGTTTGAGCTCCGATTCGAGTATAGCGGTGCAGGGGTTGGGTTGCTAGGGTTTCATCACGGCAATGTTACGATTAGTGGGTCATCTTCACGTATTAGGGTCTGGAAACTCCGGTAGATTACAGATGATGCGCCTTTTGAGGTCTGTAGTTGGGAAGTTTGTATCTTTGGTTGGTTTTGGAGCTCGCTGCAGCGCCAGCGCTGGATCATTAGTGTGGATGTAAAGATTACTTGAGAATTGGCGGAAAGTGTCCTGATTTAGTCTTGGCAAACGCGATTTGCTCAAATCAGTGTGTTTTGTTTAGGTGCATCGAACAAATCCAGAGCGAATTACATCGACGATGCTTGCGTCGTGGTGTTGGGTCTCGTGTACTGCCACTATATAGCAATTGTAGTTTGGAAGTTTGATCTGTCTGAAACAGGGCATGGAATGCACTTGGTTCACCATAGTATCCCGCGGTATCGTGTTGCATTCAATTCATTTGCAACTTCCAACAGAATAAGGGTGATAGTTGGAAATCTGTCTGCAACATACAGATCGATCTTAGTCATTAGGCTTAACGCTGTGATAGTTGGAAATCTGTCTGCAACATACAGATCGATCTTAGTCATTAGGCTTAATGCTGAGCTCGTAAGACCTCATGACTTTTGCCCTTTAGCATGTTAGTAATTTGGGTTGAATTCTTGGATATAAAATTTTGATGTGGTCTATTAGTTTAGTCTAGAGTTTTCTACCAATCCATACACCTCCGCTAATAAAATTGGGATGTACTTCCTCTATCCACAAATGTAGCTCGCTGTGTGTTCTGTGCGGTCAATCTTTTTAAACTTTGACTATTAATATATGTTAAAGTATGTAGATTGACTACATGAAAATAATACCATTGGATTTGTCTTGCAAAATTCTTTCATAATATATATATTTTTATTATTTTTTTGCTAGTATATTATGATAATAAATTATAGTTAAAGTCTTGTGTTGGAGACCGTAAAAAGTTAAAAACGCCCTACATTTGTGAACGGAGGGAGTATGTAAGTACGATTGAGAGAGAGATGTGCTTTGTCATAATTGCTGTTGAAGGCATAGTGAGGACACAAGGTTTTGCTTACCATAAAAGAAGATAAAATGATTTTCTCTACATATAAATGGAATTTTACTGGAACTGGAAATATTGAGTCAACATGGACACTTTGAGTGTCAGCTTAATGTATAATGAAGAGCTATTAAGCCCTTAGAGTGCTTATAAAATACAGGCTACTTCATCCATTTTAGAGAATTAATGTTTTATAAAGGAAGATTTGGCTTTGTGTTGATACATTGACAAAATTCAATTTCGCCATTAATAATTTGTTATTCTTTTGAATTATTTGTTACATTCTAGTACTCTTAGTAGCTCATAAGACTTTTATTAAATAATCCTTTTTTGAAAAATATTTTATTAATAACCCCTTGCTAACTTTATTTCCAATTCTGACCCTTTTGGTTATGCCACCACTCGTGGTGTGGTAAGGCAACTCTAATACTCATGTTGTCTTCCCATGCCACGGGTGGTGGCATGGCCAAAAGGGTCAGATCTAGAAATAAATTTGGCGAAGGGTTAGTAATAAAAATAAGTTGAAAAGGGGTTAAATAATAAAAATTACTCTAGCTCATACCACTTATGTTTGTTATCCTGCAAATTGCTTCATGAGTTTGACTAACTTATATGTTCCTTGTCTGCTTTTGCTTTTGGATAATGCTGTCCACTTACTCTTGGTGTGTATCCTGACAGTGTAAGTTCATTATTCTGAATCTTTTCTAACTTCTGTTTTCCATTTAAACAAAGTCTTATCAATTTAATTCCTTCTGTCACAGGCTTGCTGGACTTGCGTTTATGTTCTCCACAAGCATTCTTTTGCAAATCCTGGTATGTTATGCTCACTTGTTTAAAGCTCCTCTTAGCCTCTTCTATAGTTCTGTGAACTAAATTAAGTTTCTGATAGCTTTATAGGATCACAATAACTATTAATTTACTCACTATCTGTTTCGGTAACTGAGAAGTGAGTACCGAACAATCTGACTTCACCTTCTGTTTCCCGGTTCATGTCCGTTAGTCTATCATGCGATTGTGCCCAAGAGGCATGAAATGAATCGGAGGTAGAGCAATATTGTAGCATGAGTTGGTGGTCAGGATTATTGTAGAAACATCCTATTTGAGTGGGGCCGTACATGCCAGAAAAAGAGCACTTTTCAGTGCATAAAAAGATTGTGTAGACAACATCATGCTGCCGTCTACTTAGCATTTTCATATCAAGGGCAGTATAGGGTTTCCATGTCCTTGTTTGACGAAGCTGCTACTTCTATTACATCTATAATTTCTGATTCTTATTTTGATGGTGCAGGCATGTGCTTTATACAACAATTGGTGGCCCATGTTAGCAGGTGATTGTTATACTCAATCAATGTGAGCAAGTCCCCATGGCCTTTGTACTGACATTTGTAATACTTCTTCAGCTCTCATGTACGTCCTTGTACCAATGCCATGCTTATTTTTCGGTGGTGGATCCACACAGTTCTTGACTAGCAGAGATGGTGGAGGGTAAGTTCTTGTTATGTTTGATACTGTTGGTTCCTTTTTGGAAAACTGTACCATGCATATCGATCGGACAACTTTGGTACGCATATCTAACAGAATTGGCCAGGGAGAGGAAATTACTTGCAATATTAGTTGTTGCATTAGTTATCATAATAATACTGATCATCAGGTGGCACTTCTCGTTTCAGGTGGATCAATGCCGCAAAATTCCTGACTGGTGCATCTGCCATGGGAAGCATTGCTATTCCAGCAATTCTGAGGCATGCTGGCCTAATTGAGACTGGTGCCATGTTCATCGAGTTCACATCCTTCTTCATTCTTGTATGCACAGTACTGTGCTTCCACAGGGCTACCCTGGATGAAGATTGGTAAAAGGTGCATGGACCAAGAAGAATAGCCATTTTGTGGTGGCTTCTCTCCTCCACGCTGAAGAAAAATTCCTCGTTGGATGCTAACATGGATCTGTACAAAGAAGCATATTTGAATTGCATGACTATTGTGTTATATAGATATACTCAAGATTTGGTAACCTAGTGGCAATGCCAATGTTATATGTTCGCTTCCCTTTGCTAATATTTTCCTCACATAATCCATGGTGAGCCTTCAGGGGCATAAACAGACGGCATGTTTCTTTGGTTGGTTGCTACTGATTTTCCAATAGTCTGAACCTCTACTAACATTGCGTTGACCTGTCAATGCAGCGAAGGATACTTACTGAATGTTTTGTTAGATTCCAAATTGGTGAAAAAACGGATGTTAAACAAGTATCGCGTAGGATGCAGTTTGAAATCAAAATTCTTATGTACTGGAACGATATGAAGTTGCGTTTTGTGTTACATATAGGCCCTACAAAGCACTGTGCTGTGCAATGTTGGATTGCATCCTGTCATCAAAGTAATAGAACACGATGAAGACAAGACAGATGTACGAAGCAATTGAGCCTCCAAGATATACCATCAAAACGCGCGACATGTAACATCGGAGCCCAATCGTAGGCAACCTGACATTTTTTTCCCGATCTGGTCAACTTCAGTTTGTTTGTTCCGAACCACATGGAACCTACGTATAGGTCCTACGTATTTATTTTGCTTCTGAGGTGGCTTTTGGGTTTGGCAAATAAACGGATGGCTTCTTCAAGCTATTTCTCTAAACGACTTTTGAACCTATCATCGTATGCGCCATCCATATTAGTATCTCTGTCGTCTATCACCGTCTCAAAAAGTACAGCTAAAAACCATCAGTCGCAACTCAAAAGAGTATGGCCTATAATTCTACTATTGAGAAGTTCGGCAATAGGGACAATTTCACATAGTGGTCTAAGGCTTCATATTAGGCCCTTTTTTTAGCTTATGATTTATGACTTATGGTTTCTTCCGAACAAATAAACGAGATGACTTCTTCGTTGTCTTTTTGAAGTGGCTTATCAGGACAGTTTTTTGAAGCGGTTTATCGTCATTTGGTACGTTCGCACAATCACTTATACTAGGACTAAAATCTATCAGCAGTTGCTATAAATCATCAGCCGTAATCGAAAAGAACCTACCTTATGCTCTGATCCAAAAGGGTGTGGGTCCAAATCCTATAGCTGTGATTTTTTATTTGTTGTTATGGCACTTTGCTCTAAACGACTTTAGATTTTGATTTTTTTCTTTCAGCTTATTTAAACTATAAACCATTTGAAATATATCATCTTCTAATTTCAGGATTTTTGCCTTATTTCTTTGCATTATCCATGACGATATAACTGTTTTTTTATTTTTCCCTATTTTTGTTATTTTCTCAGAAAAAAATCTAAAAATCGTTGCAATTCCAGCCAAAACTCACAGCCATAAGCTTAAATCAAAAACTAGTCAGAGTACCACCATATATTCCCGTCGCCGATGTGCTTGTGTCGCATGTCATGATGCAACAAGAAGCTCATCGGCCGACTGCTTACCACCGCGTGCTTGCGTCAGTCAGTCAGTACTATCTCGACTAATCGAGCCATGTGCGTTTTGATGGTATATACATAAATCATGCTATAAAAAGTTAATTTTCATGAAACTTTTTATGGAACACATCTTGGAGTATCTTATAATTATTATTAAAATATACTTAAATAGATAAAGAGATATAACAACATCATTAAAAATGGTATATGAGAACTGGGAGTACGTATTCACAGGAGTATGGAATCATTTTTCTATACACACACCGAAAAGCTACTGTCGTGCGTGGGTGGAATTACTATCAAATACATATATAGTCACTACTAATTATGTAGTGTTACAACTGACAATAACTATGTATGTGTTTGACAGTAACTTTACTCGAACACGATAGTAACTTTTCGACGTGTATTTTATGCCTGTGCGCAGAATATATGTGTGTGTATTGTCTGGTAATTAATGGAATGCCCAAGCAATCAGATAGATCGGTATATGCAGATCGCAACCCACCAGAGTTGTCAACGATACCGTCCTCTTCATCTTCTCTTCCTTGGTGAGCAGACGAGGTCAATCTCGAAGAAGCCTCCGTACGCCGGTGTGTACATTCCCGCTCTCAACGATGACCTGCTAGCTCAAACAAAAGCATTCAGCAATATAAGCAAGCAGAGCAGTCATGTACTGTAGATTTATATTCTTATTCTAACACGCCACAGTGTCCTTGAGATAAACACATCAGGTAATTAATTTTTCAGAGGCTAAAATAGAACCTGAACATTTTCCAGCAATCCTGGAAGAAACTTTAATTTCTAGGGACGAGCACAGCCGCTACTAACCTTCTTAGATCAGAGCACGTGAGAACCATGTACTTGTGCTCTGATTGGTAAACCCTCAGGTACACAGCCGTGTGCTCCTCCCGGTTCAGACGCCAGAACAAGCAGTCCGAATGGCCCGACACCTCCATGAACTGACGCGTCTGCTTCCCGGCAAAGCTTCTCGGTGTCCAAAACGATCAGCACTATCTATGGCTGTCAGCTCAAAGTCTATTTCAACATCTGCCTGTGTTACAGCAATTTGTTACTCTATGTCAGATCAAGTTCCAAGCTGGTGTGAAACAAGCAATCTACTATGAGCCTATGACACCATTTTTGATAGAGAAAAACAAGACGTCAGTACTTGGTTGGTCAAGAAAGATGGAACCTGTAAAGCATTGATCCCCTTAATGTCAAACAGATCTCCCTGCTTGAGCTCCATGCCTTCAAGACTGACTTCATTTCTTCTAAGGGATTAGATCTCTTCAACTGGCCATAGCAGTAATTGCTTTGCCATCACTGTCTAACCAGATTCTCCTGGGGATCGCCTACATGCAACAGATTTGGGTAATTGAGGTCATGACAAGAGCAAACTCAGCTCATCAGTTATAGAGTCAGTATCTCAGGATTCGAGGGACAAAACACACGTCTCCACATTACAAGACCAGATAGACAGCAAAGGAAGGATGAATGGTGCCTAGAATTTTTTTTCTCAAATATTTACAAATCTTTTACTCCGATAGTTATAAAACTATGAAAATTGGGATATAAAGTCTACTTGAAAAACAGAGAAATTAAGATGGATCTATGGAAATATGTCAAGATTTATGTATTTCTTGCTTGAGAAGGTTGAGTTTACAGCCACTCCACCTTGGAGGACAAAGAGCACACCAAGTGCTCCACTCTCAAACCCTAACCTTAAAGAAGAGAGCACGTGAGAGGGGTTAGATGGTTAACCCTACATATCTCCATTCCAACCCCTTTTATAGGTAGATAACCAGTCATCTACACCATAAAATGGATCATATCTACTATTACAATGGAGAAAACCCATTAACCCCCACACACGGATTTTATTCACTCAAGTTCACTTATACACATTTTTCAAAGCGTATAAGTGGGTATCTGCTAAATCCTTAGTCTTGATCCATCTTGATCAAACTAGCTCCATCTTAACTTAAACCGCTCTCTAACGCATCGCCTATGCGCCGCAGTTTTGATCCAAGATAGTTTCCGGTATTTTGGACAAAATACCTCTTGTTGACTCGTTCATCACCATCTTTTGCAAGCAATCGTCATGTTTGCCATGTGTAAGTACACCACTAGGTTGCTACGTACCGTCAAGTCTCTCCCATCCTGGTTCCACCGAACCACAGCTTACTTGGCCCGTGTAAACTACCTGGTGTCATTTTTTGGCGACATCGGTTCCAGCCAAGCCTTGGCGACATTTCCGACGATTAGCCCTACCCCAAATAACCCTCCTCCCCTTCGGGTCGAAGAAGGATTTCGACGCATAGTGGTTGACATGACCAGAGCCTCTTGTCATCCAACTCAGCATCAGGCAAGAACATGTCACTCTTCACATCATACACTCCCAGCATGTAAAAGTCATGAGCATCCGGCCCGGGCTCATCTTCAACACATGCTTGGCGCCCTCCAGGATCGCCGCCGACAAGTCGACCCTGTGATCGTCGCCGCCGGGCAGCACCGGGAAGAAGTCCGGGCACTGCTAGAGTACAGTGGGTGATCAACTCTGCTCCAATGCAGGAAGTCTTCAGTCTTGTACAAGAGTCGCTGTGGCCGCTCAGCTCGGCGCCAATGGCTATCCTCCAGAGACCGTCCGGTCCGACCCACCCGGTGGTCGGGTCCTTGAACTGGCTCGGGTTCAGGTCCGGTCCGACCGGCCGGATCAGCGGGTTGCTGTCCGGCTTGGCCCATTCCCTCAGGGACGGGTCGGACCGGTTCATGGGGGAGGCGATGCATTGGGCCTGGTTCTTCACGTCGTCTGCGCCGGTGGTACATTGGCTCTGAAATAAATCCAACGTTAATTAATTCTTGTTTGTGTCTATTGTACGTTATTCTGAACTTTTGATTGATCTTTCTTGTGTGGAGACATATGATCAGCATAAAGAGAGATGCATACATACCATTTGGATCTGTAGCATTGTTGCGGCAAATTTGCGACAAGTCTCATGTCGTATGAACGTTGGAACGAAGAGGAACAAAAGATTAGTTCAGAACTGAAATGCATCTCTATTCTAAATGGCTCAGGGAAGAAAGAGACACGTCAGATATATGCAGTGTTCAGTTGCAATCAAGTTAGACTTTCAGTGGTTTAGTCAAAAAGACAGCAAAACAAAGAGAAGATCACAAAATTGGGAAATATAAGTTTGCGATTCCTGATTTGACACTAAAAGATCGAAGAAAAAGGGAAGAGCTAGAGATCGAAACATACCGTTGATCCAGTTCTTTGGGGACTAAGCCTTAACTTCCCCTGTGCGACTACTCTCCTCCTGAGCCACTCCCATGGGTGACTTTGGGGGTGATCCAACCCGTGCCGCCAAAGTCCCTCCCCACCGACACCCCCCTTGCCACTGTCTCCGCTGGTGCGGCGACTGCGGTGGGCCCCGTAGCTACAGCTCCGCTCCAGTTCTACGTAGAGCATAGCGATGATTCCTGAACTGCGTCGAGCGTGACGTTGTGAAGCACGATGACCGGAGGAGGTCGGATCAGGTCGTCTTCCGGCCGGATCTAACCGCCTTCGGGCCAAATTCTTGTACATCGCCGACTCCCACCTCTGGCATCTGTACATCGCCGATTCCCATGTTGCTTTTGTCGCCACACCATGCGAGCGCACAACTCTCCTTCTTCGCGCGTTGGTGGCCACGACGCACAACTCAGGTGGGCGCAGGATTCAGCGCGTGCGAGCCCCCCACCCCCTCCTACCTCTGTACATCACCTACTCCCACGCCACCGCCGCTGGATCTGCCCATCTCCGGGCCAAACGTGGTGGTAGCTATACGCGGTCGGGTCTACTCATCTCTGGGTCGGATCTGGCCACCTTCGGGCCAGATCCGTGTTCCCCCTCCGGCCTCTGTACATCTCTGACTCCCGCGCCACCGCTGTCGTCGTCGCCGCCCCCTGCGAGCGTGCAATCTCTTCTTCTTCATGTGCGGGCGGCCACGGCACACGGCTCGGGCAGGCGCAGGCGTCTACGGCGAGCCCCTCAGTTGTAGCTCGGTGTGGAGGCACCGGCTCAGGCGGCCACTGTGTCAGATCCCGGGGAGGAATCCGACCGAGAAGTGGAAAATCGCTGGAAACTGGAATCTGTAGAAAGGGTAGAGCAAACGAACTAGAGAACCATACGCTACAGCTACAGCTAGGGCAAGTAAAATGTCGGCAAAAGCATATCCCCTTTCTTTCATCCGACGGCAAATAAGAGTATAGTCCAACATTACGCAAAGTACTGATTAACAGGATTACATCCCAATTAACACCATAACAAACTCTAATTAAAGTAAGCTCACTTATCTAATTAACCCACATTAGCTGAAGCTAATCTGGGCCGTAGAAGCGCCCCTCACAAGTTCCGCATCAATTCTGGACGTCCGAAGTAACTTGACTGAGCTGGACGAAGCGGTAAGTCTTCAGACAAAACAACATGTCTCCATTCAGAGTTTTCTCAGAATCTGATAGTTCCTCCCCCTTGACTTTGTACTTGTCCTCAAGTATTGGATTCCGGAAACCAAGAGTGAATGGTCTGAGAGTAGAATGCAGGAAATGTACCTTTAATAAAATCCGCATCTTCCCATGAGGCATCTTCGAGCGGCAGATTCTCCCATTGTATCAGCCATTGAGTTACCAACTGGTCTTTTCTAGGCAAGGCCCTAGTCTCCAGAACTGCTTGGGGCTCAATTTTAACCTTACCATCAGGACTAACAAGTGGAAGATCCGGGCTAGGGACAGCATTAGCACCACAATGCTTTTTAAGTTGACTCACATGGAACACAGGATGGATTCCCACGCCTTCGGGCAGTTGGAGTTTATAAGCAACCTTCCCTACCTTCTGCATAACCCTAAAAGGCCCATAGAAACGACTGGTCAGCTTTAGTGCTTGCCTGAGCCCAAAGGCTGTGGTCCTGTAGGGTTGCATTTTCAAATATACCATGTCTCCAATCTCAAAGTGTCTCTCGCTGCGATTCAGATCAGCCTGCCTTTTCATTCTAGATTGGGCTTGAACTAAGTTTTCCCTCAATCTGCTGAGCATCACTTGCTTCTCCTGCAGAAAGTCCTTCACTTCCTTTTCTTTAGGACCAGGTATCCCTACCTCACTGATCAAAGGAGGGGAAAACCCGTATAAAGCTTGAAAGGGAGATGTTTTAAGGGAGGTATGAAAAGTGGTGTTATACCACCACTCAGCAAAAGCTAACCAAGCTGCCCATTTCCTTGGCTCTTGAAATGCCATGCATCTGAGGTATGTCTCCACACATTGGTTAACCCTTTCCGTCTGACCATCCGTTTGCGGGTGGTACGCCGTACTAAATCTCAACTCTACTTTCAAGGTCTTGAAAAGCTCTTGCCACAGCCTACTGGTAAAAATTCTATCCCTGTTTGATACAATTGCCAAGGGAAACCCATGCAGTTTGAAGATGTTATCAATGAAGGCTTGTGTGACAGTTTGAATTGTGTAAGGGTGAGCTAAAGGAATGAAATGGGCATATTTTGTAAATCTGTCCACAACCACAAAGATTACCTCATACCCTTTGGATTTAGGTAGCCCCTCAATAAAGTCCATGGAGATGTGTGTCCATGCCATATCAGGAACTGGCAGCGGTTCCAAAAGTCCAGGGCATTGGCAATGTTCAGGCTTTGAACGTTGGCAAATAGCACAGTTTTGAACGAAAGTTTGCACTTCCCTTTTTAATCCCGGCCAATAAAACAAGCCTTTAACCCTTTGGTAAGTCGCTACCATACCTGAGTGTCCTCCCACTGCCGAAGAGTGTAATGAATGTATAATGTTTTGCCTCAATTCCTCATCTTTTCCCACATATATCCTTCCTCTGTATCTGATCACCCCGGAATGAAGGGTAAATTCAGACTGCGGATCAGGAGTTAAAGTGAGTTGCTCTAGCAGCTCCTTGCAGTGTGAATCTGCAGAATAACTCTGCTCAATAGCTTCCACCTAGGTTGGGACAGCTATAGAGATCAGCATCAAGTCAGAATTCCTCCTGGACAATGCATCTGCCACTCTGTTTTCCTTTCCCCTTTTGTACTCGATGGTATAATCAAATTCAAGCAACCTCAACATAAGCTTGTGCTGAATCCCTTCTCCAATCCTCTGTTCAGACATAAATTTCAGGCTGTGCTGATCAGTCTTGATTATCAACCGAGTACCCAAAAAGTAATGTCTCCATCTCTTCAAAGATTCAATGATTGCCATAGCCTCTTTGTCGTAGGTAGACAGACTTGCAGTTCTTACCCCCAAGGTTTTGCTAAAGTAGGCTATAGGCCTCCCCTTTTGCATCAGAACTGCACCGATTCCATTTTTGCAAGCATCTGTTTCCAAAGTGAAGGGTTCCGAGAAATCTGGGAGTGCTAGAACAAGTGCCGAAGTCAGTCTCAGTTTCAGCTCTTCATAAGCTTCATCTTGTGCATTACTCCAGTTGAAATTCTCTTTCTTTAACATATCAAATAGAGGTCGACATGTCAATCTGTAGTTCTTGATAAATCTCCGATAATAACCAGCCATTCCTAAGAAACTTCTCAGTTGCGACACATTTTGCGGCTTAGGCCACTCCCTAATTGCAGAAATCTTTTTAGGATCCGTGGCTACCCCTTGTCCAGATATCACATGCCCCAAATATTCCACATAAGGTGCTGCAATAACACACTTGTTAATGTTAACAAACAACTTCTGCTGCCTTAGAATTTCCAATACTAGTGTGAGGTGCTGACGATGCTCTACTTCATTCTTGCTGTACACTAGTATATCGTCAAAGAACACCAAGACAAACTTCCTCAAATATTTGGCAAAGATGGTATTCATGAGTGACTGGAAGGTAGCCGGAGCATTAGTGAGCCCGAAGGGCATAACCAAGTATTCAAAGTGTCCCAAATAAGTTCTAAAAGCTGTCTTACCAATATCCTCTTGCCTCATTCGTATCTGATGATATCCGGACTTTAAATCCAGCTTACTGAAAATAGCCGCCCCATTCAATTCATCGAGTAGATCATCAATGACAGGGATTGGATATTTGTTTTTGACCGTCTGGGCATTCAACTTCCGGTAATCAACACAGAGTCTCCAAGATCCATCTTTCTTTTTGACTAGGATGGCTGGGGATGCGTATGGGCTGGAACTAGGCCTGATTTCTGAAGATTCTAAAAGCTTATGGATCTGCTGCTCCATCTCTGCCTTTAGCTGGTGTGGAACCCGGTAAGGTCGTATATTTGGAGGTTCAGCCCCTTCTCTTATGGGTATAGAATGATCACATTCTCTCACAGGTGGTAACTCTTGAGGATCTTGAAACACATCCTGAAAGTTGTCCAGAAAGGGTTGATATGAAGGGTTCACAGTTACAATTCCCTCTTGTGACTTACTGGGCAGATAGTCAACTACAAATCCGCAGATACCCTTCACATAAAACTTGCCATCTTCTTTAGGGTTTGATACCCTGACCCATGGAGTAGGCATGTGATCTTCAAAAACCACCTCTGTCACTCCATTTTTCAAGATAGTCAATCTCCTTGTTTTGAGATCCAATCTAAATGGGCTGTGCTGATATAGCCAATCACATCCCAAAATTATGTCATAACCCTTCAGTGGCAACACTTTAAAGGAATTGCAAAATCTCTCCCCCTTGATACAATAGTCAGTCTTAGCGACATATGAACCGGTTAACAAGGTTCCTCCTCCCGCAACCCTTACCTTTTGCAAAGGAACAATTTGCACCTTACAGGTAGTTCGAGTGGCGAATGCAAGATCTATAAAGGTGTGTGTACTGCCACTGTCTACCAAGGCTATGCCTTTCTGACCCCCAATGACCACTTCTAAAGTATAAACAGCCACTCCCATTGGTCCCTGTAGTGCTTGGATGGAAATTTGCATAAGCTGTCCTGCAGAATCTGATGGCTCTGCGGACTTTTCTTCAGTGTTTAGTTGTTCCACCTCCACCTCAGATTGTTCTGGAATCAAGTCTTCTCCTTCACCAGCCATTAAGTGGACTTGCTGATATTGTTTACATTTGTGCCCCAAAAACCACTTATCCCCACAATACTTGCAAACCCCAGGGATATATGGTTTTGATGTTACATCTCTCTTCTGAATATTAGTTTCCACAACAGGCTTGTTCTTCACAGGAGCTGAAAATTTTTTACTCTGACCCCCCACAGAATTATGAGTACTCTTCCTTGCTGCTGCAATAGCTCCTTTTTCCATATCCTTAGCCATCCAGTACGCTTCACAAAGATTTTGAGGCTTCAAGGGTTTTAGATAATGTTTTATATCGTTTCTTAACCCATTAATAAAACACTTAACAAAGAAATGAGGGTTTTGCATGGGATTCTCATTCTTATAGATCGCCATGAGCTCTTCAAACCTATCAATGTAATCTGAGACACTAAGAGTGTACTGCTTCAGTGAATGGAAATTTTCTAACACCTCATAGCCGCTATGTTGAGCAAAACGGTCACAAATCATTGAGCAAAAGTCAGGCCAAGGTGGTGGGTTCCAAAGCAGTCCCGTGCTCCTTAACCATTTATCGGCCTTACCCACCATATACATTTGAGCTAAATCGAATTTGGCTTCGTCAGGTACATTGGCCATAGCAAAGTATGTCTCACTCTGCCTAATCCATTCCAGGGGCTCCCCTCCATCAAACTTTGGAAAATCCATCTTGGGCCCTTTAGCAATGGATTTATAAAAACTATGGACTCTGTCATTGCTTGGGTTAGGATTCCACTGCCTGGCATGGTACTGGTACTGAGGCTGCTGCATATACTCTCTAGGGTCTGGAGTCCACTGCCGGTGCAGGGTCTGTTCTTGGTGGGAGTTCAGATGGTTCAGGGTGGGGGAGACAAGTGGGGGTGAGTGCGAAAATTGTTCTTGTCCCCAGCCAGTGGCGATTGCAGAAAACCCAGTAGATGGATAAGTATAATTACCTCCCGGAGTGCCCATCAATTGAATCCCATGTGTGCTATTAGGGTTAACATTCCCCATGTCCTCGGTTCTTCTTGTCGCTTCCCTCTCGATTTCTCCTGACTGAGCCAACTCTTGTATAGGTCTTTGCTCGGTAGCTTTGGTCTGAGAACTCATTAGCCCTTGCAACAAAGTCTCCACTTGGTTCATCTGATTTTCGTGCCGAATCATTTGATCTTGTATGCTAGAAACTTGCTTCTGTAGATCTCCCACCTTTCGCTCCACTACATCAACCTTGTAGCTCGCTTCCATAGCTTCTTGCCGGACAGCAGAGATTTCCGAGGTCTCCCCGTCGTTCCGCGCCATAGATTTCGTCATCAACTCCCAGATCGATGCACCAGCTCAAGGATTTTACCACGGAGCAAGTCCGGAACCCTCACTGCACATCAATCTTGCTGCCGCCGCCATCGAAGCAACCAGGGATTTTACAGAGAACTCGCGTTCCCCAACCCAATCGCCCGACTCTTGCCGAAGATCGAAGAGCTCTGATACCAATTTGTCAGATCCCGGGGAGGAATCCGACCGAGAAGTGGAAAATCGCTGGAAACTGGAATCTGTAGAAAGGGTAAAGCAAACGAACTAGAGAACCATACGCTACAGCTACAGCTAGGGCAAGTAAAATGTCGGCAAAAGCATATCCCCTTTCTTTCATCCGACGGCAAATAAGAGTACAGTCCAACATTACGCAAAGTACTGATTAACAGGATTACATCCCAATTAACACCATAACAAACTCTAATTAAAGTAAGCTCACTTATCTAATTAACCCACATTAGCTGAAGCTAATCTGGGCCGTAGAAGCGCCCCTCACAAGTTTCGCATCAATTCTGGACGTCCGAAGTAACTTGACTGAGCTGGACGAAGCGGTAAGTCTTCAGACAAAACAACATGTCTCCATTCAGAGTTTTCTCAGAATCTGACACACTGGCGTCAGGGGTTCAATGGCCGCTGCCTCCAGCTTGGACACAAAGGCCGCGGATCGGGCGGCCGCTGGCGCGGGCGACCACAAGGAAGAGAACGAGCACCGGAGTTTCGCTGGGAGCAGCTGCATGAATTTTGTTGAAGGCATCGAGGTCGCAGCTACAGGCGATGGTGTGCCGGGGTGAAAACCTCAGGTCCGGTTCTTACCAGATCGGAAGACGGCGATGCTGTTCCCTCCTTGGAGGCGTTGCCTTGGGCCACCCGACCCCACCCTCTTCGTATTTTCGCATGTGCGTTGGCTAGTATTAGTCCAACGGTGGTGGTAGTCCACTCGTCGTCGGGATGTGTTAGTCACAAACATTTGTATGGGCTGATTGGAGTCGTGTTTCTTATAACCGGTCCTTCTTTAGGCCTTTATTTCAGCCTTTTGGTAGCAATTGTAGTGTTTTTCTTCTTAATGCTTTTCTTCTTAATGAATGAAACACAATTCTTTTGTGTTTTCGAAGGAAAAAAAGTTCTTGGGGGACTGGAAATGGTAGGCGGTTTTGTATTTCTTGCTCACAATAGAGGAGACCTTTGCATACTGTGGATACAGGAAGACCCTCTTGGCAGCCTCTGCTCCTGCATGACTACATAAGCGAGAAGATTCAAAGGAGAAGTAGGAGGACGAGGAGAAAGGGCCAGTCATGCCGAGACTGAAACATGAATGGGACTGGGAGACATGAACAGCAAATCAGGAGACGAGAAGAAACGAATCTTATAAAAACGAATGACGCTTAGGTTGGCTCAATGAGATGCTTCAAGCCGCATTTTTCTTTTCAATACCGTTCCTTCTTTTATTTTGAGCCATTTCATATGGGTTTTTTTTCATTTTAAACCTTGTTTTGCAGAAATATTACTTATTCACACAAGCATCGAATGTTATTAGAATTCTGACAAACTTAAATAACATTTGGTACTGTCCCTTGTGGGCTCCTCTAGGAACAAATCTCTGTTTTGTTTTCTGTGGCAGAGTTCACTTGGAACTTTTTTTTTAGGGAAACTACCGCGGGCTTTCGCCAGCCTGAACTTAACGTGGTATTTGTTCATGGTATTGCTTGCTACAAAGCGAGGTTCTGAATGGAAAATGAACAGCAAGTGGAAATAAAGTATTTCTTTGAATACTTGGAATCCTCTTCGGACCAACCTAAGCAAGTGCCATTACTTTTGTGCTACTGGTCACACCGTCAAGTCTACAAAGTCTTCTCATCTCACAAATCTCCATCTCCCCCTCATGGCGCCCATGCTCCAGCCTTGGCCTCACTGGGCCTTTCTCCTCTTGCTTATACTTTTCTTCTGCGAATCTAATCTTCTCTGCAGGAATGAAGTAGAGGCCACACAAAGAGTCTTCCTGTATCCACAGACTCAAAAGGTCTCCTCTATTGTGAGCAAGAGATACAGAACTGCCTACCACTTCCAGCCTCCCAAGAACTGGATCAATGGTATGTGTGTATGCTTTCCTCTCTACTTTTTACCTGTTGACTTTTGGTCGTATCCAATCGATGGTGTGTGTGTGTGTATTCCCTAATTTGTTGTGCTTTTCTTGATTCAAGAAAAGCAACTGATCTAATTAGTTAGTATTTTTTGCACAGCTGGAGAAGTTAAACCTAGCTAGTAGGTGACCTTAATTTTTTTTAAGAGATGACAGGGGGGAACCCCCTCTCGATTTCCATTACTAGAAACCCAAGTCGATTACAGTGGTGGCCTTAATTTCGTGTGCTCATATTTCAAAATAAGACATGGGAAAGGTAGGTAGCCAACCCATTACTTGTGCAACTCTGTTGCTGAATGTTGCAGACGATAGGTGCTCACAAGGATGGCGCTACAGTTAGATTTTCAGTAATATATTAGTATGATGGTAGCCATATTTAGATGTTTGCACAAATCGAAACTATTCCTTGCAGAAACGTTGTATCCATTGCCATATTTTGGAGGCTAGAAATTAAGCGTCATATATATCTTATCACCAAGGTGTATGACATATTGCCACTGCCATCTTGGCTAGCAGTATTCTCTGAAAAGCTTCATACTTGCTCTACTATTAGTACTGCTTCCTGTCAGAAGGTATTCAGTTAAGCAATGCAGGAGTATTTTCCTAACAGGCCTAATTACAAAACCAAAATTATGCGTCTGAAATATTAGACAGATACGTTCTATCCATAGGCAAGGAATTACTGACATGTTCTGAATTCTAGCATGTTTGCTCCTGCTTGCTAACTGTCAAATCTTATTAATTATACATTTTGATGCAAGTTTTGACATATTCTCTTGTCCTATTCAAATATCGGATGGATTGGCAACCCTTGGAAATCTACAATAACTCAAAAGATCCAAATGGTATGAATATCTCTCATACAATATACTTCCAAGCAAAATGGAGAAGAAACCGAAGCATCCTACAACTTATGCTGTCTTAAATTTCAGGACCAATGTACTACAACGGCATCTACCATGAATTCTACCAGTATAACCCGAATGGTTCAATCTGGGGTAACGTAGTTTGGGGCCACTCGGTCTCAACAGACCTCATCAACTGGATCCGGCTTGAACCCGCCATAGAACGGACTACTCCAAGCGACATAAACGGTTGCTGGACAGGTTCAGCCACAATTCTCACCGGTGATCAACCAGTCATCATATACACCGGTGCCGATACGGAGAAGCGTCAGGTCCAAAACATTGTGCTTCCCAAGAACCGGTCTGACCCGTACCTGAGGGAATGGAGCAAACCGGACAACAACCCGCTGATCCAACCAGTTGGATCAGGCCTGAACCCAGGTCAGTTCAGAGATCCGACAACCGGTTGGATCGGACCAGATGGACTATGGAGGATAGCAGTTGGGGCTGAGCTGAACGGCTACAGTGCTGCACTTTTGTACAAGAGTGAAGACTTTATGCATTGGACTAGAGTAGATCACCCACTGTATTCATCCAATTCCTCCAACATGTGGGAGTGCCCGGATTTCTTCGCAGTATTGCCTGGCAAGAACAGAGGACTGGACCTGTCCGCAGCTATCCCGAATGGCGCCAAGCATGTCCTCAAGATGAGCCTAGATTACTGTGACAAGTACATGATTGGGGTTTATGATCTGGAACGTGATACCTTTGTGCCAGATACCATCCTAGATGACAGGCGACTGTGGTCAAGGATTGATTACGGCAATTACTATGCTTCAAAGTCGTTCTTTGATTCAAAAAAGAGCAGGAGGATTATATGGGGTTGGACTAATGAGACAGATAGTTCGTCAGATGATGTTGCAAAAGGTTGGGCTGGAATCCATGTAAGGAAACCTGCCTGTAATTGGCTTTAATTGTTTCGTATTGAATTAGTGATTTAACTGATTTAGCATGTCAGTGTAACATATGTATCCTCATTTTTTGTTACATTTAGGCAATCCCCAGGACAATTTGGTTAGATAGCGATGGCAAGCAATTACTGCAATGGCCAGTTGAAGAGATTGAGTCCCTTCGAAGAAATGAAATCAGCCATCAAGGAATGGAACTGAAGAAGGGAGATCAGTTTGAGATTAAGGGAACTGATACTTTGCAGGCTAGTTCTTTTGTTTTCTTACACACATGCTTACTTGATCTCCCCAAGAAACCTTTGACTTCAACAACGTGCCATGTCACTTTCGGTATATTTTTCAGAGCAACTGTAGCTAATCTGGCACATCATTTTCTTGAAACAGGCGGATGTGGAAATTGATTTTGAGCTAACATCTATAGAGAATGCTGATCCTTTTGATCCTTCCTGGCTTTTGGACGCCGAGAAGCATTGCCGGGAAGCGGATGCATCAGTTCATGGTAGCGTGGGGCCATTTGGACTTGTTATCCTGGCCTCTGACAACATGGAGGAGCACACTGCTGTTCACTTGAGAGTTTACAAATCAGAGAAGAAGTACATGATCCTTATGTGCTCTGATCTAAGAAGGTTGATGTTCATGATTTTGCCTTTTTTGTTTAGTGTTGTCTAGATGTCCGGATCAATAAGCAAGAGAGTGTTCTTTTCTCTGTACAGGTCGTCCTTGAGATCAGGACTGTACACACCTGCCTATGGAGGCTTCTTCGAATTTGACCTTGAAAAGGAAAGAAACATATCTTTGAGAACTTTGGTAAGTTGGGAGGCTTTGCCATTTTTTTTTTGGTTCTTGTTCTGCATGTACTCATGTAAGAAATGAAATCAACTGGATGCTCTAACAGCAATGTCTCTGCCTTGCAGATTGATCGTTCGGCGGTGGAGAGCTTTGGGGGTGGTGGCAGGGTCTGCATCATGGCCAGAGTTTACCCGGTCGCGCTCGTCGATGGCGGCGCTCACATGTATGCGTTTAACAATGGCACTAGCACGGTCAAGGTGCCACAGCTCAAGGCATGGAGCATGAGGAGAGCACAAGTGAATGTGAAGAAGGGATGAAGTACTTGACAGGAGAGCAATGCTAATTGACCTGTCAAGGACTGAGTTACTTCATGATTTCAATGAACACTTCATTTTATTCTTTTTAAACTCTCATTTATCAGCACTCCTTGGTAGAAGCAAAAGGAAATCCAAAAATGTTAGCTGCTCACTTCCTTGACCTTTAGTCTTAAATATTTTTATTTGGTAGAGAGGAAACATATATTATTGTAAAGTACTGGCAAAGTGGCAATTGGTAAACAAACGCGGTACTTCTTTTATTGTCAATCTGCAAAGCCATCCCATTCTTAATTATCATGTTCAAGCATTGCTGATGAACATTTATAAGCTGTTTTGACTCGTTGACTCATGTTGTGTGCGATCTAATCTACATGGTTTCCGGACTCTGATTAAGTGCATGTACCTGGAAAAAGGCAAAACAAAAAGAACTTACGGTGAAGTTTGAAAAGAAACATCTGGCAAAACTAAAGCTATAATAAAAGTACTATTAAGTGAAGGGCCCATCCGGGTTCGAATCGGAGACCTCTTGATCTGCAGTCAAATGGTCTAACACTTTGCTATGAACCCATTTGCTGTATACTTGTAAGCATTGCTTACATTGCATATCATTTGGAACCTTCTTTTTTTTTCACGTCTCCAAACATGAATTTATTCAATGTCTATTGCATTTCTCTTGGGAAAATTGTTATATCTGATACCCGAAAAGGTGGTGTAATTCGATCGCGCAAAAAGCTGATTTATTGATGTAGTTCCAGTTTCAACTTTCAAAACGGGAAAGGAACGGCTTTAGAGCAACTCCAAGAGAAGAGCTAAATCATTTTCTAAAGGTAAATTTGATTATTGTTGGAGAAAAAATATCTCCAATAGACTCTGTAAATGACTCTCCAAATTTAGTAGCTCTCCATCCCTCCTCCTTCGCTCTCTATTTTTGGATAGCCCACCTCGCTCACCATCCAGCCTCTTGCGCGGTCGGCGTTTCCTTCCCGCACGCTGCGCCCCATTCCTGCGCGTACGCGACACACCGCGCGCCCTCTAGTTTAGATAGCCCGTTGGAGTAGTCTTGTTTTTTTTTAGTGAGATTCATTTTAGAGAATAGCTAAATCACTAAATTTAGATACTTCTTTTGGCTAATCTCTTGGAGTTGCTCTTAGCAAGTTGATATGAAGACATCGCCATACATTGAAATGCGCAGTTACATGCTACAAGGCCTTACCAATTCACAAACTGAGAATCAAAGATAAAAACCACTGAACTAAATTGTCTTGAGCGGATATATTGATGATCCAAATAGAAACTACCGGTGCAAGTTAGATACATGAGGTAAATTCATAACATCCCAACTACAACACTGAACCGTCAATACTGATAGTTCTGGTTTAATAATCGTCTCTTAGGCTCCCTTTTTAGCATTTGGCACTCATACTAATTGCAACGTAGCGAAGAGACTCTTCGGACGCATCTTCTGACTCATTTCGGGTTCCGGAGAACAATGATGACTGAATCCCCGCGGAGGAACATCTTGCTTATGAACCTGTCCTTGTTCACTGGAAGAGCCTTCTTCTTGCCTTTACCAGTCTTTGGAACCTGTAACATGAGCACCAGATGTTACTGAACACAGCGATACAAGACAAGGAATAAAAGAACAGGTCGGAGACTGCGTCACATACCTCAGTCCACATCTCCCTAACATTCTCAAGAACCATGTTGCAATGCCGATCAAATGCCCTCACACGACCAAGCAATTTCTTGTTGTTTCGGCAGTTGATAAGCACCTAAGGCAGAAGAGAGCATACTTTATCAGAACGAAGACTAGCACAGAAACCATCATCTGCAGTCAGCGTATGTGCTTAGGATGCACTACTTCTGTGAGTAACACCTAGAGATATACTACTACATTACTTGCACAGAGTACAAGAATACAACCAGTATGTTTGTGGCAAGCAAAGGTATAAGGTTACAAATGCTCAATTTACATCAAGTTGCCTTGCAATAAAAAACCCCATCAAGTAAGCGAAAATATGTGACGATAAAACTTGTTTGCTAGAACATATATAATATAACTGTAGCAGCTATCAAGCAACACAGTATGTGACGATAAAACTTGTTTGCTAGAACATATATAATATAACTGTAGCAGCTATCAAGCAACACAGTCAATGGCCCTGTTCTTTTCAGCTTCTAAAAGCTGCTTTTCCTTTTCGGTTTTTCTACAGTAACTAACTTTTAAACAGAGTATTTTTTAAGATATGGTCTACAAGTTAATTTTAGTACATATTTTACTAACTTCATTTATATCAGCAAAAACCGCACGTGAGTTTCTGTTACTCTGTAATCTCTCGTACAAACAGCCCAAAAGCCACAAGCCGCAGCAAAAAAGAACAGGCCCAATAGCTTCTTTTCCCAATTTATACAAGTAATCAAGATAGATGGCGCATTGGAATAACCCAAGGGTTCATGAATGTTTACACATTGCAAAACAAGATTATCAACCAAAACAGCCAATAGCTTGCTTATACAAATAATCAAGACTGATGGTGCATTGAGCCAACCGAATGGTTCATGAATGGTTACACATTGCAAAACAAGCTACCATATCAAGGGGTAAATTAAGAGCAAAGGCTATAACGTTGATTGAATGAATTAAACGGCCAGTAATTCATCCTGCAGACAACTCAACCATTCCAGTAACTAAACAGACCCACAGTATGAACTATATACTGCTTATACCGATTCCAGTTCCAGAAAATTTTAATTTAGGAACCCATATGATACAAGACCCATAGTGGTAGCGCTTGTAATGGTAATAGCGCGGGGAACCTAAGATACAGATATCGCCAGTACATACTTGCACTCATAAAAAATACAATGCAATACTGACTAGTGAGACGACTGCATCACTTCCTAAATTTCAGCTAATACAAAGGTACGAGACATTTTAACTAAGAAACATAGACTTAGCTGAACAGGACTGTCAGGTTACAAGGAGTTACATTTGCTTCAGCTAACACAAAGAAAGGCTTTGAAATGCAACCGCCACGCTAGGGCGAAGGATGCATGGAAACTGCGGTCAGTTACTCACATATTACGCAATCATGCATCTAACTTTGCATGACTAGGAGGGCAACATCACTTAGCAAAGGCAACTGAGGAAACTACAGTGCATTCACACAGCATGACTGCAAGCGCCTAAGTTAATTGGTTTTTTTTTTGCTAAAGTATGCCCAGATAACACGACGAAAACACCAGCGGGTGTATAATTCAAACAGAGCATAAATGCAGACAAACAGTGAAGAAGAAATTGCACTCAAATTGAGGTCTCAACAGAAGAACTCCACCAACCTGGGTATTGTTCTTGACGCTCAACATCAGCACAGACAGAGGCCCCGTGCTGAATTCCTCCTCCTCCTTCTTTCCCTGCTTCAAGAAAGGAGATAATAAACCGCAAAAATAACCATGTTAGCAGTTAGCCGTACACAAAAGCTGGGAGGAGATTACAGGGCCTCTAAGAGCCGCATAAATGGAGGGAAAATGCAGCAAATTTTGCGAGTCCGAAAGCTTACATTGGCTTCCTCCGCCATCGGGGCGACGGCTCGCGAAGCAAAGCCGGCGATCTGCATAACGAGAAACCAGATCATTACTCACTAAACAGAGAGCTTATAAGCAGCAATTCTGAGACGCATCCAACAAGAAACCAGTGATTAGCCCAACCTTAGCATCATCTACAAGAAACACACCTACGGGAGCAAGACCCTAGATCTTTTCGCGCGAGCAAAAGCAGCAGGGCGCGAGCAAGCGCCGAAAGAATCAAATCGAAACAGCGGGATTAATCGCTAGTTTTGCGGGGCGTAGAGTTGGGAATGGTCACCTGGAGGGTGGAGGCGAGACGGCGGCGTCGAGGAGAGAGAGAAACCCTAGATAGAGACCGGAACCGACGGGGTTTTCGTTTTTCGGGAGGGGCTACGTTTTATGCATTGCCTTGCCTTGAATTACTTACTACTGGCGTCTTGAAAAGATATTCTATTTAAACGCTAATTATTATATAAAAGTAAATCATAAGTTCAAAAGAAATTATTATATGACACTTAAATTTAGAGTGAGTTCTTTTAGACTGTGACTTTTGGCTTTTAGCTTAAATTTTACGCAGAGGAAAACAATCACATCCGATTTTGGCCGTTATAACTAAACTCGGTACATTGTCTACCACAATCTACCTATAGAGTTCGTCTTAAAAAGACGGCCGTTTAAAAGCTAGTTACTGTAACAGGAAATGATAAACCAAATCCAAAGGGTGGGTTCGAGAGGACTTGGCTTAGGTTTTGTCTTTTATTTGCTACAATAACTAATTTTTAAATGGTGTGTTTTTAAGGTGGGGTCTACAGATATATTATAATACAAACTGCACTAAGTTCAGTTATACAGGCTAAAATCACATACGATTATTTTCCTATGTGTATTGCCTCTTGTGAACAATCCAGAATTCCAAAAATTTATTCAAAAACCATAACTCACAGTCCAAAAAAACCTAGTCCTGATTTCCAGCTATTATTGTGATTGAATATACACACACATAATATATATGTGTGTATGTGTGTATACGAGAATGCAGCCACAAATATATCATTTTTGAAGAAAGGCAGTCGCAAATATCCCAAAGGTCAATCAAATTTTAGGGTACAGCAAATATTCGAAAGAAAGAAAGAAAGAAACACAGACAGCTGATTTGCTCGATCCTACTGTCAGATACAAGTCAGCTTCGCACGTGAAGTACATGAAACTAAACAACCAAAGCATGATCTGATCACACACACACACACACATCCAGCTTAAACCTGCATCTTAATTATGCTTACATTCTACTGCATCATCTTATAATTAAAGACCACGACATTTAGTTCCACGGCCGGTAACGTTGGCAAGTATCTTCTGCTCGATCCATCCATGCTTGATCAATTGGATCGTCGTCATTTTGAGATTGTTCCTGGAGCATGGAGCACAGCGCCTTGAGATTGTTCCTCGGATTGCTGCTGCTGCTCTCTCTGTTTCAGCGCTCTCTCGATCAGATTGTTGAGAAAGTTCATCACTTGCACCGCGTACTTGAGTGCTGTCAAGGGATCTACCGCCTGCAATCGATTTAACTAGCAGCATCAATTGCAAGATCACAACTGAATTCTAGTTCTTTCTTTCCTTACAACTGAATTCTATTTCTTTATTTCCTTCTTTTCAGAGCCCTCAACTTTTTGTTGACAATCTTCAGAGAACTGAACTTTTTCAGTCGAACTAATTACCTGGGTCATGTTTGGAGCGAAGACCATGGCGACGTTGCGCGTGCCCATCTTGTTGCTCTTTTCTTCCCGCGCGACGTCGGCCATGAGATTGACCGCCCAGTCCAGCAACGCCGCCTTCGCCGCCGGCAGCTTGGTCCAGAGCCGGGCGCAGTCGTCCTCCGACTGGCACTGCATCACCTCCTCCGCCGGCAGCGAGTCCAGCATCCCCCCGGGGAGCTCTCTGAACCAAGCCTGCATGCAAACATTCCAGTTTCCTAACAAAACAATACACACTAATCTACAAGCGCGGTGTTCTTGCAACATGAAAAGAGGCGTTTGCAACTGATTTTACCTTGATCAAGCCTGCAAGGCAATGCACATCAGTACCGTCTGGTACGACTCCGCAGTTGTTGAGCTGGTCCCTGACGTACTGTTCTTGGCTATCCTCTGCGGTAATTCTGAAAATGCCTTCAACCTATGGGCAACCGTGGCAACAAAAGAAAAATGCAGAGTTCGATCAGTTTTGTTGGAAACAAACAGAGTTTGGTCGTCAAAGAGCAGTAACAGTGCATAGTTCTCAAGGGTAGATGACAATGCCACACGTGCAGTATGTGTGTATATATACCTTGAGACCGCCCTGTTCGTAGAGGCGTCGCTGCATCGACAGGAGGATAGTTGGGATGCTGTTTCCTCTGGAATCGTAGGAGCACTGCATGGATTCCGTCGAAACGCCAAACACCGTCTTGCTGTACGAGGTGATGCATGACAGGCAGCGTTCCAAAAGAAAAAAGAAAGGCGTTAATCTTCATTTCTTGGAGTGACTTAAAAGGAATTCCTGTTCTAACTTGTCAGGACGGTGCAAGGCGATCGACCAAGTGGCTTCTTTTTTATTTGGGGAACGATTAATTACGATGTCAATGGCGCAAGGACGTGCAAGAACAAACAAGAGGGAACAATTAACTGAAAGCTAGAGTTGCATGCAAGAACGTGGCGTGGAGTGACGGAGATCCGATGAGGGAAAGAGGTCTCGGAGACGTGCGTACCTTGCACTGGGAGCCTTGCCGGCGACCTCGGGCTCGAGCTCGACGGGGAGGCCGCGGAAGCCGTGGAACCTGTCGAACGTGACGTGCGCGACGTGCCGGACGTCGGTGGGCCACCCGATCTCCATGATCTGCGGCTGCCCACCGCCGACCTCCACCTCCTCCTCCTCCTCCTCGCCGCCCCCGCCGCCGGCGATGTCCATCGTCAAACACACCTCGATCGCACGATCTCCCTTCCTCTCCTCTCCCAAGCCCACAAATATTAATGCTCCGCTCGGACAATGCCGCGTTGCGGTGGACCAAAACGAGGCTCAGCTCAACAGCAAGAGGGAAGATAGCGATCTCGTACTCGTTGTTTGCTTCTTGCAGTTGATGGAGGAGACTTGATGGAGACTAAAGATGGAGGTGGTTGGTCGATCGATACAGTTGTAGCAAGGACGTGGGTTGCACCACCACTCCAACTTGCGCGCGTATCCTCTCTTCTAATAAAAGAGTGGCCAAAGAACAAAAAAAAAAAGCAACTTGTGTGATGGTAGTATTGATTTTTAGCTCGAGATTTTTGTGGTAAGAACGTAATTAAGATAGGTGGTGTTCTTACCACAAATACATGGTTATGTTTTCTATAGCTTGCAACAAATACATATGTATATATATCCCTACATATTGTTAGTATCTTTATATTCATACATAAAAAAGGAGGAGGACATTACTTCACGCCTACACGGAAGCAACAAATATGGGCCCAAAATCCATGCTGAAAATACTACTAGACCTACCACCACCATGCTGGATGATACACAACAGAACAAGGAACATGGAATTAATCTAGCTAGTTTCAAAATAAATGAGAAGGAACGTAACAGGTAGATTTACCCCCGCATCATAATGGCTTTAGTAGGTAGATTTACCCCCGCATCATGATGGCTTAGCTTATGAGATAGTAAGTAATAGCTAGTACACACTACCGAAGAGCTGCTTTGAGAGCTGCTGGAACTTGGCGGCATGGGGAAGCGGGGTTCCCTTGCAAGTGAACTTGATTGGATGATGTTTAGTTGGAGAAGTACTGTCATGATCGACATGATTGATGTTGGATCTTTCAAAGTCTTCCCCAAATATCATTAACAATATACAACAAAAACACAAACTCACAAGCTTACTATTAGCAAATAGAAAGTGCAAATACGTCTAGAAGTATATCAGGAAGGTTACGTATAAAGGTAGTTGTCCTATTGTATGTAGAGATAAAGTGTGGAATCAGATTCAGTCTGATTCGGTTGTAACGATGCATCCTGTAGCCCATCCGAAAATAGGGGTGGAGCTTTAGTCTATACTAGTAAAATGCCCGTGCGTTGCAACGGAATACCAAATAAAAGTGATACATACAATCAAACATGATCTCAAACTAAATAATAAACATCAATTTTATCTTACATCATCATGTATCAAGCAAAATATACATATTCATACTCGTACAGGTATCTCCTGTGAGGCTGATCATATCAGTATTTGGTATGTGCAACGTTATGCTTGAAGCAAAAGCAAACCCTTGGGCGTAGCTTTCTCTGAGGAATTGCCAGGGGAGGGCACGCTGCTATCGCAAAAACAAGACAGATTAGCTGCTTATTATACACACACAAGTTAATTAAAAAGGATACTCGCAATTCTTAAAAAAAAGATACTCGCAAGCCAGTTTAAAACCATAGTACCTTGGCTGTATTTTCGCAAAATCAAACTTAGGCATTAGCCAAAGTTTTTTCTGTTAGAGAAATTGCATAAAATTAAAATACACCTAACAAAAGATGCCTAACCAGGTAAATAAAGTTCATATCAACTCAATACCTGGTAGCATTATCTTGCTTCTGATTCCTGCTGTGATGAGTGCGTGAGTGCCTCTATTAAAAGGCCTTTCACTGAAAAAGCATAGCCTAGTTTTGCTTCAAGCATTTCGATACATTTTGATTTCATTAACTTTTGGAAGATAAGTATGCATAGAAGCACTTAAGATGGCACACATAACTAAGTCTTCCTCAATTTTAACCTCAATCCCCAGCCAGTTGAGAACACAAAAACACTGCATTTATTTTGACCTAGCAGACAGCATATTACAAAACTTAGCGCACAAACAATTAGATCTGGCAGAGCACATAGATCATGTACGAAATTTCCAATTTTTGTCCATGTAGAGGATCAGAGGAAGATCTCCAAAAAGTTTGTTGTTGAAACTGAAAACAAATATGAAATTTCCGTGAAGTGGAAACGAACAGACCTGGATGGTAAGGATTGGGCTGCCCCAGCTTGCGGAAGTAGCGACCGTGGTGGCCGAAGAGCACATTTATGGATATAACATTAAATTTACTATTAAGATAACATTAAAATAAATTTGACAACCAAAGGTTAAACATTCACTGAAGTGGGATGGATTCTTTCTGAAATGGGCGTTTGACACTCAAATTACAAGCTAAGCTTGTCAAAAACTGCCTTAAAAGGGAAAAGGGTTTATCAAGTAGCATTTGCAAATCTGACTTACTATTTCCTCAGAATGTAGAAGTAAACATTCAGCTAGTAGAAGTAAACATTTGAATCCTCACTGCCAGTAACTTCATGTTCAGAAGAAAATACAAGTCAGCAACCATCTTTTGCAAAAGTTCAGTAATGCATTACAGAAAACAGAACAGAAGGGTAAAGAACAGCACATGGTGGATTTATTTTGCAAGAGCAGACACACTTATTTGCCAACGCCATCCATCATACACTATCTCATAAGTTCAGTTCAACACTCTAAAGAAATTGATTAACAAAATTTGTTCAGGACTGCTTAGAATTAAGTGTCAACTGTGATCGTCTTGGTACTTCATTGAACTAAAATAGAGGTTTACCATTCACAAAGATTGACAGTGAAACAATAAATAAGGGCAGGCAATACAAACAGAAAGTACAACAACACTTGAGTGCTAACTAACGGGAACAATATTAGAAAATAAGACTCTGGAATCTGAATGACCAGCATCTTAGGTTTCAGCTAACCCACAGGAACTAGCTACAAAACATTCGAACAAGTTTTGATTCCAACTCACTAATGAATTCTCCTTTCTCAAGGGAAAGAAGTGGACAGAAAGAAGCACAGATTCTCTGCACTCGTGAGGCCAATTTTAGAGAGCATATGAGAGTCAAGTATCCCTGCGGCGTTTGTTGCAATGCTGAAATGACAATAATATAGATAGTTAGATAAAAGTGGAGGCCACCAATGGATAGGCAGTAATAAGTCAGCACACCTGAAGAAATACAGGTTTCCGTCTTGAGCACAAGATAGAAGTACTGGATAACGTGCTACCAGAGAGAAGGTGTGGTATTGTTCTTGTGAGTTCTAGATAACAACCCTGTGTGAGAGTTCACGCTAACAGTATATATGTAACCCTGCACATTTCAAGCACCAATTGAAAATTATGAACATTACGAATTCATTTCAGTAGTTGACGAATTAAATTATTGGATACCTGTGCATCACCATAAAAAATAAGCTGACCAGTGTGATCAATATCCAAAGCTGTATTATTCACCTGCAACAAAGTGTTCAAAAGAAAACCCAGTAAACATATGATACAGTAGATAATTCATGCTCGTTATCATACAGTTATTAGCAATGCAGACACAGGCAAAGAGCATTGGTGAAATGAAGCAAAAACGATAGGCAATCATGCATTCTGCTAAGTTTGGACTTACAGGATGAAAGCAAATAAATAGCTGAGAAGAAACTCCATATACGACCCTGATACAAGTGCCTTTAGAGATCTACCACACTCATAGTTTTATCCATGGAGCATGAAGCTATGTACTGGTTATTAGATGAAAAATCAAAATCTGTAACGCAGTTAGAATTGAAAACTCACATGATATTTGATAAACAATGACGGAATAGACAGGAAAGTACACCTTAAATTGATCATGCTTCATTTACATTCTATCAACTATGGGATGAAATGCTAACACTGGTTAGTTATAATTTGCAATGTAGTGAGGTAAAAATATGCACGCTAATTAGGGTTTCTTGGGGAGCAGGCCTTACCGTAGATTTTGATGGGGGCCTCGAGCTCGAGCAGGTTGGGCTGGGAGAGGAAGACGTCCTTGGCGGCGGCGGAGCGGAGTGGTGGGGGGAGGAGGCGGCGGCGGCGGAGCGGAGGGGTGGGGGAGGAGGCGGCTGTGGAGCGGAGGAGCGGGGGAGGAGGAGGCGACGGTGGCGCGGGGTGGGGAGGAGGCGGCAGAGGAGCGGGGGAGGAGGAGGAGGCAGTGCGGGGTGGGTAGGAGGAGGCGAGGGCGGAGCGGAGCGGTTTCTGCGGAGGAGGCGAGGTGGAGCGGTTTCTGCGGAGGAGACGTGGTGGAGCGGAGCGGTTTCTGCGGAGGAGACGTGGCGGAGCGGAGCGGTTTCTGTGAAGGAGGCGAGGCGGAGCAGTTTCTGTGGAGACGACGTGACTCTGCGAAGGGAGGGGAGGAGGCGGCAGCGCGGGGTGGGGAGGAGGAGGGGGAGGCGGTGACGCGGGGTGGGGAGAGGAGGAGGCGACGGCGGTGCGGGGTGGGAAGGAGGGGAGGAGGCAGCGGCGTGAGATGGGGAGGAGGAGGAGGCCGCGACGGCGTGGGGTGGGGGGAGGAGGAGGCGGCGGCGAAGCGGAGGGGTGGGGGGAGGAGGAGGCAGCGGCGGCGCTGGGTGGGGAAGAGGAGGAGGCAGCGGCGCGGGGTGGGGGGAGGAGGAGGAGGCGGCGGGGGTGGGAGGGCGGGGAGGAGGCGGCGGCGCGGGGTGGGAGCGGGAGAGGAGGCGCGGGGTGGAAGCGGGGGAGGACGCATCGGCGGAAGATTCCGGGGGGGCACGCGTTTAGGGGGGCCACACGTCAGCCAGTCTTTTCTTTTTGTGAGAAGGGGTGGGAGAGGCCGCACCAACCACCAACTCCTTCTTTTATATAGTAAAGATAACAGAGGCTCGACTGCGCCTGTTAGTTGCACAAGTTCTGAACCAATCCATCCTCTTTCTCTTGACATGGTATCAGAGCCACCTCTTCCGTAAGCATATGTCTACCTAAAGCTCCATCTCCTCATCGTCGGCGCTAGTGATGAACCCGACGATGAGTCTGTCCACCGGTTCCAGCAGTGGACTCCTCCCTACGCCTGCGCCTGCCTTCGGCCACCTCATCAATGTCAAACTAACGCATGAAAATTATTTGCTGTGGAAGGCTCAAATCCTTCCTTACCTCTGTGGGCAGCAGATGCTTGGCTTCGTCGACAGCACCAACAAGGCTCCAGCTGCTCTTATCTCTCAGACAGTGGACGGAAATACGGTCCAAGTCTAGAATCCAGCATATCAAATCTGGGTTCAATATGAGCAACTGGTACTTAGTCCATTGCTTTCGTCTTTGTCCCCTGAAGTCTTGTCTTAGGTCCTCTTCCTGCCTACTGCAGCGGAAGTCTGGATTGCTCTTGAACATATGTTTACAAGTGCGGATGCTTCTATCCAACACCAAAAAGGAGCGATCTGTTATGGAGTACTTCAACAAGATGAAGTCCCTAGCAGACACGATGGCCTCTGCTGGAAAACCCTTGGAAGAAGAGGATTCCATTTCTTATGTTCTTGCAAGTCTTGAATCTGAATTCAATTCGCTGGTTACCTCAATTACCACGCGAGCAGACCCGATCAACGTCAACAGCCTATACGCTCATCTCTTAAATTTTGAGATGAGACTAGAACAACAGTAGGCTGATGTTTCTTTCTCCAGATCCTCTGCGAATATGGCTTCACATGGAGGAGGACGGGAAAACTGTGGAGGCCGTGGTAGAGGAGGTCGTGAAGGCAATCATGGTGGCAAAAAATAGCTTGGCTACTCCAACAACAGTTGACCCACCTGCCAGGTCTGTGGCAAGGTAGGGCACATGGCTCTAAAGTGCTACAACAGATTTAATCACTCTTTTCAGGCTATTGATGAGAATAGGAGTGCATCCATGGCAAGTGTCAATAGCAGCTACAATGTTGACACCAATTGGTATATCGACACAGGTGCCATAGATCACATTACTAGCGATCTTGACAGGTTGACCGTGCGTGAAAAGTACCACAGTCGTGATCAGGTGCACACAGCCAATGGATCAAGTATGCACATCAGTCATATTGGTCATTCTAAACTTTCCTTCAATTCCCATGATATTCATCTCAATAATGTTCTATATGCCCTAAGTGTCACAAAAAATCTTCTTTCTATCCACCGTCTCACATTTGATAATAATGCTTTTCTTTAATTTCACCCTGATCATTTTCTTCTTAAGGATCAGTCCACAAGGAGAACTCTTCTTCGAGGACAGTGTGAGAAAGGACTTTATCCCAATAAGTGGCAGCCATCTTCATCAAGCAAACATGTCCTGGCCATGGTTAGAGACACTCAAGTTAGATGGCACAGTCATCTAGAACATCCTTCTTTTTCTATAGTTCAGCATGTTATTAGTAGCAATAATCTATCATGCTCCAATAAATCCAATAGTGTGTCGGTCTGTGATGCATGTCAGCAGGCCAAAAGTCATCAATTGTAATTTTCCCGTTCGAATAATACAACCACTGCTCCTTTGGAACTCATTTTTTTTTATGTTTGGGGTCTTGCTTTGGGGTCTTGCTCTCCCATCTGTTAATCGCTATAAATATTATGTCAGTTTCATTGATGGATTTAGCAAATTCACTTGGATCTACAAATTCAAAACAAACATGATGTCTTTCATATTTTTCCTCAGTTCCGAAAACATGTTGAACGTCTACTAAATAGAAAGATCCTTTTTGTTCAGACCAACTGGGGTGGCGAGTACCAAAAGTTGAATTCCTTCTTTCAACAAGTGGGTATTTCTCATCATGTGTCTTGTCCTCATACACACCAAAAAATTGGCTCGGCCGAACGCAAGCATCATCACATTGTTGAAGCCGGGCTTGCTCTTCTTGCTCATGCCTCTATGCCACTTAAGTTCTGGGATGAAGCATTCTTAACCTCTGTTTTTGTCATCAACAGAGTACCTAGCTATGTCATTAATCTTTATACACCTCTAGAATGGCTATTTAACAAAAGGCCAGACTATTCCTTCCTCAACACATTTGGGTGCGCTTGTTGGCCAAATCTTCGACCGTACAACACACGAAAACTTAATTTTCGCTCTAAACAGTGTGCATTTCTTGGCTATAGCAATCTCCACAAAAGCTCCACACATCATTTCCTCACTTTTTTCACCGCTGCACCTTCTCCTTTTAAAAGTCACTTTTTTAGCCAGTACTATTTATTTTTAGCCAGAAGCCATCAACCGTAACCAATACGAACACCACCATAACTGTGTTTTTCATTTTTTTTCCCTATTTTTTATTCATTATTGTTTAATGGAATATCTAAAAAACTAACAACTGCTACAGTGTTATTTTATTCAACAGTCAAAAATCATAACTAATAGCCAAAAGTCATTGCACTTTTGAACCGTTCAAAGAGTTGCACCGAAATTCAATTGTCCAATTCCTATAAAATAAATAAATCCAAGTGTTCAAGGCTTCAAGCAAAGAACCAATGATCGGCGGGTAAAAAAAATGTGGCTCCTTGGTTTGAGATGAGAGTCATGAGTCGTGTTCTTACACATTTTGATGGAATGTCCTTCGAAAAGGAAAAAAAAAACGTTGTTCGAATGTTCAATCAGGTATTGTGCTAATATAAATGCAACACAACCAACATAATTATTTTGAATCATTTTTTATTAGTTACACGATATGATTGTCCTATATTTATCTACGAGGCAAATTTGACAAATGACTAATCCACGAGAGTGGTTAATTATAACTTTTTTAGTTAAATATACATGCTTTGCTATAGTTAAAAAATATAATATTATCCCTAGCACATCGAGTCGATATCTCGGATCAGTCTGTCAAGCCCATGCCCTCGGCTCCACCTTCGTGTTCAGCCAAGCTCCAACAAAAGTGGTGTTGCGTCTCCACACCCTTGGCTTCACCATATGTTTGGTAGAGCTTATCTGTTTTTTCTTGTTAGAGAATTTTTAGGGGATGTATTTATTGGTCCAGTGATTTTTCTATTTTTGTTAAAGATTTTTTACTGAGTGGAAGGGGAGGGAGTAGGGTTGGGGGACATATTGTATGCAATTAAGCTTTTACGTGTAATCATGTTACAATCCAATTAAACATCGCCACAAAAATTTGAATATGAAGTTTTACATAGGTAGGCTAAGTATAGAAATTATTCTGAAATTTTTTATGACATTTTTTAGTTAGAGTACCATAATTGCAACTTAAGCTAGATTGCACACAAATCCGCTCCTGTGTGATTGAACACCCTTAACAATATTTTCTTTTTAAGTAGTAAAAGTATACTTAACAGCCCAACAAGTTTGGAACGTGGAACCTTATGGGTCTCTTCATAGCTCACATGCTATCGCAGTACGTCGCAAAATCTGTATGCCAAAGACATCAATTTAATAAGTCAAAGAACGACAAGGAAAACATTAAATAGGTCAATACCACTGTATCAGTTAGGTGCGAATGGGAGGGTAGAAATGAACATAAATGCACATTTTGTGTGCTTGTTGTGGACGCACCTTCCAACTTCTGCATATTTGGATGTATGATGTCGTTTCCTGTAGATTTATGACACTAAACATACCACATGATCATTTTCACAAGTAAATAGACACAAATGTCAAAAGATTTACTTATGTGTTAATAATTTTCTGCAACAAGTTGTGCAAGTTTAATGATCCATGATAAGCAATTCAAGCATAGTAGCCCGAATACAACTAACTTAGGTAGTTACTTGACCTTGTGATGCGTAAGTAGCTAAGTGGCATTTTGTCTTGACTCTAGACCTTGTGACCCTGATGACCCTACGCACAGTCCATGGTAGCACTTTATGTATAGAAGAGATTATAAACTCCAGTGACTAGTGAGGTTAATATGTTGTGATCCTCGATTACCCCAATCATGATTGTCACGCGCGGAGCCGATGAGCACGACGAGTGAGGGGCGCCTAGACACCTAGGCTAGTCACCGCGTTGCACTATACATGCACCTAGCTCCGTGTTATATCTCCACTTTGTAATGTACATGCACCCAGCTCCGCTTGAGAAAAGTCTGCATCGCTTTATATCTATCGGCTTTATATCTGTCGACTTCTCTCCCCTCCTCTCTCTCCCTCCCGTATCTCCCGCACTCACTCCTTCTCTCTCCCTGCCACCTCCTCCGGTCCTCCCCACCGCCTTGCCTCCTTCGGTCCTCCCCCCACTGCCTCACCTTCTCTCCTCTCCTTGGCGCCTCCTTGCCCTGCCGCCTCGCCTCCTCCAACTACCGCTACCTCCGCCTCCCCCGGCCGCATCCTCTCTCAACCGTCTCCTCTCCCTGGCACCTCCCCTCTCCTGGCCGCCTCCTCTCCCTGGCGCCTCCCCCTTCTCGATCGCATCCTCCCCCGTAGCCTCCTCCCCCCAAGGCGCGGCGAGTGTCCATGGCGTCCATCTAGCTTCATCGCAACGCCTAGGGGATGCCATGACAAGCATGACCCCAATAACTCTTTTTTCTGGATTCACTCTTGCCTTGTTAACACACACAAAACTATAACAAATAATACACAATGTTAAAGAAGGCACTAGGCAGGTGGCGAGGTGGGACCTAGCGCCTAGGGGGTCTAGACGGACGAATTAAAAATGTATATATATATTTGATGTTTAGATGAAGAAAATTGTTACCTTGAGCAACAATGATAGCTCTCCATCAATTGATGTAAATTTTTGATGTAAATGCTTGATGTAAGGTGGTAAAACCTGCACATTAAGCAATGTATGAGACTATGAGTCTTTTGGTGTAGAATATGCAGGCACCTCCTCGATAGCTCTAGCACTAAGTGCATGAAAAAGACATGAAATTCTTTGTCATGGGAATTGAAAAACCTTCAAGATAAAACAAAAAGAAGGCTCAGATGTTGCAGTTCATTAGGCACAAAAATATTATAAAGGGGGAAAAAGAGAAGGGACATCAATTGTATGCAACTATCCTGACAAAAGGAAAATTTCATGTGATCCTGGACTCCTAGCAAGGCTAAAAACATAACCTTCCAATCTGATAGTTTGATTCTCACTATTCACAAGCCGACAATTTGTAAACTAGTGACCTCACCGTATATGAAGTAATAAGTGCACATTCACATCGTATGCAAAC
The DNA here is from genome assembly GCA_017311315.1 of Dendrocalamus latiflorus. NCBI lineage: Eukaryota > Viridiplantae > Streptophyta > Magnoliopsida > Poales > Poaceae > Dendrocalamus > Dendrocalamus latiflorus. The sequence continues at coordinate 802,277 of CM029665.1, read as the reverse complement.
TGAAATGGTACTCTTCAAGTCTCCACTATATTCCTTAGGACTTAGGAGTTCTAACTCTCCCCACGACACACTCGATGATGGACAAGAAGACCATCGATTGGGCTAGAGCCTGGACTGCTGGAGAAGGCAGATGGGCAACAAACTTGTAGAGGCGATAGAGGCAAACCTGGACTGCAAGGGATTGAAGATTTGAAGCCTTGAAGGAAGCATCAAAGAGGAGACTAAGGAGACAGAGGTGCAAAATCAGAAGAAATAAGATAGACATAGAGTGTGAAGAAGCAGAGAGAGAGAGAGGGACGAAGGGATGGCAAACCTGGAGAGGAGAAGAGTGAAGCGACGGAGAGGGGATGGCAACGCGGCCGGAGAAGAGGGTGCATCGTCCTCATTAGCTATGGCAGCACACAGGGAGTCGGCTAGTCAGGTCCTCATCTCCACCAACCCCCGCCTGAGGAGAAGAGGGGTTGAGGGCAGGGGCGGATCCAGAAAAAACGATCGACGGGGTCACTATAAACATACATCACTAATTGATGGAGGCTAATAGCTAGTAATAAACTAGTACTATAGTTCCATGCATGCATAATACACTGAATAAATTAACAGCAGTACATGATAAGTTGATAACAAGGTAAAATATCATTGCAAGAAATTAACAATAGTTACCTCTCAAATCTTCGCTTTGCGAGTTCCCATCTTTTGAAAAAGAGCTATCACATCGTCATTTGGAATTGTAGCTAAAAGGCTTGGCTCCACAAAGCATATGATTGAATCATTCATAAATTCATCACTAATTCGATTCTGTAATACCGTTTTCACAATTTTCATTGCCGAAAAACATCTCTCCACTGACGCGGTGGCAACAGGCAGCACCAGTACTAATTTGAGGAGTTGATATACCAAAGGAAAAGCAAGATGCTTTTTTGTATCCACCATCAGTTTAGCAAGTTGAGAAATAGTGTCCAATTTGGCAAATCTTTCATCCGCTCGAACATTATCAATATAAATATGAAGCTCAAGATCAAGATCCTTCAGTTGGCTTGAATTAAAATCATTTGGATAAGACTTGGCTAGCTCTATTAAACTATCATGCTTGAAAGCATCAAAGGAATTCATTGGACTGAATGCAGCCATGTGAGTTAACAAATTCGAATTTACCTCATTGAAACGATCATTGAACTCTGTAAGTTGCAGGTCAATAACAGGATTTAAGCAATCATATATGTAGTGCTGATAATTAGTACGGTTAGTTTTTTCCTTGATTTGCGACGATCTATATACTCTTCTTCCATGTCCAACTTAGAAATACCTTGATCTGCACAAAAGGAATATGTTGCCTCCAATAGAGATTCTTTATCAGCATTACTTTGTTTTTTCAGAGCTGCCAGGTGGTGGTCTGTATGGCCCTCTAATCAAATACTTGCGCCTTATCTCATCTTGTAGCTTTGGGCCTATGTACTGTGATATTCTCTTCCTATCGGACGGATCATAAGGAATTTCATTCAAATTTACCTCTTTTCGCGACAACAACAATGGAAGAGTGGTATGATTAACATTTGATGGGCCATCTTCATCTCCTGTCAAAGTCCTTCTAGGACCATCTGCATCATTGGTTGATGGTAGTTTCCTTATTAAAAATCGTTCCATTATGGTATTACTACCTGTCAGGTTAGGGAAATATTTAAAAATTAGAACATGAAGCTGAATAATAGATATAGCATACACATTACATAGGGCAAAACTCCTTACTTGACATTTTTCTTGAAGCTTGGAAGTAAGATTACACTGATTGAAAAATGAAAAGGACTCAGGGGTCATTGATCGATTACCATATACCTCAACTCCTCAAGAAATCATGCTGTTAACACTTGAGAAAACCCTAAAGAAAAAGAAGAGAGGTCAGTGGCTTGAGCCTTGAGGTGACCGAACTTAAGCAATGAAGCAAATCATAAAATAAAATTGGATGAGAAAAAGGGGATTAGATTTATAATCTGCCATATTCAAGGAAGAAATGCCCTCCTGGTTCTGTATGATTGGTCAAGTAGGACATATAATTACTAAAACATGGATGACTGATCGAGTACTAGTACCTTTTATTTAAGGAAATGAATATACCTACAGTAATAAGGCCCAGGAAAGCAAATCACCATAGATGTTAGTCAGCATGCATCTGAATTCTGAAATGAGTTTTTTATCGTTTCAACGTTTGTGATTGGTTAGCAGAATGAAATGATCTCATTCTAGTACTACTACTAAATCAATCTGCATGGGGTATAGATAAGAGACTTACTCTGTTACTCATTGGGAAGAACCGAAGAAGTGCAAAGCGCAGCGCTGCTGCCTGGTGTGTGCAAGAGGGGAGAAGAAGAAGAAGCGTCGCTGGGCCTGGGGACTGGGGTCACTGTAATTTTTTATGGGGGTCACTAGCTGGAATATATGGTAGGGTATGTGGGTTGGGCCAGAGATCGTTGGTGTCACTTGACCCCGGCTCAACACTGTAGATCCGCCCCTGGTTGAGGGGGCTGACGGCGATCGGCACCGCGGCCAAAATCAGCGAGGTAGAGGGTGGATGGCGATCAACGGTGCTTGGGGAAGCTTCGCGGTGGAGGGGTGGTGGCGCCAACTGAAGGTATTCCTGCTCGCTCGCGGCTTGACCACTTTGTACTCTTCTAACCCTAGTTTGAAGCGTTGTGTTTGAGCGTCTCCATTCCCTTCTTACCTTCTCGTGTACATGCGATAGGTGGTCTCGATGTCTGCCTATGCGCTGCGCCGCCGCCTCGTGCGCCTGGCCTCGCCTTGGACCGATGTTGACTGCTCAGCCGCCCGGCCGGCCGCGGAGGACCCAAGACGCGGCGACTAACTACCGCCAAGCACCTACGCGCTGCCTCGGCGGCCAGCGAGCCCACCTTCTTGGATCGCTGATAATATATCAACATGGCATCCTAGTGCCTCCGTGAATTTAGAGATTTGCGATGTATGGAATTGAAATGATTAGAAATTTCCAACATTTCTCAAAGAGAATAAATAAAATAAAAAGAGCAGTTATCGCAATTGAGAATATGTGGAGGGTGTGCATGCAAATATGGTCTCCCTACCGCTGCTCGCCTGCTCTTTAACTTCACCCCGATCTCCCCTCCTCGTAGTCTCCGCCCAACAGTCCCTCCCATCTCCCACAAAACCCCGCGAAACCCTATAGGCCGCGAGGGATCCAATGGCGGCGGCGGCGGCGGCGGAGGGGCAGTGGGTGCTCATGGCCACGGGGGTGTCGCCGACGAACATCGCCGTGATCAAGTACTGGGGCAAGCGGGACGAGGCGCTCATCCTCCCCATCAACGACAGCATCAGCGTCACCCTCGACCCCGACCACCTCTCCGCCACCACCACCGTCGCCGTCAGCCCCTCCTTCCCCTCCGACCGCATGTGGCTCAACGGCAAGGTTCGTCGTACCTGGGACTCTCACCCCATGTCAACTGATGCGAATGCGATTGCTTAGATGTTTGTCTGCGAATCCTTCAAGTGCGTTTATCGAATGATCTCACGGGTTCCTCTCTCGAAGGAATCTTATCTTGCGTTTTGAGATAGCGCCCTGAATTGGGTAGGAGCTCAGGCATTACTTTAAAGTTGGAGAGTATTTTGGTGGTTGTGTCGATCAAATTTGACCTCTGTTGCTTAGATCTAGATCGGGATCTGCTTAAAAGCTAGTTGCATTTACAAATACAAGTGGTCGTGCTCCCAAAAATTTTGTCTATTATTTAACAAAAGTAACCTTTCTGATTTTGTCTGCGCTAACATCTGTTTTGCTGGGTCGCTTTGTGACTAGGGACAAATACCGGACTTAAAGTGGCAGATATAGAACCCTAGAGTGGGGATTTAATTGGATGGAAGGTCACTCTGAATATGGTCTTTTAGGATGGTAGTATGATTTAAGTATCCTTTTGGTTTGGAATTGAGCAGGAGATCTCGCTATTGGGCGGGAGATATCAGAACTGCCTTAGGGAGATCCGGAAGCGGGCTTGTGATGTCAAGGATGAGAAGAAGGGGATCATGATCAAGAAAGAGGACTGGGAGAAGTTGCATGTCCACATAGCGTCGTACAACAACTTTCCAACCGCTGCTGGTTTGGCATCTTCGGCTGCTGGCTTTGCTTGTCTTGGTAAAGTCTCCTAGTTCTGATATAATGACACTCCTTAAGTTATTGTTAAGACTTTTCATGGTCTCTAATGCAGAGCATTGCAATTTGCCTTGTTACCTTTCTTCAAGCTTTCGTTGTTGAAGCTTTACGCTTGAAATTTGCCTGTTACCTTTCTTAATACACCTGCATGTTTATAATTAGCTATTACTTAAATTTGCTCACCTAAATGAGTCTGCGTCCTGGCTTACTTCTTTGACTCCTGACTTATTTCTTTGCACTTTATTTTGTTCAAATTACTAGCCTTCTGCTTGGTTCTACAGAGGCATTGAGACATGAAAAAACCGAAAGTATTTTTGTTGTGCTTGTTTTTACTCTCTGTAATAACTCTGTTAGGATTGAAGAAATAGTTAATCTTGCAAGTCCACAAGAATACTGCTCCACTGCAGCCGTTGTATTATTTGACCAATGCTAATGTGTGGCCGTTGTATTATTTGACCAATGATGGTTCCATATTATTTGTCTTAGTTGCTCATAACCATTTCTAAACAGGCTTTTGCTTTCATAAACCATGTATGACAGTATATCATTTATTTGTTGAATACTGTTTGCAGTTTTCACCCTCGGAAAGCTAATGAATGTGAAAGAAGATTATGGAGAACTTTCTTCAATAGCAAGGTCTGTTAATGCTATTGATATGATTTCTAGTTCCACCCCTTTGTGCTTTAGCCTGTTCATGCTTTTTGCTTGTTGAGACAGTGCAAGGATTGCAATCCATTTTTTTACTAATTAAAATACTAATCGACTTGCCTCTTTTTAATCATACTTATCTCTGGCAAACTTCAATATAGGCAAGGGTCTGGAAGTGCATGCCGCAGTATATATGGCGGATTTGTGAAATGGTGCATGGGAAAAGTAAGTACTCGGATGGTTAGGCCTTGGCTGAATGCATGTTTTTCTATTGAATAATGATTCAGTGAAGTCTGATTCTATGCTTGCAGAATGATGATGGAAGTGACAGTTTTGCAGTACAGCTTGCTGATGAGGTGCATTGGAATGATCTTGTTATTATCATAGCAGTGGTATGTTGTCTATATTCCACATGACCTCGTACTAAATATGGTATATCATGGTATTTCTGTGGCTTCATTAACAGAAATTCTGAAAATTGGCATAGTAACTCTTTGTCATGTTTTATCCCAATATTTATTTTCGTATTGTGCTGCATCTGATATCTTAATAAATAATTGGCATATTGCTTTGTGAAATTAGGTCAGTTCAAAGCAGAAGGAAACGAGTAGCACCAGTGGGATGCGAGACAGTGTTGAAACAAGCCCCCTCTTGCAACACAGGGCTCAGGTGATTGTTTTTCATCTTTATCTTGAACTTTTGTGTTTCGAGAATCACCGAGGAAGCATAATCATGTAGCTGCACTTTGGAAATCTAAATTCTTATTTTATTCTTCCATTGCTCTGGAACATTATCGATAAGTTCTGGTAATTAAACTGACCTGTCGCTTTGGCTGTAACTTCTTTTTTCCTGCTCTTACTGTACACTGCATTGCTTGTCCTTATGTTACAGACTGTAGTGCCAAGTCGGGTGTTGAAAATGGAAGAGTCTATCAAGAATCGTGATTTTGAGTCCTTTGCCAGGTTAACTTGTGCAGATAGCAACCAGTTTCATGCTGTATGTTTGGACACGAGTCCTCCCATCTTCTATATGAATGATACATCACACAGGTAGTTTCCTTAGCATTGCTTTGTTTTGGGATTATATCCCTGCTGAAACCCCAGAGTTAAGAATTGCTGTCTCAACCAATCGCAGGATAATTAGCCTTGTGGAAAAGTGGAACCACTCGGAAGGAACCCCACAGGTATATTCTGTTGTTATTTAACACCTTTTGGGCCTATTCATATTGGCTTTTGTTGATGGTTTTTGGCTGTGACTGATAAATAGTAGTGACTGATGGAAGCAGCTTATAGAAGGTGGGACGTTCGTATTAGCTTATGGTTTTTTTGCTAAATGCATAATGTAAGAGAGTAAACGATGATGCAACGCAAGACAGTACAACATTCGAACCGCCATGTGACTTATGAAATTGTGACATAATAAAATATATAGTGTGTTACAATATGTGAAAGCACAAAGTGATTGATAGAAACGGTTTATAGAAGCTGGGGCGTTCGTATTAGCTTGGCTTGTGAAATACGAATGGGCCCTTTATCTTTCTTGTTATTATTAATCTGAGCTCTAGCCGTGCTGCCTAGGAATCCAACATATAGTCAGTTCTGTTGTGCCACCTTACTGGTATTGCTTCAATAGAACACACCACCAAATAGGGTTGGTTACACTTTGCTGAATATAGCAGTACAAGCAGTTTTTACTGCACTGAGCCACTGACCAATACATGTATGACTTGCATAATCCGCTCGAGTAATTTAACTTCAAGAGTGAACCTTGGCATGTCTTTAAGATATTTCTTAGAATAGTAAAAAAGTTGAGTTTATGCTCATGTTTTGAACCCTTCATTATTTCTTATGGTCCTCACGAAGATGTGAACTATTACTGTTGATATTATACTCCAGAGCATCAGATTTTTAGGATACCAAGTTAGCATCTAAAGTTGGAGGTACCAAAGGCAGTTTTTTCATTGCAATCCTGGTTGTATTACTTAAGCTGTTTGTGTTGTCTGATATACATTTCATCCATAATGCAAGATCATTGGTACTGGCTGGTGCAATTGATCTGACACTGAAACCATTTCTGAGTGTGGACGTAGCAGACTTTTGCGTGGTTAAGACTTCTAATTCGGCATGAACTTTTCTAATGGCAGGTTGCCTACACCTTCGATGCTGGGCCTAATGCAGTCCTTATTGCACCAAACCGTAAGACTGCTACCCTTCTCCTTCAGAGGCTCTTATACTATTTCCCTCCACAAGATAACGATTTGAGCAGGTATGTTTGATGCTTTCACGATTAAAGCTTTTGTTGTCTAGTATATTGCAAAGCTACCTATGAATATATCTGACCAACATGATCATGGCAGCTATATGGTTGGTGATAAATCAATTCTAAGTGATGCTGGATTGCAATCCATAGAAGACGTCGAGGCCCTTCCTGCACCTCCAGAGATGAAGATACCGAACAAAAAATTCAAGGGCGATGTTAGCTACTTCATCTGCAGCAGGCTTGGAACTGGCCCAAAGGTTGTTGCCGACGAAAACCAGGCATTGATTGATTCAGTCACGGGACTTCCGAAAGGAGTGTAATTTTATGTTATTGTAGATTTGATCATGTAATATTTTCATCATCGCTGCCGTTGTTGCCGCGTAAAGAACATGCCTCTTTTCAATAAAAGTTAGTGGAATAAATTGTCATTTTGTTTCAGTAGGTTGATTTAATTGTGGTCTTATAACCCAATGCATGGATAGGAATAACCCAATGCATGGATAGGATGGATTGTTTCTTGTTGCTATGTCATTTGAAGAAAGAAACTATGGTAGATGTATTTGCTACATGGCTAAGCGTCGAGGTAATTACAGTTGTATTTCTGAAAATTTCTCAAGACACCAGACAAGTGAAAGAACTGGGTATAACGGTATTATTATTAACATTGCAATGCAAGCAACATTATCAATGTCAGTTGAAGCGCATAAAGGCCAGACCGGCCTCCAACGTCCAAGGTCTCCAACCCAGTAAATCTTATGATCATTGACAGTTGTTAGGTACAATGTCTAATTTAAAAGAAAGAAACTGAGAGCATAACGGTATTGGCTATCTACTGCTGTCCCTGCAAGAGCGACCTGACAATGAGGTCGCCCATGCCGCCGGCGAGCGGGAACAGGTGCCCGGCGTCCGGCAGCTCGTGGTAGCGGATCCACGGCAGCTCCCGCGCGATGTGCCGCGACATTGTCGGCGTCACGACGAGGTCCTCCGCGCCGTGCCACAGGTGCACCGCGCCTTCCTTGTCCGGCACCGGGTTGCTCAGCTCCAGCGGGCTGTAGTCCCACTTGCCGAAGCCGACCATCATGTCCCGGTGCAGCGTCTCAAACTCCCCCTGCTGCCTCACCTGAGCCTGCAAACACAATTAAAATGTTCAAGACCAAATTAAAAATAGATGAAATTAAAAAAATAGTTTCGAAGTATTAAGTAGAGATAACTGAGGACAATATATATATAAGTATAATTAACTGAGATACCAAGATGATTAGGTACCATGATTTAAAATAGATATTTCCCTTATGTATCGTGTGCGAAAAATTTTAGATTTTTTTGATGTCGAGTTTAACTAGTTCAAATAAGTTTGAACTATAGTTGTCTTTTTTTTTTATAATAGTTTGATTGTAGGTATGGTTGAATCAGCAAAGCATATGTGTGTATGTAGCCGTACCCTGTAGGGTGGTGGGGGGCCAAAGGCGGCGAGGTCGGAGATGACCTTCAAATCCGGCGGTGAGAGGATGCGGCGGCTGTGGGCAATGACGCTGGAGGGAGGGAACCACTTCTGGGTGTTCCACCAGTGCGTCAGCCACGGCGCGTGGTGGGCGACGCCGACCGCCCACCGGTCCTGCGGCAGCTGCGCGTCGTACGCCTGGCGCGACACGTTCGCCGGGAACCCGCGCCACCAGAAGTTGGCCACCGGCGCCAGCAGCGCCGCTCCAGCGAGCCTGAGCCAAATATTAAATGCCAAGCCATGAGCCATCCACTGAGATTAACTAGCAGGCCAGTGCGTACCATATGTATTACTTGCTTACTAGTACGTCGTACCTGTGCGGGATGTGTTTGAGGCAGCTCCACACGATCTCGCCTCCCATGGAGAAGCCAATGACGTAGAACTTGTCTCCTAAGCCGAGCTGGTCGGCGAGATCCTCGATGTCCAAGGCATTGCTCTTCTCCGTCTTGCGCGGGTCAGGGTCGCTCTCGCCGTAGCCCGGTCTGTCGTAGGAGATGAAGCACACGTCCAGCTCCTGCAGAAGCTCCTGAAAGAACACCAAACTGAGCGAGCGATTGCATGTGCAATAATGCTGCATGCATGCGCATCGATCGTATCGTATTCGTACCTGGGAGACAGGGAGGACGTCGTATCTGCACGAATCGAAGCCGTGGACGAAGATGATCTTGTGCCTGGCCGTCGGTCTCGGCACGCCGGACTCGAGGTAGGCGAGGCGCCTCCCGTCCCTGAGCTTCGCTCTGGTTGATGATGTCACAGGAGGGCCTCCCGGTGTTCCACAGATCCTCGGCGGCGGAGGCTGGACAGCCTGGTACACAAACCCGACCACGGATCCCAGCACAAGCACCAATGCGCTCTTGACCAAACCTGCAAATGTATGTACTGGAATTAAATTAATTGCTGATGAAGCACCATCGGTTTAGTGCCAAAGATTTCCTCATATGCTGCATGCATGCATGGTGCTTGTCTTGTTCCAACACAAGGCAGCTGACTGATTAAATGCGATGTCTTGTTTAATCAAGTATCCAACCAACGATATGTTGTAAAATTAGCCATCAGCCTTGCTAACGATATATACAAGATTTCAGATGTTAACTTGAACAGTGCAAAATGACGCTGTCGATCTTCCTCTCTCTTGCCTGTACATTCCTGCGAAATCGCATCGATCGTCAGGAACGGATTTCATGCAGTCCGATCCCCCGATCTATCCCTCACGTTTGCTTGTAGACTTGCAAGCTAAGATACGTGGAAAGCAAATCGATAGCATAGTTACGTGAAAAGGCCATGGATGAAAAATCAATAGGCCGCCGGTAGCGAGAGGCAGCAGAAAAGACTAGCACGTTGTGGTGCGTTTTGATCTCTTAATTTCATTTCTTGGGATGCTTCAGGCCATTCGACCAGATGGGAAATCGATGTTGCACGAACGTACTACGTACCGGGGAGGGGAGACGGCGCCGGCGCGCGCGCCCTCGTTGCAGCCGCCGCCATGGATCTCGATCGATCTCCCCTCCCGACGCCGGCCGGCCGGCGAAGTAGCTAGCCTGTTAAGGACGACGACCCTTGGATTTCTTGCCGCGGCTCGATCGATTGGGTTGGTGTCCAAGTTGGATCGGAGTGGAATGGATGGCTTCATGAATTGAAGCATGCAGGCGCGCGATACATGATGCAATGACGGCGATCGATCGAGGTGAGGGTCTCGTGGAGTAACGGACGGGCGCCTCACTTCCCGGCACTCCAACTGCATCATATTGACCACAGCCCGTTCATCCATGCACACGTGCCCAATGGTGTGACATACATGTCATATATGCATGGCCTGGGCTCTCATCGATTTGTTGTTGAGTTTATGTGTGGATCAAACTGAGAAAGGCATCGTTGTCTATACGTTAATTACTTCCCCCAGTCACAAATACATATCATTTTAAATATTATGGTGGTCTTCAAAATACAACTTTGTCCATTAATTTATATCGTAATATATTTATAAAACCCAATAAAATTATACTATCTCCAGTCACAAATACATGTCGATACGGTATCTAAAACACAACTTCGGTTACCAATTTCTATTGTAATATATTAATAAGAGAAAATTGCACTGTGGATCCATAAACTTGTGAGGTTGTACCACTTTAGTCCTAAAACTTTCATTTTACTTTCTAGGCTCTCTTAACTTTTCTCTGTATGCACCGCATGTCATTTTGGTCATTTGGTAACAGAGCAGATTGAGCTGGCGCATGCGGCTGCTTCCGTGTCCATACACATGTTTCCGTTGCGCATCCATTTGACCTACCATCTGCTGCGGACTAGAGCACCGCCGCAATCACATCCTCCTCCTCCGTCGCCGCCGCCACTCGCTACGGCGTATAAGGTTGCCACGTATGTGGCCAAGGGCAAGAGCGCTGCACTCGTCGACGACGCTGCCTCCACCGCAAGCTCTACCCCTCTTGATTTCGAGGCTGTGGCTGGCCAAGAAAGCTAACAAGAACTCAGGTGATGCGGCGAGGTACCAAGAAACCCACCAAGATGGTGATGCCCAGGTGGTTGAAGGGGGTACCGGCGGGTGCACCAACTAGGAGCAGAGCAGAGGTTGGCTCATGTGGCTCTCAGGCAGAGGCCCCTAACTTCCCCGACCCTTCCGGTGACCCAACCGCACTAGAGCAGTGATAGCAGAGCGAAGAAGTTCAGGGATTGGCTTGAGCTCAACCTTGGGGAAATGCTTTTATGTTTCTTGAATCTTGCTTGGCTAAATCGTTCTTGGCCTAGGGCCAAAACAGGGGAAAGAAGGGAGGTGCGTTGGCGGTTGGCTGTAGTGGTGGACTGGCTGGGACAACGCATGCACGGTGTGTTCTCAGGCAAGTTGGGAGCAGTGGGTGGTGCTGGTTGACGCGGATGAAGCTTGTGGTTGTCAAATTGGGACAACAACGGTTGTGGCGGCCGTGAAGAGGAGGGCTCACCATGGCCTGCTCAAAGCCCCCACGTCGCCCAGCCAACTCAGCGCCTATAAATGTGTATGCGTGCTCACATTACCTTCACCTCATTCCCCTCTCGCTCCTACCACAAGGAATTGATCCCTTGTGCCCCTCTCCCTCATCGACGGCTTCGTCTTCCCCGCTCTGGCCACTCAAGAATTGGTCAATTAAGGCCACCATTGGCCAGGGGCACCCCGGGAGCATCTCCACCCCATCCCCACCCTTGGTCGAGGCTCTCGTTGCCCGTGCATCGACGGAACCGTGGAGCTACTCGTGCCACCGCCGGGCCTCGCCGTTGGCTTAGCTCAGTCGTTTTCCTCCTTCCCCAAGCACTGTGGTAAGCTTCCCCTACCATTCTCCAACTCGTGCCCCCTCGATTTCTCCCTTTCCCCCACCACGGTAGCGCCGCCTTGTTCTTCCTGTGCACCAGTCGCAGTGAGCCTTGCTGGCCTCCCTCAGCGCCGCCTGGCCTAGGCCATCGCCCTCCTTGGCATCCCTCAATCTCTGGGGTCCCATTTTACCTGTCGTCACAATCTCACTGGCCTTGCCCCACCGGCACCACTGCCGCCCAGTCGGCGCCGCTTCTCCCCTATCTTGACTGCCCTGCCACCCCTGTTTCCACTGCCATTGAAGCATCACAGATGCCATCGAGGCAGCCCCATGCGCCAGCTTAGCTAATTCCGTGACCAAACGGCCAAAACGACTTGCTGTGCAAACAGAGACAAGTTTAGAGAGGCTAGAAAGTAAAATACAACATGTTGGATCTATAGTGCAATTTTCTCTATTAATAAAACTCAATAAAATTATAATATTATGAAAATATATTTTGAGACATATATAATTTTATATATCTAATTTAAATATTAAAAAATATATTGATAATCAAAGTTTCGTAAAATTTGACTGCACCTATGTCCAAAATGATATGTATTTGTGACTGAACGGGCTGAAATAAGTTGGCTTATGGTTGAAACTACACTGTAGCTGGCTAGAATTACACTATAGCTGATGGTGGTTTATTAGTGTAATAAATTTTTTTAAAAAAATTAAAAATAGAAAAAAAACATATTAGTTCATCACGGACAATGCAAACGAATACGAGAAAAAAGAACTAGCAAAAAAAAGCTCAAAAAAAGCTAAAAGGTTAGAAAAAATAAAATTTAGAAATAGTAAAAAAATAAATTAGAAGTTAAAAGCGTCAAAATGAGCTGGGCTTAATTAGAAATCAAATATTACTGCTAATAAGCTAAGCAAAGGGGACTAGAGAGAGAGAGCGCTCCATTCTTGGGTTGCCGATGGCTCTGCTCCGCCTGCACCTGCTCAGGCCGTCGCCTCCTCCGCTCTCCGTCCTCTCGTCGCGCCCTTCCCCTCTCTCCTCCTCGTGGCGCCGCGCCCTCCCGACCACCACCACCACCTCCTCACCCCGCCGCCTCTGCTCCCACCTCCCCGCCGCCTCCTCCTGCCCCTCGCCCTCCATCGTCGGCGACCTCCTCGACTACCTCAACGAGTCATGGACGCAGTTCCACGCCACCGGTGAGCGCCCTCCCCCACGCCCCTCCACTGTTTCACCATCTTACTGCACAACTCCACCACCACCAGGCATCTCTGCTGTGCATGCTTGAGGCCGTGAACCTGTTCGATCCTGTTCCTCACCGGGACGGCGGCTACTTCGTGGTTTCTTACCATGCACGGGAGATGTTCGATCTTATTCCTCCATGGGATATACGCTAGTTTCTGAATTCTTCTGTCCTTCTGTGCATGTCCCGGACTCCTTGGACGTTGGCATTTAGGCATTGCTAGCACTAAGTACTAAACTTCTTTCTTCCTGTTAATGTTTGGTCATGCTTTCAGCTGAGGCGAAGAGGCAACTGCTTGATGCAGGCTTCAAGCTGCTCAGTGAGAACGACGACTGGGACCTGCAGCCCGGTGGCCGCTACTTCTTCACGCGCAACATGTCCTGCTTGGTTGCCTTTGCAATTGGGGAAAAGTTAGTCAGTTAGCACCCCTTCTCCTTACTGACAAATGACAATGCATTTACGTTATCTCTTAGAAATTTGTAACGAACCTTGTAGTACATGTCTTTAATTTAGGCGCTTCGAGTTGCTCAAATGAAATCTTGTAGTAGCATGCGTAAAGTATGACCAAAGTATTTAGCTGATCTAGGTATCTACACTAGAGGAAGAGGCCTCGATAACATTAATATTTCCCTCCTTCCATGCCATTTCTGTATTCCTCCCTACTCCGAAGATATGTAAAAGCCCTGGGTAATATCCCTTGTCAGCATACTGATAAATGAGAGGCATGCGTGGTACAAGCTTCAAACAAACAATGAATTCTCAGTACAAAAATCATTCTTTCAAAGCCAAGTTTTCTGACTGCCAAATTATAAATGGATACGTAGAGTAAAAGACATGTAATGCCTTTGTTCTGCAGGTACAGAGTTGGCAACGGTTTCAATATAATTGCAGCCCACACTGATAGTCCATGCCTCAAGCTGAAACCAAGGTCTGCCTGCTTCAAATCTGGCCATCAAATGGTAAATGTACAGACGTACGGAAGTGGGTTGTGGCATACATGGTTCGATAGAGATCTAACTTTGGCTGGGAGAGTCATCCTGAAGGCCGCAGATGGTTCGTTTAAGCATAAGCTTGTCAAAGTGAGCAGACCACTGATACGTGTACCAACACTGGCTATACATCTTAACCGGTTATTTCTCATGCCCTTCTTATCATGCTCTATTTCACATATCTCCTAAGAACTGAAAACCAATCTCAATCTATAGTGTAGTTTCTACTCCCTCTAAGCAAATATTGTAGAATCTTTTCCATTTCTTTTAGTATTGCAGCCTCATGTGACCCTGTTAAGTTACGACAGCTTCTTCTCTTCTCTTCTCTTCTCTTCTCTCTCTCTCTCTCTCTCTCTCTCTCTCTCTCTCTCTCTCTCTCTCTCTCTCTAATCCACCATTTATCTGCATCTGTATGTGAAAGTTATCCCAGTAACATTCTTTGAATTCATTTAGCGTGCAGCTGCAAGCTAACTTTCTATGTATTAGGTAGTTCCCCCATTTAGCTAAGTGAACTCTTTTTCCTTATAGCACAGTGAATTCTGATGGATTCAAGCTTAATCTGGAGAATCATCTAGTTCCACTTCTTGCAACAAAATGTGAAGAGACTACTGCGAATTCTGATGACAAAAAAAATTCAAGTTCTACAAAGATTGTCCATCATCCACTGCTTTTGCAAGTTATTCCTCTCTTCTTTTGAGTTGTTCCTTCATTTAAGCAAAAGTTCAGTTTCAAATTTCTAAAGGTGGCTTCAAGTTGCACTTATAGCTTCCTTTGTTCACTTTCCAATCCACAGGTCCTTTCAGAGGAAATCGGTTGTGGATCAGATGAAATAATTGGTATGGAATTGAACGTGTGTGATACCCAACCTAGCTGCCTTGGCGGGGGAAATAACGAGTTCATTTATTCTGGTCGATTGGATAATCTTGCTTCATGTTACTGTGCTCTTAGATCTCTCATGGACTCCTCCACGTTGCCAGAAGAATTGTCAAATGAGACGGCTATAAGAATGGTTGCTTTATTTGATAATGAAGAGGTATTTAAACCAAGTTCTGCCCTGATTGATAAAAGTATATGTATGCACATTCCAGATTCCTAATACTCGTGTGGAGCCTGTTTTGAGGGTTTTAAGCTTAAAGTGGCCATAAATGAGAAGCTCATTAATTGATCATATTCACATAAATCATCACTGATGTTTGGACTAAGAACAATGGTTAATGATGTAGTTATTCAGAACTGTTGCACAAAAGGTTTTTTTTTTATGTTAGAACTATCTGGGAGGTTCATGTTTGTTTCCTGTACATGGTTCCTTCCTCCACGTGTTATAACATCGACAGTGTTCAGGTGGGTTCAAGTTCGATGCAAGGGGCAGGTGCACCAACCATGTTTCAGGCTATGAGACGAATTGTTGATTCCTTGATGCATCAGTCTATGGGAGAGGGGGCTTTGGAACGTGCAATAAGTTCTTCTTTCCTTGGTAAGATTTGTGTATTTAGATGTTGTCGGATGTCTCTAGGACTATATGACTAAATAATCTCTCCAATCCCCCTTTCAGTTTCCGCGGACATGGCTCATGCCCTGCACCCAAACTATGCAGACAAGCATGAAGAGTACCACAGACCAGAACTACAGAAAGGACTCGTTATTAAGCACAATGCTAACCAACGTTATGCCACAAGTGCTGTAACAGCTTTTCTCTTCAAAGAAATAGCAAGAATTCATAACCTTCCAGTTCAGGTACTTTTCACTTTTTGCGATTTAACCTTTGATAGCACTTTTTTTTATCGCAAGGTTGTTTGAACATTTGATCGTGCTGCACGAGGGATTAGTAAAAACTATCGTTAAACCATTTGTTCTTCATCATCCATTGCTAGTAATATTTTGTGTCTGATAATGTTAAATTCCAGAGAAACATGATCAGTGCTTGTGTTAGTTAAAACTTTTCTCCTTTTATGTTTAACTATCACATATAAACTTGATTTATCTTTGGAATACATGAATTAGTTCGAGGAATGGTACTGATGTAATTACCATATAGGAATTTGTTGTAAGGAATGATATGGGTTGTGGCTCAACTATTGGCCCCATACTTGCTTCTGGTGTTGGCATACGGACTGTTGACTGTGGCATTCCTCAGCTTTCGATGCACAGGTATGCTCAGCTTTCTTTTTCTTTGCTCCCACTGGTTCTCGTATTTTGGTTTAGCATGTAACTGGAATGGACACAATACTTTCAGACCTAGTCATTTAACATTTTCATTACATGCACAACGTCTGACTGAAAGGTTAGAAATATAAACAAATAGTAATCATATTTAACGTAAAATATGCTTCGATCAGACTGATATTTACCTCTCCCTATTGTTGTCCTTTCGACTCTGGAGTGTTGCATTACTGAATATATACTACTATCTCATTGGTTTGCAGCGTGCGAGAAATGTGTGGCAAAGAAGATGTAGACACTACGTACAAGCATTTCAAAGCTTTCTTCCAGATGTTCTCTAACATCGATCGGAAACTAAGCGTAGACTTTTAGGTCTTAATCATTCTGAATGCTCAGCATTTGAATAATTCCTGGAAATTCGGGTTATGGATATCTATCATAGTATCAGTTTTGTGTACATCCAATCAGTTCAAGGTATGGCTACTGGTTGGAAAATCATTTGTCGTATAAATACAAAGCTGAAGCATTGGCAGTTTGGCACCTCTTATTTCTTGAGAAAATGAAATAACCTACATTTCTCATACTCTCAATATCTCCTTTCTGGTGGGCTCCGTTAGGCTTCTCCTTGCATTTCAAACTGGTTGAGGACGTTGAAGTCAAGAGTTGTAATCCTGAAAATAAAATACATCCGCACATCCGGTCATGATCTAACCACAGTTTGACCAACATATGTTGTAAATTCCCTTCCAAATAATTTCATTCCGCAAATGACATCGTAATCAAGAAAATCACATCGGCTGGTACAACATTCTGATAAAGAGTGTTTCAGAAACTTGCTGCACAACAATGGTCACTTGAAAAGGTTCTCACACCTTCAGAATGCAATTCACCTTCACATTAACACCCGGGGGGGGGGGGGGGGATAACAGTATAACCAAGTTGAACTTTTCAGTGCAAGACAATTAGATCACAGTAAAAAAAGAAAGTGGTATACATTAGATCATGGATGAACATCAAATCCTTGGCACCAATGTAGTTCTTTTTGCTGAAAATTCTCTAAAAAAACTGAACCAACTTGCCGCACAACTGCACGCAAGTCAGGTACTCGGGTGTAGTTTACAATGCTTGTTGCCACACAAACAGACAGACATTTAGGGATGGCACTAACGCTGCATCCCTATTCCTGAACCACCACAGTTGAATACACGACTAAGCACGTTGCACAAAAATATGGTGTATCTCAGTTGCCCACAAATGACAGCAATCTGATAGATGCAGCAGCTGGCTAGGCGATCAACCTCTTATCCTTTCTTTTACCAGTAACCGACCCAGCCTTATCGTTCGTTGCCCTAGCGACGGTATAGCATGCTGTAGTCGCTTCAATGTGTTAACACAGCCAATTTCTCTGAAGGAGGTGAAAATCAAGGTAGATAAAGAGAATTATCGTATTACCTAATAAATTGGCCACAACATAGTCACCACAAGTAGCTGTTTGAAGAAAACAGTGATGCACGATACCTCCCCATCTGATTTCCCATCTTTGTTCTTAGTGATCACACAGAGCCATTCTACTGATTGAATTAAACAAAGCAAATAAGTGATCTGACCATCAAGCTTGCCTGTAAACTAAATACAAATTACAGCTATCTACAAAACTACCAAATTAGCCACAAAGACACGTTAATACGGCGAAGGGGCAGAGGATGTATACTGAAAGAGGCTGAAATTTGTTTGGGTCTCCCTCTCAAGGGCCAATCCAGCAACAGAATCAGCAAACCTCTGTGTCTCCTCCATATCAATATCAACACATGCTAGCCTAGCCGGCATCCAAGGGCCGTTTCCAGGCCACCCAAGCTGATGGCAGCCGCCACCGTTCGCTACAAATCACAATGGCCTCTTTCACCGGTCGCCGCAGCGGGTGCAGTCGGTGAGGATGCGGGAGAGATCGGAGTAGGTGGCGGCCATGGACGTGGCAGTGTGGGTGGCGGAGCGGGGTGGAAGAAGAAGCCTAATGAATCAGCGTGGGTTTGGAGGTGGTTAGCAGCCACAGGCCCATGCCCTATCTATTGAGTTATATGCACTAATCAGTTCATTTAAAAGCTTAAATTGATGAAAAAAATAGAAAATTCACTTATATTTCAACACTACTCCTCACGTGTAGGCTCCATCGAACCTAAGACGTGAAATAGAGTGTTCCGTAATTATTTTTTTAATTACGTCAGCCGAGTCTTGAACTCAAAATCTTTTACATGCATCAACCAGTTCATCCAAAAATTTTAACTAATAAGAAAAGACGAGCAATTTACTTATATTTTAACACTATCGCCTCTATCCCCCATTGGATTGGATTGGATTGGGAAGGAAAGCATCTCAAGCTCCCCCTGAATTGATTGAAGCGTGCCATTGGATGAGACGAAACTTACAAATGCAATATCTTCTCCATTAATCTCTTATTTCAATTTGCAATAGCAATTGCACAGTTTTTTTTCCTTTGCGTGTACAAGTTCAAATGACAAGTAACAAACAAACATGTTGGCGTCAACAGTCTAGCCCCTGCTCTTGCAGATCAACTTATTCCTGGGCTACCTCCGTGCTGGCCAGGCCAAACTATCGGAGCTAGCCAACGTTGAAACGCGCGGTTTAACTGGCCCTGGCGGTGACCATGGAGATGCCGGCGCGGCGACCGAACCTGGCGACGGCGCAGTCGGTGGCAAAGATGTCGGAGGAGACGTACTTGGGCGCGCCGCCCATGACCGGCATGCTGGCGCTCACGCTGAGCTTGTTGATGTAGTCCGAGCGGTAGGTCTGGCCGAGCACGCCGTGCACGTCGTCGGTGAGGTCGTAGAACTTGAACCCGATGTCCAGGTGAGCGAGGCTGTCGTCCTCCGTCACGCCGTAGTTGTGGATGCGCGAGTCCTGCTCCGTGATGGGCACCACGTTGGCCATTATGTCGAACACGCCGTTGAGCTGCACCCTCACGGCGTTGGTCGCGGCGGTCCTCGTGACGGCCAGCCCGGGCACGACGGCGGACTGCCACTGCGCACCGAGCTCGGCGGGGATGTCGATGGGTGCTCCGTCGAAGGCCATCTCGAGGCGGTCGACGTCGCTGTTCCACTTGGCGGTCTTCTGGGCGCCCATGTAGAGGCGGTGGTTGGCGAAGCGGATCCCGAGGGCCTGGATCCAGGTGAAGTCGCGGCTCATGGTGGGGTTGCGCTTGCCGATGAAGTGGGCGTTGACGTGGAGGTCGGCGTCGGAGAGGATGCAGAAATCCTGGTCCTTCTTGCCGTGGAAGTAGAAGTTGTTGCCGTCGCCGCCGGTGAAGCGCGGGTCACCGCAGGACACGCCGGGGTAGAAGTCGCACACTTGAACGAAATTAATGAAGATTAATCAGAATATATATATAGACACTAGTGAAGAATGTAGGAGGCCATCACTACTAGCTATATATATACGTACTGCAGAAGGTCTTGCAGCTTGGGCAGAGGACGATGCACTGGTTGGGGCAGCGCTTGTCGCACTTGGCCATGCATCCCTCCTTCCTGCCGTCGGAGTCGTCGCACGTCAGCTGCTGCTCCCTCTTGCCGAAGTGTCCCGGGTTGATCACACGGTAGTTGGGTGGCAGATGCCTCGGCGGAGGTGCCTTTGCGGCCGCAGAGACGGCGGCGCACACAACCACCAAGACGGCGGCTGCAACCACAGTACCCATACATGCCCGGGCCATTGCTAGCCGTCCGTTTGTAGCCAATCTAGCTTGTGTTTGTAGCTTAGCTGATGGAGATGGTGAGGAGGAGTTGGACATGCCAAGGTGCCAATTTATAGGATGGGTTGGTGGACGTAACGTACGCACGCGGTTCCTCTCGTTTAATTGACTGACGAGGTAGCTCGCTTCCTGCGTGGATGAAGCTAGGAAGCGTACGTCGTGGTGAAGCGAACGCCTCGTGCCAGAAGCTGCATGCTCGAGCAGGAGACGGCCGGCTGGGCGGCGTCGTACTTGTTGAAGCCGGCCAGCAGCTTCCGGCCGGCCCGTTGGGACAAAATGATCATCACGTCTGGGCTTCAGCTTCCCATGCATCGTCCCATGCATCTATCTATGCACATTAAACTATTTATTGCTAAACGTCGATCACAAACGTTTTACAGTAATTTAGAAAAAGAGAAACAATTAGAAATTCTTACAAAAAGTAAAATATTTAAACCTTAATTTAATGGACCCGAGTTATAACGGCTCATATTAAAAAAAGAGTCCATGTCAAGTATAATACAAATTAAGAGAAATTCATAATTAAAAATTAAAAAAAATTATTAATTTGATTTCCATATAACTTCCAAAGTAATATTCATAAATAACTAAAATTTTGAAATAACAACTAAACAAAAATTAGCAAATTAAAAGAAAGAGTTCATGTCAAGTACAACCTAACACAACTAAAATTCAGAATTAAAAATAAAATAAAATTAGTAATTTGATTTCCATATGAAATTCAAAGTAAACCTAAAAAATAAATTCTACATAATAATTAAAAAAAGAAATTGGTTTTTTTGTATGAATTCCAAGCTAAAACTAAAAATAAATTCACACATGTACTATCCAAACAAATGCAAATTCGAAATAAAAATTAAAGGATGATTAGAATGATTTGTAAATGAATTTGAAACTTAAATTCTAAAAATATTGAAATGTGTAAACCTATACTAATTAGACACATTGAGGAAGCTCCCATATCTGAAAGATCTGGCTATCTATCTCGCGGAACCGAGTTAGAATAGCTCATATTAAAAGAAAGAATAACATATCAAGCACGATCCAAATTAACCGCATTTTAGAATAAAAATAAATAAAATTAGCAATTTGATTTGTATACGACATCTAAAGTAATATCCATAAAGTTTGGAATAATAATTAAATAAAATTAGAATTTTTTTTAAAAAGAGTCCATCTCAAGTACAATCCAAAATAACCAAAATTTGGGGAAGAAACAAAAATTAGCAATTTGATTTCTATACGAATTCCAAAGTAAATCCCCCCAAAAACAAAATCTATCTATTATATAATAAAAGTCAATTGCATGATATTTACAGTTGCTAAAAATAGAGAAATAAGCTAGAAATTCTTAGAAAAAAGAAAACATATATCCCTTGATTTAATAGACCCTTATTATGGTCAGTAAATGATCACCAGTGGATGTCTTAGATAAAACAAGGTTGCCCATTATAGATTCTAAATGAACCCACTAAATAAAAAAAATCCTAGATGACTCACACTAAAATCCATGTATCATAGGAAAAGAAGGATATGGAAGTGCAAAATAATTGAGTAAAAACCATCCATGAGAAAAAAAATGGCATCTAGCAGGAAAAAAGGATAAGATATATTCTACTGCATGCTTTCCAACAATGTGTGTTGTACAACTTTGTTTTTTTTTCTAGAATCACTATCGATGTGGTGGATCCTAATTAAAGTCAAATTATATCAATTGTTGAGTGTTATCTATCATATAATAAAAGTTTAGAAAGGTTGATTACATTGATATAGAAAAAATAGAAATATTGTAGAAATTCTTCCAAAAATAAAAAAACATGTGACCCTTAATTTGGTGGACTCGAATTATATTTAGCAATCCATAGCCGATTGATATTACCTGATAAATAAGAATAATTACTAGAAACTCTAAAAAAATAAAAGCATATAGCTTAATTAGGTGGACCCTTTTTATGATTAACAAATCATAACCAATGCTTTTTGTTGATTTATGAAAATATGCATGAAATTGATTTGCACCATGATATGAATGTGTATGCACGCATAGTTAGAGAACTCTTGTATGAAATTAAGGCGTAAGGTGTTAGAGATAGAATTGAACTCAAACGATTCACGCACACACACGAACTTATCTACAATATCCATTATAATTTGTATACTTTTAACTGTATTAATATTGATACAACTATTGTCTATTATTCAAGATGATGTTTAAAAATTATAAACACAAGTATTTCCTCCCAAAATATAATATGTATCCTTTGTTTTAACATGTACCACTACATATTAATATCACAAATGAAATCAATTCTACAAACATGGAAATTAAATCAAATTGATAATATTCTAAAATTTGAATTCTTTCATGTGATTTGTAACCCTTTATTTTTCGTATATATTTTCTTTAGAATGATGACCATATATACAAGTGCACGGGCCACATGCTAGTTGCTAGAATAAGTGCAAGGGCCACATGCTGGTTGCTAGAATAAGCGTATGTTTGGGACGCTTACACGTACGTACGTCCTTTCACGTAAAGCGGCTATCGTCGCTTCAAATGTGTGCTGCGTGCATCTGAATGGTCGTCCATGCAACATCTAAGAGCCCTGCTTTTTGTCATGCCACGCCACAAAATTAATTGACAGTGTCGCGCGCGTCCATCCATCCCACTGCGCGTTAATACATACATGATCATTTCGATCCAGTGATAATTAAGAAACTTAATTGGGTACGTACGTACGTACATCGATCAGCTGGTTCATGCATGGAGCTAACGTATATACGCTATGTACGTACGTACCTTCGATCGAAGATGGCATGCATGCATGCAATAGCTAGCTAGCTAGCCCTCTGGATCGATGATTAAGTGGTGAGACAGAATATAATGCGTGGAATAATTAATGGAAATCGATCAGACCTAAACAAGATGGAGATATTTTACTTCGGAGTGGTAATATAATTAAGCTAGGATGCATGTCGAAACCTATTTTTCCCCCCGGAACTTTTTCGTTAAACTCGTCGAACATGCATGTTAGGGCAGCAACGGTTGCAACTCTTGTTAGGTTTTGGCACGTACGTCTCATGTACATGCATGTCGGGGCTTTTCTCGATCTGTACGTACGTAGCTGTGTACAAGTGATTTCCTTCATCTAACTTTGGTTTGGCCTCTCGCTCATACCAAAAATTAACATCTTGCTCCGTCTTACTGATGCTTAACAACAGACAGGAGTAGCCGTAAAGTGACCTTAACCGTGGAATCACCTGCACGTAATTATTGTTTGATTAACGTACGGAGGAGTCGATCGATCGAGTTGACCAGAGTTTGATTAGGATGATCGAAAGGTGTACGTCCCTTTCCCACAAGTCAACTTTCTTTGTTGTCTGAATCACGCCATGTACTAATTGAAGACTAAATTAATTAAGGACTACACTGTTCTCCTTGTACGTAGAATCTATCGGAAGGCAGCATGAAATCGAAACAAGGTAAAATGGCATAGTGGAATATATATATATATATATATATATATATATATATATATATATATATATATATATATATATATATATATATATATATATATATATATATATATATATATATATATATATATATACCGTTTAAATGATGTTATTATACCTCTATTTTTTTGAATATATACTAATAATAATATAATATATTTCAAAATGTGCTCTATAAAAATTTTTATCAAAGTCTATAGCATAATTTATGTGTATATTCCTTTTATATATGGAAAAATGGTGTATATATAGTAAAAATAAAGGATTTCAATGAAATTTTTTCAACCAAATCATATTAAAATATCTTAGAATTAGTAATTAAGTATACTATAATCGTATTGGACTAGGCATTGAGCATATAACAGGAAATTGAACCCCAATTTTTTTTAACAATTTGCCATCACTGTTAAGTAATTTCACTGCATATTTATTTTTGGTCATGCATGAGTCAGTTAGAAGTAGGATTTAATCTTCGCATTAAGAGTCTTTTTACTGACCGTTTCTCTGCATTTAACACTCTGCATTAGTCCAGTATTTACTGGTTGTAACGTTGAGTCTTTACTGGTGGTAACGCACCATCACTGATTTGTAACTGTATGTTGTATTCAATAGTACACAAAGAGAAGAAAACCAAAAAAGACGCTGAGAAGTTTACGCATCGCAAAAGCTCTTGTGTTGTGTTTGTGTGTAATCTGTCCAGACGTTCTTTCTGTTTGTATTAACCTTTGTCCTCTGTTCTCTTTCTTAATAAAATTTGGCCAGCAGTTCCTCTGCCGTGCCGGCAAAAATGTTACCCAGCATGACAATCACACAAGAGAACAACGGCAGTCAAAGAACACGGGAAGGACAATATCACACAAACAAGAGCAACAGCAGGCTAAAATGTCTCTCTCTCTCTCTCTTGACGGACGAGAGATCTGCATCGTCCAGCTTGACAACACCATTAATTAGGTTTGGGGCTGCGAGTTTACAACAGGGGCTGGTTTGCCCGAGTGGTTAAGGGGGAAGACTTAAGATCTTCTGCACTCAAGTGCGCGTGGGTTCGAACCCCACAGCCAGCACGGTTTTTTTTCCTATGTTTTTTATTTTATTGCTTGAGTATGTCGGTCCTCGTTTTGCAGTTGTTTTTATGTTTCTATCTGTAAATTGATTTGCATTGGAATTTGAACATCCCTCCATGCTACCTAACCTAGTGCTTTGCAACTCCAAAATTTTACAATTTGGTGTACGCATCGATAGAGATTCACACAAAAAACTTTAAACTGTGACCGTTACAAACACAGTTGGGCCGGGCCCGAACCGGCCCAGGTAGGCAAGCACAAAGTATTTTCTTTTATTCAGCAAAAAAACAATTGACGAGCGAAGAAAGATAAAAGGGCTAGTGGCGCTAGATAACTCCGACTAACAATCGACTGCGAAGGGTAGAGCTTTTCCACCTTTTACTATTTCGGCGAACCTTTCACTGTTGATAAACCTATGGGCAGCCTTCCCGCATGCTACATAGCATATTTTTGTGGTAAACATGCAAGGAATCGGAAACAAGTTAGGCAAACCGGTGTTCAGATCATAGATTCTGCTAGTAACAAGTCTCGGAAAGAAAGTTTCAAAAAAAAGCCACAAAAAGGAGGAAATACTAGTATAAATGTATGATGGGAAGCAATTCGCTTGCAAATTATGGGCAAATACAGAATCCAGTCACACAGCAACAATGATGGGAACTAAATCTCTGATCAGATCGGATGGCTGCATCATCATTGCAGAACAATGTTCATTCATCTTCTTTGGTAATCCTTCAGATTGGAAGCCGAGCCCGGTCCTCGCAGGAGCAACCCAATATGACCCATCTGGTGATCAGCCATCTGGTGAGTCATCTCTGTCCTTGTTCTCCTTCCACTTAGCCCAGGCCCATCTCAAAACTATGAACGCTCCAAGTGCGTACACCTATATATATGAGAGTATCAAGGCATCACATTGTTTCAGAAACATAGTATTCCCCCTCAAAAAAAAAACATAGTATTTGATATAGACGAATGAATGACCACAAGATCATATACTGCAGCACTATTTCCCTAAAAACCACAGGAAATTTGGTGTGTGACCACCAAATTGTTTTGCAGTTGTTTTTATTTTTCTATCTGTAAATTGATTTGCATTGGAATTTGAACATCCCTCCATGCTTTGCAACTCCAAAATTTTACAATTTGGTGTGCGCATCGATAGAGATTCACACAAAAACTTTAAACTGTGACCGTTACAAACACAGTTGGGCCGGGCCCGAACCGGCCCAGGTAGGCAAG
Source organism: Dendrocalamus latiflorus (assembly GCA_017311315.1). Classification (NCBI taxonomy): domain Eukaryota; kingdom Viridiplantae; phylum Streptophyta; class Magnoliopsida; order Poales; family Poaceae; genus Dendrocalamus; species Dendrocalamus latiflorus. Next base: position 776,433 of record CM029665.1, on the reverse strand, counting down.
CACAAAGTATTTTCTTTTATTCAGCAAAAAAAAATTGACGAGCGAAGAAAGATAAAAGGGCTAGTGGCGCTAGATAACTCCGACGAACAATCGACTGCGAAGTGTAGAGCTTTTTCCTCCTTTTACCATTTCGGCGAACCTTTCACTGTTGATAAACCTATGGGCAGCCTTCCCGCATGCTACATAGCATATTTTTGTGGTAAACATGCAAGGAATCGGAAACAAGTTAGGCAAACCGGTGCTCAGATCATAGATGCTGCTAGTAACAAGTCTCGGAAAGAAAGTTTCAAAAAAAAAGCCACAGAAAGGAGGAAATACTAGTATGACGGGAAGCAATTCGCTTGCAAATTATGGGCAAATACGGAATCCAGTTGCACAGCAACAATGATGGGAACTAAATCTCTGATCAGATCAGATGGCTGCATCATCATTGCAGAACAATGTTCATTCATCTTCTTTGGTAATCCTTCAGATTGGAAGCAGAGGCCCGGTCCTCGCAGGAGCAACCCAATATGACCCATCTGGTGATCAGCCATCTGGTGAGTCATCTCTGTCCTTGTTCTCCTTCCACTTAGCCCAGGCCCATCTCAAAACTATGAACGCTCCAAGTGCGTACACCTATATATATGAGAGTATCAAGGCATCACATTGTTTCAGAAACATAGTATTCCCCCTCAAAAAAAAAACATAGTATTTGATATAGACGAATGAATGACCACAAGATCATATACTGCAGCACTATTTCCCTAAAAACCACAGGAAAATAAAGGTAGGATATTTCTCTGAAGGCTGGATCACCAATCAGCAGAAAACAATAACGTGCTCGTGCTGTACATCAACCAAAGGAACCAAATTGTAGCTTCTTACTGAACCTTAAATCCGCATCGTCTCTGTGTTAAGCAGCAATTGCGTAGCATAACAAATTATGCCTCACAGAAGATTCCAAGTTCCAAGATAGATAGTTGCTTCAAACCACAGTGACATCTAAGCGGTTACTGGTTACTAAATCCAACATTGAGTAAGATGAAATTGCACTATATCCGCATGCCCATTTCACTCTTGAAGATACACGTCTACTTTGACAATGGGCGATGTACTACTATTTGAGTTTTCGAAAATTGTACACAGCAAGTACAATTCACCACATGAGGCTTTGAGTTAGGTGGCGAATATACGCACAATTTGGAGAGCACACATGGTAATATACGTGCCATGCACAACTTTGGAAGCAGAGATGATAAATTTTCTAGTTTTGGAGTTCAAAGCTAAAAAGTAATCACAAAATGTATAGGTGTGTGTCGTGTAATCCCCATATGGAACACCTAAACAGCAGCCTACCATATAGTTATACACTCGTAATGCAAGTAGCGCGAGTTTTTTTTCAGATTTCTGCAGTATAGTCTAGCCTTCTAGATAAGTTTTAGACGTAAAAAGATATCAGTAAACGGGCAATTGAAACTTAATACAAACTTGTCTAACACATATGCTCTGAAAAAGGATGCATCTAAACAAAACGGTGAGCACGAAGGTTAAGCCTGCTCAAATTCTCCTCCTGTTCAATTCGGTTCAGTGTGGATATAAACTGGTCTACATTATCTGGTCAGTGGTCACACACACATATGCAAGGCCTGGTTTCAGCTCTCAGATTGAACCATGAGACCAAGCCCACAACAATTCACCAAGAATCCAAACGGCACACCGCATAAGGAGTGATTTGCTAGGCTTGCATTGCGAATTGCAGGAAATAGCTAGATGATGCCGTCTCCATTCTTCTCAAAACCTAAGAAGATTTGGGCATGACAACCAGGGGTTTTGGGTGGGGTTTAACTCGCTTGCGGGAGGGTGAGTTGTAAGGTGAGGAAGCAGCACCTGCCAGAGGTTGCGAGGGGCCATGTCCTCCTCGGCGGCGGACGGAGGGGGCACGTCCTCCTCCTCCTCCTCCAGCTTTATCGGCGGCGGCTGCCTCGCCTTGTGCTGCGAGGCGTTGGGGAAGAAGCGCACCGTCGACGGCGGCGGGAGGGTGCCCTCGGCTTCCGCCTTGTTCGCCTGGTCCGGCGCGCTCCCAGCGTTGCCCATCGCCTCCCGCTCCTGCTTCTCGCTGCAGTTCTCTCTCTCCGGCCGTGTAATTCGATGGTGGGAGGTGCGGCCGTGTATTTCCAACCTGTGTCACAAAACACAGAGTCCCAAAATTTTCAGTAGATTTAAGTCCATATGTATTATATGTGCACCTTTCCAACCTAAAATATGTACACTCGAGATCAGCCCGCAACTGAGCCTCGTGCCTTTGTGTTGTTGCCCGTCGCGTGGCCTAATTGGCAGACACTTAGGGCGCGTTTGGTTCGTTGGTGAGTGGAGTCTGGCTCGCATCTGGGAATCAAGTTCTCGTAGGACAGCTTGTAGCGATGCAAGCTATTGCTGTTTGTTTGTCTGTACGTATAGAGCCTGGCTGAGAAGAGACAGCGTTTGATTGCCTGCATGAAGCCGTATCGCATGAAATAAAAATAAAAAAACAAGTGATCTTATAATATTTAACTTGTGTAAGTGCACTCTAATAGTTTCAATTTTACTTTTAATATCTTGATCTATTTTAAAATACACTAATATCACTTAATACACGTTAATCACATGTTAATAGTATCGTTAACAGAACCCTGTGCTGCACCATGCGAGCCTGGCTCGCCAGAAACGCAAATGAAATCCGTATCTCGAGAGCCAGGCTCTGAGCTGCCTTTTGCATCTGGAGAGCCAGGTTCAGACCTCGATGCGGGCAACCAAACAACTGAAACTTGTATCTGGGGAGCCTGGCTGGGCAAGAACCGGGCAACCAAACGCCCCATTAGAGCGTGCAACCCAAAGATAGGAGACCAAGCTAGCCCATTAAGAGATAGAGCCAAAGTGGCCCTACTCAGCCACTCTTCAATCATGCGCAAACGAAGCGCTGCCTCGCCAGTCACCCTGTTCTTGTCCATCCTCACTGAAATGCATGTTGCGCCGCACTCGACCGCTGGTCGCCGAAGAAATTGACTGACTACCTCGTCTGCTATCTCGTCGCGACCAGAGGTGGGAATTGGGCCGTGCCGTGCCGGCACGGTCCGGGCCCACCGTGCTTCGTGCCGCTTCGTGCCGTGCCGGCTCGGCCCAGTCATCCAGTCGTGCCGTGCCGGCCCACCTCGCCTCCGGCCAGGCCCAAGCACGGCCCAAAGCCCACCGTGCCAGTGTTCGTGCCGTGCCAGCCCAAGCCCAACCCAAAGTAACTATACACGACGAAAGTGACGGTGACGATGGTAGCGATGGACGCCATCTTCCTTTCTCTTGTACCCGCCTTATTAAAAACCTACTTAAAATTCAATACTATTGTCTCATGCCATTTCACCTCTGAACTTGGTCATTTAGTCCAATGGTATACATATCTTGGTGCAAATTAGACTGTGTCGTATGTGGACATCTAGCTCATCGCCCGGCAATCTAGCATAGGGCTGCCCAACTAATCAAATAGAAAAGCTCAAAGAGAGCATGAGTGCAATTTACTATAGTTAAGAAATCGATTTTAAATAATTTCTCGAACATTTAGTAACTACTTGAAATACACACACCAATAACGGTCTATCTATATTTACATAATGGTTAATTGTAACACATATGGGGTGATTATCTCATCAAATGCTCGAATTAAAAAGGCAGGTGGTGAAGAGAGCTATGTTAGAATTAGAAGCGCATGTAGTAGTAATTTGCTTACATAAAATAAAATCACAATGGAGGTGAACTATGTTGTCAAATTATAATATATGTTAGAATATGTTGATTTGATTGATCTTCTTCTCCAGCAGTCCAGCCCGACCGATTTTACACAAAGAAGCAAGAAAGCCATGAGGATGCGACCTAGGGTTCAGTAGTGGTAACCTAAGGAGGAGCAACATTGAAAATACTCATTATTCTTGTATGATCATGTTTCTTAAGAAAGAACAATAAAAGACATCTTATATCACAAGTGCAAAAATGAAGAACAACAAAAGACACCTCATATCACAAGTGCAAAAATGAACTCGGCCAAAATCACAGCATATCGCAGTCACTTTTTCAGTTATTAGATTAAGATCCAACCATCCTTATCTTTCTCCTCATCTCATATATATACACATCACACATTCACATCTCCAAAACCTAACTCAATATTCTAATTTGGCATTTTAAGGACTGTTCCGTACAGATGTATAGGATCTTTCCGCGATAAAATCAGAATTTATGAGGGCTAGAATAGAACAAATCAAAATAGATAAAAATCTATTTATAAATTTTAGAAAATCTGAAGGACTAAATTGAAAAAATATACAAAACTGAAAACCCTAATTCCCCCATCCCTCCTCCCAATCTCACCGCCGCCCGATTCTTCTCACCTGCTTCCTCCCCCGATCCATCCTCCCAATCTCTCCGCCAGCCCCCTCCCTCCCACGTGCCCGGCTCCCCCGCCGCCCCCTCCCTCCCTCGGCCTCCCCCACCGCCCCATCCCCGGGACCCTGGCTCCCTCTCCCTGCCGCGGCGCCGCCCCATCCCCACTGCCCCCTCCCTCCCGCGCCGCCTCCCCCTCCGCCGCCTCCCCCTCTGCCCCCTCCCCCTCCTCGCCGCCCCATCCCCACCGGCCACGCCCCCTCCCTCCCTCAGCCTCCCCCACCACACCCGACGCAGCCGGGCAACCAGTCCGGCGGGTTCTGCAACTGGTCCATGAGCGCGGCGGCGCGGGCGGCCGACGCTGGCGGAGAAGGTGGGGTTCCTGGTGAACGAGCAGGCTGCGCTGCCGCGGCTGGGCATCCCGACGTACGAGTGGTGGTCCAAGGCGCTGCACGGCGTCTCCTACGTCGAGCCCGGCACGCGGTGCAGCAAAGATGCAGTCTTCTCCCCTACACTCGGCCGCCGCCCCCACCGTGCTGCCCGTGCCGGCCGTGCCGCCCGAGCCCGCCGTGCCGGCCCAAGCACGGCCCAATCGGCCGGGCCGTGCCGTGCCGCCCACCGTGCTGGATTTTGAGGCCCGGCCCAGCCCACCGTTCGTGCCGTGCCGGCACGGCCCGCCACGTGTCGGGCCGGGCCGGGCCGGCCGTGCTTCGGGCTGGCCCAAAGAAGCCCGGCCCAAGTCCCACCTCTAGTCGCGACGCTATCTGGTCACCGTTGCCTCGCGGCGCCTAACCAAGATACCAAAGGAGGAAAGAGGCTTAGACCCGAACTCCATCACCTGAGTCAAGAAAATCGATATATGGTATTTGCTCTGCTTTAAATTTCGTTTAATTCTTCTCATCTGTTTCAAACACAAGGATTAAATTTATGAGTTAGGGATTTAACTTGATTGTCCGTAGTTTTTTTTTTTGTCAAATTGTGTGTTAGGGTTTCTTATATTTAAGTGGTGAATCTAAGTTATTTTTGTTCTAGTTCCGTCACTAAACCTATTCATCGCTTAGGCCAACGGAATCCGTATTTTTCAAGCGCACTGATGAACTAAAACTCTCCACCTCTGAATAACGATGCGCAAACTATCTCTTGAATAATTTTAAGGAATCTTGTCCAAATCAGTTCATAATTTTCGAACTCCAGTTGCACAGCATGAGAACTAAGAAGACGAAGTTCGAACTGGTAGGTGTAGAAAACAAACGGTTTATCACAAATCAATCATTTATAAGATGCACAAGTTAACTGTCAGGCAGTGAAATTACCAGAGTTTTATACTGTGAGTAAACTAAGGGGGGAAAAGATTATACTTAACTCACAGAATTGAGCTCGCAACCAAAAGTTCCAGCCCGTAATTTCGTTGAACAATCATCTATACTGAACAAGAATAGCTCTCACCAACGAAGCAATACCAACGAATGACACGGGAGGCGCAACCAGAACTACGATGTGATACATCAACTCTGCCACAGATATGGATAATCCCTTGCCGGGTTACACAGAATGAAATCTAAGTAGATAGGGATCTACGGAGTAACTAGATGCGCAAAAGAGATACTAGAGTATACGTATTCGACTTACAAAAGATTATAACCGCTGCGACTGTGCTCTACATGAGCAATGTCACTTTGGACTGAAACATGTTATCTAACTTGATGCTGAAGCCTGGGACATTTGCCTTTTGATAGCTTCTTTGTAAGTCTTGTGCTGATAGGTCAATGTTGTCTCCAGCAAATCTTTAAGAGGGGTCTTTGGGTTCCAACCTACAGGTAATCAACATTTGGTCATTAATCACTAGTTTAGGTCATAGGGACAACATAGCCAAAACACATTATTGCACAGAGTAATACCAAGCTGCCTGTTGATTATAGTCATGTCAGGAATTCTCTTATCACTATCATCATATCCTTCACCATAGAACTGCTTCAAACTCACATCAATCATGGGTTCATCCAGTGGTGGCTCTCCTGAGACATTTGCATACACCTATACATGAAGGCCATGTCAGATTTAGAACAGACACAAGTAACACAAAATACGGTGGTAGCGTCAATGGTATACCTCTGTCATCATTTCAGCCAATTCCCTGACGGTGACTTCATTGTTAGGATTCCCAACATTGAAGATATGACCATTGGCTCGAGCAGGATTTTCCTTTTGGTAGAAGAAAAAAGGTATTTCAGTCATTGATGTGGCAGATACTAATGTTAGAACAAGGAATCAAAGATAAACTGCAAAGACATACAATCATCAAAAGAACAGCTTCAATGGCATCCTTAATGTAAACAAAAGTTCTCTGGGACTGGCCACCATCAACAAGCTTCAGGGGTTCTCCACGGAGGAGATTCTGCAAATCCATTGGTAGCATATATCTTCTAAGAAGATTGAACATAATTCAATGAAGGTATTCATTCTCAGCAAGGGACAAGTGTACATACGTTACTGAAGCAAGCCAAAACCCGAGGAACACCCTCGCTAGGACCATCAACACCAGGAATAAAGTCCATCCTTGGTCCAATCCAATTGAAAGGTCTCACAATTGTGAATTCAAGGCCATTTTCTGCACCCTCGGCTGGTGGAAACTCAAAATATCCATGGTTACAAAGATAAGTTAAAGAATTTGGGTGTTGCTAATGACAGAAATACACAAGTTGCTCTACTCACCAAAAATAAGCCTCTCAATAAGCTGCTTCGCACATGCATAGGACCATCTCTGTTTCACAATTGGACCAAAAATGCAGGGCGACTCATCTTCTTTCAGCACATAAAATTCATGTTCCTGTTGAAAGGAAGAAGGCGCACAAACATCAGAGAACAGCCAAATATGATCAAAAAGATTATGCATACCAGACATGTAACTGTGACAAGCCTATGATAAGGACTATTATGCCTTGTGACTTTTTCCCCCAAAAAATGATTCTGTAAGGTTCTTATAATGCACTTTGTGCACAACAAAGTTATGGAGAGGTTCAGAATTCAACCTTTTTTTTCTATAAATGTGTATTGCAGTTAAACTAAAGAGCATACACTAAACAGACTAAACAGAACAGGAGACAAGAAGAGTAAATTAGGAAGGTCAAGCGGGAACCAAGCAAGCTATCATTTAAGTAAACTCCAAATGTCCGAGGGTGTTGCTAGTTGACAGCACTTAACTGCTGAAGCACCCACTAAATAAATTATCACAAAGAAAATACAACTAGAATAGGACAGTTCCTTATGATGGCATGTTTTCTAAATTACAACATCCACTTGCAAAGCAATGTGCAGTGAGTGGCATATGCGTCACATAGCTTGAACCAGTATTGTCAAGCTAGAAAAGGAATAAACCGTACCATAACGCAGCACCCTCGCATGCAGCTAGAATAAAAATTACCATAAAATACTACTGGCGACCTACACAGATCAAGGAAAAACAGTAGGATATGCAGTCAAACTCTGCTCTTCCTCAGAAGTCAAAACAACCCATAATCTTCATGCAAAATCACCATCACAAGACAGTATCCCAGTGCCAACCAACAACCAAACAAGCTTCAACTAGAATATCCATTCCCAACGAACACCAAATCTAGCCCAACCTTTATACAAGGACCGTACTACAAGGACAGAATAATTGCAGTTAAACATCTCAATCTAGCAGCAAACTGCACCAGATCCCTTCCACCCCAGCCTAATCCGTTTCTTCATTCAACCAACCGAAATAGGTAAGGCCGGTTCAGAAGCCGCGTTATCTACAAATTAATGACATGCGCAGGCAGATTCTTATCAGGGGATGGAGAATTAGCCATCACCTTGCGGAGAGGGTGGTCTTTGGGGAGGAAGCTGCCGATGGTCTTGCCGTAGACCTCGCACGTGGAGAAGTGGATCAGACGCTTGTTGTTCTCCGAGCAGTACTTCACCTGGACAGCACGAACACATCTCATATCGATGCATTTGGCACTAGGAAGCGCCAAAATTAACCCCAAAAATTTCTGCCGGAATCTGGGAGAGAAATGCCGGCGTACCACTGGGAGGGCGTCTATGAAGTTGCTATAGATGGTGTCGAGGGGCCGCGTGTTGTAGTCCGCCGGCGTGCAGATCGCCGCCAGGTTTATCGTCTTCGCAGATCCGAGCAGGCGCGGAGAGGAAAGCAGGCAAAATTCGTTCGTCAATAACTTGCCAAGATTAAGGGGAACGCGGAGATCGATAAAAGCACAATTGAGTCCATAAATTTCGAAAATTCCGTCCAAAAAAATCGATGTTTATAATGGCCCGGATTGCCAACCAATCAATCCAGCAGCCAAGAACGCCTGCCCCTAAAAATAAAATACGCCGGAAAGAGAGAGGGAATGCGGGGAAGAGAGTCGGACCAGATCGGCCATCTTGATGAGCCCCTCGAGCCTGGAGTCGTTCTTGATGTTGAGGCGGTGGAAGGAGATGCGGCCGGCAAGGTGCGGCGGCGCGGGGTCGACGAGGTGCCGGATCTTGTCGCAGTAGACGTCGACGGCGAGGACGACGTGGTGCGTGTCGGCCATGAGCTTCTCGCAGAGGTGGGAGCCGATGAAGCCACCGGCGCCGATCATGCAGATGGTGAGGGGCGCGACGGGGTTGCCGTCCAGATCCACCCTCGGCCCGGTGGCTGGCGGCGCCGACGACGACATCCTACCGTGGTCCCGCGGCGGGCGTCGGTCCGAAATGCGCGTGCGGAGTCGGGATTTGGTGCTCTGCTGCTGCCGCTCGCTCTCTCTCTCTCTCTCTCTCTCGCTCGGGTTACGAGGCGACGTCGGTGGCAGTAGCGATGACGTTGTGCTATTTAAGGAGATTGGGGGAGTAGGCATGGAGGTGGTGGGCTTCGCCTTCGCCTATACAGTATTATCATAGAGATTCTATAGGGTGTACTTTTTTTAGATTTTGACTTTTGTTTCTACAGGAGAAAAAAAATTAGGAGAGAAAGACCAAGTAGCCAGTTTCATCTAGCAGTAAAATAGAATATATCTGATTATAAATATGGTTTCTATTTTTTCTGCCATTATCGCATGACCAGCATACGTCATAGCTAGATGTGACAATAAACTTCAACGACACGTCAAGTAAATTCGTCAGTACAGTGAAAACGGTTTTATCTGGCAGTAAAAATGAAATGTATGTGATCATAAATATAGTTTCTATTTTTACTATCACCATCACACAACAGTGGCGTTGGTGTAGAAGACGGTGTAGGTGCGGTGGTTACAAAACTACACCATATAGGTGACGATGATCGATTACCGCCGATTGGTGGGCTCTTGCACAAGCATGGTGGATGGCCTTCTGCCATTTTGCCATCAATTCCACGAGATACCGTCGTCTTGATCTATGTGCACTACAGTTTAGTTATGTATCATCATCCGTATATTAGAGATGGGGGAAACTCTGGCTAGGCGACTATGCCACGTGTAACTTGTGCGCTCTGGTTTCGACGCGTATACGCGCACTGTCCCAACGGTTAGCTGCGCGTGGCTTTGCTGTTGTGCTATGCACCGCTGTGTTAAGCGCATTTGATTAGCGCTATCATTATCATTAAGAGTTAATTAAATCGCTAAATAGGAAACTCTGGCTGGGTGACTATGCCACGTGGAACTTGCACGCTCTAGTTTCGACGCGTATACGCACACTATCCCACCTGTTAGTTGCGCATAGATTTGCTGCTGTGTTGTGCACCGCTGCGTTAAGCGCATTTGATTAGCGCTAACAGTAGTCATTAGCGCTAGCATAATCATTAAGAGTTAATTAAATTGCTAAATACTCCGTATATGTAACATCCTGAAAAATTTAAATTTGAAAATATGAATTTCTTGAATTATTTCTGGCAATATATTCTATTTGGAATTTGGATTTCATTGTGTTTTCCCGATTTTGGTTGTGATTTCAAAAGTTGAATAAATTCATAACAGATAAAGACAAACATTAATAATGCCAAAAAGGAAATAAACAAATAATAGAAAAACTAAAATTTTGAAATACGAATCTGAAAAGATGATCCAGCATAAGGAGAGAAACTTGAGTTTGAAAATATAAGAAATAATTATATATATACATATACATATATGCAAGTTGAAATAAGTTTAGTAACAATAACAACATGGGAGAATATATATATATATATGTACACATGCACATACATACTTATAACCTAAATGATAGTTTCTTATAACTTAAATGATAGTAAATAATAGAAACTCTCATTTAATAAATATATATATGTTTGAAGTTTAAATTCCGAAGGTCATACAAAAATCGGTAAACGTAAATACTCAACAAAAACTTAAGTCAGAAAATAGAGAATCTAAATTCAAGGATTAAAATTTCAGCAACTGCAGAAGCTTCTCACTTTTCCTTCTCTATTTTCTCTCATTTACAGGTGGGCCCAACCCTATATCTCTTCTCCCTCTCTCTTCCTGCCTTTTTACTACCGCGGGCCCCACTCCCCAACGCCTCCCCCTCCTTTCCTCTCTTCCTTCCCCGAGCGCCTGCTCCTCCTCTCTCTCTTCCTCCTTTCTTCTCCCGTGGCGGAGCAGTCTCCACGTCGCCCTCTCCCCTTTTTCTCCCCTGCTCTGTCGCATCGCTCGGCTCGCAAGGCGCAAAGCTGCAGCGCATGCAGGGAGTAGTCAAGCGTGAGGAGTCCCGCTGCACCGCCATCATCATCGCACATGCTTGTTCTGTCCTGTCGCCGCCCCCTGCGCCGCGCCGAGCCCCGCGCCGGACCTCCCCGCCGCCCGGTCCTCCGCGCCTTCGCGCCCTCTGCCGCTATAAGAAGCTGCTGCTCCCTGTTGCTCTCCACGCAACCCCCTCCATCCCCTGCTCATTCACTTCTGCTTCCGCCCGTGCGCAGGCCGCCGCGCCTCCACGCCGCCCCGCTGCTCCGGTCAATTTCTCCTCGAATCAACCATGTCATATCGTGCCACAACCCCCTAGCTACTCCCTGTCCGAAGTAATTGGAAAATGCCGCACCACGCTCACCGCACCGGCCATCCTCCCCGAAACCGGCCACTGCCGCCGCCGCTCGCCCCATTCTTCCTCCGCGACTCCTCGGCTCGATTCCTCTGCGGGAGAGCACCCCCACGCCACCCCGAAGACTTCCCCGACACCGGCCGGAGCTGCCTTCCACCCCAGCTCGCCGGCGATGATGACCCCCTCCGCGCCGCCGCCGGCCCACTTCGACCCCTCTCCGGCCTCGTCGCTGCTTCCGGTGAAATCCCCGTGCCCTTCTCCAGCTTCTTCCCACCTTAATTGAGCTCCCCACCCTCTCCAACGCCGGCGCCCCGTTCAACCTCCACCTCCGGCCGCCGAACCCTGCCGCCGGCCCGCTGCAGCGCCCCCTTGCCGGAGCTGCCACCTCTAGGAGCTTCCCCGTCCCCACGGGTTTCCGTTTTGGCCATCTCCGGTGTCTCCCCGGTGGCCCCTCTCCGGCGACGTCGTCGGCCATAGGCTGCCCCGAGCTCCTCTGTTCCATGCATCCCCACCGTTAAGTGCCTGCGCTGCCTTCCCCAGTCAGGTAACAACACACAGCGAGTTGGCTAGCAGCGTACGCATTCGGCTCGGCCGCCCATGCTTGATTCCCCATCCCGCGGAAGTTTGGAGCAGGTTTTTGATATTTTTGCCAAGCCAACTGCAGTAAAGAAAGATCAAAGGAAAGTCTAAAATTAATCCATAAATGCTACTAAAACTTATTAGAATATAAATGAGCATATTCAATGCTCAATTCTGGATCAATTATCATATGTTATTAACTAATGTGCTTGAATATTTGTTTTTAGCCTAACTAATACTTAAATGCCTGCTAGGGAAAAATGAGAACGAAATCTTGTTTAGGTTATGCTAGCATAAAGTGATGATTTAGCAAAGGAGGATGATTTAAGGAATATATTATAAGCCATTGCATGTTAGTAAATGATATAAAATTAACCGTTGCAAAGTTTAAACCCCAAGCCATTATCTTTATGCATTAGCAAGTAGGATCCCTTCTCGACTATTAAAGTGGTCTGAATAATTATCTAAAGGACTAAGTGCTAGTTAAATACATTGAAAAAAAATGATGACTTTGGTTAACTATTCAAATTTAATGAAGAATATCCTTAGATTATAATTAAAGAAATATATCCTAAATCGTGGCATACTAGTAAATGTTATAGAATTAACCATGGCATGGTTTAATGCATAACCATCATCTCTATGTCCCAAGCAATTAGAAGAACCCTTGTGATCATTAGGTGATGTAGATATTAAGCCACTAATATTTGGACTAGATCATGTATGCATGATCAATATGGTTTGAGCAATCATCTAAAAGGCTAATTATTAAATTCAAAGCAATAATCAATAAATATGGCTTTGGTTAAATACTCAAGAAGATTACCCTTAAAATATAATATATGCACTAACATTTAACATACCATCATTTAACAAATCCTAGAGAAAGATTTGGCTAAACAGCAAATACTAATAATATACCCCTATGTGACAAGCTTTGCCCATATAAATAAAGTTCAAATGGAAATCAATACTAAGCCTGATAATAATTGAAGTGTAGACGAAGAAATAGTGGTATCATTAATTATATTCTAACACTAGATTAAATAAATACCCATGTTGGACCCTAACTACACATATAAATGAAATTAGGCATATAAAAATGTGCATAAGAAAGGTACAACTATCTCTGTATACATATATATGTATATGTATATGTATATGTATATGTATATAATAGCCGTGGGTCATCAATAATTTCACTAATGTGTAGTATGCTGTCTAGTGATACTAGGCTTAGCTAGGAGTGGTGTTTCATCCGAGATGTGTTTAAATAGTTCAATGGTCGTGGGTCAATGAACAATAGAAATCAGATAGTGTTAACCATTTGAATAGTAGTGACTAAATAAATAGTCCTGGGTGATAATAAATTAGGGTATTAATCATTCAACTGATTAATTGATAGCAAAACTCGCCTAAAATATCATAGGTGAAATACCACAAACGCCAGGTCTGAGATTAATTCGATAAGTTAAACTAATGTACACCACGAGGAAACCTCCTGACCTAATTCTTAAAAGATGACCTTCGGCACATAACACTCAACACCTCCATACAAGTCTCACACCTGCTCATAAGTCTAATCTGACACATAGAACGTCCTTGATAAATACAAAAATAATAAAAGAGATTATTAATAAAAAGATCAAGTTATCGTATTCTATTACCAATCTTGCCCCAAATCACTCGAATCATCCATTAACTCATAATAAAACTAAATTATGTTTACTCGGTTTTACTTGGATCCTTTGAGTTATTTGCTTTTATTTGGATTCAGTCGTTTGCCGCGTAATTAGAAACGGGGGTCCTGAAGATTAACCGAGATCGATGAAGACCAGAAGTTGAAGATCATCGCATGAGACCACTTTATGCGAGCTCCAGACCGCGGTAAACCGTGCCAGGCGAGTCAATACTTTGATCATGTTGAACCTACATTTCTGCAAATTACTTTGCTTTAAATTATCAAATTGCATGCGGTTATTTATATGCAAATACATGTTAATTTTAGACTCTAGTTATATTCCATTGTGTGCCTTGAATTAATATTACCCCTCCGTTGGAATATTTGAAGTCGAGAACCTTGTCGCCCTAGCAAAAATTATAATAATACCCTTTCGAAAATAAGTCCGTAATTATATGCCATGCTTAGTAATGTTTAGGTACTCATGGGCACGAAGGCGCCCAAGCATCACTTTAATCATGAGAAATTGATTTGGGCAGTCATGGTGGGAATGACTGGTATATTTTGACAGGGTTATTTTCTGCTCCCAAAACTCTTAAATTGCTTACATATCTGAGCGGATGGTTTGGGGGCTGGTATGTGGTGCGGTGGGAGCACAAATTATGGAGTGTGGTAGAACCGCTCAGATGATACTAAGGACTGAATCTTGTGATGACCTCCTGATGTAAAACAGTACAACCGCAAGTCTATAATGGGTACGACCTAACTGAATAACTTGCAAGGATTTAGTTCAGATATCACCGAGGAAAGTGGGTGCCAGGGTGTACTGGTTTACTCACAGTGAGGCACAGGGTGTACTGTACTCGCACGGCGCAAGAGGGGGCTTCTGACTGTGGTGGTGTAACCCTTCAGCGGTGAAACCTCAGCGTGGGTGGTGTCTAGCTAGATCGGAGTAAGGTAAAGGTTTTGTGATAAATTATCTGGGTCTCATGCCTAAGGAAGCATGTTGGCAAAAAGGATAGTTCATCTCTTGTGGTGAAAGTGTACAAACTCTGCAGAGTTAAAACTATTCGAATAGCCGTGCCCACGGTCATGGGCGGACATGGGAACTTACTCGAGATAGTTCTATTTCAAAATGTTTAGTGGGTGGGAATGGAAATGTGAAGGGCGAAGGACTGCCCTAGTTTGGAATTGTCCTGGGCGTCGTCCCAGTGGTAAGTTAAGCGGCTATAACGCTGAAGAAATTGCTATATGGTGCAGATGCCATGTAACGGTGGATGGAATCTGAATTGATATTAATAATGCATTTCCTTGTACATTATGATTTGTTCCAAAATTGCTAAGTCATAGGGCTTTTTTAATTAATTGTATTCAAAAGCACTCTACGCAAAATAAAATAGCCCGAGCCTCTCCTTTGTTAAGCCATGCATACTATTTATTTGCATTCTGTGTATTGGCTCGCGGAGCACGGGGTCGGAGTGCTCATGCTCGCTTTTGCGACAAAATTCAGAATCAAGAAATCAAATCACCTCGCCTCAGCAACAAGATTGGACAAGCTGGCCGAGAAGATGAAGATGTCAAGGGCTAGGTCGCGAACCTCCAGTTGGCTGCCTGTGGGCATGTCCTGAAGGTCCCACCTGTGTGCTTCGTTCTTCCGCTGCTGCAATTTAATGATTTCGGCCTAATCGGCCCATGAGTAAGTCTACTATTAAACTTTACGCTTCCGCATGATATGTATTTTGATATTCATTACTGTAACTGTGAGCACTATCTACTGATCCAGGGAATAGTGCAGTAATCACAGAGGAATCCGGATGTTAATATCTGGGTCCCTACAGTATATTACTTAATCCTGGTCGCTTTTAATTAGCGTTAAGTACCCAGCTCCATGTGTTCTCACGAATCTTCGTATCACTTTCCTCGTGGCACACCGCAGCTAGCTTCTCTGTAGCACCCGTCTCACTCTGTGCTCTAGATCTACTCCTCCTGCTCTCCACCGGTGTCACTTGCTTTGCCTCTGCCAATCGAGCTGCCCCCCCTTCCTCCTCCTCCTCCTCCCGCTCTCCACCGGCGTCGCTTGCTTCGCCTCCGCCAGTCGAGCTGCCCCCCTTCCTCTTCCTCGTGCCTTTCGGTCGAATAGATCCATCCTTTCGTCCACGTGTCCCAAGCCCGTGCCCTATCACTTCTCCCGATTCCCTCACAGTGGTCGCCATCTCAATCCGTCTCCCAGATCTACTAGTGATGCTCTTACTGGCGTCGCTTGCTCCGCCTATGTTGGTCGACCTCCTCTCCCTTCCTCCTCCGTGTGCTTCTAGTTTTCATTTGAGGTTCTTGGCAAGACTTTGCTAGACTTTTGACCATCGACGGCGCTTCGACCGTAACCCTCCTTCAACGACGGCCGTCCTTCGACCATGGCCGGCCCTCGACCACCGACCTCCTTTGACCACGACTGACCCTTCGACCAAGGCCGGCCCTCGACCACGGATCTCCTTGGACTACGACTGGCCCTTCGACCATAGACCTTCTTCGACCAATGCTCTTCTTTGACCAAGGCCGACCCTTCGACCACGCTTTGATCGGCCCTTCGACCACTTCCCACCCTTCGACCACGGCCCTCCTTCGACCACGATGCTCCTTTAACCACGCTTCGACCACAGTCGGCACTTCGACCATGGCCCTCCTTCGACCATGATCGGCCCTCAAACATGGCCCTCCTTCGAACATGGCTGGCACTTCGACCACGACCCTCCTTCGACCACGACATGTTCTTCGACCACGCCCTGCCCTTAGACCATTTTTGGCCACAGTCAGCCCTTCGACCACTCTTCGACCATGCCTACCCTTTGATCACGCTTTGACCGCAGCCGACACTTCGACAACGGTGCTCCTTTGACCACGGCGCTCCTTCAACCAAGGTCGGCACTCTGGCCATTCACCCTCTCTTCGACCACGGCCGGCACAACAACCATTCACCCTCACTTCTACCATGGCTGGCCTTTTGACCACAGCTGGCCCTTCAACCATTGATGTCCTTCGGCCAGTTCTCTCCTTCGACCACGATCGACCCATCGACCATGCCCTGCCCTTCGACCACTACCCTCCTTCGGCCAATGCCCTCCTTCGACCATGGGCGGCCATTTGACCACAGCCCTCCTTCCACAGACCTCCTTTGACCACGGCTTGCCCTTCGACCACTGTCCTCTTTTGACCACTGTGCTCCTTTGACCAAGCTTTGACCACGGTCGGCCCTTCGACCACGCTCGTCACTTCAGCCATGGCCCTCCTTTGACCACGACCCTCCTTCAACCACGACGTGCTCTTCGACCACGCTTCGAGCACGCCCTACCCTTCGAACACACCCGCCCTTCGACTACACTTGCCTTTCGAGTAAGCTTGACAACAATAAAAAGTAATTCAACAATACTAATTTTCAATAATAGAAAAGCTCGAACTCGATCTCACATCAAGTATGCTCAGTAAGAGTTAGTATGTATGTAGGCTATAAAAAAATTCAAGGCTCACGAGCTATTCGAACTCAGCTCGTTGAACCTCGCAAACTCGAGATCAAGCTCGAGCTTGATTCGTTTAGAACTTGAGCCAAGCTTAAATCAAGCTTAGAGCAAACTACATCTTGCTAGGCTCGACCTTTTTTGACAACCCTACCCACGACCAGGCAAATCGACGTTCACAACTAACACACATGCATACGTACAAAGCTCGATTCTCACGCTGCCATAGCTCGGCGTGCCTACTAATGCGCAACACAAACATGCACATCACCCTTTCTAGCTACATGCACAACCATGGAACACGCACACATCTTGTATTGCCTCGGCCAAACACACACATGTAACAAGCTAATAAGTGATCACCAAATTAAGGGTTTTATTAAACATTATTTGGATATTTTTTCTAACTATTATTCAGATTTAAGATCGTTGGATTAGAGATCCAATGGCCATGAATTCTCTCCCCCCTTGAATTCTACCCCCTTCCCTTTGAAAAAAATCTCTTCTTAAAAAATAAGGAGCCCTTTAATATCTAACCCAAAGATCGCAAATTTAAATGATAATTGAGAAGAAAATATGCGGAAGATGCTAGACACTCTCCCAAATTAATTAACATGCCTAGACTCTAACTAAGAAGTCAAAATTATTGTCCGCGGAACGTCTATGCCGTACACGATCTTGATTATTCCAAACACCGACGAGCCACTTGGCGCGCGCCTTGCTTGGGAGGGGAACGTGGAGGACGTCATGGTCCTCGAGGCAGTGGAGGCGCCTCGTGGCGCGGTGAGAGCAGCAGCAACGGGACAGCGGGCGGCGCCGGGTGCTGCGACGCGACGGCTTGCAGACGGCGGCGAAGCGGGGGGAGGGGACATGCCGAGGAGATCGTGGGGGAGCTTGGACCACTCTTGCTCCCGCAGCGCTGCCGCCTTTTGTTTCGTCGTCGTCGGGGGTGGCGTGGTAGTGCTTGCTTAACATTAGCGGCAAGCGCAGGCAGCTTGAAGCTCCATCCAGCTAGCCGGCCGGCCGGCCGGTCACCTTCTTGTGTATGGGGTGAAAAAAGCCACCTTCACCAATGCATTCATGGGCTTCGTAGCTCCAGCCCACAAGAACCCTAGTAAAACTCAGCCCAACGCAACCATCCATCCGCGTCGCGTCGCGCTCGGCTCTCCCTCTCCCTCTCGCTCCCCCCCAGCTTAGCCTCATCACCGCCGCATCCGCAGCCGCCGGCATGGCCGAGGAGCACGAGGCGAGGCCGCTGTCCGCCGGTTCTGAGGGGGCGGACGAGAGGGAGGAGGGCGAGATCGCCGCCGACGATTCCGCGCCTGCGCCCCCGCAGGCCAACCCCTCTGCGACGCACCCGCTCGAGCACGCCTGGACCTTCTGGTTCGACAACCCGCAGGGCAAGTCCAGGCAGGTAGCCTGGGGGAGCTCCATCCGCCCCATCCACACCTTCGCTACCGTCGAGGACTTCTGGAGGTTGCCTTCCTTCCCCACCTCCCCACATCTCAAACCCTTCGTTGCTACCCCCCATACGAGTATATTTCTTTGAGCCGTAATCTGAGGTGGTATGCTCGTAAGTTGGGTGAAATTTGTTGCAGATGCCATAGGTTCAAAAAGATAGGAGCAAAATTTACGATGGTTCGTGCATCTGCTGCATAGTCTAAATTTCTGTATTACTAGGCTATCAGCTGAAGTTTATGGCGAACGACGAATAGATCGAGTTTACGTCCTTGCACCTGTTTAATTACTTTAATAAAAAATACTATCCTCGGCGCTCTCATTTTGGAATGAAATTAGTAGGGTTTCATGTCATAGATGTGTGTTTTTTCTTTTCAAACTTGGTTTAGGAGATGAGGTTCATGAAGGGTGTGCTGGAGTAATTACTACCGTGGTGGTAGGAGGATCAAGATTTGAGGTGTGAATTCTTAGGGTGTTGTGGATAGCAAGATGAGACCAATGTTAAGAAACCTATCAGTAGCTCATTTTGCACTATTGTGCAATGATGAGAGTTGCATTTACTATTATTTGAGGGCACATAGTTTTGTAGCGTGTTGTAGTTTATGATTTGATTTTTGGTTGTTCAGGTGTAATTTGACAGGATTTTTTAGGACTTAGGAGATATACTGCGTTGCTGTCATGGACAGGATGTGCATGCTGTGTGTTGTTAATACTGTAATTAATTTAAGAAGGTTTGCATTCGCACTGGCCTTTTTTTATCCTGTCATTGACTAATCAGATTTGTAGCTGAAAGCTATTTGATCACCATTTCTCTACCCTTAAACCTTTGATCTTCTGTATGCGTTCTGGCTTCTGAGTAAGTTCTTAGATGATTGAATGAGCTATTTTTGCGTGTGAGTCTGTGGTTAAAATGTTAGTAAAAGCATTAGGAAACATGCCATTTAGAGATGATTGGGAAACCACAGGAGAGCTCTTCTGTTATGGGGCTGGCCAGGAACATGTGTTAGATTTAACCAGAAGACTCACTTTTCCTATGCAAACCTTAGAAATTCTGAAAAATAATTTTGGGAACATGATCTGTTTGTGGCTTTCACTCTTTCTGTAATCTGTATGCTTTGTAAGCTCAGACTGTTGTTAGCAAACACCAAATTATTCCATTGCCCCTTAATCCTTGCATGCATCTCCCCCATTGCACCTGAAAGTCTTTCCTAATATTTGCCTGGCACAGATT
Source organism: Dendrocalamus latiflorus (assembly GCA_017311315.1). Lineage (NCBI taxonomy): Eukaryota > Viridiplantae > Streptophyta > Magnoliopsida > Poales > Poaceae > Dendrocalamus > Dendrocalamus latiflorus. The sequence goes on along the minus strand of CM029665.1, from coordinate 756,575 downwards.
TCTCTTAGCAAATCTAGTTATCGAACAATTCTCTAGAGACAAGTGTGTAGTACTGTTGGCACAACTGTGTTACATTGTCTTGGGCTGGACTAGTGTTTCTGGTTTGGGAATTCTCTGGTGTCCCTTTGGGCATACTTATTAGAGATAATAATGGCTTAGGATATTGCTAGTTGACTGTTCCACATTTCTTGCTATTTCTATCCCTCTTATCACATTATGCTTTTTGACATGTTTTGTCTGTCATATCAGAAATATTTCTTACCTAGTTTTATTGCATTGCCAGTTCTAGGTTATTTTGGCTAAGCTTCTATATATTTGAAGAAATGAAATTCAGATCCTTTAAAATTTATATGATGTGTTTTTATTTTCTGGGGGCTTTTGCTGATGGTCTGATACATATTCGTGATCTTTCATTTGCCATATGGCATGCAATTGTTGATCAATTTTCAACTTTTATTCATGTATATGAACTGCTTGTTGGATAGCATGGTATGTTGCCATTGTTAATGGTCTGTACTTGAGTACTAGCTAGTAATCGTTGTTCACCAGGGTTGGTAGTTGGTTCTCAAACCTGACCCCTCTAAAGTGTAAAGCTAACATTAATTACAAGCGAGAGATTCTGCTTCACGTCTGTAGTTTTATGAGTAATTTGAGGCTCTTTCAACAGTCAAATATATATTATGTTCAGAAGTTTTAGATAATCCACTGAGTTGAGCTGAATAGTAGTGCATTGGCTCGCTCTCTGGGTCGTCATTGGGAAATGAATTCTTCCATTATTCACAGAAGATATCAGTTCACGGCAGGTCTAACAAAATTCTTATATGAGTTTGTTGCACTAACTCGACAGTTACCAGATTCGAGAACTCTTCACCTTGAAAGGACTTTTAGAATCCTTTGCTCAGTCAACTGGACTCAGAGTCAACTATAGGAAGTCATGCCTAGTCCCTTTGAACATCTCCTATGAAAGAGCTCAACAATTGGCAGGAGTCTTTGGATGTAAGATTGATTTGATCCCCTTCACTTATCTAGGCCTTCCAATGGGTACCACCAAGCCTGCAGTTCAGCACTTTGAAACTCTTATGAATAAGGTGGAAAGAAGGCTCTCAGCTACCTCCAATTTCTTAACTCATGCTGGTAGGCTCCAACTTGTGAACTCAGTTCTTTCTTCTCTCCCAACCTATGCTATGTGCTCTCTACAGCTTCCAGTTGCAGTCCTAAAGCACATTGACAGAGCAAGGAAACATTGTCTCTGGAGAGGTTCGGATAGCAATGCAAAAATGAAGCCTTTGGTGGCCTGGGATAAATGTAGTAAACCTAAAAAGAAGGGAGGTCTAGGCATCATAAATTTGAGAAGTCAAAATTCTGCCCTCCTGCTCAAGCACTTAGATAAATTCTACAACAGGAAGGAAATCCCCTGGGTTAAACTTACTTGGTATGCTCATTATCCCAATGGTGAAGTCCCTCATGCTTCAACTGACAGGGGGTCCTTTTGGTGGAAGGATGTCCTAAGGCTTTGTGATCCTTACAGAGGTGTTGCTAGCTGCAAAGTTGGGGATGGTTCCACTGTTTTGTTCTGGTCAGATATGTGGAACGACAATGTAATGGAAATCAATTACCCCAGACTTTTCTCCTTTGCAAAAAACAAAAAGACTTCAGTAGCTCAATTTCTGCTAAACAATAGTTTGGAGGCTCAATTTCATCTGCCTCTTTCTGAACAAGCTTTTCAGGAGTATCAAAAGTTGCAGGATTACATTCAGACAATTCAAGTCCAGGAGAACACAAAAGATTCTTGGCATTATATTTGGGGGAATAGCAAATACTCTTCTTCTAAATTCTATAACCTACCCTACAGAAGTTTCCAACCCCCAGCCCCTTTTGTTTGGATTTGGAATTCCAAGTGTTGCAACAAACTCAGAGTTTTCACTTGGCTCCTCCTAATGGATAGGCTCAATACTAGAAATATCCTCAAAAGGAAAAATCACAAGCTGGAAGGCAACAACTTTAACTGTGTCCTCTGTGATGGCAATATTGAAGAGACTGCCTTTCATCTTTTCTTCAGTTGCCCCTTCAGTCAAAGGTGTTGGCAGTATTTGGGCATTCATTGGAATTTGGCTGCAGGTTTCTTCCAAATGATGGTTCAAGCAAAGCAACAATTCCAGAATCCCTTCTTCATGGAAATCTTCACCATCGCCACTTGGCAAATTTGGAAGCAAAGAAATAACTTCATATTTGAAAGAGGAAGACCTTCTTTCATTTCTTGGAAGGCTCTCTTTCTTAAAGAGGCTAATCTTCAGTCTCATAGAATTCTTGTTGAGGCTAAACGAGCTGCTTTTCTTCTTTTTGTAGAGCTTCTTGTTTAGTTGTCTCTGGTTTGTTGTGTTTTAAAAGCCTCTCTAGACCTGCTCCTGTTGTTTGTCCTCTTGGCAAACAAGCTTGTTCAGTTAATTTTCTTTAATAAAATCTCTACAGTGGGGGCTTCCCCTGCTGTATTTAATGCTCAAAAAAAAAAACCAGATTCGAACATTCGGTAGATGGAAACAGTAAACTCGAAAGAAAGCAACATACACTAACACCAATCATACAGGAGCACCCAAGTAGCAGCTGTCGAAAATTTAATGTTTTTAGCTTTTAGCCTGACCTTTTTCCAGGCTAAGTACTTCGTGTCTACTTTCTTAGTGGACTGGTTGGTTTGTTATGTTGAAATATGAGTTTTGAAGACTATCAAAATGTTTATGTATCTTTCAGGATGAGTTGTGTCTTCTAATAGCTTGTCTGAGGAATCTGTTGATGTTCATTATGACAATTTGTTCCATTCCTTTACATCCTTCCTACTTTAGCTATCATCTTTTTATTTATTCCATAAGAGTGGACTGATAATTTGGGTGATTTTTCAGCCTTTACAACAATATTCATCACCCTAGCAAGTTGGCTGTGGGAGCTGATTTCCATTGCTTCAAGGTCAAGATTGAGCCAAAATGGGAAGACCCTATTTGTGCTAATGGCGGTAAATGGACCATCAGCTGTGTCAGAGGAAAATCTGACACAATGTGGTTGCATACTGTAAGTGTTTTTTTATTAGAAAAGCTCATTTATTTTGCTGAATTATCTTTATTATAATCTCCACCTTACCCCCCCCCCCCCCCAAAAATCTTAGTTACTGGCAATGATTGGCGAACAATTCGATTATGGTGATGAAATTTGTGGAGCAGTCGTTAGCGTGCGTGGGAAACAGGAAAAAATAGCTATCTGGACAAAAGATGCTGCTAATGAAGCTGCTCAGGTACGAGTGTTTTAGTGAAGTTCTTTGCATGTATTCTAACTTGTTTGTTTCTCTGTAGACCAGCACCATGTTTCATGACAATTTTCCATATCATAAATTCAAATAATCATGTTTAAATATTTGAATACAAGCATGTGTACGGTCACTATGGTGTACCTTAAAAAACACTAAGCATGTATAATAATGTTCTGACCTTGCTCTGTGGAGCCCCTTACAACATGTGCCTGTGCAAATGAAGCTCTCTACTTGAAAAGGGTTCTCTATTTATATAAATGAGGTACTCCAAAGGGCAGAACATATTTTAAGAAACTTAATTGCGAAAGAATTGTTGATTTGTTTTAATTGAAGTATATATATGTTTTGGCTATTGAGTTGAACATTTATGAATTTGTTAGTGCTACTATCCTGCCGTATGTTTCTAACTTTCTATTATCTTCGTGTGGAACCTTTTGTTTTGATATTGCAATACCATCCTAAACACTGGTATTTTTTTGGACATTTACATATTTAGTAATTCTGTACCCCCCCCCCCCCCCCCCAATGGAAGCATTTTTTGTTGGCAAGTTATTTGGATCCTCAGCTTACTAACATTGGTTCCCGTACCTAGGCCAGATATGCTGAACATATTTCTTTTTTTTAATCAGATAAGCATCGGGAAGCAGTGGAAGGAATTTCTGGATTACAAGGACTCCATTGGATTCATCGTTCATGTGAGTATCGCTTAATTTCCTGGATTACTGTCTGGATTTCTTCCGTACTCCTGGATGACTCTCTGACACGCCTTTTTTCTTTCTTGTTGCAGGACGATGCAAAAAAGCTGGACAAACTAGCCAAGAATCGCTACACAGTTTGATGATTTGATGGCAATACTCGCATCCTGAGAGTAGCAGGCCTACATGTAGGATGGTTTTCTTCGATGCAGTAGTAGCTGCTTGTAGCGTTTGAATGCTGTTATTGGAAGTTATCTATTGTTGTGAATTGTTTAAACATAACCAGATATATTGCATCTATCATGGACAGGAGATTTGTCAAAGGAGATTTGTAGAATTCGCTTTAAGAGATTGTTTTATTTATTTAAACTTTTAGAGAAGTCAAGGGCGCAAAAGAAGAGGTATGGACAGTGCCTTAACCAAACAGTGAAAGTAGAGTGGCAGCCATGGCGACGGACAGTGCGGTGATCCTTGTGGGAACTCTTGCAGGATCCTGCCTGAGGAACATCCCTTCTAGCAGCGGATAGCTCAGTGCTGCAATGTAGCTGAGGAGAAAGAACTGCGCAAACAGCTCGCCGAACATGTCCCTGCTGATCATCTTCCAGGTCCCTCCGACGAGCGCTGCGGCGTTGAGCACGCAGAGCGTGGTGGCCGGGAGCAGAAGCGTCGAGCATCCGGCAAAATCGAACACGCCATCCCGGTACAGTTTGTCGTCGGACGCCTTGCTCGTCAGGTCGAATTCGACGGTCCCGGCGCCGATGAGGTTCAGGAAGACGCTGAGGCAGGCGAAGAGCTGGCCGGTGACCGCGTTGAGCATCCAGAACCTCTGCTCGTTCCACCACGTCCTCACCGCGAGCCTCCGCTTCGCGACCGAGACCTCGATCAGGTGCTGCAGCGACGACGACACGAAGACGGCGGCGAACCACGGGCTCGAGACCTACACGACGCGCGTCGATCATTGCATTCTCAATGCCAGTCAGAGTAGAAGAAATAAAGATTTCATCGCAGGCACTAGTAGCTGATGGATGGATCACCTTGGGCTTGGTGAACAACGAGACGCCGCGGAAGAAGCAGAGCTGCGGGATGGTGGCGTAGCACAGCAAGGGGAAGGCGTACAAGGCGGCGAGCGCGTAGTAGGCGAAGGTCATACTCTGAGGTATGGAGATAGCGAGGGAGTTTGGGAAGGTGAGGGGGCAGTACTTGGAGAGGCCCACGGCGAGCATGCCGGACATCCACCGCTTGTTCTGGACCAGCACGTCGTTGAGGTTGGTGGGGACGCTGCCGAGGAACGGCGGCCTCGACGACGGTGACTGGCAGCAGTAGACGGACGTCCACCCTCGGCAGTAGAGGTGCCGGAAGCCGGTGAAGTAGTCCTCCACCACCGACTGGTACAAGAACCCAACCTGCATTTGCAGCGCAGGGATCAACACAAAACGAACAGCGTAAGTGCAGAGCGCTTCACACCACGCGCTCATGGCATCATCAGGTACGCATGGGTTAATCAGGCTTGATTTCTGTACTTGCCTCCTCGCCCCATTCGGTGCCAATCTCATAGGCACAAGAGGCCACAAATTCTGCTTCTTGTGGAAGAACATCGCTGCTTGCAATCCTGTTCCTGGACCGGTGCAAGGTGCGCACCGACGCCACGAGATCACTGGAGTGGCCGAATCTTCTCTGCAGCTCGCCGACCTCCATACAAGAGAACTCTGTATGCAGCAACAATGTACGTAAAGATCGAGCTGGTGTCAACTAAGTTAATGCAATGCAACTATGTATGCAGTCTGGTTCATAATTAATTTCAGATCACAACTAGTTCACCTTGTGTCGCCAGCGAGGGGCAGGGCGGTTTGGCGCCGTAGAGGGCGTCCCTTCTGATGTAGAAGCCGGTGCCGGAGAGGATGGGCCCCCGGAGGCCGTCCAAACCTTTCCATCGAGTCTGCATGGCCATGCGTTAATATGATTTGCCCAAGATGATCGAATCAGTACCGGAATTCAATCAACCAAACAATGGTAATTTGATTTCTTGGTGATCGCGATTCCCCTGGTGACATTGTCGTACCAAGAAGAGGGATCTGAGCTCGTTGGCGTAGATGTCGTTGCTGCTGAGGTTGTGGAACATCTGCGGGAACTGCACGAAGGCAAGGTCGGTAGAGGAGGCCAGACGGAGGTCGAGATGGAAGCACATGGCCTCAAGGATGGAGCTCCGGCTGTTGCAGCGCATGTCGCAGTCCAGCACCAGCACGTACCGCGAGTTGCTCATCAGGCTCGACACCCGGAGCTGCATGCATCCATCCCAAATTAGCCATGGTAATTGCAAGAGAACGAGGAGCAAATCAGCTGTACAGAGCTGCTCTGAATTTGATGCATGGAACCCACGAGCGCGTTGAGCGCGCCGGCCTTGAAGTGGTGAGGAGACGCCCGCCGCTTCTCGCGAGACACGTACACCAGCAATGGCACCTCCTCCTCCTCCTCGCCGTCACAGAGGCCGTTGTTGCTGCCGCCGCCGCTGCCTTGTTCGTCGGTAATGATCTGACATGCATGACGCGAATCAATCAGCGCACAGATCTAGAAGGTGATCAACCTTGATTGTCTACTGGCGTGGCATCTTCAAAATATGATCCCATAGCACTGTAACTGTAAGCAGTAGGTAAGGAGACAAATTAACACAGTGGTACGTAGCTGACGATTGATTCACCTCGACGTAAGCATCGTGATCCTGACGAACTGCATCTGTCCAGCTCTGACAGATACTCTTGTCGTTCTTGGCCTCCTGTACACCCTGCTTGAACTTGTCATACATATCCTGTAAAAATCACCGCAAAAAGAATATTAATTTGTTGCTGGTAATTGTTGGTGTACCCCCTTCCGATTAGCACCAATAACATTCGCTCGGACAAGAGCACATTAATGCAACTCTCGTACAGATACTAGTTGCTAGCTAGCAATGTTTGTTTACTTATAGCAAGAAGCGTGTGGCCAACGCGAGGCGAAGACGGAAGCCACGGTACGGAGGAAGCTCGTCGGCGAGCACCACAGCCAGATCCGATTGGGGGGGGGGGGGGGGGGGGCGGAGCTGACCACAACAACAAATTGGGGGAGGGGCGCGTCGTCTCCCGGGTTGCCCTGAGGAGCGACGCGGGAGCAAGGTTCAAAATTTTGTCGAAATTTAGTTCATTTCGTCCATTTTGGTATCCTCCAAAATAAATCCTGTCCGGTCAAATGAATTAATTTTCATTTGAATTTGGACCTGGCTAGAGATTTTGGCCAATTTTCGGTAAAAAAAAATTCAAACACATGTGAAAATTTCGTCCAAATTTTAGAACCAAATAACGAAATTTCGTCCATTTCACCCCATTTCTTGCCAAACAAAATTACTTTTGAACTGAAAGTTTTTCCCCTGCACCGCACGGGAGTCCACTCAACTCTACTTTCGCTGTCTCCTTATCTCCTTCCTTGAATTTAATTTCCGAACGAGAACTGCGCCGTTAATTGTTTCGTACCTTGATTCTTAGCCTGTCGTCGGCGAGCTCGTGGTGGTCAGCGGAAGCGCCACCGTCCAGCTGGTCGTCGCCGGCGAAGTACCTGTCGGGGCACGGGCACTGCACCCGGTTCTTCCTGCAGAAGGGCACCCAGGCCCTGGCGAAGGCGTAGGCCTTCCTGGCCGCGAGCAGCGTCAGCGGCGACCCGGCGTCGTCGGACAGGTACACGCTCAGCCTCTGGCCGGGGTAGTCGAGCGCCATGGCGGAGACCACCGTGTTCATCACCTCCACCGTGGGCTCCTTGTCCGGGTCGGCCGTCACGACCAACACATCCACGGCCGGGAGCGAGCGGCGTGAGAGCCTGTCCGGGAAGGCGGCGCGCGTGACGGGGCGCATCATGGGCGCCTGGGAGAGCGCCCAGAGGAAGAGGAGCACGAGGTCGGCCGCGAGCATAACGAGGACGAGGTGGTGGTGGGCGATGGCTGCGGCGGCGAGCGCGAGGTGGAGGACGGCGAGGAGGCGGTTGGCGGTGGCGAGGGGCCGGTCCACGTGCACGGTGTTGAGCGGTGCTTGTTGCTGCAAACTAGGTGGCGCCATCTCGTGATGATGCATCTCATCTCTCTGCCGCGGCCGCGCCACGCCATCTCCTCATTCTTCTAGGTGCAGGGCAGGTGCAGCACCCCTCTCAAGTCTCAACCGTCCGATTTCCACCAATATCATCTTCCATGGCCAGCAAAACAGCTAGGTAATAGCCACAACGACGATGGCGAAGGTGGGGGGACAGCGACAAAAACTAGGAAATCGTGCTCCGGACGACGGGCCAGCAGCTACACAAGAAAAGTTGACGAGTTCTTCTCTTGCCACTTTCTGAATAATAATAATAATAATAATAAATAGCAATCGAACCCGAAAGCTACCCTGGTGTCGGGATCTCATCTCACGAGTGGTTCGGTTCGGTTCCTCCATGCACTCAGTAGTCAATACCCATCTATGTGCGCAGAAAGCTACCTCTGGACTTGGCAGCCGGTCCAGATCTGGCCAGTAGAAAACTACCCAAGGAAGAAGTTGCGGCCACTCAAGTGAATTGAAGACAGTGATGTGCATTGCATCTGCTGCTAGTGCCCTGCCTTTTGTTCTTGTCCGCTTGCAGGTAGAAAGTCGTATATACAGAGTTGCTAGGCACCACCAGAAAAATAAATTGTATCTTCTTCTTTAGTGCCTCGCTGTTCATTCTTCCGGCTTGTTTTGATCGTTTGGGCAGTACGCTTCAGATTTCATTAGAGCTATATATCCCCCTAGTGGTAGCTGTTTTCAATTGCAAAAAAACTAGAAATTGAAAAAAAAGTTCAAACCTTGAGAGAACTCTAGTGCCTCCCATGTCGACCTCCGAGCTGACTAGAGGCGACCCACCCGTCCAGCTGAGAACCACAACCGGCACCTCATCCCACCCGCCGTGACCACAGCCGGCAATGGCCATGGTGGTGGCGGGGCCCGCAACCTCTCCCTCTCCCTCTCCCTCTCCCTCTCCAACAGACAGTAGACGTAGTATGAAATCATAGACAGCACGGTACGGTGTAAATTGGTCTAAAAGTAACATAATATGGATCCTTAAACTGCCTTTTACATTTTGCAAAGCCAGACCACATAAAGATTCTCATTTTCCACAAGTATATATATCGTGATTCAAGATTCTAACTACAATGGCCATCAAATCGTAGTTTTGGTGACCGTTGTGTGATGGTAAGTGGTCATACTATCATCGTGCAGCTCATTCTCGGACACTTGTTGTGACAGCTGCATGCAGACAATGAGATCACTCATAGAGATTAAATTAAATATGAAAAGGACATTAACCAAAGCCAGCATAGATAGGATACAAGAAGTGACGTAATAAGAACACACAAACAACATACATGTATAGTGCATGACATAAGATGATGGGACTATGGATGGAACCTTGTAATATCTGATGCATGCGATAAAACGTGTGGCGGATGGCAAGTTCTTTGAGCTCCCTAGCGTTCAGTTCATCGGAAGTATCAACACGATGGCGGCGAGGCAGCTGAGTTGATATCCTCGAACAAGCCCAGCCCAATTCAATCAGCTCTCGGATTGCATCGTCCGCTTCTTGTACGTGTTTCTTCTTCTCCTCCGTAACGTGTGCAATCTCGTTTGCAGCAGATTCTTTACGATCCTGCGCAGTAGTGCTGCTAGGGGGGGGGGGGGGGGCGCTTGTTGCCCTGAGCAGCCTAGGGAGGAATCCCGGCCTGGGACAAGATGTGCTGCTCGATCTCTGTGCGCTTCTTCCCTGCGGCAGCTCTAGACCCTTGGATGATGCCCTTGTTATAGAATAAATCAAATCTGATTGGACGAAAGTTCCTTGTGTGATCATAATGATCAGGTTTCTATGTGGTCGTTACGACCGGTTCTTTGTGTGGTTGTTTACGAACGGTGTCTATGTGGTCGTAGCAACTGGGTCTCTGTGCGGTCGTAACGACTGGTGTCTGTGTAGTCGTAGCAACCAGGTCTCTGTGTGGTCGTAACTACTGGTGTCTGTGTGGTTGCAACAGCCGGTGTTTGTGTGGCCGTTCACGATCGGCCTATATGGTCGTAGGCAGGGGCGGATCCAGCGGTGGGGCGGGGGGGGGGGGGGCTCGAGCCCCCCCTACCGCTACCGAACCCTTAGAGCCCCCTGGAACCCCCCATAAATTTTTAGCTATGGATGTATGGTGTAGAAGGGGCATAGTGGAGTTATGTCGCTGTATCGCTTTTGTTCAGCCCCTCCTAAATTTTTTCCTGGATCCGCCACTGGTCGTAGGCGCCGTGGTCGTAGGTGCCATGGTCTTAGGCGCCGTGGTCGTAAGCGTCGTGATTGTAGGCACTGTGGTTGTGGCACTTGCGTGTTTGTGGTCGAAGCGTAGCCTGTGTGTGCATGGTTGTAGCTATAGTGTCGCGGTCGAAGACCAGCAGAGGTTGAAGCTAGTGGTCGTGGTTGTGCGGCCAGTCACTGTAGTAGCCGGCGATCACTGTAGTAGTTGGTGGTAATTGTAGCAGACGTCAGCAGGGGTGGTCATGGATGACGCAGGTCGTCCTTCAGTCAGCTAACTACCCAGTGTGAGCAGGCGGCGTGGTGGCTGAGACCGAAGAATCCGGACCTCAGCGTGTCTAGCTTTTGATTGTAAAGCAGAGTCTGTAAAATAGCGTCGAGTTGTAAGTCGCAGTACACAAGAAAGAGAATACAAAAAATTGTCCCAAACACTCTCTGCCTCATATGACTCTGTTCTTGCTTCTCCTCGCCTTAATTCTACTTTGTTCCCCGTTCGACAATAGAGTACTTTCGGGCGATTTGGGCGTGTTGATACTCGGGTGTTTTCCCAACACTTGTTATCAGAGCACGGTGCAAGCCAAATACCCATGGTTCGAGCTGATGACCATAACCACGTAGTAATTTGGCGAAGGAGAGCAGCGGCGTGCCTTTCCATTACCCAATGCTGACATCCTCCAACTACACTGCGTGGGCAATCAAGATGGCGACACTGATGGATGCCTAGGGGATCTGGGAGGCCATCGAACCAACGACCAGAGTGGTCGTGGAGGCGAAGAAGAACACAACAGCGTGGGCTTTCATCTTCCAAGCCATACCCAAAGACATTCTTCTGCATATTCTGCATCTTCGGTCTATTAGGACAATCCTTCATTGAGTACCTAGATATCTTGCATATTCTGCACTTCACTGTGCGGGTAATGCTGGTACGTTGGCTCACATCTATGTAGATTTGGAAGTGCCACATCTACCGACATCCCTTCACAGTTATCTTCAGCTTCTTGTTGGGGGCCCATTGCAGCATGTCTGACCAAAGATCCATGTAGTTTATGTCCAAGCCATAGGAGTGAAACTCTACACTCCATATACTGGAAAGGTGTTGTATGACATAGTACTCTGAGATGTATGAGGGATCGTGCGAGGGGGGACGATACGGACATAATGATAATTGTGCGAAGGACACAACAGGAAAGGAAAGATAGAGCAATGGGACGACATATGTCCGATGGACAAAGGTCACACACTACAAAAGATGTCTGAACATCACATATCACTAACTACCTCGATTTATAATTTACAAACCAACTGCAATTATGCATGCATGCTAATTAAATGAGCATCACATATCGCTAATTATAATTAAATTAACACGAATTAACATGACAAATTTGAAACACATAAAATTCTCAAAAAATTATGCAATTAGGTTGACTATGTCAGGAGGTTTCAAATAAAATTTCATAATTTTTGGAACTCGTTTGCTATATGTAACAACTTCTACACATATCAAAATTGTACAAACTTTTTAGCAATATTCAGATCAGATAAAGTTGTCAAAAAATTACACAAAGAAGAACGTTATGTCAGAAGACTGCACATAAAATTTTGTAATTTTTTGAGCTTATTTGCTATATTCAAAAATTTAAACAAATATGACATATTAATTACAAATTTGGCAGGTAATTAAGCTAGCTAATTAGCTAGCTTAATTACCTCCCGTTTTGTGGTGGGGTGGTAGGCCACCTACTGCCCGATGGCCAAGCCATAGGCGCGTAGCCACCCAGTGGCCGGATGGCAGGCGCCTGCCACTGGCGGCCAGGCCAGGTGTCACCTGCAGGGCGCTGCCATCCAATAATCGAGCGGTAAAAATGCTATTTTTATCTTTATCATATGTATATAGCTATTTTTACAATTATGAGTTGAAAAGTCGTTATATATGCCAAAAATTCCAAAAATAGCTCCCTCCAATGAAGCAATACCGAAGAATGGCGCGGGAGGCGCACCTAGAAGTACAATGCAATACATCAACTCTGCCACAGATATGGATAATCCCTTGCCGGGTTACACCGAATGAAGTCTAAGTAGATAGGGATCTACGGAGTAACTAGATGCACAAAAAATATACTGGAGTATACGTATTCGACTTCCAAAAGATTATAACCGCTGCGACACTGTGCTCTACATGAGCAATGTTGCCACCTTTGGACTGAAACATGTTATCACCTTTGGACTGAAACATGTTATCTAACTTCATGCTGAAGCCTGTGACATTTGCCAAAAAACAAAAAAGCCTAAAAAAGACATTAAGAAGCCGAAAACTAGAAGTTGAACCGTTTGAAGCGGCCCAACTCTACTTTCGCTGGCTCATTATCTCCTTCCTTTAATTTAATTTTCGAATGAGAACTGCACCGTTAATTGTGTCGTACCTTGATAATTAGCCTGTCGTCAGCGAGCTCGTGGTGGTCAGTCGCAGCGCCACCGTCCAGCTGGTCGTCGCTGGCGAAGTACCTGTCGGGGCACGGGCACTGCACCCGGTACTTCCTGCAGAAAGGCACCCAGGCCCTAGCGAAGGCGTAGGTCTTCCTGGCCGCGAGCAGCATCAGCGGCGACCCGGCATCGTCGGACAGGTACACACTTAGCCTCCTACGTACCGTGGTACTGTGGTAGTCGATCGCCGTGGCGGAGACCACTGTGTTCATCACCTCCACCGTGGGCTCCTTGTCTGGGTCGGCCGTCACTGTTGGAGCTGAACTTATCTCCGGTCGCTACTCTTTCAGAGAAAATGCACACGTACTTTCTCTCCTAGAATGACACACGCACACGAGTAAAGAGTATGAATAAACATACGAGAGATTTCTTTTGTGGCGAAGCATGTCTTTTCTTCCTTCTCTGTTATTCATTCGCCTCACTTTGCTCAATAGGAAGTACACAGCTTAAATAAGCTTTACACACACACACACAACCACACGACCTGTACTCCATGCACCCACTAACTCCATTAGCTAACGACTAGACTATCTGTGATCTAGTTTTATCAGCCTTACCTTCCATGATACCTGCCCACACCGTGCTACAACCTAACAACTCGCTAATTGACTGAAAACTAACTTACGCACTAACTGACTTATGACCAAGTCAGGTTCGATCACACACATATGCGACCACACTCACAGACTGTCGACCACACAGATACTGTCGACCATACATAGTCTTACGATCACACACACAACTCCTTCTACGATCGCTTCCGACTCCGACCGCTACTCGACTCCCGACTTCCCTCAGTAATCGGACGCTCCGACTACTATAGTTCTTGGTTACTTCAACTGCTACAGTTCCCGATTGCTCCGACTGCTACAGTTATCTTACCCACTACGACTACCTATTTTGACCGCTACTTTGACCACAGCTTTGGCTCGTTGCTTCGACCTTTGTGCTTTGACTCGATGCTTCGACAACGGTGTTTCAACTCGATGCTTCGACCACAACGCTTCAACTGCTAGTTATACTTGAACACATGAGTACTCGACATGATTCAAGATTAGTTCTAACAATTTCCCCCTAATCTTGACACATCAATCTTCGATGCGTTCAATCGCATTGTCTTGCCACACGCAACAGCCCTCTCTTCTTGCCACACGCAACAGCCTCGACTTCTTATTCTTGCCACATGCAGCGGCCTTGACTTCTTACCACACGCAGCGGATTCAACTTGCTACATACTGTAGCATCTTCATCTTGTGGACAATGCCACATAGGTACTAACTGACTTGCGACCAAGTCAGGTTCGATCACACACAGGTACGACCAAGTCAGGTTCGATCACACACAGGAGCCGAACTGGGTGGATACATAGGCGCAGAAGTGTGTTATAGTGGAAAATGTGTTGGATTTGAGTTTGAGAGGGATTGTCCATAAATGATACATTAAGTCATCCAAATAGACAAGATAATATTTGAACCCTGACACACTTGAAGCTGGAGATGTCCATATATCACAATGAATAATTTCAAATGCTTTATTTGAGTTGGATAAAGTGGATTGAAAAGGAAGTCGTACATGGTGACTCAATTAACATGCATAACAGAGAGCATAATGCGTCTTGCTCTTATTACAGGGAATGCTAGAGGTGGATTGCAGTCAGGGAGAAGACTTGGGTGCCTGGGTGACCAAGGCGACGATGCCACAACACTTCGGAGCAGGAGGAGGTGGATTCCAAAAGAGCATGTGCAGGGGTGGACACCGGTCGAAGTGAGTAAAGATCCCCGGAGCTATTGCACCAAAGAATCTCACCAAAGAATCACGTTCCTTGTGCGGAGATCCTTCATAGAGAGACCAAAATGATCAAATTCAATAGAGCATTGGTTATCTCTAGTGAATTGGTGGACAAAAATAAGATTTTTGATTATTTGTGAAGAAACAAGAACATAATTTAGGTGGAGGGGTTTATGGTAGGAAGAAAAGGAGGTGTATCAAGAAGAGAGAACAGGAAGGCGTGTACCATCAACAACGACAATGTGATGAGGGGTGGTGAGGGAGGAAGGTAAAGGAGTGGAAAGACTACCGGGGGTCGGCGGTGAGGTGAGCGGTTGTGCCAGAGTCCATGTACCAATCTGACGTAGTAGGAGGTCACAGTGACATGGCATTCATGGCATGCATGAGGGATGCCTGGTCCTAGAACGGAGTGTTCGAGCCCAAACCACTAGTCATGTCACCAGGCATGTGCACCACGCTACCAAACATGACATAAGATGTGTATGGTGCGTATGACACACCACCATGCGCAAGAGGCATGTCGTCGGGCGCAAACAACCAAGTAAGCCAAAGCCACCAAAAGGTCTGGCCTATTGAACTGGCCACACCTGGATTGTTCCGTTCCATAAGTTGAACAACAGGGACTCACGGTTGTTGTCGCCACTACCAGTGCTGCGGTTCTTATATCGGTTCTTTCTATTATTCTTGGGCTTCCAGGATGATATAAAGTTTGAGTTCATAGAGGACTTGGGTGTGGAGGCTATGAGGGCAGTGGGGAGGGAGGGTTTAAGGATTTTCATATTTGATTCTTCAAGGAGAAGAAGAGACCACGACTCGAGGAAGGTGGGGAAGGGAGTTTTAGTTTTGATGATGGCAGCTATATGACGGAAGTTGTTGTTGAGGCCATGGAGGAGGGTCAAAATCAGTGTCATTGGAAACTTTTTGATCGAGTTTGGCGAGGGACTTAAGCTTCTGAGTGTATGTCAAGATTGACATGTCACCTTGAGCCAAGTTGCGGAAATCCTGATCAAGCTAGAACGCATGGGCTTGTTTGTTGCCTCGGAAGAGATCCTCAATGCTCGCCCAGATGGTGCGTGCTGAAGCCTCAGGAACAAGGATGATGCCCAAGATTTCCTCGGAGATGGAGGCGCAGAGAAGGGAGAGGACAATGAAGTCATTCGCTTCCTAGTCGGGGTCGTTGGCTAGGCGCTTGGTGCTGTCGATGTGTTGCTTAGCGCCGTACTTGCCAATGAGGACGAGGAACAATTCACGCCAGCTTGTGTAATTGGGCGGGTGAAGCTCAGGGAGAAGGGAATAAAAGCCTTAATGTTGACAACGTTAATGGCGAGAGTGGAGGGTCTGGGAGCAGTGGCAACAATGGCAGATCGCTGGAGAAGAAGGTGCATAAGAGGAGAGCAATGGGTTTTAGGATCGTTGTCTATTTGATACCATGAAAGCTTGTGTATAATCACATAGTGATTTGTTTCATTGATACATGAGGTATAGGTAGTGTTACAATCCATGATTACAAAATACAAACATATTCTATCTATGAAAACCAACGTTATCTATAGAAACCAACTATTGCATAATTGCCGGATACAGACTATTGCTTGATTACTAATATCCAATAGTATTGGCACAAGGTGTGGCATGAATACAAGTGGTCTAACAACAACCACCAAACAAGAAGGCACAATAGCGCTCCTGTTCTTTCTCGCACTATCCGATTGCAACAAATCACAATATAGCACAAGTTGTTGTCCATGCAACAAATCAACACTTATTGCAACAAAAACATCTCTTACTATGATATTCGGGTGAGATAGATTGCAACAAGTAAAAACACTTCCTTAGACTATTCAAACATTCGCATGCAGCAAATAGTAACAAAGAGGAAACAACGCCCCTATTCTTCCGCTTATGCTCCAGTTTCAACAAATTTTATAGTAGAGTGCAACAAGTTGATATCCTTGCAACAAGTCAACAACCAAATGCAGCCAAAATACCTCTTGCTAGACGATTCAAGAACATGTTGCAACAAGCAACAATGATAGGGTGCATCGATCGCTTGCCACTGTGATTTTGTGTCGATTGGTGGATTACTCTGTCTAATAGAAATATCTATGTGTGGCATATGAGAAGGAAGAGCATTACCGTACAAACGGGAGAAAATGTGTTACTGTGGGACAAAAGAAGAAATCAGGAAAAATAAAGAAAAATGTTTTTTTGCCTTAAACCTTGTAGCTCTGCTCACCAAACAATACATTTTTAGACGCGTACGATCAAAGTTTGGCTACCGATATATCTATAAATATTTAGATTAGGCATATAAAAATAACATATATAGATTTATCTCGAAAAATATTTTTATAATACTATAATTTTATTATAAACGTATTATAGTAAATATTAGTGATTAAAATTGTATTTTTGAGACCGTAATTTTTTATGACACGAGGAGTAACTTTCTCGAAGCAAATCTAAGGGCATCTGTAGTGTGTGAAAATAGAGGGTCTTAAGCCATCTTAAGGTCAACCTTATACATTATAGGGGTGACCTTAAGTAGGCTATAAGCAAAAAAGGTTTAAGGCTGGTCATCAAGCTAAAGACCTGGCCACAAGTATTAAAATACAATTTTTCTTTATCTGCCGAGTGAGACCGTCTTAAAGCCTCTTGGGTTATATACACTATGGAGTCGACCCTAAGGTTTAGATGGAACCCACCTTAAAACCTCTTGGGTTATATACACTATGGATGCCCTAAGTCACCCTCGAGAAAAACAAAGTTATTTTTATATAAAAAAAAGTATGTTTTGACGGCTTAAAAGAAACAGAAAATTTGCAAGAAGCTTGGTGGTTGTACAGCTGTAGTTCTAGTGAGTAGTGTACGCCGGGACGGAGGGGCAAATAGGGAATTCGTGTTACGATCCTGCGCTGCCTTGGAGAATTTTAGGGAGAGAGGAAATGGGGAGGAGGTAGAAATTGGGGGAGGAACTGGATCAATAAATTCTGTTCAGTTTGTACGCAATTCAGTTGCAAAGGTCAGGACAACACTAGGATTTGCTGCTTCCCGCCTTGCGCCGCCTCCCTTCTTGGGTCGTACCAATTCGGTCGGACCGACATAGCCGAGGCCTCAAGGGAGATAGATTGAGTCCCCTCCCCTCCCCTGCGCAACCCCGCCCTTCCCGAACCTTCCAGAAGTTTCCGGGTTCCGCTCTCGACTCCAGATCCGAAGGGCATCGTTCCTGTCCGATCAGTCGCCGATCCGCCGAAGGGACCGCTGGTAAGAGCATTTTATGGTTCGATTCCTGTGCTTTTTAGGGGGGGGGGGGGGGGCAGCTTCAATTGTTGGGAGTTACGAGCTGATTCTAATCTGGCCGCGTCGATGGCGAGATGCACAAACTTTTAGGGTTTGTTTGTTTGATACCATACGGATGCTGACGGGTTACAGGGTGGAATTATTTGTGGGAAAAAAATTGGTCCTTTAATTTGTAGCGCGAAATGAGCAATCTTTGGTGAAATATGTGTGACGCGTACTAGTTTTCGAGCATGATATGTCTAATCTTGGATGTGCCTGCCCCTTTGATCTTGATATCGCTGTGAGCTTTTACATGGCAATCTGAAACTATTTGTGGTGTTCTGATACTGCCGAGGCGCTGCAGGGGATGGCCACCTTCGAGCTGTACCGGAGGTCCACCATCGGCATGTGCCTCACTGAGACGCTGGACGACATGGTCTCCAGCGGGACGCTGAGCCCCGAGCTCGCCATTCAAGTCCTTGTGCAGTTCGACAAGGTTTGATAGGGGTCTTATCACTGGTGCGTGCAAAATTAACAGGTCCTTATGACTTCCTGGGTTTTCTGATCTTGCTCTTCTTGTTTTAGTCCATGACTGACGCACTGGAGAATCAGGTGAAGAGCAAGGTCAATGTCAAGGTATGCTCTTTCTGTTGATAACAATGCCTTTTTTTTGTGTGTGTGTGCTGTGTATTGTGCTGTTATTATTACTAATGATTTAATAGCTGTAGAGTTTTGAAGGGGATGTTGAAATTCCTTGTTGTTGCCTGTCAATGTAGCTGTATCGATACAAAGTTGTTCGTTACTAGCCATCACTTTGGATTTTCTATTCAAGATCATATGTAAACGTGGCTCAACATGCATACTTTACTTTTGTGCACAACAAAGTATGCACTGCAATTTATTGTTGGTTCATAGATGCAAAGTTGGTAAAGGAAAATGTGAGCTTAGCGGGACAGTGGAAGAGACAAGAACAGCAAGCTAATTTCTCACAAGCATTTCACCAAACACCTTGTGTGCATGCAACCAAACAGCCCTTTGGCTTCAAATCTACAAGCACCAAACTGTCCAAACTTTCCAAAGTGAATATACTTGCAAGATTAACTCACTAGAATGTCAATATCCCAACATTATCATCCATATATCAAAGAACACACATATGCCATCTCATATATCAACTCAACTCAAATCATTCACCATCAACTTGAGCAAAGAAATCAATAGCAACCTAGATGATGACTCAAATCTTCACATATGGCAAAGAGAATGCCAAATTAAGGAGAGACACCAAGATTTACGTGGAAACACCTCACGGGGAAAAACCACGGGCAACGGTGAGACGGATCTTCACTATAGAGATGAAATGAGAACAAGAATTGGAACCAACAAGGTAGGGAGGCTCCAAATCCCCAATCTTAACACTCAAATTTGTGGATTTGGTGGCAACACTTTTCTCCCTGGCCCTAGCTCTCTCAAGCCAAAATACAACAAGTCCTTCTATGGCACGGGTAGAGTTTGGGCTTAAAATGGCAGATTTGCAGAAAAGCCCCTAAGCTTGAGAAATATTATAAACAACTTCAATTTCAGCCTACAACATGCCTGAGTAATGTTTTGCATGACAAATGAGCCAAAATGGCTTCCAAATGGTGAAATTAGGAGCTGCACATATCACAATTTTCCACCTCAGCAACAATTGAGCCATGAAACAAACACATCAAGATTCTTGATGTCAAGAGTCCAATCTTCAAATGCTTCATCTCCAAATAAATAAATCAACATGTAACAAACTCACCGCCTCCAATGCTCCAAATGGAGTTAGCTCGGGTAAGCATGAACGCCAACCAAGTTCAAGCAATGCTCAAACTTGGCCTTCGGGACCACCTTGGTTAACATATTCGCTGAGTTGTCTTTTGTGCCAATCTTCTTAACATACAACGTCTTCTCTTTTACATGAAGCCTAATGAAGAGAGAGAGAGAAGATTTTTTTTTGCAGCCATCGTGTAGCCGAAAGCGCTACATTTCGTCGACGTGGAACTGCAATTATGGCCACCGCCTAGTAGCTCGAGGACGAGCTGCATGTCCGGGAGGAGTGTAATGTCATAGGCGTAGCCCCTCTGGGCCCAGTCGGTTCATTATTAGAAAGTAGAGATTAGTTTCTATTTAAGTTAAAGATTAATTTCCTTTTGTTAGAGATATAATTAGAGATATGATATTAGTTTTTATATTTGTTAGAGATATAATTGAGATTAGATTCTATCTGTTAGGGGGAGCTATCTATATAAGAGGGCTACCACATGCTATTGGAATCAAGCAGAGAAATAACAAAGTCTTCCTCATCTATAGTCTCACTCTCTTTCTACGCCGACGCCATCCAGCCATCCTCTTGGTAGTGTTTATCCCCTATGAACTAAGGTTCATAACAGTCGACATTTCTGTTCTGTGCACGAGCACACACTGCCTCTGTTATGTAACTTATGTTATACAAATCAAGTACAGATAGTGTTCTTTTAGGAGCAGATTTCTCATTCTTTTGTGGAGAAAGATAACTTACTTAATAGCCAAATTTGGCACTTGGTTAAACCTTCTGTGGAAAAGACTGGCACACACAAAAAAAATTGAACAGTAAGTTAACACTTTCTCCAGGGATTTAATTTGTCATGAAAATGAAAATGTAACTAAATGCTGACAGTAAATGCTTAATATCAAGGCCAAATGTCGTGCAATGCAATCGCAGGCAAGTTTGTGGATTCCTGTTTCTGTGGCTGTAACCGTGTTTTTAACTTATATTTGAACATACAAATCGTTGGAAACAAGGTTATCACGGCGATAAGGCGAGGCGAGGCGCCAGACTACCTTCACACCTTTTAGGCGAGTATGGCGTGCGGCGAGGCGACGCCATACTCACATCCTAACCTTTTATAGCAGCAAATTTATTGAACATATAGTGTAATGTTATAAATAATATAGTGTAATGTTATAAATATAACAGATAATGATGGGTACTGAAACATGTATTAAACAGGTAAATAACTGAAACATGTATTATTGGTTGCATTACTGGATTGCTAGGAAGTACTAACCGTAATATAAACACGTCTGTCGCCCGTCGGTGGCCATCAATCGCACTCGCCACTCTCTCTCTCGCCGGTCGCTCCCTCGCTCAAGCGCTCCTCGCTCGCTCTTCATTTCTCGGCAGCACCGCCGCCGGCCTCTCTCGCTCGCTCCCTCCCTCGGCTGCTCCCTCCCTCGGTCTCCCTCGCTCCTCCCTCCCTCAATCCCTCCCTCGCCATCCTCCGCCCTTGTGGGGCCATCCGGCCTTAACGGCGCGGCGGTGGGGAGGCGAATGGGGAGGGGGACTGGGCCACTGGGGAGACGGAGAGGGCGAAGGGGAGGGGAGGCCAAGGGGGAGGGGGAAGCGGAGAAGGCGAAGGGGAGGGGAGGCGGAGAAGATGGCGGATAAGCACGAGCGGAGGCCGAAGAGAAGACAACAAGCACACAACGAAGGGGAGGAGCCGAGGAAGGGAGGTGGAACGCACCTGGGCGAGGCAGCGAGGCGGTGTTTACCGGCGACGGCGAGGCAGAATCTAGCAAGTCGGCGGCGGCCCCGTGTGCGCGCGCGAAGAAACCCTAGCTCACTGGCCCGGAGGGTGGCGGCGTGGAGGCTCGGAGGGAGGCGGCGGCGTGGAGGCCCGGAGGGAGGCGGCGACGTGGAGGCCCGGGGAGGCGGCGGCGTGGCCTGGAGATCGCCCGTCGCCCCTTCGCGAAGCCCTTCGCCGAGACGCCGAATGCTTCGCCCTCGCCCGTATCGGGTATCCCCTTATGCGCCCCCCCCCCTCACTTTTTCTCCCGCGCTCGCTCCCGCCCTCCCTCCATTTTCCCGCCTGGCACAGGGGTATGGCGCGCGCCTTGCGTTCGCGACGCGCCGTCGCGGCCATGGCGACGACTAGGCGACGCCTTCCCTCCCGAGGCGGACGCCTTCCCTCCCGAGGCGGACGCCATACGTATCCGTGGCGAGGCGACAGCCGTGGCGGCAGCTTCAGACCGCTCCGACGCCAAAGCGTCGCTTTGGCGACGCCAAGGCGACGCCTTAACAACAATGGTTGGAAACATATGATAATTTCACACTTGGATTTTCCAAGAACTATTATCTACTTGAAAATTCCAGGTAGTTATCCATTGCCTTGCAATTCTCCCAAGTTGTAAAAATATCCCCTCAGCCATTTTTTTTGGGCAAATGTAAGAAGGCCATAGTTGTCATTGATTGGAGTTGAGAAATTCCTTTTATGTAATCAAATCAGGAAATAATACATGCCAATAGCTTCATCACTCAGGCAATTCTCGCTGTTGTTTCAGTCAACTTGAGAATATTACCCTGCCAGGACTAGCATCTCTAGCCTCATGACCTCATCTACTTATCACAAAGTATTTAAATGAGGTGTTTTGTGTTTAGCAATTAGCACATTTACTAGCTTGCTTACCGTGGGTCCAATATACATGCCTCTTGCTGAAATTTGATTATTTGATGATATCTTGCAATCCGTAAGTGTCTTAAATACATCTATAGCTCCGATTGCCTGTATTTCCCGTTTGCTATTTCTTTTCATTGCATTTGAATTGGGACCTTACCAGACGTGTGATGGCTTTCCTCTTGTCTTCACAGGGCCATCTGCACACCTACAGGTTCTGCGACAATGTCTGGACTTTCATCCTAACAGATGCAACGTTCAAGAACGAGGAGATTTCAGAAACAGTTAGCAAGGTGAAGATCGTGGCCTGCGATTCCAAATTGCTGCAGGCCCAACAAGAGTAACTTGCCTGCCGCCTGCTCGGAGTCCGGCATGATAAACCATGCCCATCTTGATGCTAGACCTGGCGCTACCCAAATTATACCTTACATCATTTCTTAGCTCATGTGAATCTAAACAATCTTCCATGGTACTAGAGAATCATGGCTGCGAAGTTGTTATCATCCGTATTGTTTATGGAAAGATTTCACCCTTTTCTGTCGATACGATAACATGGATGACTAAAATTAAGAGTAGAATGTGCCATGTGATGGGTGTTGGCAAACGTGCCATTCTGTCTGTTCTTGCCGACTC
Organism: Dendrocalamus latiflorus; assembly: GCA_017311315.1. Classification (NCBI taxonomy): domain Eukaryota; kingdom Viridiplantae; phylum Streptophyta; class Magnoliopsida; order Poales; family Poaceae; genus Dendrocalamus; species Dendrocalamus latiflorus. The sequence continues at coordinate 733,632 of CM029665.1, read as the reverse complement.
GTGGCAACTGATTAGATATTTCTTTATGGCTGGTCATTGTTATCTGACTAATGCGTCAAAGACATGGACGTTAATCGAATCTGAGTTTAGATCATTCTGGTGGTATGTTGATAGCGATCGAATCTGATCAGCTTTATCAAGATTCAGGAACATTTGTTTCAACACAAATCTGTTCAGCAAGATAGATCTGGAACTGTAAGTAGTACAAAAAAAATCTCACCCCAGTCCACATAAAACAAGGAGAAATAACTATTTACATCCAGACTCCAGGTGAACATCACAAGTTGAAAATGAACATCGACTCTTAAGGGCAGCTCTTCAGAGTGAAACTTCAGCTCGTTCGGAAATCTCTGTAACACGAAGCGCTCGTCCTCTGTTATGAGGGTCGTCACGCTGCATTCCAACTTGGAGAATGGTTCTCTGCCAGTTCTTCCAGCACGGTGAAGATAGTCAGTCGCCGTATTAGGAAGGTCAAAGTTGTGTATGTGGCTGGTTTGCGGAAGGTCAAACCCTCTCCTTGCTACGCCTGTAGAAACTAGCAGGAAACCTTCTCCCGTGACTTCCTGCCGAGGAACGGTACATGTAAATGTAGAAATATCAGAGTCAAACATGATGGTTCTTGAATTAACAAATTGAAGATGGTGGGAACTACAGAGAAAAAAAAGTTGAAAGAGAACACTTACAGTGAATGAGGTAACTCGAGCATTGAAATTCATATCTAATGAGGTAGCTCGAGCATTGAAATTCACATCTTCTTCCAATAGAAGCACCTCTAGGCTTCCCTTGTACGTACTTCTCAGGAACTCGACACCAAGGGTAGTCGAATGAGGGTGTCCACCCTTTTTTTTTATTATTATTTCTCGGACTAACAAAATGGGTTGAAGAATTATCAACATGTCATGGTTCCAAAGTGGGGATTGATCCTGCACCAAGTTGACCAGAAGGTACTCATTGTGGAAAAGAAAATTGTAAAAAGCCCTTAGCTTGTGGGAGGCATGCCTGTGGGTGAGTGCCTACGGTTGTGGGAGGAGCAGGAAGAGAAAACTGAAGTGTATTTTGCAGGAAATTTAAGATGCAACACCATCATCTAAAGAATTTTAAATGCTTGCCACATATTTGTGACCTGACGTAGGTGGGAAGGCATCGGTGAGGACGGCCACGCGTCGGACGAGCAGTCAAGGAGGCCAGGTGGGCAGGACTCGAGAGGGAGCACCCTGACCCTACGCTTGGTAGTGGATGGGTTGCCAGGCCCAGGCCACACACCACTAGAGATGGCAACGGGTACCCGAAATCCGAGTACCCGATGGGTTTTACCCGATAAGGAGGCGGGTATGGAAAGATATCTTCACCCGCGGGTATGCTAATGGGCAAAAATCTCTACCCATCGGGTATGCGGGTGCGGGTGTATACTACCCGTACCCGCGGGTAAAATATACCCGGCCGGGTGTATATTAGATATAGCAACAGGTACATATACCTGTGGCCCGTATATATATATTCGAAACGAAGCCGATGGAAATACCCGCACTCGTATATACCTGTGCCCCGTATATACCCTTATCAATTCGGGTATGGGTTACCCGTCGGGTATAAATACCCGCGCGGGTGCGGGTATGGGTAAGTTTCTATACCCGTGTGCGGGTACGGGTATTGTAGCGGGTGCGGGTGCGGGTATCGGGTACGGGTATGGTTTGGCTATACCCGACGGGTATTTACCCGTTGCCATCTCTACACACCACGCACGACATAACACATGTGCATCATCAATTCCCAAGTCTCAAATCCTAAATTCTATTAAACAATATTTTTATTAACTCTGAACATCTATCCTGAAAATAATAGATCCACCACTGCTCCTGTCAAGGTCAACATCCACCTACAACACGATATGAATACATGAACCCGAAAAAGAACATGATTGGTGTTAGAGTTATAATCTTGTTTTTCTAGTCGTGGTCGTAGACCTGGTCCTGTACGAGTGGTCGGAGTCGTGTACGAGTTCGGTCGTGATCGTACACGAGTCTGTGTCGTAGTCGTAGCCGAGTTCGAGAAGTAGTCGTGGTCGTAACCGAGTCGGAGTCTTAGAGTAGAGTATAAAAGGCAGAACCATGTAACCGAGAGCATAAGGGCGAGAAAAGATGAGAAGGGTGAGAGAGGCCAAGGCGATTGGTGTGATCGAGAGGCGCGAGAGAGAGGACGATCATAGAGATTTTTGTGATCGAGAGAAAGAAATAAAGAGAAGAGAAGAGCGGTTTGGCTTTGGAAGTCTATCGAGTTCATTGTGTTCACAGATGTGGTTGTAACCAGAGTTACGACCACGGCAACGAGCGAAGGTGTTCGCAGTGCGAGAAGACGTGGTCGTAAGCCGTTACGACCACAGCGAGAGACGTGGTCGTAAGTCATTACGACCATAGCGGTCGACAGAATCACTTTGTGGTCGTAAGGAGCTACGACTATGGTGATCGACCGTGGTCGAAGGAGGTGCAGCAAGAGGCGGTGAACGTGGTCGTAACTTCATCTGAAGTTTATGACTACGTGGTCGGAGCAGCGAGGCGTGATCGGAGAACTGTCTGTGTGGTCGGAGAACTAACAAAGCGGTCGTAGCGACGCAGGGGGTGGTCGTAGCCACTACAACGTGGTCGTACGACTACAGAAGGTGGTCGTAGCAGTCAGAACGTGGTCATAAAGATCCTGAGCAGTCGTAAAGGCTATAACTATTGGGTTATCACCAAACAGTTGAAATTTCTGCAATTCTTCGGAGCAAACATTTTCGACAATTTGATAAACAAATTTGTGGCAATATAACAACGAAAGCACCCATTACGTGCTCTCAACAATGAGAGGCAAAAAAAGAACAATGAGCAGGCGAGCAACGGAGAACCATATTTTTTTTCTTGAGCAATAAATACAGCAGGGGAGGCCCCCACTGTAGGCGGAGAACCATATTACGTGTGCTAGGCAGCAAATCATAAAGTACATTAGAGTGAAAGACATAAGAACAACCAAAAGATACAAGCAACTGTTCTGTACTCCGTGCCTTGTCAGCTTCTGTATGACTCTGGAATTCTAGAAAAGCTGATAATACTACCAGCAAAAAGATCTATCTCAACCAGTGCTTGTTGACCGTCTAACTGAAGTTGCGCAATTCAGCCGTTGAACCAACATGATAACCAAGTACTCTCTTGTTTGCTGTTCAAAAAAAAAAAAAGCAGCAGCAGCAGAAGTGCTCTTGTTTGCTATAATATCAATGATTAAAGTTTCGGTCATATTCGGGTTCATCAAGACGCCCACGTGATACATATTCTGCAGATGTTGGGTAGTTCTTTTCAGTTTATAGTTTCTCCTAAATAAATAATCCGGACGGCTTGTTTGTCACCGTTTCAAAGAGATTTACCTGGACAGCCTTTTCGAATTGGCTTATCAGTTCGAATTGGCTTATCAGTTCGAATTGGCTTATCAGTATTCGGTTCGTTTGTGTAAGTGTCTGTACTAGGGCTAAAAGCTATCGGCCGCAACGAAAAAAACAGTGCTATGGTTTAGCGAGGGAAGCATCTTCAAAGCATAAAACCTCTGAAGAATATCATTGCTTTCTGTTACCAAACTTTATCATACCAAACTCCGTCAAGCAAGGAGTGCTTGACTTGACCCACAGAATCTTTCAGGCAGTCTTTCACATACTTCCCCTTTGATTGGGCAGGAAATCCTTCTCACCGAGAAATAATCGGAAGTAGCAGTTAGGTTTTCGCATACTTCCCCTTTGATTGAGCAGGAAATGGCATGAACATGATCGTATTAAGGGTCGAGTTCTTTGCAAAGTTTTAGCCCAGGATATCAATTGCATTTTTAGGCATCTTGTTATTAAGAAAGGTAACACATTGGGAGGCCAAGGGGAATCTTGGACAGTATATGTTCTGATTTTAAACACCGATTTTCTTGATGTTCTCCCTGAAGAAGAGGACCCACTCCTGCACATTGAGAACAACAACCCACCACCTGATCCAATTTTCCACTAGATTAATGAAGGACAAGAGGCTGCAACGAATCCTAATCCGGTGTGGGATCAGAGGGTACAACAAGGACACCATCAGAATGCTAATCAGCAAGCAAGCAACGAATCCTAATCCGGTGTGGGATCAGAGGGTACAACAAGGACACCATCAGAATGCTAATCAGCAAGCAACCCAAGTGGAGGAACAAGTTCAAGCCTCTAATCTCACCGTCGTCTGCAGCTAGCTCAGTTTCATCACAGACACAAAATGTGGAGTTCATGGGACCAGAAACTGAAGTGCACATGTCTGCATCTCAAATGGAACTAGCAATCATCCTTGTTCCAAATCCTAACTTGCATGAGGTTGTTTTGCCTCCGCCACTTCAGGAGATTTCTCAAGCTCATGCTTCCCCGATGCCATTTCAAGGTCTCTTCCACCATCTCTGTCGATGCGTAATGCAGATGCCACCAATCAAGCTTGCTTATGACCTAGTTTATGGCCACCACCTTTCAGTGCCACTATCCTTAGTGGTTACCGATTTTGTGGATTTCAGACCAATGAGGTGGCTTTTGACTCAGACTTACTGAAGTATGTTTTTACTCCTGAAGTTCAGAACATATAAACTGACGAAATGCCTGCTCCAGTACTGAAAAAGGTGGCTCGACGACTTGCTTTTACTGCTCAGGATGGAGGCATTCTAACTTCGGACATGTACACCCATCATACTCTGACGCGCTTCAGAGATAACTCTTGCAGTGACTCCCAGAGTCATTCTTCGCTTTTAAGCAGGCAGGTGATGGAAGCTACTAAAGAGAGATTGGAATTCAAGCCACATAAAAAGAAAACTCCAAGTCCTATTTTAGTAATAGACTTGCGCCGAAGTCCAAGAATCACAGTGCCGGAAGGGGGTTTCAAACATGTCATGCTATCAAACTCAAAATGCAGCAAGTCCAAAGTTCTACCAACCTCTGTACCATCAGTTACTACAAATCAGCTATAGGCACGGGAGCAGGGGACTTCTACAACAACTGGACTACCCATCGCTCTCATGCAAGAATGGGGAATCAAATTCTATGGAACACTTCCTGAGGAGGTGTCTGAGGACAAACTGAACACAACATCCCAGGATGACCAAGACTTCCCAAGCAAGACAGATATCTGAGGATTTATCGTCTAGATATATTTTCTTAAGCTTATATGCTTATCTCTCGCCAGCCTGGTCCTGTTCCTGGTTAAACACTTGTTGTTTCTTATATGGTTGTGGCCATTTTACTCTTTTTGATTCATTGGATGATTTGCTACAGGGCTATTTCTTTTTGTCAAACTTGCATTGTTCAAATACTTACTATAATCAGTGAAGTCACTAGATACCTATGTCATTGGTGGATGCTAGTTATGTTAATCATGTTAGTATTTAAACTCCTTAACTACATTATTAATGAATCCTTCAGTTGGAAATAGAGATTGAAAATTTTATGTTGGAATATTTGGGGCATGAATTAAGATGATAAGCTCAGGTTAATCAAAGACAAGGTGGAGGAAAGCATGTGTTCTGTACTTTGCATACCTGAGACAAAGAGACAGAATTTTGATCACTCATACCTAAAACAATTCACTCCAAGACGGTTTGATAAATTTGCATTTTTAGCTTCCCAATGAGCTTCTGGTGGCTTACTCACAACCTGGGCGAGCTCTTCGTTTAGTGGCACAGTAGTTCAGCAATTGCCTTTTTCACTCACAGTGGATTTTACTTTTGTTCATAACTTGGAAACTTGGAGATTGATAAATGTAAATGGTCCTTGTGACGGACGTGCTCGTGACGATTTTGTGGCCTGGTTAGAAAATCTCACGGTTCTTGCCAATGCCAACTGGATTTTTTATGGAATATTTTAATTTTATTCGGTCATTACAAAACAGGAATAAACCAGGAGGTAACTTTAATGACAGCATGATTTTCAATTCTATGATCGGTCACTTGGGACTTATTGAGTTACCACTCATAGGTCGATTGTTTACATGGAGCAATATGCAAGGCAGTCCTCTTTTGAAGCAACTAGATTGGTTTTTCACCTCCACAAATTGGACTATACGCTATCCAAATTCAAGCATCTTAGAAGAGGATTAAAACTTTGGAGCAAACAACTTCCTCAACTTATAAAGTTAATTCATAATTGTAACAATGTTATCTTGTTCCTTGATAAGTTAGAGGAGGTAAGACCTTTGTTTAGAATAGAGTTCAATTTCGGAAGCATCATTAAAAAATAATTGCTATGCTTGCTTCACTACAAACAGATCTATTGGGAAAAATAAGATATACAATCCATTGGGTCAAGTTTGGGGATGAGAATACCAAATTCTTTCATGCAATAGCAACTAAGAGATACAGAAAGAATTCAATATCACACTTATCACTTGAAGATGGTAGAATTGTCTCTGATCATCATTGAAAAGCTACAGCTTTGTGGCAATCTTTTGGCAATAGAATGTGAATGTCTTCTCATCCGGTCATGCATTATAATTTGGATGATCTTATTTCTCCAATAGAGGGCTTAAGCTATCTTATCCAAAATTTTACAAAAGAAGAAATCGATACAGTTATTAAAAACTTGCCAGTGGACAAATCTCCTGGGCCAGATGGATTTAATGGTATGTTCATAAAAAAAGTGTTGGCACATTATAGCTCCAGATTTTATGAACTTTGTCAGGGATTTTTTGATGGAAATATGAAGATACTGAGTATCAGTGGATCTTATATTACTCTTATTCCTAAGAAACCTACTCCTATTCTTCAAATAATGATGCAAAAAGGACTGCCAAATAAATGGATATTATGGATTAAACAAATCCTCACTTCTGGACATTCTGCTATTCTTCTTAATGGAGTGCTAGGCAAATCTTTTCAATGCAAACGAGGAGTGAGGCAAGGTGATACTTTATCACTAATTTTATTTGTTTTAGCAGATGATCTTTTGCTTCTTTTGCATCCCCCAATCTACTCAGTAGATAATGGGTAAGACTATCCTACTGTGCAATATGCTGATAACACGCTAATTATCTTGCCAGCATGCTCTATGTAGCTTTTTTTTTTTTTTGCCTTAAAGGATTACTCAATTCTTTTGATCAATCGACAGGGCTCAAAGTTAATTATCAAAAGTTATGCATGATGCCGATCAATGTATATGAGATACAGCACTCTCATTTTGCTAATATTTTTTGTTGTTCCATTGGACAAATGCCTTTTACCTATCTTGGATTACCACTAGGCACAACCAAACCAACAATTCAAGACTTCTCCCCACAGCTGGTTGATAGGATTGAACGAAGATTATCCAGTAGTGTGGCATTTCTTTTGTATGGAGGTCGGTTTACTTTGGTAAACTCAGTATTATCAATGCAATCAATTTATTACATGTTTACACTCAAGCTCTCTCAAAAAATTATCAGCCAAATTGACAAAGCTTGCAAACACTGTTCATGGAGGGGTTCGAATGATCTACAAGTCTGTTGCAAATACTTGGTAGCTTGGGATATGTTTTGCAAACCAAAAGACAAAGGAGGATTAGGAGCCTTTAATTTGCAAATTCAAAATAAAGCCTTACTCCTTAAACAATTGCATAAGTTCTATAACAAGAAAGATCTCCCCTAGGTAAATTTAATCTAGAGAACATATTACACAAATCAACCTCCACATGTTCAAACTTATGGATCTTTTTGGTGGAAAGATGTGATGAACGATGTAACAGAATACAGGGGATTAGCAAAATGCACACCGAATGCACACGATACGATACTATTCTGGAAAGATTTGTGGATTGGACATGTTTTAAGCCTCAAATTCCAAAGACATCTCATTTGTCAGGAAGCTAGATATCTCCGTGAAGATTTACATGCAAAATACACATCCAAGTATAAACTTTTATCTATCCCTGTCAACTCAAGCATACAGTGAGTATCTGGAATTGCAGTAGATAACTGACAATGTTCAACTTCAGAACACAGTTTGGGATATTTGGACTTTGATTTGGAGACAAGTGAATTATTCCTCAAGCCGGTACTACGAATTTGTTCATGAAAATCAACAAACTCCCACTCCTTTTAAATGGATCTAGAAAAGCAAGTGTATATCAAAAATTTAATGTTCACTTGGTTACTCATGAGAGATTGTTGAAATACTAAGAACATGTTGAGAAGGCCATACTTCTATTCTGGCCATGATGTTCATTATGTTCTCTGTTCTTCACGTGCAACTTCAGTAAGTTATGCTGGCAGAAGTTGCGAATACAATGGCCTATTCAACAGATTTAATGAGAATAAAATGGCCTACTTCAACAGATTCAATGAATTTGATCCTGTAGGGTAGACGTAAATTTGGAGCAGAATACTTCAGGGAAATCTTCATTATTGCAGCTCGGCATATTTGGAAACAACAAAATAGAAAAATCTTTTATCATAAAAATTCATCTTTTGCAGAATGAAAGAGACTTTTTATTGAGGAAATAAATCTACATATGCATAGAGTGAATGAAAACTTGAAACATGTCATATTACAATGGCTAGATTCTTTGTAAACTCACTGTAACTTTGTTTTTTTCCTCTCTGTACATATTCGCCGCTTATATTAATATTTCATAATGCAGTTGGAGCCTCTCCTACCTTTTTCCCTGAAAAGAGAAAAGAAATCCTTCTCATTGAGAAATAATCGGAAGCAGCTGTTAGGTTCCTTTGTGATTGCAGGATATTACTCTGCACTGAAAAGATGACTAAAACCAGGAAAAGCATCCAGTTGTTCGTTCCAGAGGAAAGAATATATAGATAGAGAATCACATGCAAAGGAACGAGAATCACTCTTCATTGTGAGGAAAACATGGTACATGTATAATGTAGTACTTGCAGCATCTATAGATGCATCTATTTTTCAGGTTAGTCTTTAAAGCCCTCCAGAACATGGTTTCAAATTCACGAGAACCTCTATAAAACAAAGCCTTCAAAGCAGTTTATCAAAGTCCTGAAACGCACCCTTTCAGATAGGGAAAAAAATACAAGTTGCTTTTTCCCGTTGTTGGATAGATCCAAGGACTGAATATTAATAATCGTGCTGGGGTACAACGAACCATAGTGTCTAGTAAGACACATCAAAGTTACTGTGGGTAAAGATGAAATTAACTAAAAATCCATAAAATTAACAAAAACGAATGAAAACCAGATAACATCCTTGACCGTTTTCTTGTTATGCACAAAAATCTCTAATATATAATTGGCCCATGCCAGCATATGAATGAAGAATTGAAGATAGTACTTATTCTGATAAGTGAAAGGGGAGAAACCACTCGATGCTTCCTACTAACAGAGGAGAGAAGAAACTGCCCAAGGAACTTTCTGACAAGATAACAATGAAGTCACAGCTAGCCAAATTAGCTGAAAAGATAACAGTGAAGTCGTGTGATGCCTAACAAATTTGAATGAAGAAAGAGAACAGGAAAGAAAACAAGAGAGATTCCCTCAAATCTGTCAAAAGTAGAGAATATGATGCCCACTTATCACTTATCCTTTCAAAATAAAGGTCCTTATTGGCCTATAAAAGAGGACAAGTAAACATCAGTACATCACAGCTGCAAACCAATTCCTACCCTTCCTGCATTTCCTCAATACCTGTAAGCAAGGAGCCAAGGACCAATGTCTCACACTCATCCCCTCCATTTTCAATTCCGAAAACACGTCAAATTTCAGGATAACCATGCCAACGTTATGAAGGAAGAAGAGGCAATAGGAACAAATGAGAAGTTTGGGCATGGCCAAAGGATGAAAGATGACAAGAATATGGATGTGGATACGGTAGCTTCAGAGTTCATCAAGCGTAAGCACAAGTCTTGGGCACTCCAGAAGAGCGAAACCATGTATCCAGCTTCTTAAAGGCACCAGGGTTCCATTAGTATGGTATTATCTACTTATGCTTTGTCTATATAGGTCCTGGTTTGAATAAGCGATGTTGCTTGGAGGGGCTCTGGATATCGCTGAGTCATGTTACTATTGTGCTGTTATTTGCAATATGAATAAGAAAGTAATGTATATGTTGTACTATTGTTTGCAACACCGATGTATGATATACTTTTGTATATGAATATCACGGCATTATAAGATTGTTGTTCGACTTATTTCTATTTGAAATACTATGTAAAAGAATATGCATTCTGTGGCATATTGTTATTCTCATTAACCATTAATTTTAGAGGGGAAAATCTATGGACTCCATGACAGACAATCGTTCACGAACTCCCTATAATGTGAACGTTAAGACGTTGATCAACAAGATGTCTTCCCGCAAAAAAAAATCAACAAGGTGTCATTGCAAATTCCACCTAAGTGCTAGACTATAACAGCTTATAACATAGAAAAAAACATTATGCTGATGAAACAAATTTAACAAGCACATTGTAGTAACCAAAGGCTTGTGAATTGTGGCTAAAAGTAATTAAAACAATGAACACTCTTCAATCTTGAAGTGCTCATATCAATATCCTACTAATCCCTATCCTCACTGATAATTATAGGATCAAATATCATCAATTCATCACTTTAAGCTCTGGACATGCGGTGCTGTACAAGGTTCCAAAAACCGGAACCGGAAGAAATCCCGGTCGGCGGCCGGTAACGGTAACCGGGCGGTTACCGGCCGGTTACCGGAAAAACCGGTAAAAAATCGGTCACAATTTGAAAATCAAAATTTGAATTTTGAGATATTTTGAAACCGGTAACCGGAAAAACCGGCCGGTAACCGGAAAACCGGAAAAAAACCGGCCAAAATTTGAAAAATCAAAAATTCATACCGGCCGGTTTTTTGTTTACCGTTCTCCACCGGTAAAACCGGTAACCGGCGGTTACCGGCCGGTAACCGCCGGGATTTTGAACCATGGTGCTGTATCTCCATGGTATGTTTTTTAGTTATCATGTTCTAGAAACATAAGGGTTGCACAAGATAGATTATATTATATAACATAGAGATCAACTACAGAGTTCAATATAGCTATGGTATTTTTAAGGGAAAAACCAACTGTGTAGCTGCAGTCATGCTATCAACTGTGAAAAAAAGAAACAAGGGGCACAGCAAATAAAATGTAACTCGACAAAATATTCTCATCAAAATTAATACCATGTAGCAATTGCAAGATCAAGATTACTAAACTACAACTAGCTAGTATGCAAAAGTAGGTGTTCTGTGTTCAACATAATATCACCAACCATTTCTAGCACTTCAGTCAAGAAGCACTCTCAACTTTTATTGACTCAAACAGATTGGTGACATCATGATGCTTGCGGATATGGATAGGGCATTTGTACAGTAAATCCTGAGCTTCTGAATATCTTCCCTCCACAAAGAATGACTTGAAAACGTGCAGATAGGCAGCAAGGGAAGGATAGTTATTCACTGTCAAGGCCTTCAGAAACTCCCTTGCATCTTCAAACGTCCTGTACTTGGCGATGTGAGGAGGGAAGGGGTCTGCAAAAGGTGGGAACTTGCGGGCTTTCATTGATCTCAGATGGCCCAGTGCCTCCTTGAGTTTCTTTACCCTCAGCAACTCACGAATTATGTGTTTGTAAGTGCCTTGCCAAGGGCTCAACTGGGCCTTGTCCACCATCTCAACAAACAAAGTGTAAGCCGCATCAACCTTGTCATGGCTACACAGACCTTTCACCATCACATCTAGCAAATCGGCATCAGCCTCCAAGTTCTTCTCAATCATCTTTGTCAAGTACTGCAGAGCCTTGTCCACCTCCCCAGCCGCACAGTGCCCTTGAATCAGCATGGTCCAAGTCTTTAAATCTGGGACGCACCCTTCAGCCTCCATTTCATCAAGCACCTTGCGAGCATCATCCAACTTGTTGGCCTTGCAGAGCCCAAACACCAACTGGCTATATGTAATATTGTCTGGCTGACAGCCTTCAGAGTTCATCCTTTCCACAATCTCTTGAGCCTCATCGAACCTCCCGTTACTCGTAAGCGCCCTATGGATCCCATCGAACACATCCTTCGTCTTGAACTCCCACACGGCCTCGAACTTCCTCACTACCCGATAGACCAGCTCAAGGTCCGGCGATGGACCCAGCGCAATGCGCCTGAGGAGCACCGGCCCGTCCTGCCGCGACGGTTTGTATGGGCCATCCATCATGAGCTCGTACAGCTCCACGGCCTCCGTCAGCATGTGGCATTTCTGGAACTGCCTGGACAGCTTCACGTGGGTGTCTATATCTGTCAGCCGCCCTTGCGAATCTCTCAATTTTCTAGCTCTCGCGTCAAATGGAGTGCATACACAGGATGGAACACGGTTGTTTTGGTGCTGCGTACCACACAGCGTTTTTTGTTTTATCTTGCTCCTTAAATAGTGAACTTACATGCAGGATTAAAGAAAAAATTAGTGAAGGCCATTAAGACCACCACCATGCACGCTATAACTACAATGGAAAACCTCCACCATGCATGCTATAACTCCAATGCAAAACGCTTGAGAGCTAACAATTCTAATGCAGAAAATAAATGGTCCTAATGCAGAAAATAAAGAGTTAGGCACAGGATTAAATGATCATGCTAACAATATCCACGTGCATCCCGTCGGCCTTCATCTCTTGGACAAACTCCCAGAACTCCCGCACCGACTCCTCCCGGCCGAGCACCCTCGCCATGGCATTGTACGCCACTGAGCCGTGGTTGTACCCTTTCTGACGCCCGGCCCACCGGAAGAACCTGAGAGCCTTGATGGGATGATCCCTCACCTCTCGGAGCACCTTGGCCACGGCGGTCTCCGTGAGCCGCAGGTCAACGCCCTCAAGCTTCCTATCGAGCTCCGCACTAGTCTCCGAGCCCTCGAGGCCCCGGACGGCCTCCGCGGCGGCGGAGATGGGGGCGCCCCCCTGGCGTCGTCCTTGGCCTTGATGAAGTGCGCGGAGAGGGAGGCGTAGTCGGCGGCGAGGCTGGCCTTCTTGAAGGAGGCGAGGGCGGCGAGGTAGGTGCCTTGGTCGATGGAGTGGCCGGCGTCCTGCATGTCGCGGAGGAAGGGCCCGAAGTGAGACTGGGCGGAGGAGGGGCGGGAGGCGAGGGTGCGGAGCATGAGGTTGTAGGCGGCGAATCCGAGCGGGTGGCCGGCGGAGGAGGAGCGGCGGAAGAAGGCGAGCGCGAGGGAGGGGTCCTTGGAGAGGCTGCGGAGGGAGTAGAGGACGGATTCCGGGGTTGGGGAGGCGGTGGGCTGGGGCGGCGGCGAGGCGGCGGAGGAGAAGAGGCGGGGAGGCGGGAGAAGGAAGGAGGCGGCGCCATTTCTGGTGCAGCTAATACCCCAACCTCGATCGATCCTACCATACGAGTTTAGCCGACAAGGTTCGCTTCGCTCGATCCTGGTTCTGTTCATGGGCTCAGGCCCATTATTGCTTGGGCCTAAGGTTCTTCGACCGACGTGTTCGGAACGGGAATTCTATACGAATTTCAAGTGAATTAATGTGCGGTTTTCTAAAGGATTCTTTTACAACAATCATGTGTTTCAAACGATGCAATTCATGGAAAATTGATATCATTCGTGCGACATTATTATGCAGTAAAATTCACGTAGCCGTTTTAGTACATGCTCTTTTAGCCCGCTGCTAATGGTTTTCGTCTATATTTTTTGAGACGACCAGCGACGCCGGCACAAATAGAGCACACTGTTTTGGCCTTGTAAAACTGTTTATAAAATCCACTTTAAGAAATTATTCTATTTTTCTTTTTACTTTCGGGGAAGCTAAAAACGGGTAAAGGAACAGGCCCTTGAAAGCCGATTATGGGCCTGTTCTTTTTGGCTGCGGCTTGTGGCTTTTGGCTATGGCTTGTGACTTTTGGGCTGTTTGTACGAGAGATTACAGAGTAACAGAAACTCACGTACGGTTTTTGCCGATATAAATGAAGTCAGTAAAGTATGTACTACAATTAACTAGTAGACCCTATCTTGAAAAAATACTCCGTTTAAAAGCTAGTTACTATAGAAAAGTCGAAAAGCAGCTTTTAGAAGCTGAAAAGAACATGACCTATGTAATTTGGTCTTAAAAAAAGAATGAAACAGTATTCTAGCTACAGTCAACAAAACTTTTGTATCACCTCTTTCTCTCTCACACTCTAAAAAAAGAGTTTTATAGTGCACACAAACAGTTCCAAAACTATTGGATTGTCGGCGTCACAGGGGGGCCTTCCAATTGGACAGTAGGCCCCATTTGCCAACTCATGCCAACGAAGGAAATCAAAAGGCTCAGGACAGGCGTATCGGTGGAGGCAGAGAGAGCCAGAGGCGCTGTTGTTTTTTGGCTGCGACATGTGGTTTCTAGCTGCGATTTATAATTTTTAGGTTATTTGTACGAGAAATTATAGAGTAACAGAAAATCATGTGCGGTTTTTGACGATATAAATGAAGTCAGTAAAGTATGTATTACAATTAACTAGTAGATTCTATCTTTAACAAATACTCCGTTTAAAAGTTAGTTACTGTAGAAAAGCCGAAAAACAGTTTTTAGAAACTGAAAAGAACAGGACCAGAGATCGTGTAGCCGTAGCACAAGAACGGTATCCATCATGGCTAGGAAAAGCAAACTGGAACATTCCCTCCTCCGTTAGGCCCTAATTGGCCTATAACCTGCACTAAACAAAACTAAACCTGCACTGCACGTACCCATCGTCTCTGGTGGAGCCCCTTCCTGAAGAAAGAAACATCTGAACATTGGACGTAACATTTCAGCAAGAAAAAGTTGGCATCGATCTAATGGACAGAACTAACTGTGCTGACTCATCTCCAGGTCACTTGCCAATTTCTAAACCACCAAAGCAAAAAAAAGGCACTTTCCTCACTGTTTTTTGCCTTCCTTCCTTTTTAGTCCTTTCTTGTTCTGTGCAAAAGATCATAGCACAGTGATCCACCTGGTTCAACACTTGTCGCTTCTAGGAATGCAATGGATGCAATGGGTGTAGAAATTAGATCTTCGTACGATCGATGGAAGAAGAAAAAAGAAGAAGTATGCATTTGCTGAATGTAGATGAGCTTATTCAGTTTCATCAGTGAAAAGGAAAGTTTACAAGCACCAACCTAAGATCAGTGAAAAGGAAAGTTTACAAGCACCAACCTAAGATCAGTGGAGAAAAGCACCTCTAACGTGTAGACCTTTTTTTTTTGTTCAATTATGGTGTAACTAAGAGCAGTAACCAGCTAGATCTCTGACAAACATAGATGTGAATTTTACCAACTTATCCACGATTATATGATCATAACAACACCCAAATCAAGTTTACCAACCCAGCTAAGAGATGTAAAAGATTACAAATGTGCGGTTAAAACAAGAGCTAGGTTTTCCTTTCTTAGGTAAAAGAAAACATTGGTGTTGGGTCGAGAGGTTGGACAGATGCGATCAGAATCGATCTAATGGACAGCAATAGCATGACCGAAGGTTGTTCAGAGGTATTCTAACCAAGGGCAGCACGAGTACATCCATCCATGTTTTCTTTGTCAAGCGACTAGAGAACTTTGCTGAACACAATCCCTTTTTTTTATTAAGAAGACAATTCGCACTGCATTGGGATAGCTACGCGGCATTAAACTATGTTCCTTGTGGATTTTGTACTGCGTGCATCGAGTCTGATCAGTGATAAAATATGGTCCAAAAGATGGCAGGAATCTCGGTATAATGAATACTATACTCCACCTTAGTCCTCTGCACAATTCTGGTATATTTTGTTCGTTCTTTGCCAATCTTTTTTTAGGGGGTTCTTTGTCGATCTTTGAGTGGAGATCAAAAACACTATCTTGATTCCTGAGTTGATGCTGCTACTACCCAAACTTTGAGGAATGGCCAACTCAACAGATAGGACGGCCTGAAATCTGAAAACTATGCTGCTACTATGTCTGCGTGCCAATCTTTCTTGCCACTCAAAAAGACGTGCCTTTTATGTTATTTCTATTTTTTAAAATGAAAAGGCTGGAGAATTGTCTTTTATATTGATAAAGCAAAAGAAGTAAAAAAAATACAGAATATAAGTCCCAACTAGAGATGAGAAAATTCCATTCAGAGCATCTGAAGAAAATCCCATTCAGAGCATCTGGCTGCAGCCTAACACTAAGGCTAAAGGCAAATACCATCTAGCAAACGCGACAGCATCGACCAGCTTTCACGCACTGAAAACAACACCACAGCCAAGGGAAGGCCAACACCCCATCACCTAACACGCTAAAGCTTCGAACTAGTTATCACGCATAGTGTAGAGAATCACTATTGCACAAAGCTTGAGATAGAAGAACAGAAGCAAAGGCATAATGAACCATAGCTCCACCGCAGCATGGCAAGCACCACACACTGATAGGACAACCAATAAGCAACTTCAGATGAAGTGGGTGAGGAAGCAGCCCCTTCACTAGACAACGACGGCGAATGGCGTGCAAAAGAAGATGGCATCTCTGACTCCTCTCCCCCCTCCTCTCACATGGCTCACTGACAGTGGCCTCCTTGCTCTCGAACCCGGACCAACTGCAATACACGAGGCCTCCATGATGGTTGTTCTGCACCTCAGGACGACAACTCAAATGGCAATTGCCTGACTTTTCGGTCCTCTTTAATGACCGGTTTTCTACTCCCAAGACAATGGCCTACAAGAGCGCCCCCACAATGCAGCATGCCTGGGCCCTCTCCGCAAGCACGCTGGACGGCAAATGGACAACACTAGGAGAGGCAGCAGAGCTGATAACCGGCAGCTGAAGCACCGACGATAGATAACGATGATGAATCTAGAGAGGAAAGGTGAGGGGCTCTAGATCAGGAGATGAGAAGGACTCCCAGACAATGGCGAAACTACTGTAAGTCTACAGGAGATGAGGACAACAGGATACTCCGAAACTGGCGATGATGGAGGCTCCTGGGCAATGGGAACGATGGTGGATCCGGGGAGGGTGATACTCAAGGACGCCGACGTTGAGGGGTCGTGATGCCTATGTCCTCACACACAGTCACCAACTAGATCTAGCCTACTTCTACACCTCTTACAGGAGATGAGGCTGCCAAGAAAGAGGCAGAGGTCGCTGTTGCTGATGACACTGCTGATGAGGCCTTTTAATATGCCATTGATACTTTCGAGTGATGGTGTGCTGATGAAGCCTGTATTCGAGTCATCCTGATGATCAGCGTCGATGACTCTATCCAGTCAGACATTGTTGGTCTGCATTCTACTAGTCAGATCTATGAGTACTTGCGTGAGCGATACCAGTAGAGCAGCGATGCTCAGTTCTTTTCGCTTCAACTTGAGCTGAAGAGACTTCATAAGGACTCCTCCGTTAATGACTTCTACTGAGCCCTGGCCAATCTTTGGCACCAGCTGGATGAGCTGGCCTCTCCACTTTGTCAGAAGTGTTATAAGGTGCAGAAGATGGATCATGACCGCCTTCGCCTTTATGACTTCATATGTCATCTTCGCCCAGAGTTTGAGTCTATCATGACTCAATTGATGAGTTGCTCGCCTCGACCGATCGTCTTCTGAGGCCCTTTTGACACTATGTGTTGAGAAGCTTCGCCGTGGGTTAGTAGCACAGTCTGTTCTGGTTATGCTTGCTGCCCCTTCTTCTTCGACAACACTGACTGTTTCTGCTTCGACTATAGTCTCTGCTCAAATGTCTCTTTCTACTCCTATTTTCATATTAACTGAGGTTCAATGAAACTATTGAAAAAACTTCAGATGCAACTATTAGAGTGGTGCAGTGCGAAAAAATGAAATAAGACATGTGAAGGTAACAATCTAAGAGGGCTAGATAGACCCTCTGCAGTGGACTGATCAACATAATATTCATAACACCGTTGATATTGGAAAACAAATGACCAAGTTTTTCAGCATCTTCCAGAAGATCGGGCTCGTGTATTCACAAGCCCCGATGGTTTCCTAGTTTTCCATTGCAACATTTTCGTGCAAAGCAACGTATTGCACTTTGGGAAAATAGGACGGAACTGAACTGTTCAGCCATGTGGGAGACAAGTGCAAGCAAAATCCGACTTGGCATGTGAAATCCACGTAAGACTTGTTCGTGTTGGTTATTATTTTCTATTTAAAAAATCAAAAGCTAATATAAATATATAACTTATCTGACTTTTCGAAATGATTTCTTTACTTCTCTTGCTCCTATCTTATTCTAGAGATAAGTTAGAAATTTACATGAGCAATATACACCTTACTTTCCTCGTTCTCGTCTCGCGTACGTATCTCTCTATCACTTTTTTCACCACTCATATTATTCTTCTAAAACCATTTCTTTTTATCACTATTATTTATTTTTAATTAAAAACTATTAGCCACAGTAAATACCAACGCCCTCTCGGTTGGCAAGCAAAATGACCTTCCGACACGCTCGTATGAGCAACCTGTAAAGGCACTCAAAAAGTTCTAGTTGCCTCTTCAGATGAGCATTTGTCAACACTACGTCGGTTCTTATAATGCATTCTGAATTTTTTTTTTCAGGTAATGTTTAGAGCTAGGAGGTATTTTATCGGGCTAAACAGCAAAATCATTTTTTGGTGACTGTCTGATTCCAATTCCTTTCTAGTCTGAATCAACTCTCTTTTTTTAGGTACAAGGAAGATATATGTAACTAATGCACATGTCGCTTATATCACACCTACATGTACGAGTACATGTTTTCTACATATGCTAAAAAAAATTAATTGGAGACTTTAAGATCTTTGAAGTTCGGATCTGCGCTATCCTATTTAACTTATAAGTGTATGTACCTGCTAAAATTATTAGTGAGAACATTTTCTTGCACCGCGCGTAGCCTTGAAATTTATTCTTTCATGGGTCTGTTTTTTTTTGCTCAAGCTTTTGGTTGCGGCTTGTGATTTTTGATCTGTTCATGCAAGAGATTATAAAGTAATAGAAACTCACGTGCAGTTTTTGCCGATATAAATGAAGTCGGTATAGTATATACTACAATTAACTAGTAGACTCTATATTGAAAAGATATTTTATTTAAAAACTAGTTACTGTAGAAAAGCTGAAAAGCAGATTTTAAAAACTGAAAAGAACAGGCCCACTCTTTATGCATTTTGATTTTCTCTTCTCCTACTTTTGAGTCACCAATAATACAAAAACATTTATTTGTGTGGACAGAAAAGGCAGAGCCCCTGAGAGCCATATATATAAACACACAAGAGGCTAAGGAGCTCTGATTAAACTCTACTGCCTTTGTGTTTACTTGCTTGTACGTGCTGTTCACTTACACAGCTCTTCTCCTTCCTGTTGAGGCATATAAAAGGGTTGTTGAGAGGAGAGTAGAGAAGAGTAGCAGTGCAGTGAGAAGTGGAATTCATCCATGGAGGTGGAGGTTTCCTACGGCTATGGCTTCCTCCCTGCAGGCAGGCACCAGCCTTATGGCCCCCCTCCTCCCCATCCTGCAGGTATGTTCGGTTCATGCAACCATGCATGCTTGTGGCATCTTTTCTTTTTGTTCCTTTAGTTGCTGTTGGTTTCTGAACTGCTGCTTTATTTCTTCACTGATTTCTTGGGTCCATTCATGCTTGCTCTCAAGAAAAACTGGTTCTTGGCAGCTGTATGGTCCTGCGACAGGTTCTTGCATTAGGCTTCCATTTTTATGAAGAGCCCAACTAGCTATCCTTGCTCATGAATCTCTCTTAACCTTTTGTCTTCTGTTTTCTGTTATTTTTTCTTGTGGTTGTTTACAAGCGTTCAGAAGCATTGGCTTGGTCATGTCTTTTTTTGTGGTTGTATCTATGTTTCATCCGATGTAACAAGAAAAGGAATTTCTTTCTTGCCTTTTCGTTTCGTTGACAAGAAAAGAGATTTCTTTCTTGACTTTTCGTTTCGTTGACGGAGAATGATCTCAAGTTGGATTTTTTAGTCGTTGTAGTTCATAAAAAGTTTCTTTTATGGGAATTCTTTGAAAAAAAAGTTTTGCATTGCAAGATTGAGAGGAAGACTGTGCACCTTTTTCTTCAATACAAGAAAGAACTGTATAAAATAATATAAAATGATTCGATTAGATTATGGATGTAACTTACAACACTTAAACTGATTCTTGTGGATATTACTCAGAAGATGGTGAATTGTGGGAGTACTTGCCTTGCCCTTTTTGTTACATCGAGGTTGAGGTGCCCTTCATCTGCAACCATCTGCAGGAGGAGCATTGCTTTGACACCAGAAATGCTGTAAGAGAACCTTTCTCTTTGTTTCCCTTCTCTCCGCAAGCTGTTTGTTGGAAGTACTGTTGTGCAAAAGAACTTCGATTAATCAAAACCTAGTATTAATCTAATCAATTGCTCGCGCTGGATATGCATTTACAATTACGAGATGGATTGCGAATGAGAGTAATGACTCTTATTCGCAGAGTGCAATCTGGAGACTCCTAGTATGTTCTTGTATATCTAATTATAAATTTCAAGGCATTGATATAGCTATTAATAAAATATTAGCGTTTCTACTCATCTTACACACTTACCATCCCTTTATCACTTCATCTGAATGTTGAAATCTGATATAGATAAAACCCCCAAGTTTACCTGTTCCTTAAAAAAAATGGTAAATGGCTTGATTCTATAAACAAGACAAATGACTCTCTTTCTGATGCTGACGCGATGAACGGTTGATCGTTACCTGATGACCTTCAGGTTTGCCCGATCTGCGCCGACAATCTGGGGAGAGACATGGCTGCACACTGCAGAGTTCAACACTCCAATCTTCTGAAGGTACTAGTTGTTTCTTCCTAATCGAGAATCAATGGCATTATGTGCACAGTGATACAGTAGCTAGTGCCTAGTTGGCTAGTCCCTTGAGCATCTCGTCAACATTTGACCATGGCAGAGGAGGAAGCCTTCCAAGCCCAGCTCATGGCCTACAGCTGCTAACAACTCAGCATCTGGGAAGGAATCATATGGAGTGAACTCCTACTTTGAAGGGTCCCAGCACTACATGATGAATAGGCCTGGGCCATACCAAGATCAAGCACCGGATCCACTGCTCTCCCAATTTATCTGCAGCATTGCGCAAACTGACGCCAACCCGGGCAATGTATACACTCAGGATGCTGTTTCGGCAATCTCAGATGATCAGAGGTAAGCAGGATACAACTACTAATTGGTCAGTAACTCATGAGATTATCGTCGCACTGGATGCTAAGTGACAACTGCGTTCTTGTTCCTCAGGTCGAGTCAGCGTGTGATTGATGATGCGTCCAAGCTGGAACTGGAGGAGAGGTTGCAGAGAATCGAGTTTCTCAAGGATATACTCATGTCCACAATTCTTTAACTGTGTTATCTAGGGTTTCTTGAGCAGTTTTAGGCATGCTTAGGATTTTGTGGGCGCAGATGTACACTGTCACGGTACGCAAAGCATTCCCCTGGCTCACATCACATGTATACCCATCGCTATAACCTTGGCTACCTACATTAATTCTACATGTATGTTGGCTCAAACCTCGTTATATGATTTGTCTGGCAAGGAGGTATACCATTACTGAACGTCAAGTTTCAAAACTCATGGAAATATACGACAAAAAAAATACTCCATTTGGGCACCTAAAGCATCGTCCGTCCCAATTCATTAGGAGCACCGTCGAGTTAAGAATAAAACTTGAGAAAATGCTTCCAGTCTCACAGTATATATAGCAACAAAGCAAACAGAACCTAGTAAAAACAGGGGTCAACTGAGATACGATGATAAACATACAGCACGGAGATCAAACAAAAAAAATTGAATTAATAATATGACATGTCGTATGCTCTACACGTATCATCAATATCACCACCATCTAACTCTACATAAGTGCGCTACTAGTGGGATAAAAAAAACGTGGGCGTATTAACAGCAGCATCATAGCCTAGTGGACAAATGTTACGTTTGGAGGGGTGACGCCCATCATCTTGTAATACGCCTTCTCAGCCTCTGCCATTCTTGTCTGAAAAATTCCCCATTCTTTCCGGCAACGCTCCCTTACCTGAAGAAACGACAATTAAGTTTAGTGACAAAAGTGCAGCCTGAATACACACCTATATTGGAGAAGAGATTGAAAGTAGTTGGATTCTTACCCCTTCCCATGGTGCCCTTCCATGCTCAGACTGCCCCTGTGGATTTTCAGTAGCGATAAGTGGGGTAAAAGTTAAGTGCAAGTTCAGTTGTTATGTTAGGATCTGATACTCAAGAGAATGGCGTTTTTCATTCTTACCTGGTTCCCGAGAGAAGGAACCACTTGGTGTACAATCCATTGGGAATCAACAACGCCAATCTTCTCATGAGCAGGCTGCAAAAGAGTAAAGACATTAATCAAAGACATGGAAATGAGAAGGTCAAAACATGGAAATGAGAAGGTCAAAAGCTATTCAAATGAGTAAATGTTAGCAAGAGAAGTAATCAGAAATTCTCAAGAATGTATAGTTCAATGTTTGACACGGGCGTGTAGTTCATACCTCCACACATTTCCTCAGGGCAAAATCGAGACCCCATCCATGAACCAAGTCATTCTGCAACAAGAAGCAGATATTAACCGCGTGAAGTGGACAGATAAGAGGGAGCATATGATGAAATTATATTATACCTGAATCATATGCCACACACATCTCCATGCATCCCTGGAGAAGACTGGAGCCATTATTTCAACAAACCTGTACATCAAACATACATAGTTAAGCGGGCCCTTTTCACATATATCAGCAACCAGAGCAAGCAAACTCAGCTGCCAGAGGAAAAAAAACTACATACGCAGCGCAAGGTGGAAGATGAGGATCAGTGCACCAGCCTGATCTCTCCTCGGTATCCCTGTTAACACCAAACCACCAACCAGATTGCTTTATGAGATTAAAAAGGAAGAGAAGGCCAAGTTCTGTAACTAAGAAAAGATGCTAAGAATATTTGTTGCCTTGCACAAGTCTTAAAATTTGGACTTGTGCAAAGCACATCTTGACAACCACTGATCAAATAATGTCTCAAGCTTCACGATGTATACATGAGGTAACACATGTTTAAGAGACCAAGCAACACACATGTAGCTACAGACTAGAGTTCTTCCACTTACTTGTGGACCTGTCGATCCCCTCTTCTTTTGGTCATCTGCCATGTCAATCCCCTATCTGGCTCCAAACCAGGTTGTGAGATATCTAGCCGATATTTCTTGACAAGTTTAATGTACCTGTGATGTCAATGATGTTAGTAAGTCATCTAAAAAACCTGCAATGAAAAAAATTGTTTTAAGTGAAGATTCAAAGCATACTCCTCTGCATTAAAATGATCAACGCCGAGGTCCTCATCCCAGATAAAGATATACTCATAAGGTGCCACAATATCAGGGTGCAAGAATCTTTTGGCATACCACCTATAGGTAAAGATAATTAGTACGCTTTTAGAATCACCTTCCAAATTTAGACATTTAAGGAAAAACCAAAGCACCAGAGAGCACACCATTTCGCTTGTTTTCGGACACTTATATGGATAGCTCGCTTTGACCACTCAAATTCATCCCATTCACTCACCCGGCCATCGTAGTGAAATAATAGAATAGCAAAATTATCAGAGAACTGCAACAACCAAAAAAAACAATTAGAAAATTCACCAAGTTACAATTTCATGTCATGCATAAATGTAAAGATAAAAGTAAACAGCCATAGTTTGACAATACAACCTTGGATGTGAGAGTAATTTCAGATGTACTATAAAACTTAATTTTATCAAGAAATTACCTTCTTCACTGCCCTATTTATGTTTTCTTTCTGTGAAATTCCAACAGTGAAAGTAACAAGGTACTTCGGCTTGAAGGGTAGGTCCTGCGAATTAAAATATCAACATCAGCGAGAAACAAATACACAAGTTATTAAACTTGTCAGGGTTAACTCGAACACTAAGTTATTAAACTTGTCAAGGTTAACTCGAACACTAAGGTTAACTTTGATGAACCATAAAGGTCAGAGCGCAGAAATTAAGATGCCGTTAACTAACTTTGATGAAAAATGAAAGCCAGAATACAAAAATTGGGTTTAAAAATCAGCAAGGAAATGTGGCAAATAACACAAGTCAGAACATTTATATAAAATGAAGAGATAATGAGATTGGAATTCATAACAGCACTCAAATCTCCAGTATATGACAGCATGCACCACTTGTGCAAGAACAATCATCATTGAAAAAAAATGTGTGAGGGATACACAGGCATAAGAATTTACAAGATAACAAGGAGCAAGCATACGCCAATTATTTGAGATAAGCTAAACAGTTACCTCATCTGGGTTTCCCCATAACCTGCGCTGATGAAAATCAGACTCTGGTACAACGATACCAGGTGCTAGGCTCTCTGCACCCCTGGGGTTTGTTGGCACATATATCTGGAAATTTATCAAGCAAGGTTGTTCTTAGACTTAACAAGCACACCAAAAAGAAAAGATTGATTACAGAAAAAGTTAAAAGACATAATTCTTATCGATGCTGTCATTACAAGGAAAGAATTTATTCTCAGGCAACGCAAAAGTTTGGAGGGGGGAAAGTTGAGGTCTGGTGTATCTCTAACAGATAGTAAGGATATATAAACAAGATAATAACTGAGAAATGCAGAAACGAAGTTACAATTGAAGAATTCAGCAAGAACACGGCATCCTACCTTCATGGTAGTGTTTGTATTTGGTTCAGAACCATTTCCCCTTGCGTTTCTAGCAGCAGTCCAAGCATGGTTAAGTATAGCTTGAGCTGTTAGTCCTGAGTTCTTGTCTTCTATGTAGGAAACAATGCTAGAAGGGAAGTGAAGCTGCCACATTTTCGAACAGAAATAAGTTAACTTGTTGAAATAATATCGCATCAGTGCAGTAACTGTAGTATGTCAACAAACACTGTCCATACCTTTGTTATGCTAACTGTTGGGAATGAGATTCCAATAAAGAAACCAAACACCACCCCAACAATTGTTACTACAATAAGCCTCATGCTTCCATTGGGTTTCCTAGGTGCACTGCATGGGCGCCAAGAGAAGGAAGGATCAACAAAGGGTAGCATAGTGAACAATAGATAACAAGAAAAAGGAAGGCGTACAAACCTGCGACCAGTTATTGGAAGTTTTGCCATTGTGTAGTATACCAGTATAATTATAGGTGCTTGAGTTTTGTGAGTAGAAACTGCTACACATTGCTCAATGCGAACATAATGATGGTAGCTGGAGCGTTATATACACCAACGAAAGGCAGACCTGAAAGACAGTGATACCTAAAATCACATTAGAATTGTAACTAACGGAAAGAAACAGAAGGCCAGAACTCCACATCTGTTGCCAACTATTTTCTAGTAATTAGACACTTTCTAGCTTTGAGTTGTCAGGTTATTGGTTTTGCCATGATTTCTGGGAAGGCCCTGTGTGAGCATAGGCGACAGATTTTGCCCATGCAAGGTGGAAACTTCACATGGGCATGCGAAACCCCCACCAAAAAAAAAGGCAACTATTGGTGATTGCCGTGTGTATTTGGGGCATTAATCAGAGGTCCCCGTACACTTGATTCATCGATTAATTAAAGCGGATGCTCGGAGAAGTTAGCAAGCTCTAAAGTTGCAGCCTACTCACACGAATCGATTTGCCCGGTCTCACTGAGAGGGGAAACCCTAACTAGTATTAATAACTATAGTACTGCCCCCCCCCCCCCCCCCTCAAGAAGGAAAAATAAAAAAGAGATCGCTGTAAGTGCGCAACACAATCTCCTAATCCCGCACAGAATTTTGTGATCGAATTAGTCGACGCACAATTAATGAGAGAGAGAGAGAGAGAGAGTAAATCGCAGCAATGGAAATGGAGAAAACGGAGGGTAAAAAAAGAGAGGGAAAATTCCCCCTTGAGATGAAATCTGGTAGCCCAGGGCCCTGGCCAATCAAGAGCTTGCGAGAATTGAGACAAGCGAATGTAAAGGGGGGATCGAGCGAGGAGGGTGTTGGCGAATTAAACCTGGAATCCGGCGCGATGGATGGACGCCCGGCGCGGCGGAGGAGAAACCCTAGAAGAATCCGGGGCGCACGCGTAGCGTAGGCGTGCGCGTGGGGGAAGGGAATGGATGCCTTCCTCCTACGCGTGCGTGCGTGCGTGCAAGGGGGAACAAAAGAGGGGAAGAAATAGGAGGGGGGAGGAGGAGGAGATGGAAGACGACGGGAGAAAGGAAACCGATCGCCAGGAACGCACAAATACACATGTTATGTTTTGGTTATAGCTGTAGTTAAACTTCTAAAACTTTAACTATTACTATTTTATTTAAATATGTTAATTAGATGTCCGGAGATCATATGTATAGATTTATCTTTTAAAAAAATACTATTTTAGTATTATAATTTCATTGAGTTTTATAAATATGTTATAATAGAAATCAGTAGTTAAGTTTGTGTTTTGAGACCATGTGTATCAAAAGCGACGTCTATTTGTAACCGCGGAAGTATTTAAAGAGCAACAAATACTACGTGCGTTACATTAATTAGTTCCGTTCCATGCCTGCAATCTCCGCAGCACGAGCACATTTTCTCTAAATCAAAATTAAGAAAAATACCGACCGCCACGTGTACGTACAAAAGGAGAAAAAAAAAGATTTTTGATGCAAGCCGGCGTCGCTGTTTGAAAAATCCATTTTCTTCTTCTCCGTACGTAGACTAATCGTCCAACACGCTGATCGCTAACTAATAAAAATCAACGTACGCGCGCGCGTTTGACTTTGCTCACTGAATCTATTCCTAACCTTACCTTGCTTATTTGGATTTTAGTTTTTGACTTTTAATTCACTTTTTCTTAATTTAATTTTTTTCTAACTTTATAGATATTTTTTGGGTTTTTCTTTTTATTTTTTCCCATATTCTTTTGCCATGTCCGTTATAAGGTAACATATTTTTCTATTTTTAATTTTTTTTAAATTTAATTACACCAAAATACTACCCGCTGTTACAGTATAGAATAAGTTTCAAACAGTAAAAATAAATCATAAAAAACATAAATAAGCAGGCAAGCTGAAAATTCAGACCACACATGGTCAAAGCTCGTCCTTACAGTCGAGAACAGATCGACCTAGCTTGCCACACATCCATCTCATTTCTCTACAAGTTAATTTGGTCACGCAAGCCGATCGTAGCGTAGCCGCGGCGTGCATCTCTGTCTCTATAGCTAGCGACCAAAATTCCATTCCTACAAACTACGGGTTGATATATAGGTTAGGGACTAGAATTATCAGAATTTATTTATAAATCGGAATTGTCAGTGGTCTGAAGCCATGACATGTAGGTTATAAGGCTTAAGATAATTACCCTGATCAATATGGCTTCAGCTTATTTTTATACTATTCATAAATTTCGTCTTTTTCTGAACTTTTGGCTTTTTTTGAGTTTTTTTACCGGTTCTTTTTTTCCTCGTATTTGTTTACATTATACGTGATGGGCTAATATGTTTTTTCTATTTTTAACTTTTTTTTAAATTTAATTATGGTAAATAAGTCTCTGTCAGCTACCGTGCTTTTTTCAGTCAGCTACAATATTTTCAGCCATAAGCCATGAGGCTTTCAGCCGAACCGATCACCACCTATATTTGTAAGATGATCGATGGGCTGGTGCTTGAAAGCGAAGAGCATAAATAGAGATCGCGCGATCGAGAAGGTCTGATTTTTCAGAGCTGGGCTATAAAAATCAACCATGGGGGGCGCCATGACCCAGTCAGATACGCCAAAGCTATACCGATATATATATATATATATATATATATATATATATATATATATATATATATATATATATATTAGATTATCGGACATCGATATATCGTGCATGGTTCGAGCAGATCACATATTAGCTTCTGGGATAGTCAAATCTCTGGTGGTAACACGTGTGGTCCATTGTTCGTACGTACGTCATCGAAGAGATTAAGTTATATATATATATATATATATATATATATATATATATATATATATATATATGGGGTGGTGATCGGTTCGGCTGAAAAGCTCATGGCTTATGGCTGAAAAAAGCACTGTAGCTGACAGAGACTTATTTAGCATAATTAAATTTAAAAAAAATTTAAAATATAAAAAATATGTTAGCCGGGGAAAAAAAGAACCGGCAAAAAAGCTCAACAAAAAGTCAAAAGTTCAGAAAAAGACGAAACTTATGAATAGTAAAAAAATAAGCCAGAAGTCAGAAGTCGAAGCCGAGTTGATCAGGATATATTGTGTAAAACCATTACTGGTGTAATTAATAATTAATTAAACTGGCTGTATGTCATGATGTCAACAAACGCTCTTTCCAGGTTAGACATGAACGGAAAAACTGCATGACGTAGTTAACTGGTCTGCACGCACTGAAGCACACGTATAAGATTGGGACAGTCTTAATCGATTATTTTAAGGGAAGTCTGTTGGGTTTCTTTCTAAACTCTGGATTAATTTTTGTGGAGGTTTTTTGATCTATCCTCTTTTTCTCTGTTTTATTCGTGGTGCTGCTCACAATGCATAATAAAAGCTAGAGGGTAGAGAGCTATTTATAGACTCCACTTCTAGGTGTTATAAAATGACTCACCTGTTTCCGGTATCCCGTGAGACTCCTGAACCATGTCACCAACCACGATCAGACATGACAGTTTTATGAGTCTAAAATATATTAGTCCCAAGCATCCGTATTCGTATCCGCATCCGAGAAAAAAATATGAAAACAAATATGGTAGAGACATTATCCGTCCGTATTCAATCCGTTTGCATCCCTATATTCAAAGGATTGAGCAGTGAAACGACATGATTCCTTAACTCAGTCATGAGGGTTAATAATACTTGTGGGTAAAGTTGAGCAACTCTACAGAGTCAATTAAATGGTATTTGAATATGACGTGCTCCCGGTTAATGGAGCTGTGTCTATTAGGTGATTCCAGCAGCGAGGCATAAGTAGTTTTCACAAGTGTTTTAAACTGAGTAGTTGGATAATCAACTTTGAAAGAACCCCCCTAATCTTAAGGAGTAGTCTTTGGTTTTAGGTTTTCAAAAGTGTTTACAAATAAAAGTGCATCCACTCAAATTAATAAAACAAGTATACTCCTATCCTTTGGTGATCCGTGCAATTAGCTAAATTAGAGTTTTTCCCCTATGACTTGTTGAGCTGTTATGCTCACGGCTTGCTAAACCCCTTCAGAATATCAAGAAGCTGGTGAAGACCTAGCAGTCGAGGTTGCCCCAAAAGAACCGTTCTTCGGTGAGGATTTGTGGTTCTAGGTCTCGATCGCACTCGAGCCTCCTGGTGATTTGTGTTTTGTAATAAATTTCGGGCTTGCACGTCCACTGTAGTAAAACTGGTTGGTAAACCTTATGCTGTAATATAAATGGGCTCTTTTGTTGTATGTATGTTCTGTTGTGATATTCTCTTGCTCGACACTCCGTAACTGATCAGATTTGGGTAGTTGCGGGACGCCGAGTCCTAGTGCCCCTGGAAACGGGGCGTTACAGAAGCAATTTCCATACCGTACCATTTTTATGCAGGTTTGCATTTTGTATGCAGGTATGAAATGATGTCTGACAAAAAAATGGTTAATTGTTGCACATGAAGTTTGCCCTCAAAAATAAAAATCCCATCTGAAGGTTCTTAATTTCCATGTGCAGTTTGCTTGAGAAGCATGCTTGCACATGCAATTCTTCAGAACTCACATACAATACTTAAGGCGCAGGCCTGCTTTAGATAATAACAATGCCCCTTTCTGCACCCAGCTTGCTTGCTTAAAAGCAAAGTCTTGCACACCTAATCTGAGACTAATGCTTAAAGCTCTGGCATGATTCATCCTACACCGGTACACCCTGTAAGAAATTTTCCCAATACCTTTGCTTTGCAGCAAGAAGCTTAGCAAACCTATATATACATGCATCCTCTCGCTACACCATGCATCAGCACCTCAAGCTCTTTCCTCTCTTAATTCTTTCTTCTAATAAGCCGCATGGCTTCTGCTCCTTTGCAGCTCTCCCTTGCTCTCCTCCTCCTTTGCATTGGCGCATGCCTAGCTCGCCCCAGCGACTTCTCCATTGTGGGTTACTCTGAGGAAGACCTGGTCTCGCACGACAGGATCATCGAGCTCTTCGAGAAGTGGCTTTCCAAGTACGGGAAGGCGTATGCAAGCTTTGAGGAGAAGCTCAAGAGGTTTGAGGTTTTCAAGGACAACCTGAAACACATTGATGAAACCAACAAGAAGGTGAGCAATTACTGGCTTGGCCTGAATGAGTTCGCCGACCTGACGCACGACGAGTTCAAGGCGATGTACCTCGGTGTGAGGACCGATTTGCCGAGGAGCAGGGACGCGGTCTCCTCAAACTTCAGGTATGAGGATGTGGTGGATTTGCCAAAGGATGTGGATTGGAGGAAGAAGGGTGCAGTCACCGACGTCAAGAACCAGGGCCAGTGTGGTAAGCAACTAAGCATGCATGCAGAAACTGATCCTGTAGACTTAAGTGTCAATCGGTTTTCTGAAGGAAAAAAATACTCTGGAAGAATGATCAGCTGGTTGATTTTCATGTCTTGTTGCAACAAAAACAAATGCAGGTAGCTGCTGGGCATTCTCGACAGTGGCAGCAGTGGAGGGCATAAACCAGATTGTGACAGGCAACCTGACGGCTCTGTCTGAACAGGAGCTGATCGACTGCGACACGGATGGCAACAATGGCTGCAACGGAGGGTTAATGGACTATGCCTTCAAGTACATCGCCGCAAACGGCGGCCTCCACACCGAGGAGGAGTACCCCTACCTCATGGAGGAAGGCACCTGCGAACGGAAGAGGGTAATTGATTAAGCTAATTAAGCACAGACTAGCTACTTGTTTGGGACTCTTGGTCACACACACACATGCATATATATATAATGCCTTAATCTGCATGCGATGCCTTATCAGATCGGTAAACGCACTCATCAGACACGGATATCAATTTGATTTACGATGCTCAGTCAATATTTCTATGGTTTGTCACAATTAATCTTCAGTCTGAAGACGATGTCGTAACAATCACGGGGTACGAGGATGTGCCGAGGAACAACGAGCAGGCTCTGCTGAAAGCCCTTGCGCACCAGCCTGTCAGCGTTGCCATCGAGGCTTCAGGCACGAACTTGCAGTTCTACAGCGGGGTGAGCACTGATCGCTGATAGCTGTTCTTCCTTACCCGAAGTAGTATTTCGTTTGATATGGCTAGTTCGCAATGCGCGCTACAAATCTATCTATCTATGAACAAGCATGAAAATTAAGGTAGCTTCTTTTTGTTCTGCCGCGCGCGCATGCAGGGAGTGTTTGATGGTCCATGCGGGACGGAGCTGGATCACGGGGTGACGGCGGTCGGATACGGGACGGCGGCGGGCCACGGCCACGACTACATCATCGTGAAGAACTCGTGGGGCGCGCACTGGGGTGAGAAGGGGTACATCCGCATGAAGAGGGGCACAGGCAAGCACGAGGGCCTCTGCGGCATCAACAAGATGGCTTCCTACCCAACCAAGAACGTCCACCTACCTAGCAGCTTATACTAAGTAACAGCAACTCCCTTGCCCTGTCAAGAAGCACGAACAGAAAGCAACAGCAACTTTTTTAGGGTTTCCTTCCAATCTTCTGGTGAATCCAACAGCAAAAGCGAAGCGTTAAATCTGTATTTGGAAGCGATCGTACGTGTCTCACTTGCTTTGTCCCTCTCCTTTCCCATTTGACATTTCGAAATTGTTTCTTTCTTTGCTTCGTTTTTCCCTGGTGGGGAAGACGAAGGATGTAATAAATAATCCTTGGAGGTTCCTCTCGTTTGTAATAACAAGAAAGTGTGTGTGTGTGTGTCGTGACTGACGCAAACATTGGAGGATTTGCTTCATTACCTGCTGTTGATTAACATCAGTTCAGTTTCTTGGCCATGCATGCATAGTTCTTCTTCTCTTTTTTCTTTTTGTCGTCCCCTGTTGCATGTCTTCTCTTACCATTACCTTGTCAATTTCCTTACAGCAACGCCCAATTAATACTGCCACACAAGCTCAGAAAGGAATTGAACGGCAACTACCCAAGTGCTTGAATGCAAGAGCTTAAGCCCATGCAACATGGTCATCTGGAAAGTGAGGGGACTAATTCCTCGCTCGTATCGTATGTAGGGGGCATTAAACGAAGTCCACAATTATAGAGAAATTAAGCTGCAGTACTGCTAAGGTGTGTGTAGCACTAGAATTATCAAAAAGAAAAGAAAATACGCTGAAGCGAAATTTCAACCGCAAAAGATGGCAATCCACAACCAGTTACACAGCACACGACACTCGCAACCTAGAAGAAAGAAGAGATCTATATCTTATATCTATATCAAACATAAAAGGTAGAGAAGTGAGTGCTCTAGTTGCATTAAGGTGACAGACGGGAAGACGTGTACGGTTTCCTGACTGCATATGAAATGGTTTTATTTTCCAGGTAGGTGGGTGGCCTGCTGCGGTAGGTGGGTTTTATTTACCAAGACCTGAATATGACTCGTGGGCCCATTTAACCTTTACTGGTCTGGTAAGCTTTCGTTTCGTTGGATCCGAGGCCACAGCCCAAATCAATCTCTCTTCTCTCTCTCTCTCTCAGACACAGCGCAAATCCATCCATCCCACCAAGCCCTCCTCCCTCGATCGAGAGAAGGAAGGAGAGAGGGGACGGACGGACGGACGGAAGATGTCGAAGGCGTTCACCCTTGAGGAGGTCGCCAAGCACAACACCAAGGACGACTGCTGGCTCATCATCGGCGGCAAGGTTCCCCCATTCTCTCTTTCTTTCTCTCTCAAGATTGCCTTGCCATGTCTTGTTCCCCTACTCTATTCTCAAGATCCAGTCCCTCCTTTTCTTCTCTTGTTGGGAATCCCAACCCCCAGCCCCCCTAAGGAATCAGATGCTTCGTACTTATTTCTGGATTGTAACCCCCGCCCTCACTCAACCCATGATTTGGGTTGGAATTTCAAGCTCCTGCCCTTAATTTCGCTACTAGATTCATGATTCTGCTGGGTAGTGTGGTACAGTACTGGTGTTTAGGCTTGGTACGGTAAAAGATCTGGCAACAAACAAGCTTCGCTTTTGAGATTCTACATGTCTCGTTCGATTTATTTCTGGTATTCTTTTTGGCTTATGGTTTGTGGCTTCAACAAACAAACAAACAAACGGAACAAATATAATACCGTTTCAAAGTAGCTTATTCGGATGGTCTTTTTGAAGCACTTTGTCATAATAATTTTTTCAAAGCAGCTTATTAACTTATCGATATTTAGTTTATTTGTACAAATGCTTGCTAGGGCTAAAAGTCATTGGACACAGCCGAAAAGTACGCACCACTTGGCGGATTATCTGTTTCATGTTCATGTGTTGTTACTGTTGATGGGTGTCATGTCTGTGCTTTCTGATTCTATCAGATATCGTCTTCAGAGGTGTATTACCGGGATTCGTTGTTTGTTTCTGAATCGAATCTAAGCAGATCCGAGCCTTGCCTGCAATTTGCCTAGGAGTTTGAGGACCATGCGAATGTGATGCAATTTTAGGGATCCTGTCTCGCTTGGAACCTTTGGTGAATTAAACATTTGATCAGTATGCTGTTTTGTAGATGGTAGTAAATGTACATCTAATTAATGTGCCTGTACCGACCTTCTTGTTGAGTGTTGCCATTGTACTGTTTGTCTGTATATGCGCCTAAACATCCTTTGGTAATCTACCATTTTCATGGAGCCCACTTTTCTACAGAAGATGTTGATGCAGCCTAAAATATTTGGTGGCTCAATTCCAAAAGCTTGGCCTTGTAATCTAAGTGTGCAGTTCTTGTTGTCATCTTTTATTGCATAGGATTCACAGCTCAGTTAAAATTGTACACGATGTGTGTGATGGTTCCAAAGTGACTTGCGCTTTCTTATTAGCATCATTATTTTTATATTGACAAGGCCTTACATGATGAGAAAGTTTATCCTTTCCACAAACCAAACTCACTGAAGTATATATTGTGCTTCCGTAGGTGTACAATGTGACCAATTTTTTGGAGGATCACCCTGGAGGTGATGATGTCTTGCTGTCTTCAACTGGTACTGTCCCGTTGCATACTTGTTGAGTAAATAAGATTGCAACCAATGCGATTTCAGCTTACAAAGCTACTTAAAATATTGCAGCCAAGGATGCAACCGATGATTTTGAGGATGTGGGGCACAGCACCACTGCTCGGGCGATGATGGATGAGTACTACGTCGGTGACATTGACGCGACCACGATACCCACCAAGGTGAAGTACACTCCACCCAAGCAACCACACTACAACCAGGATAAGACACCGGAGTTCGTCATCAAGATCCTCCAGTTTTTGGTTCCCTTGGCGATATTGGGCTTGGCTGTCACTGTAAGGATCTACACCAAGTCAGAGTCTGCTTAGTGTTGTTGTCAGTCTTTTGAATGATCAAGAACTGAATAAGGTAGTGGGAATTGCATGTTTTGTACCAGCATGAATTTGACAACTATTCTAGATCGTCGTGGTATTATGGTTCTAAGGCGTCTACTGGTAAAATGTGAGTCGAACGAATAGATATTTGGTTCAAATTTTCAAATTCCCGATGAATGTTGCAATATACCTATACTCATTTGATGTGCTCTGTTCGTGTGTATCCCCTGTTCGGTTCAATTTTTATACATGCTTCTGGATGTAGTTACAGCCCTATAGGTCACGTCCTGTTGGTAATTTTAGCCTAAATGACGTGTAGGTGCATAAAATTTCTACTGTTCGTGTCTAGATCATCACAAATCTGTAAAGCAAATGAACGCTTTTCAACGGTCAGAACAGATATAAAAAGAGACAGTCACAACAAACTACAGATTGACAGTGTAAATACATCAAGCAATGATTCTCGTACATGTAACTTTACGGACTAGTAAGGAAAGTGATTTTATCCATACACTTCCAATAAAACTTAGCCTGATAACTGCTGAGGGGATGAAGTATCTTTCCCCGGACTTTAAATTTTCAGTTTTATAGGAAGATAACCTCAACATAGTTAACAAGTTACTGCAAAGAGTACAACCAAAACGCCCTTCCCCTGCTACGATCTGAACATTGGATTAGCAAAATTCCATTGCTCACACATTGTTGTGTCTCAACTACCATCTGGATGGCTTCTTGCATGGGTTGTTGGTAATGAAGAGACAAATACTGACATGCTGAATTCCGTGAGCCTTGCTGTGCCGCCAGTTCGCCACTAGAAAAAAAAGTAATGGAACGTTCAGTCTTCAAGACCTTTGACAAGCCAAAATTGTTCTTGATGGCATCTTCATATAATAACATTCAGTGGAGCCCTGAAAATGGATTCATGTCAAGATAGAAATCAATAACTTAATGCCTAGCTGAGACTACGATGCCACAATTTTTTTCTGAAGAAAGAAACTGGGCCAAGAATCCCTATGAGCATACCAGACATGAAGTCAAACGGATGTCAGTTCAAGTTTTCAATAGTTATTTAGTTGTTCTTTCATATAAATCGTGCTAGGGTCTTAGCCAGGGTTACATCACCAAAATCACTTCTGTACAACGAAAGGCGAAAGAGCTAGGTGGTGATCAGTTAGGCTTAAAAATTCATGGCTTATGGCTGAAAACACTGTAGCTGGCTGAAAAAAACACTGTAGCTGACAGAGGCTTATTTAGCATAATTAAATTTTAAAAAAATTTAAAAATATAAAAAATATGTTAGCCCATTACGTATAATACAAACAAATACGGGGAAAAAAAAGAACCAACAAAAAAGCTCAACAAAAAATCAAAAGTTCAGAAAATGACGAAATTTATGAATAGTGAAAAATAAGCTGGAAGCCAAAAGCTTAAGCCCAGCTCCACTGAGTGTGTTATTGTTAGAAATAGAAAAAATAAAAATTTGTTTTTTTAATAATGCAGCCAATTCTGCAACTGTGTGTACTGCTTCCCTTGGATCAAAACCACAAGCAAAGTCATTAAAAAGGTTTCCCCTTCAATTGTCAGGATAATGTATCTCTTTCTCCCACTCCACATACCCTTTTTAGAAACACAAATCTTGAGTAGAAAAATCAAGAAGCGAGTTCGGTAATGTGATTATGCTATTGTACAATTCATGAAAGGGTTGTGTTACTAACAGAGTGCATCTTCATATTCAAGATATGTGCCATCGAGCATTGTTTACATAATAGTTAATCTAAGCATTACCATTCTGTTACCTACTAATTAACAAAAAGAACATCACTGCAATGCGTACAACGAACTAATCTTATGTAAGTATACTGCAGATTTTGAAGGCATACCTGGGGTTAGTACGGGATGATACTCCAAATACGGTCTGCAGCGAAAGAATTGGGATGAGGTTGAGGGCTCTGCCGCCATTCATCGCTGGTTGGGGATGGATTGGAGGTGCACCCAAGGCCATCCAAAGAATGTGAGCAACCTAGGTACATCTCCATCAGAGAATACGAGGAGCAGACAACGCCGCTGGTGAGAGTCACGGCGGAGTACCTTTGCACTACAGATAGCACCACCGGCGTGGGACTCACGTGCGGAGCTCCTTGGCGGTATAGATTGCACCGCCGGCGTGGGACTCAGGAGTGGAGCACCTCGGATCTGCTCTTGTGCTGCCACCTCGGATCTGCTTTTGTGCCGCCGAACAACAAGATGAGAAGAAGAACGTTAGTGGGATTCACGCGCCGCTGAAGAAGTTGATGAGAAGCCCAAGCCTTATCAATCCCCAAATGTAGGAGGCGGGAAATTCGGAGACGGCAACAGATTTTGTTGATTATCATCTACTAACAACGCTGACTGAAATGGCCTAATGGGTCTTTGCAAGTAAACCCGATAGCACAAGTAATGTACTGGCCAATCCAAATTCCAACACATCAACAGAAGTATGTACTCCTGGAAGTACTAAACCAATTTCCTATATATATCGGTTTTGGGTGAATAGTAATGGATCTGTTACTACGGGTCGATTGCAACAGTAATGGATTGGTATAGTGCCGTCTTCAAGCTTCGTCGGCTTACTATAGCGCCAAGCAGAGAGATGGCGTTGAGGCAAATTCCGACGTCAACAGTGGTCGGCAGGAGGATCTAAGGGCATGGATGGTTTCCTAGAGCAAAGGGGAACCCATTTTTGGACTTAGTGGCACCTGGTTCTCACTGTAGACCGGCGGTGAGGGAATGCTCACGATGCTTTACCATGGCACAGAAGTTATGGGAGGGTTAATTGGAGAAGGGGAGGGTCGTTTGAGCATCTATGGGGCATGAGGAACACTATGGCGGTGTCAGCTTGGGCTACGGTGGTCCATGGGGAGCTATCCACGGCGAGGTGGCATGGCCAAGCGGCGGAAGTGGTTGCCGGAGAGGTGGGAGGTGTGAGGGGCTACGGTGTGTGCTCAGTGGTGTTTGTGTGGTCCTAAGGGAGGTATAGACGGGAGAAATTGGAGAACGGGAAAACACTTAACTAGAATCTCACCGAGAGGACTTTGGTGGTGACAGTGTTCTTTTGGTCGATGAGGTGAGTAGGGTGGCTTGGGAGGCTATTGGGCGCCAATGCATGGTCTAGGAGGTGTTTGCGGACTTTTATAGCTGAATATGGCGGTTGGGCACAGGGAGGTGCTCCGCCCGAGCAATGCACGTGTCCAGGGGATGGATTGCGTGGGAGGATTCGGCGGCCGTCGAGGGAGGTTGGTTGCTGTGTGGTACTTCGGGTTCAGTGTTCCCTCGGTTGGCGAATTGCAGTGGTCAAAAGGAACGGCGTTGTCAGGTCGGCCGTGAGAGGGGAGGCGCGGCAGCGACGAACTCCGGCTTGTCCTGTCCGATGCCGGTCAGGGGCCATTAATGGGTGGTGTCAATGGCTCTGTAGGCGAGGGTACGAGGGCTGACAAGAGTAGCGGCGGCGAATGGGGCATTGCCAGTTGTCGGACGAGGTACAGTGGTAAAGGTGGTTTGGTGGAATGCGCTATTGGCTAGAGGAAGCGGCATGTCTATGAGAAAGGAAAGCGTAAAAGTTTGGGGCTTGCCAAATTAGGAAAATATTCAAATTTCAAGCAAAATCTAAATCCTTTTGAATTTTTGGGGTTTTCAGCGAGGCCTTCTGCCTATAGCGAACCCGCAGACAAGAGTCGTAAAAGTGGCCACATTCTTCTCCTCATGAACCTGCTGTGCTGCGCACTACATGTCCAGCAATGCAGCCCCCGCGACGACACCAGCACAGACGCCACACCTGAGGCCAACGGAGTGCAGCATTGCTCCAGTGCCCGCGTCCCCCAGCTTCGCGCACGCGACCAGGACGCTGGGCACGGAGCCACGGACGACGCGGTGGGGGAACAGCGTCCCCCCCCCCCCGGCGAGGCCGGGCGTGCAGGACTGTGCGTGGTCCAGGTGACGGCGCTCTTGCCGGACATTTCGTCGAACAGCTCCCGGAGGCGGCGGGAGCGGCAGTAGAAAGTAGGGGTGTAAACGGATCGGATTCGGTCGGATATTGCTTAAACCGTATCCTAATCCATTTTTTTCGGATTCGGAGTCGAATACGGTAAGACCGGATACGAATACGAATTCGGAATATTCGGAGTTTCGAATACGGTACCGTCGGGACGGATATATAACGAATTCGGCTCGGAAACAGATAATATAGGCGGATAATACAGATGATTACAATTCCAAAAGGTACAATTTCACTAGTAAAAAGCTGCAGTCAACACTCAATACTAAATCAAAGGTGGATTCTTACCAACGATCCCAGTGAATGAAACATGAGGATCCGAGAGATATATATCATATATTCATATGGCTGAACCTTTTTTTAGCATATCTTCTTTTTTTCTTGATGGAA
This sequence comes from Dendrocalamus latiflorus, assembly GCA_017311315.1. Lineage (NCBI taxonomy): Eukaryota > Viridiplantae > Streptophyta > Magnoliopsida > Poales > Poaceae > Dendrocalamus > Dendrocalamus latiflorus. The sequence continues at coordinate 694,826 of CM029665.1, read as the reverse complement.
ATAGCTGCTTTAGCACATAATCCAGGTAGCAGAGTGACAGGGATCGAATTCGGTCGGATATTACTCATTCCATATCATATCCCATATATTTATTGGATTTGTTGAAATTTTTTTGGATTTTTTAGATTTTATTTTTAAGCCAAGAGCAAAAAAATTTATTTTAACTATTTTCTAAAAGCTAAAAATAGTTTATGTTATTTCCCTAAGTTCTCCTAGATTTATAGTATTTTTTGTGCATTTTCTGGAATTTTTTTGGTGTTATTTGCATTTATTGGATTTGTTGGAATTTATTTGGATTTGCTGATGGGCTGATGGGCTGAAAATGATGATTTGGCTGATGGGCCGGATATCCGAAAACTATATCCGGGTATTATCCGATAAAAATCCGGATAGTATCCGTATCCGTCGGATAGTCCGCTCCCGAATCCGAATCCGTATCCGAAAACAACTATCCGAATCCGACTCCGAATCCGATAATTATTCGATATGACTATCCGAATTCGATCCGACTCGGATTCGGCGGTCGGTCGGTCGGAAAATATCCGATCCATTTTCACCCCTAGTAGAAAGCGAGGAGGGCGGCGTTGGCGAAAACGTTGGCCCCGAAGCCGAGCTTCCTGTATACTTTGGTGTGCCACTAACATTCTTCCGCCATCTTGAAGCGTGCCATCTTTTTTTTTTCTGGCTTCCTGTTCCTGTAAGATTGCAACCATCCAGGCTCATGGCATTTCAAGCATAAAGATTCGGCTGAAGACTAGCAAAACAAAAAAGAGAAGAAAAGAAGTTGGGGCGCAACATGTACTCTGTTAAGAAGTATACCCTACCAATCAAGAATGGAATTGTAAGAAAGCCTTCAGAAATGGTCCGTAGTAATCACTGAAAATATATAACCAAACTTCAGCACGAGATACTTCCTAGCACTGACATGAAGTTCACTACTTAAGAAATTACATGACTGTTTAGGAATTAAATGACTTCTGCGTGTTAGAACACCCACTGAGCAACTCTGTTTGTCGATTACCTCGGCCTGCAATCTTTGAATCCTCTGAGCTTCTTCTCTGATCGAAACAAGGTTGGTCTCGATCTCGTTACAGATCCTTCCTTCCAGTAGCCTCACTGGAACCCAGAGCTTCACCGCATAAGCAAGTGCAGTCTGAAATTCTTGGTCCGCCGAAATTTCCTCACCTTCATCAATACTACCATCGACCTAACACCCACCAAATTATGTACAACCTTACAGACTCGACGTTGGGCCAAGTTACAGGTTACAGGTGAATAAACCCTAATACCAAGTTACAGGTGAATAATAATATGTGGTGGGTATAACACATCGATTTCGCCCCAAAAAAGATAGAATAATATTGGACTGGAGTATGTGCTTGCTTAGCAGCACATCAGCATACTACATTGATGCCAACACACTTGTGTTAATTTCCTCTTGTTATGGCGAATACGCAGTTGCTCCTCCTCCTCCTCCTCCTCAGGAACACACATTTTTGGCGCTGCACAAACCTCGCAGGCAGGCAGGCAGGCAGGAGGAGCATCTAATCCGCTGGTTTGGTTTTATTTGTCACCGTGGCGGGTAGGAGACGCCGTGGCCGTAGCCGGCTATGCCCATGGGCACCGGGTGGTACATGGCGGCGGCGTAGGGCACCTGCGGCTCGTGCAGGCTCTGCGGCACCGGCGTGGAGGCGAAGATGTGGTCGGACGGCGACGGCCCCTCGTTGGAGAGGCCCTGCATCCGCTTCACGTACAGCCGGTACTTCTGCAGGTGGCTCGCCACGTTCTCGCGGGTCAGCCCCTCCACGTTCATCAGCTGCATGATCGTCTTGGGCACCGCCTTCTTCATCCCCAGGTGCGCCACCACGTCCACGAACCGCTTGTGCAGCTGCGGCGTCCACACCAGCCGCGGCCGCTTCACCGCCGACGAGTCCGCGTCGTCCATGGCCGCCGCCTTCGACGACGGCGCCGCCGGGAAGGAACCGGAGGAGGAGGACGACGCGCGCCCGAGGCGGGAGACGGTGGAGGCGGAGGCGCGGTGCACGTCGAGCAGCGTGCGGCCCGGCTCCGGCGGGATGCGGAAGGCGGCGGCCAGGCCGGGCGGGACGAGCGGCTGGGAGAGCGGGGTGAGATCGTCCGCGCCGGGGAGGCCGGTCTCCCACTCCATGACTCTCTCGTGCTCGCTGCCCCCGCCGCCGCCGAGGATGTCCAAGTCGTAGTCGTCCGCCGCCTCGCCCATCCCCAACCTGCCTAATTAATTAGAAAGCAATCCACCACCTCCTAATTAAGCAATCAAGAGACCACCATCGCACGACGAGTAGACAGCTCGGTATAGCTCTAGCTCTAGCTCTAATCGGCGGCGGCGGCGGAAGACGGTGACCGGAGGCGGAGGGTGAGAAGAGACCGGTGAGGTGAGGTGAGAGAAGAGGGGAAAGTGTTGTGATTGCGGAAAAAGCGCAGATCGGGATGACAAGTGGACCGGATATTTTTGATTAGGTTGCCGCGCTTTTGCATCGCCGCCGTCCGTCCCGCCCTTTTCTTGGTGGCGCGATGGTAATTCCCGCATCTTTTCGGGGCGCTCTCGGAGGTGATTAGGACTGGAGATATTTCTTCGAGATTCGTCCAACCACTTGACGGACCCCGTGCCGTCGCCATGCCTGGATCATCCGCTCTGCCCTGCCTTTTCTTTTTCCAGTAAATTCACGTATTCTGTATAAATTATCAGAGAATTATCCTTTTAACCGTATTTTAAGGAATCATACTATATTATCACATAACCACACTTTTTACATCAACATATGATGCTAACCATACGGACCTACTCGTCAGCGAAACTTTGATGCTCTGCCATTGACTTCTTGTGTTCCGCTAACGAGTGGACCGTATTAGATTCACATGTTGGTGTTGCTTACACTTGTGCCCCAAAAACCATTTGCCACCGCAATATCTACAAACTCCAGGAACAAAAAGTTTTACTGGTAGCTTCTTTCTTAGAATAATTTGATTCTGATTGAGTTCTGCTCTTGGCAGAAGCAGCAGAGTAAGCGTTCTTGTTTTGGCCCACATTGATAGCATGATTTCCTCTTTTAGCCGCTGACACTGGCCCTTTTTCCATGTCTGTGGCCATCCAATATGCTTCACACAAAGTTTGAGGCTTCAGAGGTTCCAGGTAATGCTTACTGTCATTCCTTAACCCATTCACAAAACACTTCACAAAGAAATGATGAGTTTGCAGTGGGTTCTCATTCTTGTACACTGCCATGAGCTCCTCAAATTTGTCAATATAATCCAAAACACAAAGATTATACTGCTTTACCGAATAGAAATTTTCCAACACCTCATAACCACCATGTTGAGCAAACCGATCACACACCATAGCACAAAATTCAGGCGAAGGGGGTGGATTCCATATCAATCTAGTACTCCTGAGCCATCTATTTGCTCTTCCCACCATATAGATTTGTGCCAAGTCGAACTTAACTTCATCTGGAACGTTAGCCATGGTGAAATAGGTCTCACTTTGCCTAATCCATTCCAAAGGTTCTCTACCATCAAACTTTGGGAAATCTATTTTGGGACATTTAGCAATAGACTTATAGAAATTGTGAACTCTCTCGTTGCTAGGGTTTTTTGGATTCCACTGCCTGACATGATAGGGTTCTTAAGGGTTTGGATTCCACTACCTAGCAAATGGTTGGCCATGGTTGGAATTTAGATGGTTCAAGGTAGGGGAAGCAAGAGTAGAACGTAGCAATTGGTTCTGAGCCCAACATTGGGTACATCAGAATAACCAGTAGATGGGGAATAAAGGTTACCTTCTGGGCTAGCATTTAAATGAACTCCCTGTGTGCTGTTAAGGTTGAGTTGTCCCAAGTCCTTGATCCTCCGCATCATCTCCATTTCCAAGTCACCTGGTTGAACCTGCTCAGGTAGGGTTTTTGTTCGCTCTTCTTATCTCATGTGGTGAGTGCTAACCCCAATATTCTGCTCTATTGCCCGCATCTGGGAACCAACAAATCCCTGCAACAATGCTTCCATTCGGTTCATCTGGGCCTGCATACCTGTTACTTGTTTCTGCATTTCACCCATCTGGTGCTGCACTTAGAAGAGGCATTCAGGCACTTCCATCGTTGATCTTCACCCAAAGAGGCATTCTTCAATCCAGACCGTCCCTAATCACTTAGAAGCTTCAGGCAGCAACTTCTTCATAGAAACACCTTCAAACTTCAGAACTCAGTCCTCTATAGACCTAACTCTCTCCTCCCTATCCACCTTTATACATTCCTCACATCACTTTATATTCTGTGCTCTCTTCTTTCTTGCCGTGACGGCGCGGCGCTCCAGATCTGGCGGGGAGGCGGTCGGGAGCGCGATGGCCGGTGGAGACACGCCGGATGCCCCCACCGGCTGCCGGCGACCGGCCCAGTCACCACCAACGCCGCCCGTCACCCCGTGCCCCTGTTCGCGCCGCCAACCGCAAGGTCCGCCCTCCGCAAGTCAGGCCTTAGGATGAGAAGCTGTAAGGGAATGAAATCAATTTTTGCTTTGCCGTTGCTGTGGTGTCCGAATTGAATCTGAGATTCTGGGTCATTTTGTTGGCTTGGTATGTGTTTCTTTGTGGGCTTTGCCAATTTGGCCTTTACATTTTGCTGCAATGCTATTTTTGACCCAAATCGGCACTATGTTGCAATGTTGGATTGCTGATGTTGGCTTGTTGCCTCGTCGGCCCTCGGCCTCAACGTCATCGAGAGAAATGAGAATGGCCACAGGCGGCGCATGGCGGTGGGCGGTGGCTGCTGGCGGCGTGGCGCCCCAGCTGGAGGTAGAGGGGCTAGGGGGTACCCGGGCTCCGGCCGGAGGTAGGGTGGGCGCCAGCCCCCTGACTCACCGATCGGTCCGCCACTGTTTGTCCCCCCGACTGTCGAGCTTGATTTGTCAGGTTCCTCTTAAGAACCTTAAATAAACTAGCCGGTCCCCTTCTATGTATGACATGTGGACCCACCAATGGTTTGTCTTTTAACAAGTTTAATCAATATCTCAAGACGATATGTGGACCCCACCTGTCAACCACCCTATACTTGGGCTCGGTCCACCTGCCAAAGACAAGGGGTATATAAGGGAAAATGGTAAAAAAAAACATATCGAAATCATAGAATGACATGCATTTAGGAATAAATTTTTTAAACTAGAATAATATGTATTCATGAACGGAGAGAATATTCCGCTTGGTAAGTCTCTCCAATAATAAAAGAATGTCGTTTTGGTGTACATGTAGTTAAACTTTCGAAACGTTGGCTATATATCGATGTATTTTTAAATATTTAAATTGTATGTATAAAATCATATGTATAAGTTTATCTTGAAAAGTATTTTGGTAATATTATAGTTTTACTAGGATTCATAAGTATGTTATAATAGATATAGTATTTTGAAAACCGTGCCGATTGTCCGATGAGTAACTAATTAAGCAGGGGCTGCCACTGAAGCCTGGCGCGGGGTCCACAGAGAGCACGAGCGATTAGGTAGGACCCACACGAAGCACGAATGATTAAACTAATCACCTTCTTCGCCTCTGTGCTTGTACTGTATTGTGTTTTAGTTTCAGTTTGTTTCCCGGTCAGCGCCGCTGGACAAGACAACCAAATCTAATGTACTAGAGTAGTAATGATGCAACAATGTCGTGTCGCTAGAGAACAACAAGCAGATTAATTGATTGACTGACTGAGGGATCAAGCTTCAAACAGTAATGGACCAGCTAGAGAAGATGGAGTGCATTTAGGTTAATCATCGACTAGCTAGCTAGTGAGTGGTGCACGCACGCTGATTGGAGCAGCACCTAGCTAGCTTGTTTAACGACGATTTTCCCTTAAGCATACGGTTAATCGGATGTCTGGGTGCTTCTCGGCGGTTTGGCTGGGTTCCCAAATGGCTGCACAGGGTGGACGAAAGAGGAGGGAAGACGAGGGCGTGGCTGCGAAAGGCAGAGCAGCACATCTGTGTTGAATTGTAAGCTGCCACAGCTGGGTCCTCCTCCTCTGTATCATCTAGACGCCGAAGAAAGCAACCGCAATCGTCCACACTGATATACTTCATCTCATCGTCAACATTGTTATTGTCGTCCTTTTGTGCCTACTGTCTTTACTTCTTTACTTACTCAGTCCACTATATATGCAGTCGTATTCATACCTAACCTTATCAAAATTTGCTTACCAACTCTTGACTCCGTATTTTTATTTGTTCATAATAAGAACTGCAACCTGCTATTTGAATTTTGATCTGAGAGAGAGAGAAGAAAAAGGGGGAAACATGGCAATTAACCTGTTCAATGATGATACGATACAAATCACCATATAACGACCGCACAACTGGCCGGAATCCGGGATATGGTTGTGATTGTTTTGGCTTCAATTTTTAGCTTTCAGCTTATTTTCCACTATTCATAAATTTCGTCTTTTTCTGAACTTTTGGCTTTTTGTTGATCTTTTTTTCCGGTTCTTTTTTCCCTTATTTATTTGTATTATACGTAATGGGCTAACATATTTTTTTAATTTTTTAAAATTTAATTATGCTAAATAAGCCTTTGTCAGCTACAGTGTTTTTCCCAGCCAGCTACAGTGCTTTTCAGTCATAAGCCACCAAAAAATCTCAAATGATCAGTATGCACGATCAGGACGACGGAAAAAGAAAAAAGGCCAGGTCAAAAAACGTTGGAGATAAGATTTTTTTAGACAACAGGATCGTTACACACTGCATCTTTATACATAAGCCACCGTTTGGTTAAAATGATACCATAGCGGCTTCTTTTTTCAGGTATATTCAATTAAAAATAAATAAATAATATGAAAAACTATGTATAATGCAAAGAAAAAAGTTTATATTAAGAAGTTAAAAGTTAAAAGCTATTTAGAACAAGACGAAATGCTAATACTAGGAGAGACAGAAAGCGAAAGAAAAGGTTCTGGAGCGACACGTTGGCGATTGATCGGCTGATCGATCCATCGTTGATCCATCCTGTGGTGGATTAATATTTCTCGTCTGAAGAAATCAAATCTAGCTACTTTGCAGCATGTTTAAGATCTAGGGCGGCATGCATGCTAACAAGTTTGGTTCCCTTCCCTTGTGATTGGTAACATTTGCATGATGAAGCGTCTCTTTGATTCACAGGAATCTAAAAGGTATGAATAGGAAAAACATAGAATTAGAATATCATATATTGTTGAATCCTGTAGGAAATAAATCATAGTGATTATTCAAAAACGTATTTATTTGCCTCACGGGAAATATACAGAAGTTTTAAGATTAAATGTTAATTGGTTTAGAAAGAGAGAATGGAGAGAGAGGAAGAGATAAGATGTATTTGAACTCTCAGAGGGATTGCTAAGTGCTAACATGATGTTAGATTCTTCTAAATTTTATAGTATTTTTCCAATCATGTGAAATTCGTTTAATGCAATCCTACAAATCAAACACCTCTCATAAAAAATTTTCCTTTGAAATCCCTTTGAATCAAAGAGGCCCTAGTTAATTGTTCCGCACAGGCGGCGCTGGGGAGCTAGGAAACCACCCCAGTTGTCGTAGTAATGTGTAGCCAGTTCTTCGCGTCAAAGTACACACGTGCCACGACATGCCTGTGATCATTTGGGCTTCAGCTCACCCCGGTTGTCGTAGTATTGTGTAGCCAGTTCTTCGCGTCAAAGTACACACGTGCCACGACATGCCTGTGATCATTTGGGCTTCAACTTCTGACTTTCGGCTTATTTTTCACTATTTATAAATTTCGTCTTTTCCTGAACTTTTGGCTTTTTGCTGAGCTTTTTTGCCGGTTCTTTTTTCCCGTATGTGTTTGTATTATACGTAATGGGCTAACATATTTTTTAATTTTTTTCATTTAATTATGCTAAATAAGCCTCTGTCAGCTACAGTGTTTTTTCAGCCAGCTACAGTGCTTTTCAGCCATAAGCCACCAAAAAAAGCCCAAATGATCACCAATAAAACCGTGTGAGGCCAGACCAAATGCCACTGGAATCATGTTTCTTTAAAATATACCACTCTAATTGTAAAATACTCTTAGAAACACTATTATGATCAATACTAGCTAATTTTTATTGATATAAAAATAAGTTTTTATTGATTACAATGGTATTTATATAAGTATGAGATGATTAGAGTGGCATTTATCTACTACAAATCGAAATACATAAGGTGTATTAATGTAAAACTAGCTTGTATTGATCATAATGGCATCAATAAAAGCCTATTTTATATGAATACACCTCTTTTATGTTGATATATATTTCGTCCATACAAAAATAATCGAAATACAAAAGATGTATTTATGTAAAATCATCTAGTATTAATCATAATGGTATTTTTAAAGGAACATGATTGTAATGGTATTTCCCAAAGCTGAAATAATTATAGTAACATTCAATCAATTATCCCTTCGTAATGTGCTTTCATTTTGGCCTCTAAGAAGAGAACCCTTTGAAGAGCACATCTAAGAGCAAGTTTAATAGAAGAGGTGGCTGCCACCTCTAGGACTAGCTAAATAAGCAAAAAGAGTACAAGTGACTCATGGTGGAGGTAGCTAATACAATAAGTTGAGTAGATGTTACCTCTATTAAAACACTCAAACATTTAATACTTGCATAAATATATCAGGGGTCATCTCTTGCATGAGGGGCAGCTTGCCTCTTTCTCCTCGTATGATGTGCTAGAGGTCACCTCTTGCATAGTATAGCCAACTAGTGGCTATAACACTTGTCCACTTCATCTATAGTCTTCAAAAAAATAGTTCATACAATAAGGTAGCTATTACAATACTTATTTGGCCCCACGTGTAAGAGAGTGAAATGCATATTTTTACGTGCTATAGCTAGCTATAATTTAGTAGTCAGCTTCTTTTCTCTCTCTTCTTTTCTCTCTCTCTGCCACATAAGATTTTGTTGATATTATATTTGCTATAGCCTGCTGACTAAGCCTTATTGTACCTGCTCTAAGGGGCAGTTTATCTCTCTCTCATCTTTTCTCTCTCTTCCACTTAGAATTATGCTGACGTGAATTTTGCTGAAAATAACCTAGTCAGCATTATTGTACTTCTCTAACCGGTAAACACGGCAGAGGAACACGCTAACCCAGAATTCCTCCCGAGCGAGCGGGGCCTAGAACCGATAATTCGACGCGCAGGGAACACGGTCGAGTCGGCGTGTGGGGCCCTGGGCTGAGCTGGCTACACTCACCAACGCATGCTCATTTCTTTTCAACCCGACCACACGGCACCTTCCTTTTGCATCACGCCGTTATGTTCACTCTCAATGCCTTTTTCTTTGCTTCGCTTCCATCATTCTTGGCATAGCATAGCATAGCATGGGACCGTAAAAACATAGGCTTATTCAATTTGGACGGTGCCGGTTTTTAGTTTTCTTTTACTAAAATAATAGTATACTGATCATTAACTTTTAATTAAAACATTCGATTAATAAAAAATAAAGGAAAACAAAAACAGTCATATCCTTTAGATAATGCAAAGGAAAAAAAAGAAAAACAAGAGAAAAAACTGTATTAAGAAGTTAACACATCCAAAATGGTTTCTGATTTTTAAAAACTAAAAGTTATAACTCAAAAGCTGTTTGGAAATTAGTGACGGACCCAGAATTTTACCAAAGGGTATGCCGCACCAAAATTTTCATATGCAATTCGGTAAAAACCATTTACCAATTCAGTAAATAATTGTAAAATTTACACCGTTATTCGGTATACAGGCACTAAATAATATGATAAGTCTTAAATTCAAGGATTAAGTTAGAAATTTGCACAAATTACAATATAAATAGTTCAAACATCATACTAATATTCTAGCGGGACATAATGTACAAAAGATAAACACACTAAACATAAAGCGAACTATATTTTGCAATCCAAAATCACACATAATTAGAATAGAAACATAGTAAAAATATAAAATACAACAAAGAGTGTACCTTGGTAATAGATAATGTGCCTTCTAATACCCATAAATATATGTAAGCAGTTATCTGCACACCAAAATTAGCAAACTTAGGGATGAAATCAGAAATTGTATTTGTGAATAGTTATAAAGATTGAAAAAAGGATGAAACATACCAGTAATTAGGATTGAGTAGTAGTAGTGCAAGTACGGGGCCCTTCATTTCTTGCTGGAATGAGTTCTTCATTTCTTGCAACTCTAACTGGAATGAGTTCTTCATTTCTTGCAACTCTATAAATCAATAAATGACAATAAATAAAATTAAAATACTAAATTAATCACAATTATACAAATTTAAAGTATAGATTTGTGTTTCATATATACAAAATCAGTAAATCACCAGTTCACAACACCAGAATACCAGATTCACCGCCCCTTGGCTCTTGTCTTGACAACTATCGGCAGTCGATCGGCAACACCACAACACAACAACAACCAGCAATCAACAGATCGATCATCGTGGTGTCCACCGAACTGACCGACGAATCAACAAGACAATAATAAAAATGCACTCGGCTCGGCTGGCACCGCAGGCCACTCCACTCGCGTCTTTGCCAGCCGCACAACCCAGTCCCCAAATCCACTCGGTCGCTCCCCGCTCACCCTCTCGGCTCTCGCGCCTCGCGGTCTCCGCCTCTCCCTCCGCCTTGTGCCCTCCGGCCCCAGCCCCTCCCCTCCCAGCCTCCGCTCTCCTCCGGCGGTCCGGCCTCCCACTCCTCTTGTGCCTCGGAGCTCGGCGAGATCTGGCCGCAGGCGGCCAGCTGGTCGGCTGCTCCTGTGTTTTGGCTCCTGCTCGGCGCGGCGGCGCTCCACGCGTGGCGTCGGGCGTCCTGCCCCCAGATCTGGCGGGGAGGCGGCCGCAGGCCCGCAGCTCTCTAAATTTGGGCTAGGCGGCCGGCCGAGAGGCTGCTCCTAGCCTCCTGATCGGCGACGGCGAGATCTGGCGCGGCGGTGGTGGCTGCTCCTGCTCGGGCCTCGTCTACTCGTGCTCGGTGGATCTGGAAAGGGGATGAAGTGCTGTTGATGTGGGATTCAGTTCTAGGTATTTCTTGGTGGGCTTTGCTGCAATTTTGTTTTTGGCCCAATTTTATTGTAATGTTGTATTGGCCCAAGTGTGTGTGCGGTGGTGAATCGGCAGATTGACTGGATCGGCTGGAGGCGCCGGGCGTGTGGAGTACTAAGTTCGACTGGGCCCTAGGGTATGCCGTGGCCCACCCGGCATACCCTGTGGGTCCGCCCCTGTTTGGAATGGAGTCATATATAGATTGTGTTGGAATTTTAGGCACCTATTTAGATTTGAATTGGATGTTGCTGAACCAGCTTAAGGTAAAACTATTTTAAGACAACTACGACTCTATAGTCCACTCTCTTTTCTACCAGAGCATTCTAATTTTTTCGAGAAAAACAGTAGGAAGAAAAAAAGGGAAACATCTTACTCAAAAGAAGATAGACGCTTTCTTTAAAAAAAACTAAAGAAAAGTTAAAAGAAAACAATGTGAAATAGTATTCCTTCTGATCATAAATGCATGTCATTTTGGGATACATACAATCTTATTTGTGAAACTTTACAATCGATATCTTTTAAATATATAAAAATTAGGGAAAATTAGTTCTGTAGCACTGAAAGATCACCTCTTTCGGAAAATACCACTAAAAAAACGGGGTTCCGAAAATTACCACCGAAAGTTGCATTTTTCTTCGGGATTTAGCATTTTGGACAAAAATACCCCTCTCCCTCACCTTCTCTCCTCCTGCGCCGCCCCGTGCGCCTCCCTCTCGCCGCCGGCCTCCCCGCCTCTCCCTCTTCTCCCCGCTCCCCTTCCTCTCCCTCCTGCTCGCCCTCCGCCTCCCCCGCCTCTCCCCCCGCCGGCTCCCCCTCCCCCGCCGCTCCTCCCTCCGCTCCCTCCCCGCCGCCCCCTCCCTCGCCGCCTCCCCCTCCGCTCCCTCCCCGGCTCCCCCTCCCCCGCCGCTCCCTCTCCTCTCGGGCGGCGGCGCATACGCGCGTGCGGGCGCGGAGGCACGGAGGCCAAGCGGGCGCCGGTGGCGCGCGGCCGGCCCGAGGCAAGGCGGCTGCGGGCCGAGGTGGCTACGGGGAGGACCGGCGGCCGGGGTGGCGTGCATGTGGGCGTGTGGAGGCCGGAGATGCCGATGCCGGCGGCGGTGGCCGCATGCAGGGAGAGGGGGAGCCGGGGAGGGAGCGGAGGGGGAGGCGGCGAGGGAGCGGAGGGGGAGCCGGGGAGGGAGCGGAGGGGGAGGCGGCGAGGGAGGAGGCGGCGGGGAGGGAGCGGAGGGAGGAGCGGCGGGGGAGGGGGAGCCGGCGGGGGGAGAGGCGGGGGAGGCGGAGGGCGAGCAGGAGGGAGAGGAAGGGGAGCGGGGAGAAGAGGGAGAGGCGGGGAGGCCGGCGGCGAGAGGGAGGCGCACGGGGCGGCGCAGGAGGAGAGAAGGTGAGGGAGAGGGGTATTTTTGTCCAAAATGCTAAATCCCGAAGAAAAATGCAACTTTCGGTGGTAATTTTCGGAACCCCGTTTTTTTAGTGGTATTTTCCGAAAGAGGTGATCTTTCAGTGCTACAGAACTAATTTTCCCTAAAAATTATATGCGTAGATTTTGCTTAAAAAAACTTTTATAATATTATAATTATATTAGGTTTTATAGATATATTATAATAAAAATTAGTAATGAAAATGATATTTTGGCAACCTTATGGAAACACGAGGTGTATGTGGGACCGGAGCAAGAGTGAGTGGCAGTAACAAAGAAAGAGAAATGGACGGGACGGAGCGTCGTAACGGCGTGAGGCTGACGGGGAAAGAAGCGCGCGTCTCCACTACGCCAGCCAGCTAGCCTTGCCCGGTCGTTCCATTGACTCGCTCCAGTCCAGTAGTCAGTCGCCTCGCCGCCGGTTAAAAAGCAAGGGAGGGAGCCACCGCCTCGTCCCCCACCCACACCTCCTCCTCTCCTCTCCTCTCCTCTCCTCTCCTCTAGGGTTTCGCTTCCCCCGCCTTTGCTCCCTTCTGTCGCTGCCTGGATCGCGCCCTCACCTCCGATCCACTGGGGGGGAAATCCTGTTTTTTTTTCTTTTTTGTGATCTCTTGGTTTGATCTCAAGTTTCAAGGCGCCGTCTTTTTGGTCAAAGCCCAAGGCTAGCTAGCTTTTCGGGGTGTCTTGATGGATTCCTCCTCACCGACCACGGCGCCGGAGGCGCCCTCGCCGCCGTCCTACTGGTGCTACAGCTGCGAGCGCTTCGTCCGCGCCGCGCTGCAGGTGGAGGCTGGCCTCGTCTGCCCCGACTGCCACGCCGGCTTCCTCGAGGAGATGGACGGGCCGCAGCGCCGCGCCGCGGTCTCCGCCTACGTCCGCCGCCGCGCGGAGCCCGGCGGCGTGCCGCGCGCCCTCCACGGGAACGAGCTCCGCCCCCGCCGCAACCGGCGCGCCGCCGCCTCCGGCGACCGCTCGCCGTACAACCCCGTCATCGTGCTCCGCAGCTCACCGGTCATCCCCGGCGACGACGAGGTCCCCGGTGCCACGAGCAGCTTCGAGCTCTTCTACGACGACGGCGCGGGCTCCGGCCTCCGCCCCCTCCCGGAGAGCATCTCCGACTTCTTGATGGGCTCCGGCTTCGAGCGCCTCCTCGATCAGCTGGCCCAGATCGAGGCTGCCGGCTTCGGCGTCGTCCGTCCGTGCGAGAATCCCCCGGCGTCCAAGGCCGCCGTGCAATCCATGCCCACCATCATCATCGCGGCGTGCCACGTCGGCGCCGATTCCCACTGCGCCGTCTGCAAGGAGCCCTTCGAGCTAGGTACCGAGGCGAGGGAAATGCCGTGCAAGCATATCTACCACCAGGACTGCATCTTGCCATGGCTTGCGCTGCGCAACTCGTGCCCTGTGTGCCGGCATGAGATGCCCACGGAGGTGGCACGGCCTCCAGCGAGTGATTCAGGAGCAGATGACCACGGGAGCAATGCAGGGACTGGGACCGAGGAGGAGACCGTGGGGTTGACGATTTGGAGGCTTCCGGGGGGAGGCTTTGCTGTTGGGAGGTTCGCTGGTGGGAGGAGGGCCGGTGAGGGGGAGCTCCCAGTTGTCTACACCGAGGTGGATGGAGGTTTCAACAATGGCGGCGCACCAAGGAGGATCTCGTGGTCATCGAGAGGGAGCCTTTCGTCGGAAAGGGGCATTATTAGACGATTGTTTCACAACATGTTTGCATGCTTTAGGCATGTCCATTCGACCAATGCTCAAGCCTCGTCCTCGAGGTCGGAGAGGAGCTCAGTGTTCACCCGTCGTTTGAGGAGCCGGAGCGCAAGCTGGAGATCAGAAGATGGGCATGCTGATGCAATCGCCAGATGATGTTTGCTTCACTTGGGGAATATTACATTAGATGTCGGACAGCTGCAGCTGTTTGCTTTTGTTTGATGTTTCATATATGAATTAAGAGAGCAAGAAAGAGGAGGGTTTCTAGAGCAAAGTTGCTGTTTTGTACATAGAGCAGATCTAGAAATGTTGCAATGGAAATATCATTGGGCCTGCATTTTCAAGATCGTCTTCCTGTTGCATCTTGGATTATGAGCCAGAGAATTATTGGTCGCTTAGACACACATTTTGGATATTTGGCGCTTAAATTGTTGGTTGCAATCAATAAGTTCTTTGAATTCCATTCTACTCAATGTGGCGTGTTTTATTGTACTTACAACCTACTGAAGGTTTTAGATGTTACGGCAACGACTCAATAAAATGTTGTGCTTCGGCCTACGGCTTGTTCAATTGTTCTTGAATTGGATATCATTGTCTTGATCAAGGGCATCTTTTCATCCTTGTTGCTATATTCACTAGGGACAGGAGGTGAGCTTGTCTGTTCAAGATGCCTAATGACATGACTGCTTTTTGGATGTTCTCGTCGTATCGTCATCATCCTTGCATTCTTGTCACAGTTTCCAAATGATTATCATTAGGGAAAAATCTGTCGACATTTCTTCCAGAAGAGAAAGATCTTAAGATCTCTTCTGTACGCGATTCAGAACTGTACAACATCCATTTAGGATGTAATGAATGTGTGTTGCTTAACTTCTGAAGTACGCTGTACTGTCCAAACATATTAATTCATTTCAGCTCTATTATATGGTAGTTTCGTCTGAAACAAGAAATCTCTATATAGTCAAAAGTACGATATATTCTATTTTACCTAGTGTTTTACTTGCCTGACACCACCGCCCTAATAAAAGCAGTAAGCATGAGCTACACGAGTTTATCCACTTTCTGTTGCTTTAACCAGATTACGTGGGCATACTTATTTGTCATGTAGGTTGTGATCGGATAATCCAAGTGGAAAGTGTAGAGTTTAGACTGTGAATAAGAAGTTTCCAGTTTCACCTGAATATCATTGTCCTATGAATTTGTTCTGTTCTATTGTTGTATTCCACATCCCTACATTAATTAGTCACTTATGCATAGCCTATCTTGTAAGATGATCCTCTTTTGGTCATACGCTGGACTACTGTCCAGACTTTGCAATAGATGGGGATTTTTCATATTTTTGTGCCCTTGAGTTCTTCCATCTGACGGTTGGCCACTACTTTGCAGTGAGTTTATCTTCTTTCGAAGGTCTATTGATTCGTTTTGTTCTTGAAAATGAGCTACATGCTGTTTTGGAATCAAGAAATGTTTCTTTCAGAAATGGTCCATGTAATAACTGCTGCAGTGTCCAGCGACTGCTGTCTTGTGTGGCCCTGATTGCCAATGTTGGTCTAGTCCTAGTCCTGCCACTTAGGTTTGCTCTGATTGTTGAGCTGCAATTGCAGAGTAGTGTAGGTGACCGGTGAAGATACCAATTTGTTCATTTTTTTTCTAGTTGGTGCATGTGCTAGTCCTGCTGCGAGGTTTTCTTTTCAGTGTGTGTATGTGGGAGAAAGATACCATGGGCTAGTGTCTGGTTGATTTCATTGTCATTGCGGTTACATCATATTTGCAGCTTCCAAATAGTGATGATTTTTTGTTTGTCACATGTGGGGCATGAAACAGCCTGAGGTGAATTAATGGAACACCTTGTTGTAAAATGTTTATCTTTTACTTGTAGTTAATACAGTAGGACCCTTGTCCGAAGAACAACAGTACGTTCACTTGCTACTGTGAATTACTGAAACTTCACTTTCGCAGGAGTTAGCAGTTGACGAGGAGATGCCCAACTGCCGCATGGTTTGTGAATCTGGCTGGGTTTCACATGGTACTAGCCTTTTCTGTTCTTGAAAGTTTGCATCAGTGCTGTCTGCCATATGAGTGAGGGATGAATAATAGCGTACATCGCCGACTGCCCGGCTATACGTACCTTTGCAAATCACATGTTTCATTTTAGGTTGTACGCAAAGCAGAAGGTCCTGTTGCCTATGTTCTTGTCCTTCCTACTACTTGGACAACGTCGGAGTTGGACTCTTAAAAGAAAGACAAAATCGATGTGTTTCAGACCCGGCAAAGAAAATTCAAAATAAAAGAAGAGGGAGTGTCCGATAGCCAGTTTTACTAGAAAAGATATAAGAGACCGTTTTAAAATTGTTGGTGGTTAAACTTAAAAAAATTTGACAGCATAGATTCTAGGAAGTCACATGAAAAAGGAGTGCATGATAACAACAAACCAAATAAATCAGTCTCATGTGGAGATTTTATTCAGGGACTCCAAACCTCTCCACTCAACAAGTCAACATATAGTTCATACAACATATATATATTACACTAGCTGCGTACATGTGCGTGTGTGGATTGTTTGTCTTTATTTGATTTTTTGGGTCGGTATTATATATATATATATATATATAGAGAGAGAGAGAGAGTAAATAACAAGGGCACCATAGTGTCTAGGCACCAAGCCTCTCTGTCTTTGGATTGCTTTTAGATGCGTGCTAGTGTGATTGAGACTTTCCATCCATGATTGATTTAGCATGCCTGATATATTATATACCATTGTATTAGCACGCATCTAAAAGCAATCCAAAAGCAGGGAGACTTGGTGCCCAGACACCATGGCGTCTCATTTCAATGTCCTATATATAACGCCTATTTCCTACTCCCAGGTGTAATTACGCCTATTTCGTAGAGGCTTTGACTTGTAGTTGGGAGGAGACGCAGTTGACGAAGCGCATTCTTCAAGAAAACATCTCTCTTCTAAACGATCTACTCAGGGGCTTGGTGCTGAGAAGATCAATCCTACCGAGGACACCATGACCGCTCACATGAGTACGATCAGATGACAAGTCAGAGCTTTAGAGAAGCTTTTAACCACTCTGTAGACCAACCAAGCTGACTCGATATGAGAGGTTGTTAAGAGTGTCATAAGTTATGCCTTGGCAAAACTCAAGGCATGCAACCAAAGCCTCAACCTTCGACTGATCAATTAAGATTTCGACTTCTCTGAAGCAGAGGCAGCCCGTTTGATCGAAGAACTGGATCTAGTTGGTTAAAAGAGAGAGGAGGACATGAAAATCAACTCTCCTTCATTAGAGTAATTTGTAATATGGAACTTTGCAAAAACAAATCTTTTGTTAATAAAAAATCATCTTTCTTTTCCTCTTGTTTGATAGTTTTATACTGTCGCTTTGACTCACATGCCAAAGATCCTCCATCGATGTGCT